>BTPG01000001.1:31003875-31150572 GCA_036245525.1 Semisulcospira habei | reverse complement strand
ACTATTGTTTTATGTGGTGTGTGCTTGCTAAACTACACTTTGTAAAGTCAAAACCTGAACGTGTATCTAACTACACCAAATTTGTAAATGAACTCAATTTTAGTGGCATTGAGTTTCCTGTTAAAATAGAGGACATAGACTTGTTTGAAAAACTAAATCCTGGTATATCTGTAAATGTGACCCGCCACCACAAAATGAGTCTTAAGTCACTTTTTGGACATTTTGAGATATTGATATCAGCAGAAACTAGAAAGAAAACCCTTTTCAATGGTGCCAATAACATGTGAATCAGACGATTGGTCACCGAGTTATGGTTTATAGAACCTGGGGATCCCGCACATGTACCCGACCACGCCACCCGACAATTTTCAAAATGAGTCTGAAGTTACTTTTTGGACATTTTGATATATTGATATCAGCAGAAACTAGAAAGAAAACCCTTTTCAATGGTGCCAATAACATGTAAATCAGACGATTGGTCACCGAGTTATGATTTTTAGAAACTGGGGACCCCGCACATGTACCCGACCATGCCACCCGACAATTTTCACCAATAGCGGGAAATCGGGTCAGGGACATTACGACTCATTTCGTGGTGGCGGGTCACAAATGTGTTTGTGTGGAATAATGAGTCAGTTGATAAGTTACAGCCAATTAGAGTGTCCCCAATTGCCCCAACCTATGGGCAGTCAGAAGATAGACATGTTGATATGTTATTAATAAGCTCTGGTGATAACTTTCACTACACAATTATCAGAAATATGTCACGTCTAATTCACGGACATACAACAAAACACAATGGCAAACAGGAAGTTTGTAAAAAATGTTTACAAAGATTTTCTTCTATTTCAGTAGCGCACAAACACATTTTACACTGCAGATCAGCTGATGACATACAAACTGTACTTAAGTATCCAGATCCTGGCAGCAAGGTTTATTTTAAGAACTATGGGAATCAGCAAAAGTTGCCGTTTGTAGTGTATGCAGATTTTGAATCATTGGTTGTACCATATGGGGGTCCTGTTCCAGAGTCATTACCAAAGACTATAAAGTTGAGTGACCAAGTGGTGTGTTCTTTTGGATACATTATTGTTAGGTCAGACGGTTTGCATTCAGAGCCTGTTATCTACAGGGGTGAAAATGCAGCATGTCTGTTTTTAACAGAAATGAGACAACTGTACAGTCAGGTAGTACAATATCTCACAACATGTCAGATGCCTTTGGTGATGACAGAAGAATGATTGATTGATTGTACATTGCTTAACGTCCCGACAGCAACAAGGCTTTCTCAGGACGTGCCTGCACTGCTTGTGAAAAAAAAAAACCTAAACAGAAAATTGAATGTACGTCGCCAGCCGGTCAAATACATTAAATAAACCTACAACATGGGGCATAAATAAAGCTAAGACCATTTAGCAACACACATCCAATATCAAGAGCTACAGGCAGTGCAGACAGTAGGGAGAGTTTTAAAAAGGCAAATACAGATGAATGGACCTCGGGTAGACAGAAACACATGCCCCAGAATAGAGAGAAAAACCCACCCTGTGGGGCTGACCAGGGTGACCCTGGGAACTAAAAAATACCTAACCCCACCCAAGTCCCCCAGGGCAGACCCGGGTGGGGGGATGACAGAAGAAGACAAACTGAAATTTGATACAGCTGAGACGTGTTGGATTTGTGAACAGCCTTTAGGATGTGATAAAGTTCGTGACCATGATCACATAACTGGGCGTTACAGAGGTGCTGCACATAACAATTGTAACTTGTTATTAAAAATAGATCCTAAGACATATAAGTTACCAATCTTTTTCCACAATCTAAAGGGATATGATTCACACATCATCATGCAGGCTGTAGATGAGTCATACAAAAACATAAGTTGTATTGCCCAGACAACTGAGAAATACTTGACTTTTAGGTTAGATAAATTAGCATTTTATGACTCCATGCAACATTTGTCTTTAGGATTGGCTAGTCTGGCAGAAGGACTGACTGAGTATCCAATAACGAGTAAATATTTTGAACCAGACTTGATTAAGAAAGGTGTGTATCCGTATGAGTACATCAGTGAGTGGGTTGTGTTTGAGGAAACAAGACTGCCACCAAAAGAGAAATTTTATTCTACACTAACTGGAAAAGGCATTTCCGACTCTGAATATCAACATGCACTTGATGCGTGGGGGAAGTTGGGGTGTCAAACGATTGGTGACTACCATGACCAGTACTTGAAAGCTGACGTTTGCTTGCTAGCAGACGTATTTGAAAGTTACCGTGAAAAGGGTTTGTTACACTACAAGCTTGACCCTGCTTGTTACATAACTAGTCCTGGCATGACATGGGATGCATTTTTGAAATCCAGTAAGATATTTATAGACCTGTTGTCTGATCGTACGATGGGTGAAATGGTAGAACGCGGATTGAGAGGAGGGATTAGTATTGCAGCAAATAACTACGCCAGAGCCAACAATAAATATCTGGACGGTTATGGTGACCTTGGCCGGGGGTTTGACCCCTCAAGGTCAAGGTCATTCATTACGTACTTGGACGCTAATAACCTTTACGGGTTCGCGATGTGTGAGTTATTGCCCTTGAAAAACTTTTGTCTGCATGATTTGTCACAGTATGACATAACAGACATAACAAACTATATTATGACACATGACCGAAACGATGCGAAGGGTTGGATCTTTGAAGTAGACCTGGAGTACCCGCACCATCTACATGATTATCATAATGATTATCCATTAGCAGTTGAGAAAATGAGTATGACAGGGAAAAAAGAAGACACTAAGCTTGTGCCAAATCTATTTGACAAATTTAATTACGTTTGTCACTACCGCTTGTTACAGTTTTACATCAGACACGGGTTAGTACTAAAGAAAGTTCACAGAGGAATTCAATTTGACCAGAGTGCTTTCATGAAAGATTACATAATGAAGAACACAACCCTTCGTGCCAGAGACGGCAACACTGCATTTGACAAAGACTTCTTTAAGCTTATGAACAATGCCTGTTTTGGCAAGACAATGGAAAATCCTCATCACAGAAAAGATGTGAGACTAGTCACAACTGAATTGGGTGCAATTAAACTTACAGGTAAGCCACAGTACACAGGGTATAAAGAATTTCATTCATCATTGTATGCAGTGTCACTCAAAAAAAAGATTGTTAAACTGGACAAGCCAGTATTCATTGGTATGGCAATTCTGGAGTTGTCAAAACTGTTGATGCTTGAATTTTATTATGATTACTTCAAACCAAAATATCCTGAGTGTCGTCTGCTATACACTGACACTGACTCTATGATCATAGACGTGCCTACTGAAGACTTTTACGAAGACATGAAAACAGAGTTACACATGTATGACACGTCTGACTACCCTAAAGATCACCCGCTGTTTAGCACACAAAACAAGAAAGTGCCTGGTAAGTTTAAAGATGAACTGAATGGTGTGCCTATAGTTGAGTACGTTGGACTGAGATCAAAAATGTATTCTATACTGCACCAGAAGGGTAGTCAGTCGAAAGCCAAAGGAATAAAAAAAACAGCAATAAAAAATAAAGACATTCATCATGAACATTACAAGCAAGTGTTAGATGGTGCATTAATGCCTGATTATCCAAACAAGTCACTGAGATCAAACAAACATAATCTTGAAATGATCCAAACACATAAGAAGTCACTTGCAGTTGGAGACACGAAACGAGTGTTTCACACTAAAGAAAAAGCTTATGCACCTGGACATTACAGACTCAAGTTATCTGAAGATATTTGTGATGAACTGGTTGATGAATTAATTGACGACTTAGTTACTGAAATGAGTAACGGTGTCTGGGGGAATAATCTGTAATTCTTCTCTGACAAATGCCCTCTGGGGTGCAGGCTCATACAGGTAATATATTGTTGCGTCTGCGCCGGGAATTATTTTTTTTATATTGTGTACAGACGTTGACCAGATGGGGTCTGTTGCCCTGCGTCTGTCGTCGTTCTCAGCCTCCCCTGGCTGATATAAATATCTCACCTGTTTAGTAAATAAACTTGTGTCTGGTGCCGGGGTTGGTCCTGTTTTTGGCTCTGTAATTGTTTTCAATTTAATAGCATCAGCAGGTTTTGGGTGTCCTTCATTGTTCATTGCTTTTATCACATGTGGTAATCTCTTTACCCATTCAGTGTTACGGGTGTCATGCATGAGTTCCTTAGAATACTGGTAACTGAAAAGTCTTTCTGATAACTGTTTGTTAAAGTTTTCAACAATTGCCTGCGATCTGTGCACGCCTGGAATACCACGTCTGACCAGTACGCCATGCTTAGCAAATAACTGATTAACTGCGCCCTTAAATTCAGATCCATCATCAACCTGCACTAGTCTGGGGTATCTTAAAGGGCCTCGACTATATATTTTTGATAAAGCAGTAGCAACTGTGTTAGCAGTTTTGTCAGATATGGGTTCAGCGTCTTTATACCTTGAAGCAATGTCTACAACAGTCAGTGCATACTTGTATCGTTTCTTTCTTATTGTATCGTGTGGAAGAAACAGGAGGTCCATTTGGTGCGTGTCATTTGGTGATGTGTTTTCAAAATGGGGTCTTGTTATTTTTCTTGGAGCAGGGAGATATATCTGCCAAATTGCCTGTCTCTGTAACCATTGCTTGACCTGATTGAGTGATATATCTCCGCCCACAGCGGCATGTAATTTCTGAAAAGCTGTTTGCCCTTTCCAATAGCCTGATGGAGAGTAATATATTTTTGATAGTTTATTTTCGGCTGCCATTTTTTCTAGCAATGAAAACTCCTGTAAAATAAACAAATGTCATTCCCACTAGAACAAAGATTATCTCCCCGTTTCTTTGTTGTGTGCTTGGTTTGTAATAGTCACTTAGTTTTGGTTTCGGAATAGACATGTCTTCACCCATGACAAGAAAATATTCCCTGATTGCTTCGTCTGTATTTGAAAATGTATGTTGTGCGTGGCCTTCAAGCCTCAATCTTTCATTGATGAAATCAAGTTTCTCAATTCTTTGTTTTCATACGCCTGTTCTGCCTGTGCTAATTTCTCAGACGCTTCATTGTGACGTTTCATTTCTTCTGCAGATTCCTCTCTACCCATTTTAGAAAAGAGATAATTAGAGCCACTGAATGCGAGGGCGTTAACAACTGCCCCACCAATCATAATAGCTATCGTCGCCATATTATTTTTATTTACATAGAAACATTTTCGGGAATAATTCCCTGCTTGACAAGAAAATCTTTTGTCGCAATCGACGCTGTAATGACTACAATTAGCTTAGCACTGTCTTCGAAATCTAATCTACTCAGGTCTGCTGATTTCATTTTGAGTAGACTTTTCCCCAGCATAGAATAAGCTACTGCTAATCCACTGATTACGGCAGAGTGATACACAAGGTTCATCATGTTCTTTGAGTCATTCATTTTTTAAGGCAAGAAAAATTAAAATAATATTTTTATTTACTGCATATAAAATGGGTCAACGGCTTTGGGTGTTACTGGTAATGTGGCGACTTCTGGTTTTGTTTTTGGAGTGTCTGATTTTTTGGACACTGTACGAGTCTGTGGTTTGTATTTTTTGTATAATTGATAACCTACGTAAACAAATCCGACAACAAATCCGGCAATTATATATTTTGTTGTTTGAGGTTTGGGGTCAGACTTAGTTGTTTGTCTCTCACTTTGATGAGGGAGTGACGGCCCTGACGGTATTGACACAGGTCCTGACGGTGATAACGGTCCTGACACCTGGTCAGTTACATGAGTCTTTTCTGTTTGTGCCTGAAGCTGTAATTTTTTTTGCCTGTTCCATTCGGCTAATCTTTTTCCAGCCTCAACCCTGCCTGGACTTTTAGTCTTCGTCACAGTTTGAACCTGTGTCAAAACTGGACTGGGGTTCGGTTGTGGAGTCGTCTGGGTTTCGTCCATTTTCTTCTGCAGTAAAATTTATTTTTGAGAAATCAATATGGCTCCCAGTAACTAGTAATGTTACGACAGGTGCAAGGTAATTTCCAAACTTGTAAAACATGACACATGCTAATTTGCCAATTGAACTTGAAACAATAGGATTGCTTTCAAGGTCGTGTGATAGGCTGTCACTATCCACAGGTAGAAAGTGACTCACTGCTTTTGTGTATAGGCATACAAGAGATCGACTTAAATCACGTGTCATTAGTGAAGCAATGTGGTTTTCATATTTAGAATGAAGCTTGATTAGCTCGTCAGCGGTGAGAGATTCAATATCCTCTGTCATGTATTGTTTTCCGAGATAAGTCTTTGATTTGCCTGACACAACTACAGAAAGAAGGCGCTGTTTTTTCGAGTCTAAGTCTTTGTTTTCTACAGCATTAATATCGTTTAGAAGAAGTAATTCGTCTTGATTCATTTTATAATAAAAAATATTAATTTTAATGACATTGAATTTGGAAACCTTTATTTTACTGAAAAAAATAAGGAGAAACATAGAAAAACGGGCGGCGTTAGGGCATGGGAGTAAGCGGTCAAAAAATCCTGGAAATTCGGGATAGATATAAATTGTCCATTTCCGCCCATAGTTACTATCTCTACTCCACAGGGATGTGGATTATCTCCCCTGACCTACATTCTTTATACTAATGACTGTCAGTTCACACCCCAACAGATACTTTGTCAAGTTTTCGGACGATACCGCTTTACTCAGCTTGTTGTTTGATTGCGAGTCTGGGCATGGATCCGTTGTGGATGCTTTTCTAAACTGGTGTCGTGACGCTTACCTGTGTTTAAACGTAGCCAAGACCAAGGACTTGTGCATAGACTTCCGTAAAGACCCTCCACCCCAATCTGATAGTGATACAGCCATCAATGGAGAGAGGGTGGAGATTGTGGACCGTTATAAGTACCTCAGTACGATGATCGACAACAGGCTGAAATGGGACCGTCACTGTGACATTGCGTACAAGAAAGGTCAGCAGCGTCTATACTGCCTCAAAAAGCTGCGTTCTTTTAACATTGACAATTTCATTCTGTCCATGTTTTATGTCTTTTATTCAGAGTGTTCTTACCTTTTCTTTTATCTGTTGGTTCGGTAACATCAGTGTGAAGGACAAGAACAAACTGCAGAGAATAGTGAACATCAGTAGCAAGCTTACCCGCGTACAGCAGTCCACTCACTTCTCTGTACGAGAAGCACATAGTGAGGAAAGCTTGTCGCATCGTTTCAGATGACAGTCATGTTCTTCATGGTGAATATGATCTGTTACCATCAGCTTGGCGGTTCAGAACTATTAACTGCAAGACAAATCGTCGACGGTCGTCATTTATCCCCATGGCCATCAGACTGCTGAACGAGACGAGCTGACTTCACTGCCTGCATTTACCACGTGATACAGCCATGTGTGTGCATGCGCGTGTGTGTGAGCGTGCGTGTGCTTGCATGTACTTTTATGTATAGTTTATTTTTAGTTATCAGTTTATGTTGCTGTGATGCCCTCCATGACTTTACACATGTAATTTTTAGTTTAGTCTTAGCCTATTGTTTATTATGCATATTAATGAGTTTATGTTGTTGGTTTGTATGTATGTGGAAGGGTATGAGGAGGAGTGTTGCAGATGAGGTGAACATGTAACTTTTATTACTTTTATTCTTGTTTCTTTTTGTATGTTACCACTGCACCAAAATTTCCCCTTGGGGATAATAAAGTATTACTGTATTGTATTGTATTCTGTCTGATAATTATGAAACCAGCCCTGAGCAAGATTTTTGTTTGCTTTCTTACATCTGTGCAGGCGCAGAAAAAAGAAGCAAAGAAAAAAAAAAAGAAAAAGAAAAAAAGGACCCTTCCCTTTTGTCATGACTAAGATGTTAATACATAAAAGATTTCTGTGTATATCCCTCATGCATTTCTTTTGTCAATAGGTCCACCTGTGTGCTCTTGACACCCTGCCTTAAAATAGACGGAGTTGAAAATACCCGCGACATAACAACTAAAAAAAAAAAATGCCATAATAATAATAATGATGATTTCTATGGCGCCTAACCTCAGGTAGAGCTCTAGGCGCCTTACAAATTTCAAAATTACAATTACAAAAACTGTATACAATATTACACGCACACACACACTTTCCAGGCACCACAGCAAAACTACAACAGAATCCTCAGCAGTCAATGATTAATCAGTGGGGTAATGGAGTTGGAAAAGGTGTGTTTTTAGCGCAGATTTAAATGGTTGATTGATTGATTGTACATTGCTTAACGTCCCGACAGCAACAAGGCTTTCTCAGGACGTGCCTGCACTGCTTGTGAAAAAAAATAAATAAACAGAACATTGAATGTATGTCGCCAGCCGGTCAAATACATTAAATAAACCTAACACATGGGGCCTAAATAAAGCTAAGACCATTTAGCAACACACATCCAATATCAAGAGCTACAGGCAGTGCAGACAGTAGGGAGAGTTTTAAAAAGGCAAATACAGGTGAATGGACCAAGGGTAGACAGAAACACATGCCCCAGAATAGAGAGAAAACCCCACCCTGTGGGGCTGACCAGGGTGACCCTGGGAACTAAAAAATACCTAACCCCACCCAAGTCCCCCAGGGCAGACCCGGGTGGGGTTAGCGCAGATTTAAAAACGTATGAACAGAATTAGTACAAATGTACTGGACTTATGCAAATACTGAATCCATCTGTTATATTTTCTGGTAAACAACTTGATCATATCAGTTTAGCTCAATATTTGACGCCACTTTGCTAAGGGATTTCAGTATACTATGTAATTTTTTTAATGGCTTTTTCATTTTAATAATGACAATAATGTGCCATTTCGTTATTTGTGAGCTATTGGGTGGTCATGTGTTGTCTACGATGGCACATGTAGCATGAAGTGACATTGTGATGAGGGTTTACTGGCAAATTTAAACTCTGTAGCTTTTTTTCAATGTTAGTTTCTAGTGCTGCTCACATACCTTCTTTCCATTATGTTTAACCCATTGACCCCAATGCCACATTTGCCAAATTTGGGAGATAACTAATGACTGTGTCAGTTGCAGGAGATGGATTAACTTTGATAATTCAAGGGTAGCGCTAGATTAGCTTCAAGCTTATCTACACTACTGTTGAATGTTCATGACCAGTCCAAGCAATGCTGTGGTGCGTCGGGGCTAAATAGATTAAAAATGTTGGACACTTGCTGCTGTTGAGGTAGTGTCACAATGCACCCAACAAACTGAGCATTGTTTGACTACATTTGTTCTAAATTGTAGGTATTTCCCATTCTGTGATTTCAAGAATATGTTTGTTTTTGTAATTATATTATTATATACATGATGTACCTACCTGTTCGGCGAGCTTGCTACTGGACACCGTGACAGAGGGGCACCAAAGAAGAGATACAAAGACTGTCTCAAGAAGTCACTTAGTGCCTGCCAAATCGACCACCACCAGTGGTCTTCGCTTGCTGCGGACCGTGACACCTGGCGCTCCACCATTTACAAGGCAGCTGTCTCCTTTGAGGACTCTCGCAGAGCTAGCCTTAAGGACAAGCGGCTCAGGAGAAAAAACAGAGATGCCGCAGCTCAGAACCCTGGCCATACCTTCCCCTGCAGCCACTGCGGTCGAACCTGCCTGTCTCGGATTGGCCTCCGCAGCCACGAACAAGCCTGCAGACGTCGTGGGCAACTCCTATAAAATCTTCGTTCACGAAGTCAAGCCAAGAAGAGAGAGAGTACCTACCACTTTATAGTGTGTGTGACTCAATGAACATGAATTGTCATGTTCAGGGCTGTCAGAAAGATATTTATATGCAAGGACACCTACTAACCAGCTGGTTAGTAGGTGTCCTTGTTTATATGTTAAAAACTTTTGATTTGTTACAGGAGAACAAGAATATGTGGGGATCTGAGACATGCAGAATCAGAAGCCTTCACCAATTTTTGTTTATTTCTTTCTTTTTTACATCTATGCAAGTCATATGTCATATGTCCAATTTGTTACCGTCATAAATACAGAGATCTGAAACTGACCTTTTTTTGGTGCTGTCACATAATTTATGAGTGGGACATCGCTCGAAGGGGACCTCCACATCAAGAAGAAGGGGGGGGGGGGGGGGGGGAGGGGGGGCGGGCAAGGACCTATAGTTATCCTATAAAACTGTCTAAATGGGCAACCTACGTAATTATTTTAGTTTATTTTATATTTCTCCCTACAGTATTCTAGTTTGACCAGAGAGAAGAAAAGTTCATGCCTCATTGTCATCTCTCGGGACGTTGTGGTGTAAACAATACAAAAAGAGCAATGCCACCTACCATAGCAACCACAGTTATGAAGACTAGCCTCCCCCTTCCCCCTTTGACCCCTGTTACCGGTCACAGTAATGGAGGCGTGGCATGTTTACATTTCAAGACAGAACGATGTGGTAGTAAACAAGATGCAGCCAAGGCTTTTTGTGCATGCGTGGCTATCTGTGCGTTGACCGTAAAACTGTCGGTGTCATGTGGATGAAATTTACTGTTTGCCTTTCTAGTTGTTTTCTTTTACACTATGTGCACCGGGAAC
The DNA here is from genome assembly GCA_036245525.1 of Semisulcospira habei. NCBI lineage: Eukaryota > Metazoa > Mollusca > Gastropoda > Semisulcospiridae > Semisulcospira > Semisulcospira habei. Next base: position 31,140,031 of record BTPG01000001.1, on the reverse strand, counting down.
AGTCGCAAACGCAGTATGTTTTGTTTTTCTCTCTTTTTTTCTCTACTGCGGAGTAGACTTGGACTTTTCTTGCATGCTTTTTGTTATAATTGCAGACCTTTAATGCTGTGCAGGTTACTAAGTAAGTTAGTTATTAGGGTTTAATACCGAGTAAGCGACCAAGGCCATCTCACAGCGGCAGGCAACTAAAGCCATCTCACGGTGGCTGGCAACTAATTATTATTATTATTGTACATTGTTTAACGTCCCGACAGCAACAAGGCTTTCTCAGGACGTGCCTGCACTGCTTGTGAAAAAAAAAACTAAACAGAAAATTGAATGTATGTCGCCAGCCGGTCAAATACATTAAATAAACCTACAACATGGGGCATAAATAAAGCTAAGACCATTTAGCAACACACATCCAATATCAAGAGCTACAGGCAGTGCAGACAGTAGGGAGAGTTTTAAAAAGGCAAATACAGGTGAATGGACAAAGGGTAGACAGAAACACATGCCCCAGAATAGAGAGAAAAACCCACCCTGTGGGGCTGACCAGGGTGACCCTGGGAACTAAAAAATACCTAACCCCACCCAAGTCCCCCAGGGCAGACCCGGGTGGGGGTGGCTGGCAACTAAGGCCATCTCATGGTGGCAGGCAACTAAGGCCATCTCACCACAGTTGAAGTTCAAGGGTGGTTTCTGTCAGTTTGGGAGCAGCAGCTGAGCGCACGTGCGTCGACAGTGTTGTCAATGCGCCACAGTTTGCGTGTACCGCTACAACTGAACAATAATAATATAAATGAGCGTAGTTTACGTTCTTAACTGTCGGATGAGGTGAGTTTGTGTGAGATCCGAATTTCATCTCAAATGAATGTAAATTTCATTCCAGATCACTCTAGAATTTCGGACATTTCAGTGGGTAAGCTAGGCATGTATTTTCGTCTGCCTCTAGAATTTCACTCATGAAAACAAATTTCAAAGATCTTTGGAAATTGTTGGACTATGAATAGCCTCACAGCTGAGGTGGGGAACAAACTCATCATCAATGAATCTGCTGCATCAGAGATGAGATGGGTTCCAACTCCCAAGACAAAATTGTCGCCAGCCAAGCCCATCTCTTGGAACACCAAGAGAGAATATGCAAGGCAGAGACTGAGCAGCCCCTGGACTTTACAGGAAGGCTGAACCTTGATGTAACAATGCCATCAACCTCCACAACAAGAGGGGCTACAGCAAGCAGCGCGTTTAACGAACATCTCTGAAACATTTCTAACCTATTTAGAAATATGGAGAAATGGTGTATGCTGACTAAGGGGGTGGACCATGAGATTAAGCACAGGCACCACTGGGGAATTTTTTATATACAAATATCGTCTAAGGCCTATTTTAACACCGGCACTGGCGGCAACCATCAGAGAATGCGAGAATATGGTATGCAGCTTGTGGTCTCAAGCAGGGAAAGTCTACCCAAGTTCACGGGCGATGAGGGCAGTTTTGCCACTGAGAACTTTGTAGAGGAAGGGCGTCAACATCTACAACACTATAAACTACCCCTGGGTGCTGCCACTGAGTGAATTCTGCATTCTCTGGATGGGTGTGCCAGGAGAGAGGTGTTGGACCGCCCTTACATGGATTGAAGCATACCAGAGGCACTCCTCACACTGGTCCAAAACATTTTTGGTGACAAGCTGGACCGGGCTGCAGTTCTCTGACAATTTCATGGACGGATGCAGGGAGAGGGAGAGAACATTTACCAGTATGCACATGCTCTCTATGCCCTAGCCCAGCGCATGAACAGGCTACAAGATGGGAGTGTGGACGATCTCCTTCGAGATAAGTTTACAAGTGGACTGTATTTGCCAGAGTTAAGCAGAGATCAAAGACTTTTTTTTTTACTGCCAAACCTGCTGCAACTTTTCTGGAGGCAAGGAAGAGGCGCTGGATGCGAGAGGATGATGACTCCATCCACGTCGACTGCATCTCTGCATCCCAGTGTGGGACAATGAAAGTAGAGACCTTGAAAACCGACAAACGAAGCTTACAAACAGAACAATAAAACAAAACAAAAATCTCTCTACAGAGTCGAAAGCACACAAAGAAGAAGGCAGTAAAACCGTCACAAGCGAGGCATGGAGCATGAACCTCATGAGGAGAGAGCCAGCGCTTCAGTCAGTGGAGGCTGCTGCCAAGCAGCACAGACGGCAACTGCGAAGAAAGGATTGAAAGACTGAATGCAAAGAACAAAGGCCTCCAAGGAAGGCTCAACAAAACAGAATCTGGAAATTAAGTGTTCCGTGAAGCATTAGACAACAATCACGTGAACATCAAAACAAGAGAGGAAGATTCTATGAAATTCACATCAGCTGTGAGGAAATGCGTGATGAAACATGCAGGAGATGCAGAAATTCCTGCTGCGAAAATTGGACGTGTGATTGCGGCTGTGTACATGGAAGTATTCAATGTTACTTTGCTGCCCAGAGATCTGCCATCTGAGAGAAGATGCCTGCGTATTCTAGATCTAGATGCTGCCCATGTCCTTTCAAGCATTCAGGTCTGCATGGCCATTCTTGAAGCCAGCAATACAACACTTCACTCCGTGAAAATCACAAGTTCGTGGCGCATCAGTTTGTCACACCCCAAAAAAAGAGACAACCTAACACAATAGAGGTTCAGAAAGCAGAAGTAGGTCAAAGTATCATGTGTTTCAGCAAAACCAATGGAGTAAAAGCTAAGATAAACATGTGATATTGCATGTTTGTCCCAGCTTTCAATCCACTGTTTGCGTTAGAAGATGTGCAGGTTGGTTTTTTTTTTACCTCAGCAAGAAACGAAACAAGAAAGGCAAAGCCCTTATGGCTCACATGTATGACCGATCCACACGTCTGACAATAAGGGATGGCTTTCACACTAACAAAATCCATGTTATCTTAAAATTTAATCAGTTTCCACACATCTGTGAAACCCCCATGACCCTTGATCTCTGCGATGAGTCAACTAAATTAGGATACATAGGAAGGTCTTATCATCAGCTACCTTTGTGCCAAATTTGATAGAAACGTTTGCAAAAATGTTGATAATAACTACAATTATTGGCATTATAGAGTTGTCAACCTCTTGTAACCCTTGATCTTTTCCGAGGGGACATCCAAATTACTATGCACTGATAGGTCTTACCATCAGGTATCTCTGTACCAAGTTTGGGGTTGAAGTTGTAAATAGTAATTGAGGAAAACATTTCTTGTCAAAATATGACTATTTTTTTACTTATTTCCTAAGCTCTTGTGACCCTTGACCTTTCTGATGGGATCATCCAAATTAGTATGCATAGAAAGGTCTTACCATCAGGTATCTTCGTACCAAGTTTGGGTTTGAAGTTGTGAATAGTATTTGAGACAAAACATCTTTTGTAAAAATATGGCTATTTCAGAACTATTAATTTTCCTGAGCTCTTGTGACCCTTGACCTTTCCGATGGGATCATCCAAATTTAAATTAGTATGCATAGAAAGGTATTACCATCAGGTATCTTTGCACCAAATTTGAGTTTGAAGTTGTGAATAGTATTTGAGAAAAAGTACATTATGTCCCAAAAGAGCTATTTTTGATTTATTTCCTGATCCCCTATGACCTTTGTGAGAGGTCACTGAAATTGGTATGTTTAGAAAGGTCTTGCCACAAAGTATCCTTGGGCCAAGTTTGAAGACTGTAGCTTGAATAGTCTCAGAGAAAATGCCAACGTTAAACTTTACCACGGACGACGGCAAAATGACGACCACTGGCCCAGAACATAGACTAACTTTTGCTTCACACGTGAGCCAAAAATCCTGCCTATCTTTTTATGTAGCGGTAAAAACACAATTATTTTGGGCCTTAAAATTAAACTGCTAGTTTAAATCGATTACTTAAAAATCTGTCTCTTACTGACGTCAGTTTCTATAGCAAAGCTCACTGGCTAGTAAGCCAGTGAGCCAGCATGCGGGTAATACTATACCGCACGCTGGCTTCAAGATGTCATCCTCTCTGCAATGGATCCGGGACCGAGTCAACGAAATGGAGCTCGGACAAGCCATGGTGTACGAATTAGACCGCCTGGATGCTTACCAACAGCGCCATTTGTGCTTTACCCTCAATAACCCAACCGATGACGATATTGCCCAACCCCGCAAGAATATTACTGCCGATTCAACAAAGTTTACGATCTTCGGTCACGAACGTGGACTCTGCGGAACGTTACACCTACAGGGCTTTATGCATCTCAAGAGCAAACTTTACTTCAACAGGGCACGTAAACTCCTTGGCAATAAATGTCACATCGAGCCAGCTAAGGGCTCAGATGCAGACAATGATAATTACTGCTCGAAGGATGGAGATATCGTCAATCGAGTGGGCACTCCTGTGCCAAGAGTCGGCGATGCTGGCCCATGCAACACGCGATCTTTCCAGATTGGCCAGGCTGCTATATCTCTCCTTACAGGGCCACAACCGCGAGCTCTCCTCGACAGCGATCACTTCGCTACGTACATTCAACATAAGAGATGTCTGGAAGAATATGTTAAAGCTTCACAACAACATCAGACAACTGCTCAACCCCCCCCCCCCTCCCCAAGATGCGGGAGGATGATAACACCATCCACATCGACCGCATCTCTGCATCCCAGTGTGGGACAACGAAAGTAGAGGCCCTACGGCAACAGTTGGAAGTGGTGATGGCACAAACCGAGGAGCTGCAGGCACAGCCCTAGTAGAGATCGCGGCTTCACCCATTTAGCCCTGCCCTACAGCAGGAGGTGGACTGACCATGATAATTCAAGAGTAGTGCCAGATTAGCTTGGCGCCTGAAGGTGCCAAGCTAATCTGGCACTACCCTTGAATTATCATGGTCAGTCTGTCTCCTGCTGTACGATGTCAGGGCTAAATGGGCTAAGCGCCTTTGTGATGAAAAGGAATCAAATAAGCAGCAAATACGTAGCATCAACAAGTTGGCCATTCAAGAGGAGGTCACCTGCAAGAATGCTTCCACAAAAGATCTTGAAAACCGACAAACAAAGCTTACAAACAGCAACGAGAAAACAAAACATCTCTCTACGGGAGTCGAAAGCACACGAAGAAGAAGGCAGTAAAACCGTCACAAGCGAGGCATAGAGCATGATCCTCATGAGGAGAGAGCCAGTGCTTCAGTCAGTGGAGGCTGCTGCCAAGCAGCACAGAGACAGCAACTGTGAAGAAAAGATTGAAAGACTGGATGCAAAGAACAAAGGCCTCCAAGGAAGGCTCAACAAAACAGAATCTGGAAATTAAGTGTTCCGTGAAGCATTAGACAACAATCACGTGAATATCAAAACAAGAGAGGAAGATTCTAACAAGTTCACATCAGCTGTGAGGAAATGCGTGATGAAACTTGCAGGAGATGCAGAAATTCCTGCTGCGAAAATTAGACATGTGATTGGGGCTGTGTACAAGGAAGTATTCAATGTGACTTTGCTGCCCAGAGATCTGCCACCTGAGAGAAGATGCCTGTGTATTCTAGATGCTGCCCATATCCTTTCAAGCATTCAGGTCTGCATGGCCATCCTTGAAGCTAGCAATACAACACTTCACTCTGTGAAAATCACAAGTTCATGGCGCATCTGTTCGTCACATCAGATGGTCAGATGTTGAGTGCTGGCTTTACACCTATTGTTCAAGAAACAGCTGTGTCTGTCCTTGACATCCTGATATCCCGACTGTGTGGCTTGTCCAATGCTTATGCTAGTGATGAGCAGACAAGGAAACAAGTGTATCACTTCAACAATGACTGATCGAGCCAAGAATATGAAAGTTTTGCAGACAAATTCAGTGAGTACTGTTAAGAAATGATTGGACAGCCTAGCAGTGGACTTGATGTGCTGCACTAAAATGCACATTTTCTGTTAGGCCAGAGTGTGGCATGTGGAAAAGTATTGAAGGAGGTGGGGTGTGTCCTTGGGAAACTTGGCAGAGATCGAGACCCGCCACGATGTCAAATCTCTTTTTAGCTCTGTAATGTTTCTTCAGTTACTTCATATAAAATAAAGAAATGCCACTGCGAACCCTGTCTCTGACGTTGTTCGCCTCATTTTCTACTACCCTACCTGCTTACAATTGTAAACGGTGCTGACAATCTAACAAGAGATCAGCAAAAGGGACTTCATCACCACAAATCTTGTCTGAAATCAGTTATGGTGTGTTGTTCCTCATGCAAAAGCTAACAGTGAGGGCATGTGGGCACAACGCCAAATGCATTAGTTATTAGGGCCCAACGCCAAGCATGCAGCTAAGGCTATCTCACGACGGACGATGCTGAATGAAAACATGCAGGCTCTCACTGCAATGCCGAGCAACCGTTCCATTCGCTTAACCCCTCAACTGCCGAGAAAAAGTGAACACAATTCAATGGCAGGAGACACAGATCCTCATTAGCAAATAGATTAGAAACCTATCCTTGGTCTGGTCTTGGAATAAAATATGTATAAATAAAATTCAAATGACTCTGTTGAGGCTTACTTGCACTCATACATTTAAAGCAATCAGTACTGACAATTCACCTGTTGGGTTAATTAATAATAATACAAATCCACAAATGCCTGAACATATAGCAGATCTACAGGAAAAAGATTACAACCAGAACATGTTACATCCTCCCCCCCCCCCCCCCCCTCCCCGGTTAATTCGTCTCTTTTTTTTTTGGGGGGGGGGGGGGAGGGCCCCCCCCCCCACCTCCCAACCGAAAAAAAGAGACAACCTAACACAATAGAGGTTCACAAAGCAGAAGTAGGTCAAAGCATCATGTGTTTCAGCAAAACCAATGGAGTAAAAGCTAAGATAAACATGTGATATTGCATGTTTGTCCCATCTTTCAATCCACTGTTTGCGTCAGAAGATGTGCAGGTTGGTTTTTTTACCTCAGCAACAAACAAAACAAGAAAAGCAAAGCCCTTATGGCTCACATGTATGACCGATCCACACATGTCTGACAATAAGTAAAGGGATGGCTTTCGCACTAACAAAATCCATGTTATCTTAAAATTTAATCAGTTTCCACACATATGTGAAACCCCCATGACCCTTGATCTTTGCGATGAGTCAACTAAATTAAAATACATAGGAAGGTCTTATCATCAGCTACCTTTGTGCCAAATTTAATTGAAAAGTTTGCAAAAATGTTGATAATAAGTACAATTATTGGCATTTTAGAGTTGTCAACCTCTTGTGACCCTTGATCTTTTCCGAGGGGTCATCCAAATTAGTATGCTTAGATAGGTCTTACCATCAGGTATCTTTGTAGCAAGTTTGGGTTTGAAGTTGTGAATAGTAATTGAGAAAAAACATTTCTTGTCAAAATATGGCTATTTTTTAAAAACTGATTTCCTGAGCTCTTGTGACCCTTGACCTTCCCAAGGGGTCATCCAAATTAGTATGCATAGAAAGGTCTTACCATCAGGTATCTTTGTACCAATTTTGGGTTTGAAGTTGTGAATAGTATTTGAAACACAACATCTTTTGTAAAAATATGGCTATTTTGGACCTATTCCCCCCCCCCCCCCCTCCCCAAAAAAAAAAAAAAAAAAAAAAGAAAAAATCAACAAAAACAACAAACAAAAAACAACCCAACAACAAACAACAACAACAACAAAAAAAACAACCCCCCAAACAAACGCTACTAAACAAAACAAACCCTTGTGCATGCAGCCACTGGTAATGCTTACAATAACAGTGACTGTGTGCACAAGGAGATTAAAAGCTACCTGAAAAGGTTAAATTTCTGCACATTAGTTGAGTGTGTACCTAATAGTTAAAATGTAATTTTCTAACCAAGTACCACATTCAGATTAAACACACAGCAAGTACCCTCGATCCTGTTTTGATAAACCGCCTTCACAAGAAAAAATAGATCTCCAAAGACAAGTGCCCTCACAAGAGATATTTTGATGGCTCACAGTGTTACTTGTCATTAACGACCATCATTCAGGTGGTACAGCCACCTGAAGGATGGTCATAACCCTTTTCATCCTGATACACCCATTGCTTGGAGTAAATTTGACTGATAGTTCAAGGGTGGTGCCAGAATAGCTTGGTGCCTCAGGTGCCAAGCTATTCTGGCACCACCCTAACTAAGATGCTTGATTTATTGCCTAATCTATAAAAAGTATAATGTAGCCTTCATAGGACAATCAGCAAATTTAAAAAAAAAATCAGCCTCAGGATGAAATGGGTTAATGATAGGTGATCTCTCGTAAGGCTGTTCACACCAAACAGGTTCTGCTGTACAAGGAATCTGCAAAAAAACATAGACCCACATGAGCTCACGCAAGCTGTGAGAGCTCATGAGCATTTATGCATCTTGCTGAATGAATCACAATAATAATCCTTGGATGCATGTGTCCATGGAATTCTAAATGTAACCCCCAGGATCATGCAGCCACTAGTACTGTATACTTTACAGGTGGTAAGCACAATGGGGTTAACCCATTTAGCCATGACGCACTACAACAGGAGATGGATCGACCATGATAATTCAAGGTTAGTGCCAGATTAGCTTGGCGCCTATGGCACCAAGCTAATCTGGCACTACCCTTGAATTATCATGGTCGATCCATCCCCTGGAAGCGATACACAGTCGTTAGGTGACATTTCCATCTCCTGGAAGCGGTACACAGTCATTAGGTGACACTTCCAAACCTGGGAAATGTGGGCATGAGGTTAAATGGGTAAAGTGTAAACTATGGCTACCTCAAGGTTTCAATTTGATTAGAGGAATGTTTTTTGTACTGAGGCATCGGTCACAGACCCATTCGGCGTAGACCTCCGTTTTCAGCATGGTGAAAGCATCCTCTGTCAACCCTGTGCAGATGCGATGGAACCAAAAGTTGCAGCCGCTCTCACACAAGATGGCCTGGTCATTCTCGTGAACCTGGATTTTGCAAAACAACACCATTACCGTATCTGCCCCTGTGAAGTCCATTTTGAAAAGCAAGATTTTTCATGGTATTAACTTTTGACTTCCATTCTACAGAATGGAAGTCATTTAGAGTGTTGGGATTTTAAGAGTTAAAATGAAAATCTCTCTTTTCACAAAAAAGGACTTCTTTTGCCTTTACAGGGGCAGATGTGATAATGGTATGAGAAAACAACTGAGATAGGTGGTTGCTCATGCCATTACTGTAGCATTTGCTACATTCTGTATGATGTACATAATTATGTATTGAAAACAGAACAAAACTACATTTATTATTTAATGGTACAACCTGCATACATGAGCAACGGTGCAGAGAACTGAAATGACTAAAAGTAAAAATGATCTATGATGGATTAACTATGCCCTACTAAATATGACTCCTGCCCAGCAAGAGACATAAATTCTCATGAGCCCCTGCATTCGCAGTGGCTCATAAGAATTTATGCCTCTTGCAGGTGAAATAGGCTGTCCGAATGACTGTTCTGCCTGAACAGAAAGCTGAAATTCAGCTTTCTGGGATTTATAAAAATCTGAATCAGTCTCCATATGACTGTCACTCAAGTTCATACAAATTTCACTCCAAACTGTTATAGTCACAAAATGCACCTCTTTGTGGCAGACTCCACATGGGTAGATTGGTGGTGCATTAGGGTTGGATGGGTTGAAGACCATGGGTTGGTTTGGAGGATACACTTTCCCTGGTCCACCTGGCCCGTGTGGGACACCTGGCTGCATGCCTGGACCCTGTGGGTGAAGCCCACCCATCTTGTGCATTTGCATCCCTGGGGAGGGCCGGCCTGGAGGGTCATCAAACGGATTCTGTGCCATTATGTTGCTGGTGTTGGTGTTATTGCCACCTCCACCATTACTGCTGTTGTTGCCATTGTCCTTGCTGGGGGTTGGGGTTGTAGGTGGTGGAGTGGGGTCTGGACCTGGCAGAAGTTCAGCCAGTGAATGCTTGGTCTATAAAACAAGATATATTTAATGAAAAAAAACAGACATGAAACAAGAAAGTAAATTTTCAAGATTCTGAATTCCATAAAATACACAAAGCAATTATTTGCAAGTAAATTCCTGTTTCTGTACAAGATGTATGATCATACTTTTATCAACATCACCATCTCCTGCAGTCATTAAAGCTGAGGTTGAGTCTTTGTTCTGTCCTGCATGTGTTTGGGGAAAACTTTCCCAGACCCAACTAGGGCTCCACACTGCCACTAAGTCAGTCAAACTGCTCAATGAGTTGGCGGAGTTTGAACTCTGTCAGCTCTGGGCTTATACTATACATACAGCAGGTGGAGTCATATCCAGTGCACACAGAACATGAGATACACTACAGTCACAAGTGAACCCTTATCAATCAGCTTTATGTAGGCCTACACACAAACTTGCTCCGCATCTCGTACTGCGAGCACAAGACCAACGAATATGTACAGAGCACTGTCACTTCCCTGGTGGGCCCACATGAACCCCTTATGGCAACCGTGAAACGGCGCAAGCTTGCTTGGTTTGGCCACGTGACCCGACACAACACCCTGTCCAAGACTATCCTCCAAGGCACTCTCGAAGGAAGCCGCCGGCGAGGTCGTCAGAGAAAGAGTTGGGTCGCAAACATAAAAGAATGGACTGAACTCGAGATGCCAGACTTGTTTACCACCGCCCAAAATAGAACTCAGTGGAAAGTACTGTCTGTTGCTGCTGCCAACGCCCAAATCGGGCAAGGGACTGATGATGATGATGATGACACACAAACTTATTCTGTAGCAGGTGATACTGACAAATAACTGGACAATACATATATGACAGCCACATTCCATGTGCACCTGTGAAATAGGGTTGTGACAACTGATGTTACAGAATACTGATGCAGACAGTGTGGCTTTCAAATGTTCAGGCTGGTTATTTGTCAGTATGTGGATTGTCTGTTACAGGATGTCTGTGTATGCCTAGGTAAAGCTGATAGGAGTTCCATTGTGACTTCAGTCTCTATCCAAGGTGTGTGGCAATAGATTGGACACAACAGCTTCAGTGTGGCTTATAAATGCTCATGGCTTCTTCTGATTTCCCTGCGACGGTCAACCAATTTGACCATTGGCTGACGGAGTTCAAACTCCACAAACTCAGTTTGTGCGCTAAGGACCCTAGTTGGGTCTTTCAAAAACTGGTCGGAACAAAAATGACTGAATCTCAGCTAACCCCCAAAACCATAAACCAAAACTCTATTAAAAACTGGCCCTGCAACACCAGTTCCAGCTCAATTAGTTGGTTTTGGTAATTTATGTACATCATGTACTATGTACAAGTCCACTGTGCAGAGGCTGCAAACATGCGTTTCCAAATCTAAAAATCTATGAGCTAAAAGTACGACTTATAACAGCAATACATACCGTATCAGCTGCAGACGAGTTCAAATTGCTTTTCCGCGGCATTTTTGTTTTTACTAAGTTAGAGTTCGACTTCTTGCGTTGTGCACGCGATATGATTAAGTTCAGTTTTCAAACAAAACTAGCTGAAAACAAGTCTTAATAACAAATAAACTGACAGAATAATAATCTGCTTGAAAACAGTTGTAATATTTATGCACGTATGTTCGAAAAAACTCCCACGCAAGTAAATTTCATGAGAGTATTCTCTTGATCTCTTGTCTTCGGCAAAATGCGGCCACAAAAATGTGCCATGTTAAGATAAAGGCTAAAGCTACCTATAAAAAGTTCCTTGGATTACATTGCTTTTTCTCTGCAGTGTCATTTGCCATCACCATACATACAATATTTTAAAACATGTCTATTTTACTTGATAACCAAATAAATAAATTTTGATGTCGGGTTTTATTTTTTATGTTGTCACGAAGTGACAATCATGGTCTAGCTTTTTCTGGTTTCGTTTCGCGACATGCCGCACAAGTACATTTGACCCATATATCTATGAACAAGTCTAATATATAATATTAATATGCCGTCCCTTTTCATAGAAGAGAGAAGTGCTATTTATGATACTGACCATATAAACAATTTTCTGAAATTTGTTCAAATTGTTACGACTACAAAGTGATGCCAAATACTGGTCTGTTTCCGTAACATGTGGATCTCGCGAACTTGTAAGACAGTGTTTTGATGGCAGCCTTCGAACAGTTAGGTTTAGATGACTGGTTGGTACAGCAGTGTAAATCCATGGGACTTACTAAACCAACGCCAATTCAAGAAAAGTGTATCAAGCCGATCCTTGAAGGTGATCCTCTCTTTTGTGTGTGCGTGTGTATACATCCTGTGTTAATTCTGTCTAGACTGATGAAAGTGTTCCTACCAGCTTCAACATTTTGAAAACTTTCTCAGTTTCTGTCGGGATACAGTATACATGCTGTTTGTCTGTTTTCCAACCCACCAGCACAAATTGGCCGTTTCTTTTTTAACAGTGGAGATGGGTGGGAGTTTTAATGTACTTACAAGTTACATGATGATTAAATGCGTACTGTGCACGGGCACTGACAGATTTGTAGTACCCTAATCCGAGTGTGTACGAGATTTTAACTCGATGGAATGAAGAAAAAATCCAAACTTTCTGGCCAAGAAGGGGATTGAACCCAAGACGTTCGCGCTGCCTCTCTCTCTCTCTCTCCCTTTCTTTCTCTCAGTGTAACTGAATTTGGGTTCATGCAGGAACTACATCTACATCTAGAATTGAAAACAGGTCAGTAAATGAGTAAGCCTAGCTCCTAGGAACAATACAGTAATCAAAGTTTGCTATGCTGTTCAATTGTTTCTAAGTGAATAACTGTGATATTTACCTTAATTTGCCTCCACACAGGAGCAGCGTTGGTCATATTTCCATCATTCTGTCAGCCAGTTAGTGCAAACAGCATTTTTTGCTTCCGTCGTATGCAATCAATTGAATGCGTTTCAAGTAGACCAGCAGGGTACATATGGATTCACATGATCCATGTTAGCTTGCGGCTCTGAGATCACTAGGATTTATGTCTCTTAATTGAATGTGCTAGGTCATGCATTGCTCTTTGACTGTCAATAGCAGCATACTTTTTTTTTTGTCATGATTACTCCTGCAGGAATCAATGCAATGAAAACTGCTACTGCCAGCTGAAGGGTTAACAAAATTATTTTGCAGGGAAGGACTGCATTGGCTGTGCAAAAACAGGCAGCGGAAAGACAGCAGCCTTTGCTCTTCCTATCCTTCAGAAGCTGTCAGAGGACCCCTATGGCATATTTGCTCTTGTCTTGACTCCAACCAGGTATTTATATCTGTTATTTCTGGCAATTACAATATTTGAAAAAATAATATTGCTTTTATTAACCCTTTACAATACATCCTGAGGTTTATTTTGTTTTAAATTTGCTCATTGTCATATTGTCATTGGCATTGAAACGAGACAGCAAGAGCCCTCGCATCCGATTCGACCTCGAGAAGCTAAAAGACCCGGAAGTAGAAGAGGTCTTCCAAGCCCAGGTGGGAGGCAGATTTGCAGCCTTGGCTACTTTGGACTGGGACGTAGACACCCTTGCTGGAAATATAAAAGAGGTGTTACTTTCTACAGCAGAAGAAGTGCTGGGGAAGCAGAGGAAGCGCAAACAGCCCTGGTCACCGATGACATCCTTGATCTCTGTGATGAGAGGAGAGCCTGGAAGAAAAAGAGAGGCCAAGACCTCACATCAGCAAACAAGTACAGACTTGTCAACAAGAAGATCAGGAAGAGGATGAAAGAAGCCAAAGAAGATTGGATTGAAGACCAGTGTCGTAGCGTGGAAGAGGGCATGGCAAACGGCAACAGCAAGAAGGCTTATGAAACGCTAAGGACCCTCACCAAGACTCAACAGCGAACAGCCACAGTCATCGAAGACAGCAGCGGCCAACTCCTTACGGAAAACACTGCTGTACTAAACAGATGGACTGAGTACTGCCGAGACTTGTATAGGCTGAGCCAGACACCAGCATCCTCCAAAACAACCAGGCTGGGGCCAGGAAGGCTGAAGACCTGCCAGTGTTAGCTGAAGAGGTGGAAACAGCCGTACGCGGCCTGAAGGGAGGAAAGTCTCCAGGTGTAGACAACGTACCTGCTGAACTGTTGAAACATGGAGGAGAAGTAACAACGAAGGTACTCACTACACTGTCAAAAGATCTGGGAGCAAAAGAAATGGCCAGTAGATGGACACAGTCTCTAGTGATCCCGCTCCCCAAGAAAGGAAACCTGAAACAGTGCCAGAACTACAGAACTATCAGTCTGATAAGTCACCCTAGCAAAGTAATGCTTAGAATCATTCTCAACCGCCTCAAAACTTTTGCCGAGGAACTGCTGGCAGAAGAACAGGCTGGCTTCAGAGTTGGAAGAAGCACTGTAGAGCAGATTTTCAACTGCCGCGTCCTGATCGAGAAGCATGTGCAGCATCAGCACGAACTCTACCACAACTTCATTGATTTCAGGAAAGCATTTGATCGCGTCTGGCACGACGGACTCTGGCAAGTCATGAGATCGTTCAACATAGAGGAGGGGCTGATCCAAATGATAGAAGCGCTTTACAAGAACGCCTGCAGCGCGGTTCTACTTAACAATCAGTCAGGCGAGTTCTTCAGGACGACGATCGGTGTCCGTCAAGGATGCCTGCTCTCTCCTGTCCTTTTCAACATATTCCTGGAGAAGATCATGCAGGAAACCCTCCACAACCACCATACTTCAATCTCTATTGGTGGCAGATCCCTGTGCAATCTTCGATTCGCAGACGACATTGACCTCATGGCAGGCAGCAATAGTGAGCTTCAAAACCTGACAGACAAACTTTCAAGTAGCGCAGGGTCTTATGGCATGGAGATCAGTACGGATAAAAGCAAAGTGATGATCAACACCACAAGCGACAGCAGCAGCAACATTCACATGAACGGCCAGAAGCTAGAAGAGGTCAATAGCTTCAAGTACTTGGGAGCCACCCTGTCCAAAGACGGTAGTTGCATAGCAGAGATCCGTATCAGGATAGGTACAGCAACATCCGCAATGGCCAGGCTGGACAGGATATGGCGAAGTAACTCCATCAGCTTCACCATCAAGTACAGGCTTTACAAGTCCCTCGTGTCTATTCTACTCTACGGCTGTGAGACTTGGACACTGCTTGCAGACTCAGAAAAGAAAATCCAGGCCTTTGAGAACAAGTGCCTGAGGAAGTTGCTCCGCATCTCGTACCGCGAGCACAAGACCAACGAATATGTACGGAGCATCGTCACTTCCCTGGTGGGCCCACATGAACCCCTTCTGGCAACCGTGAAACGGCGCAAGCTTGCTTGGTTTGGCCACGTGACCCGACACAACACCTTGTCCAAGACTATCCTCCAAGGCACTCTCGAAGGAAGTCGTCGGCGAGGTCGTCAGAGAAAGAGTTGGGTCACAAACATAAAAGAATGGACCGAACTCGAGATGCCAGACTTGCTTGCCACCGCCCAAAATAGAACTCGGTGGAGAGCACTGTCTGTTGCTGCTGCCTTTCAGTCCCCCCAACGCCCAGTTCGGGCAAGGGACTGATGATGATGATGATGATTGTCATATCCTGCATTACAAATTAGGATACATAGATCACCCATTTTAGTTCAAGAGTGGTGCCAGAATAGCTTGGCACCTTAGGCGCCAAGCTATTCGGGCACCACCCTTGAACTATCATAGTCAAATATCTTTCAAGCGCTAGTGTATGTAGGATGAAATTGGTTACTTAAAGGTATTCAGGATTTCATAAAACAGATGGAGAGAAAGAGGTGAGTCAGTGACAAAATGTCATGCGCGTAACAACCGACATTTTTAGACAAGAAAACCACACTACAACAGAAAATTAGTTCTTTTTGTGATTCCACTATGAAGACATTGTTGTTGGAACACTTACATTTCTCACAGATTTCCTTTACAAAAATGGACTAATCCATCATAGATGATTTTCATGTGTATGTCCAATAGTATGTACAATATGACAACCGTTTTTCTCTACTGAGTGACAGGAAAAAGTTCTTGTCTTTAGATGAGATAACAGAAATACAAATTACTGAAGAACTTTTTTTGTAAAATGTGGTAATCACACAAAGAACTATGTTTTTGTGATTTAAATTGAATGAGTATGTCCATCATAACAACCAACACTGATTGTTACAGAGAACTTAATTTAAAAAATAATAAAATACTCTTAATGCTTCCACCTGTGAAAACAGGTGATACAATTAATTTCTTTTGAAAGAGAATAATTAAAAAGGATAAATGACTTAATATGATCATATTTATCACCGTTTACCCACTGAAATGACCAACAATTTCAGAAAGGGCCAGATTTAATTATTCGTTGCTGGAAATCATCTGTTTCTGCATTCACATTAATTAAGTTCACATGCCCACATCCCAGATATCAAAACTAACCAGTGCCTAAAATAAGCCTGTTTTAAATCATATCATACTGAGGCTAAAAGCTTCAAATTTGTACACTGCCATTGGCAAACTACATTATAGTACTTACAAATAAGGATATAGACCAATGGCTTTAGTTCAAGGATGGTGCCAGAATAGCTTGGTGCCTAGAGGCCTATTTTGGCACTACCCTTGAACTATTTTAGTCAAACTTATTTCACACACTGGTGTATTCCGAATGATAAGGGTTAAAGACATGTCTGTTGGTTGCTACTTTTGGTACAAACGACCTTTTGTCACAGGCTGAGGTGAGCCTGTTCTTGGTGCTGTTGCTGTGTTAGTGTTTGTGAGCATACATAACGGTTTGATTACGTAACACTGTTAATGTTAAGAAGTACCGAAAGGCTGGTGGGTGCCTGTTGGGTGGGGCTGGTGGCTCTGGCTGGTTGTCTTCCACCCCCACCCCACCCCTTTTTTTTTTCTTTTCTCTCTCTCTCTCTCTCTCTCTCTCTCTCTCTCTCTCTCTCTCTCTCTCTATCTCCCTCTTTCTCTCCCCCCCCCCCACCCCTTTAACACTTCTCTCTAGCCCTTTTTCTCTCTTTACGCTTTTTCCTTTTCCCTTCTTCCCCTTCCTCTTTTTTCCCCCCCTCCCCCCCCCCCCTCCCCCGTCTCTCTCTTTCTCTCTCTCTCTCTCTCCCACTTATTTTTTTAGTTACCCTTCAACTTGAAGACGGTTTCACAACTACCTACTCTCCACTTATACCAATATTCTCTTACTGAATTTGATTATTTGCTTTGTTTTAATGACTTATTACTTGTTGTGTACCATGCTAAATGCTGGGGTTTTTTTTCCCGGGGTCCTCCCGTTTTCCCCCGAGGTAGTCCTCAACTTGAAGGTGATATAAAGTTTACCTTCGGGTTGGTGTTTAGCAGGCTTTGTGTATTAGACACTCAGCCTACTTCATGCCCAAGGGTACTCCCCGTTCGTTCTCTCTCTCTTTCTCTCTCTCTCTCTCTCTTTCTCTGGCCTCACCTACACGCCTTTTCTTTTGCTCGCTCCTGCACGTGCTTGCACACACTCTTGTCTCTCGTGTTCAGGTTCTTTCCGAGTCTCTCTCTTACGATTTTTCGTTGACGTCATTTTTACTTTTTCCGCACTTTTGTTCTTCCTTTTCTTTTATTTCTTTTATTTTACGTCACCTCCTTCAGTTGCCACATTCCTTCTGCCAATGAAGATAAGTAGCGGCTAATCTCTCTGTTTGTTTGTTTGTCTATTTTGACAAAGGGTATTTACCCGAAATATTAATAAATTGTGTTGTACCCGTCTTTTCTAAGCGTGTTTCTTTCTCCGTTGGGTACTTCTTTGCATATTACACACTTGGCAGTCACCTTTTTGGTCTGGACTGTTAATGTTATGTATGTTTTCTGTGGAAATGCTGTACAGTTATGAAGTCAGTTTAATTCTCTCACTGCTGCAGATTGTAATACAACAACAATTCTTATCCCCTTCGCTTCCAGTGAATGCAGATGGTGTTTTGTAAATCTTTGTTAATTGAGCAACAAGGAAACCCAAGCATCCCAAAAACAGGGATACAAAAGTGGTGGTAGCAGGTGACATCGATCCTCAAGACCCTCTGCAGTTGCAGGGGCTCATGAGGATCTACCCGGGTATGTCTTTTGCAGCTGAATTGTGTTGTTTGAAACAGTGAAGGGTTAGTGTGCAGCATTTTTTTTTTTCCAGGGAGCTAGCATTCCAGATCGCTGACCAGTTTAAGGTACTTGGCAAGTCTATGAGCATCCGGGTGACAGTGATAACTGGAGGAATGGGTAAGAAGCAGTGTCAACATTTAGTTTTACAGATTTAGATTAATTCTGGGATATTTCAGTTTTAAACAAAGGACTTCAAATTCAATACATTTAGTCTTGTACACGAGCAATGGGTGGTATAGTTGTAAGATTTTGCATGGATCTCGGTGGTTGGCAGTACATTTTTCGTGTAACTATTGCAGGGCCTTGCTTTATCAGGTAGCTGCTACAAGTAGCATGTGGTCTGAATTTATTTGAACCCTTTGCCTGTCAGTAGCACGTTTTGTCTCGATGATTACTGCAGGAATCATGGAATCATTGTGAAAAAACAAACAAAGGGCTAGCATAAGCCTGATCAAAACCTGCTTGATTTGCTTGAGATGGCATACGGTTCTCCTCACGCCCCTCCTACCCCTTCCCCGCCCCTTCAGTGTGCTTGCAGCCGCCAATACTGGTTATTTGTGCTGTATCCACAACGGAATTAAGTGGATTAACACTTGTTGATTAGTTGTTGTTCTTTTACGGTAAAACCTTTTGAGCAACCACTTTGTTTTCTCAAAATACATTACCGATGACATGACTATATGGAAGTGTCTACTACTTACTCAATTTTAGCCTAAGATTAAGAACCTGTTGTGTTACAACACAGCCCGGGAGGCACTCGGAGAACCCCCGGAGGGGCCAAGAGTTGTCTCCCTTTCCTGCCCATCCGGTACTGAGTCACGTGGTGACCAACCAGTTGTTCTACTTAGCTCACGCTGTGCAGGCGTTTTTGCCTAGTCTACTGACTTTGACTGTGTTGGTGCGATCGATTCGTCGGTCTTCTGGACTTCTTGTTTGGCTGTGTGCCTTGCGCTGACCCTGCCTGTGCCCTGTGTGGGAGTGCTTCGTTGCCTGAGCGTTCTGCTGCTTCCCTCTTCTGCGCCTTCTTGGGTTTGCGTGGACTCCACGGCACTGACTTGCTGGGACGCCCGGCCGCCTTCGCGCACTGAAGGTGGTATGGAGGTTCCTCCCACCATCCCCGCTTCTACCGAGAGGTAAGGTAGCCGTACTAGCCATCGGCCGGCCCCCAGGCTGGGCACCAGTTTCGATCGGAGGCACTTCTTTTCACTCGTACCTTCTTTGTACCTCTTTGCGCCGAACGCTCAACTTAGCTTGCGGGGCCCCACGTGCCGGCGCCCGCTCGCCTTTCATGTTGTTAGGTGTTGCTGTGCCAGGCGCTTACCTGCATGCCTGTTACCTGTACCTTCGTTGTACCGTTTGCGTCGATTGTTCGCCTTAGCTTGGCAGGGCCCCACATGCCCATGCCCGCGCGCCTTTCATGTTGGATAGGGTTGCAGTACCAGGCACTGACCAGCATGCTTATACCTTCGTTGTACCATTTGCATCGAATGCTCGCCTTAGCTTGGGGGGGGGCTCCACGTCCCCTCGGCCGCTCGCCTTTCATGTTTGACATGTGTTGCAGTTGCCAGGTGCTTACCTGCATGCGTGTACCTTTGTTGTACCATTTTGCGTCGAACGCTCGCCTTAGCTTGGCGGCGCCCCACTTGCCCTCGCCCGCTCGCCTTTCATGTTTGACATGGGTTGCAGTTGCCAGGCTCTTACCTGCATGCTCGTACCTTTGTTGTACCATTTATTTCCTCAAAACACATTACCGATGGTATTACTAATAGGAAAACCTTACCTAGCTAGCCTAATTTTAGCCAAAATTTGGTTGTGTCTGTATAAGGGAGTGTTGGCAGATGAGGGGCACCATAGTAAGGCAGTAACCCGAGTAGCCTCCCTTACACCCCATCCGGTGCGAGCTCACCCGATAAGCCTCAGTTTAGTTTCTTAGCGAACTGGCGGCAAGCGGGGCAGGTGGGAGGGACCTTCGAGTAATACCATCGGTAAGTATTTTTCGACAGGGACTAGGCTCGGAGATGAGTGAGAACGGGGAGAGGTTTGTAGACTTTTGTGCTCTAAACCGACTTGTCATTGGAGGCAGCATCTTCCCACACAGAAGAATACACAAAGCAACTTGGGTCTCACCTGACCATACAACAGAGAACCAAATAGACCATATCTGCATTAGCAAGAAATTTAGAAGATCCCTTCAAGATGTTCGAGTGAGGAGGGGAGCAGATGTCGCCTCAGACCACCATCTGCTTACCTTAAGAATGAAGCTCAAGCTAAAGAAAAGCCGCACAGAGACAACAAGAAGACAGCGCTATAATGTAGGCCTCCTGAGAGAAACTGGAGTTAGAGAAGAGTTCAAACTGGTGCTGTCCAACCGGTTTCAAGCGCTACAGGAGCTAGTAAATGAAGAGGAGGCGGTCACCACAGAGCAGCAGTGGAAGGCAGTTAGAGAGGCGCTGAACTCAACCTGCAAAGACACTGTAGGGTTCAGGAAACACCACCACAAGGACTGGCTGTCGGCACAGACCTTGAAGAAGATAGAAGCGAGGAAGCAGAAGAAAGCAGCGGTCAACAACAGTCGCACGAGAGCAGCCAAAGTAAGGGCACAGGGGGAATACTCGGAAGCCGGTCGTGCCAGGCGGGTTTTTGGACGTCTCCCCCCGTTCCCCTTCGGCGGAGAGGTAAGGTAGCGGGGTTGACCCTCGGCCGGTTCCCGGGCTGGGCACTGGTTTGTGCAGGTACGAACTTTTTCGTCTTCTTCTCACTGTAATCGTGCTCCCACTCACCTTCGGTGAATCGTAGCTAAGTTCCTACGCATTTGTACCTTGGGTGTGGAGAATTCTTTTACTCCATAGCCTGATTAGCTGAGTAGCAGTTTGGGGCACGCCTTGTCATCGCGTAGTTGTTCGGCACCAGCGCCTATTCTGGCCCTTTCTGTTTTCCCTTGCGGGATGTTGGTATAGATACGGGTGAGGAATTTAAGCGCACGCGCATATGCAGGCATACGCTGTGGACAAGTGCTCACGTACCTTAGAGAGTGGATATACGTTCCGGCGGGCAGCTTGGGGGTTTACGCTCCTTGGCTGGGCGGGCACCTCGTGACATGTCCACATAAAGTGGTGATTTACTGCCCCGGATGTTTTTCTTGTCTTGGTTGTCATTGCGTATTGATTTGTGCAGCATGCGGCCGGTGTTGTTTTCCACACACGGTCACCCTTAGCAATGTTGTTGGGGCCTGACTCCTTTTATGACAGGGGTTGGTACATATGTTGTTGCTCGCCTTAGCACTTGACGGCGGTGAAGCTACCTCGTTACTGCACTGCTAGATTGCAGACGTGCAGTTTGGTACCTCGCTTCCATCATGACGTATTCGTCTTTTGTGTACATATGTTGTTCCCTCGCCTTAGCGCTTGGCGGCAGTGGGCCTACTTGCTTACTGCACGGCTAGTTGTAGGCGTGCAGTTTGGTACCTCGCTTCTGTCATGACATGTTTGACTTTTTTGCTACATATGTTGGTTGCTCACCTTAGTGCTTGATGGCAGTGAGTCGACCTTCTTACTACACTGCTGGCGGGCAGGCTTGACAGTCTGTTACCCCGCTTTGGTGCTTGTGGGTTTTGTTGTTACGAAGGCTACCTTTCGTGGCTTAGTCCCACAGGACTCGCCCGCAGGCCTTCGGGTGTGTTGTCTGTTGCAGGGATGTGCTACCCATTCACACAGATGACAGTGGCTAGTTCAGCCCCCAGGGGTCTTTCGCCACTGCCCCGCGGGCCATGCTTGCGTTGCAAGCGATCGGCACCGGTTTAGGCGCCTCCCGGACACCGCGGGTTTTCCGCACGACAACGGACTGACATGGAGAAGCCACACCGAATGTCACGACTAGTGCGCGAGCGTGGATCGTGGAGGCCGCTGCCAGGGGGAGCGCACATGAACAGCCTCTGGCAAGGCCCGCTCGGTATGGCAATTACGCACACGTCCGACTTCTTAGGACGTTGCAGTACACTACCACCTGGAGAGGACAAGCAGCGTCTCGGCTGTAAGCACCAGCCCGGCTGCTCCTGGTAGGTGTGTTCTTCATGTCCAGGCAGCGCCCATTTGGGACTAGGCCTGTCTTCCGACACTGGAGGTGCCTCCTACCACATTGGAATGATTGTGTCACCTGGCCTCAGCAGCGCAGATGGCAGCATTGAAGCGTCTGCAGGCGGGAGCGACCTATGCTGTTGGTGCTTGAAGGATCCCGTTCCGCCCCGATGAGGGGCATGCTGACGTCCTTCACGCAAGGCAGATGTGCCGGTGGCCGTCGGACAACCACTAGGTCGGGTCTCCTAGGCGCAGGATGTGGATACGCCATCCAACGTCTCCTTGGCACCGGTCGCTTGAGACCAGGACGTCCCTGTGGGAAGCTACACACCGGATTCAGTGGACTAGTGCACGTAGTGGGCCTGGATCGATGAGGCCGCTTCCAGGAGGGAGCACGCCCGGACGAAGCCTTCTATGAAGCCATGTCCACTATCGGTCCCACTTGTCTCCAAGAAAGTCCGTGGGATCCTGCTGGGGGTCCCCCTTACCGGCAAGAAAGCCCGCCTCCCTCGGAGCCCGGCTCAGAGACATTCACGTGCACGTCCAGGGACTCTAGTAAGGATGCTCGCCTCCAAGGAAGGGGAGACTACTATCGACACAGTTCCAGGCCACCTCAGGTTTGCTGTGTTGCATGGGCCTACTGGTGACCTGCAAACGATGCGGAGGCTTCCAGTGGCCATCGGATATCCATACAGTCTGTCTCCTGTGCGCTGGGTGTGCTGCCGACCACACTTGTGATGTCTGTGCTACCTGGCCGGAGCTGCGATGGTCTAATCTCTGGAACTTATAGGAGGGAGCCTCCTCCCCTCGCGGGTACTTGAAGATTGCCGAGACGCCTTCCGCAGTGCCCCTGACACCGGACGTGCGAGACCAACTGGATCCGACACAGAAAATGCCACTGAGTAATCGAGGGATTAGTGCACAAAGTGGGGGTTCGACCGTCAAGACCGCCTCCGTTAGAGAGCGCGCCCGGACACAGCTGGTGGAAATAACCCGCCTCTCCCAAGAGCCTGGTTTGGTGGGACGCTCGTGGCGTCCCTCCTCCACCGTCGTTCCCCACTCGTCTCTCAGGAAGCCGCCGGGATTCCGCTGGGGGTCCCCTGGCCGGCAAGAAACCCGCCTCTCCCAAGAGCCTGGTTCACAGAGACATACACGCACTCGTCCGGAGCCTCCTGGTTGTGAAGAGCGTAGACACAGGGATTCTACGCGACGTTATCGCTCTCCCTCGCAAGATCATAGGAGGACCTTCCCGCTCGGGGGCTGGGAGATTCTTGGCATCCTGTCTCGGAAGACCATGGGTATGCGCTTGCTGGGTCAGTCACTGGAGTGACCTCTCCAGGGCGCAAGCCTGGGCGAAGGGTATGGAGATCCTGGGGTGCCCAGTCGTCAAGGTTCCCCTCTCGGCCTCGCTGATGTAGCCAAAGGAATGCAAAGCAGTACGTTTGGCACCAGTTGGCTGCAGGTGCTGCCGGAACAGTGCGTGAATACAGGCAGCTGTCTGCCTTCGGGGCTCCACTCCTGATTGGAAAGGTTTACTCCCCCACATTTGGCCGTTGGATCCAACCGGATCTCCTCCGTTCCTCTAGCCGTTGGCTGTCTGAAACAGCTCATCCGCCTAGTGGTGCAATGTGAACACCACCCCCTCACGTGGTTTAGCCCACCAGCCGAGGTGGTTAGCCAGGGTGTGGCGCTTGGAGCCAGCACGTGAGAGATTAAGGAGATGGATGAGGACCAGTGATGCCTGTCCGTCCTATGTAGGACGCAGCTGCCGAACAGCAAAGGTGCTACCTCTATCCTGAGCCCCCTACACCCCTGGGAGATTACCGAGACGCCTTCGCTGTGCCCCCAGCACGGGATGTGCGAGGCCAACATGATCCGACACGGTAGGCGCACTGAGTTTCAACGGTTAGTGCCCAGAAATCCGCCTCTTCCAAGACCCTGGTTCATTCCCCACTCGTCTCTGGCCGCAGGGGTCCCCTTGCCGGCAAGCAGCCCGCCTCTCCCAAGAGCCTGGTTCGCAGAGACTGACACGCACTCCTACGGAGCCTCCTGTTGGCGAAGATCGTAGGCGCCGGGATTCTACTCACCGTTACCGCTCTGCTTCACAAGAGCGAAGGAGGACCTTCTCCTCTCAGCGTTTGACGGATCAGGTCTCCCTCGACTCAGACGGGTTTCGCCTTCTTCGCGTTCCCCATCTCGTTCGGACTCCCTTCGTCCCGTTCCTCTTCCCATCGACAGGCCACTCCCCCTTCCCTCGTCCTCTCCGTTCCGTTCCTCCTCGTCGCAGCCGTTCTCCTCGTCGGGACCCGCCTTCGGCTCTCCGGAGACCCTCGCCGCGTCGCTCCGTCTTCGCTCTCCCCTTCGGAGGGAGTCTTCGACCTCTGTGGTTCGCCGTCAGTGGGATTCCTCCCCTCGGAGCCCTCCTCGGTCGCCGGTTCCAGTCAGCGGGACTTCGACACCCTGAGGGTGACGGCTGGCGACCCCTCGGACTGGTTGCTCGGACGTTCTCAGCCGTTCTCCTCTCCCTCTTCTTCGGCTTCCAGTGCGGCGGTTCCGGCAGTCCTGTGCTGCGCGGATGGACACTCGGCCGGCGCTGGACGGGACTTCCAAGCTCATCGCCGCCGCCCTTCTGCGGAAGTTTGCCTGGCATCGCCAGCTGACTCACTGGGGGTTCTCATCCATCGTGGACACCGGGGAACCAAGGCGCAGCCCCTGCTCCCTGCCGTCTAGCCGTCTCGACAAGTTTCTTTGGGCACCCGGGGGGTGCCAGACTTCGGACAGGTGGTACCGCTTGGCTGTGCTCGTGGCGGAGGACCTAGCCACTACACGGAGTCGGATCTACGCACCTTGGTCGTCTCTAAGCCCGGCTGCTCAAGCTACGCTTCCTACTTCCGTGATTCTTCTCGAGGTCCAACCCTCCGACCTTCGGGCTTCGCGGACAAGAGCGTGCTTCGCTTGGATCCGACGCGGACTACTAGGCCTTCTTCTTCTGCTCGTGGGAGAAAGGATAGGTCACAGGAGCTTCTCCTCTCCGGCAACGCGACAGCGGAGGTGTACTTCCAGGATCAGGGCAGCTGGCGATCCTCTGACCAGTGCGTAACCCCTACCCTGGTGCTTGGGGAAAGAACTTCAACTCCCTCCGTGCGTGTCGCTACCTGGACCGACGGTAGATCTGGGCCAGTCTTCCCCGGTGGGAACAGTGGCTACACACGGAATGCACCAGGACACCTTCGGAGGATCGGCGCATGAGACTAGGATGATCCTGTGGAGGGTCTCCACAACGATTTCAGTGGACTAGGGCACAGGGTGGGGTTTTGACCGAGGCCGCTACCCGGACGGAGCGAGCCCGGACACAGCTTTGAGAAGCAGAGAACTCGCCTCACAGAGCCCAGTTCAGAGAGTCGCGCTGGGCGACGTCCCACGTCCAATCTCGGTACCCACTCGTCTCCAAGTAAGCCGCCGGGATCCTGCTGGGGGCCACTTGCCGGCAGATAACCCGCCTCTCCTCGGAGCCCGGTTCGGAGAGACTTACACACGCTCGTCCGGAGCCTCCTGTCGACTCCCCGGGTGAGGAGTCATCGCATGCTACGTCTTGCCCTTGCCGCCATACAGCGCCTGAGGGATGTTGCCATGGTGGATTGGTTAACGAGCTTCAGGAGCTACGACTCGCCCAGTCTGCCTACAGTTCGAGGGAACACTTACGTACAGCTCCTCTCGGACCATACCTTACCTGGACCGTCGCGCATTTGGTCCACGGGTTCACCTTGCGCCCGCTTACGGGGCGCTATGCCACCAGGAGACCACGTAGCAATACCTGTACAAGCCTCACGTGTGCCTACGACATAGCCGTTCGCTACGGACGTGCTCGCCTCTTGCCGGTTCTGGCACCACTGACGCTACATGCCGGACGTTCTTCCTGGCTCAGCTCAGTCATACGTTCGGAATTACAGGACCCCTCCCTCAGGGAGGTTAGAGGCTACAGTTACGTTATCAAGGCACTTGCATGGCCTCGAACGTCACATTCGTCAGGGACTGTTCGGTCTTACACTTCGTGGCTACTGGAGGCTGGCGGGCGGGATGTCTTCGCCCGCCGCAATCGCAGAGTTCTGCCAGGCCAGCGAGACTCCTCGCTCGGCTGGGGGCGTTTGCGGGGGGCACAACTCCCTCCGGGCGCCTCAGCGCCGTAGGTATTCACCTACCTAGGGTCGTCGGGAGTTTGCGTTAGGGAGGACGGCCATTGGGCCCTAAGGTGTGCTGGAGCGCGGCACCCACCTCCTCTTCGCAATTCTTCCATTCAGTCATGTCATCGGTAATGTTTTTGAAGAAACAAATTCATTTTTCTTTAAAAGGTATTTTTTCGAAAAATACTTACCGATGACATGACTCAAACGACCCTCCCACCTGCCCCGCTTGCCGCTGGTGCGCTAAGTATCCTGACTGAGGGATTATGGGTACCCGGCTTCCGGGTGGTGGGTATAGGGAGACAACTCTTGGTCCCCTCGGGGTTCCCCGAGTGCCTCCCGGGTTGTGTTTTTACACAACTGGCTCTTAGGCTAGAATGAGTAAGTAGTAGACACTTCCATTCAGTCATGTCATCGGTAAGTATTTTTTGAAAAAATACCTTTTAAAGAAAAATGAATTTTTTGAAAAATTCTTACCGATGACATGACTCGGAGGACCCTCCCACCTGCCCAGCTTGCCGCTGGTGCGCTAAGTATTCCGACTGGTTGGTCACCACGTGACTCGGTACCGGATGGGCAGGAACGGGAGACAACTCTCGGCCCCTCCCAGGTTGTGTTGTAACACAACAGGTTCTTAGGCTGAAATTGAGTAAGTAGTAGACACTTCCATATAGTCATGTCATCGGTAAGTATTTTTCAAAAAAATACCTTTAAGAGAAAAATGAATTTTTTTGAAAGAAAAAACTGGCCCAAAAAGGCAGGTGCTCCTGAAGGTGTCACCTATAATTAAAGACCATCATGGTCTTTGATGACAGGTGATCTCCCATTGGGCCGATTTTGCTGTCTCAGTAATGCATATTCTTTCTGATCATGATTTTATCGGTGAATATTTCAGACATGATGAAGCAGGGGCAGGACCTGGCTGTGAAGCCACACATTGTAATTTCCACACCAGGACGTCTGGCCGATCACATTGAAAGCTGCGACACTTTCAGTCTTGCTCGCATCAAGTTTCTGGTTAGTGCGTACACGTAGACTTCACACCCAGGTGAATGCGTTAAGGTTGTAAAGCTAAAACAGACTGATTTTTGTCAGCAAGAGGCACAGATTCTCATGAGCCCCCCTGCAGCTGATACTGGCTGAGTGGCTGAATGTAGGAAGTTTTTCCTTCTAAGCGGTTTATCTTCCCATTTATCTTTATCACCTTTATTTCATTTGTGTATTGAAACATGCGACGCTGTGGTTCTGTACTTTAATTCCAGTTTGAAAGTACAAATAAATACTTGCAGTGGTAAATGTTTTAGGTAATTGACTATGCCTGACAATTTGGAGATGTGAAATGCACCAAAATATACTGGCAGCTGCTTGTTTTAGACCTTAGACCCTGGACGCCTTCACTGCGGAACACAATTCAGCTGCAAGAGACATAGATCCTAATGAGCCCCCGCAACAGCGGGGGCTCAAGAGGATCTATGTCTCTTGCTGGAACCTATTTGCATCTATGTTCTTTGAACCTTTCTGACTTTTTGAATGAACCAAGATTTCAGAATTACATCATTCAGTGGCAAAGAAGGGTTGAAAGTAAATGTCTTTCTTTATGACATTCAAGTATCTACTTAAGTGTTACAGCGTATACTGAAGTTACCTTTTATTTTTAGTCTAACATGATGTACAGTGTGAGATAGAGTGTCCTGCAGTGAAGCATCACATTAACCCCCTTGTGCAAACAGCCACTGATACAGTAAATGGGACTGGTAGCTGCACAGATATGGGATGTTCTTTGCATAATCGATCGCCTCTTTACATGGGTAGTAGTAAATAATGCTATTTATTACTGCCCATGTTAAGCGTTAATCAATTATGCAATGATCATCCTATGCTTTGTGGGTGGCCGTATGCACAAGGGGATTAATCTTCTCTTCACGTAAGGTCATGGATGAGGCCGACTGATTGCTAGAGGGAGTTTAGCCCCTATGTGCATGCATGCACCAGTTCTGTAAACATTGGCTGTATGCACAGTGGGGTTAATCTGTCCTTCATACATTGTTACTAGGTCATGGATGAGGCTGACCGTTTGCTGGAGGACAACTTCGGCAGTCAGCTTGAAGTGGTGTTCAGTACACTGCCAACCAAGCGACAGACACTGCTGTTCTCGGCCACCATGTCGCCCACATTGAGGGACCTGCAAAACTCGGTGCTCTCCAAGCCGTTTGTGTGGATACAGGAATCAGAGTGAGTCAGTGGATAGCTAACTAACCTCTTTGCTGCCATTGATCATGAATTTCACACCCTAAACCACTGCATGCTGATCGACATTCGTGTGAAGAAGTGGATGTAAATGGAACCAAAAACATGCATAAAGAACATAGGACTAACAAGAGTCACAAAATGCCCATGAGCCCCTGCAACTACAGGGGCTCATGAGGATTTATGTCTCTTGCAGCTGGGTAGTGTTTGCAATGCCCTGGCAGTTAAGGGGTTAATTTGTTTTCTCATGTTTCTTTCATGTAGAATCAGTTCACTCATGTTTCTCAACCCAGCATATAGTGATACATGTGTACTCTACTTTCATCTGATACCTATTTTCGGCTTTTTCATTGTCTTTGACTTTGTCCCCAGTCGAGCAACAGTTGAAGAACTGAAAGAAGAGTATATCATTTTGCCTGCGGATTTGAAAGATGCCTACCTCGTTCACGTGCTGGATGGATACACGAAAGAACACCCACGATCGTCTATCATCATCTTTGCGGCCACTTGCAAGTGAGACTGGCTAGGCTGTGTGTTTTTTTGCATGCTTGTAAGAACAGTTGAGCAAAGTATAATGTTTATTTTCTCAAAATCATTACTGACGGCATTACTACTAGGAATGCTTCGCTTAGCTTCACAATTTTAGCCCAAAAAACTTGTTGTGTACCTGATGACAGGGGAGGCAACCACCCAGGGGTGTCATTACCAGGACACCCCGAGTGGCCTCCCCTGCCTCCCTATCCGGTGGCGCGCTCACCGTTTCCCGGCAGTCTCTTCGCTTAGCTCAACCAGGACAGGCCGTGAGCATATCGTGCTCCGGTTTTGGTTAGGTGGATTACCGTTGTGTACCGTGGACACTTGGATTTATGTGCATTGTGTTGTGCTTGGATTACCTACGTGTTCTGTGGATTATGTGGTGGTGGGTTTTTCTGTGGGATTATCGGTTTGAGTCATAAGGTAAAGTAGCGGTTACTGCCTCTAACCAGTTTCAACCGGTCGGCGGCGGCAACCAGGTGGTGATGTATGCAAACCGATCAGGTGCGCGGTCCCTCTGCGGAGGCTCCCCGCTTCTCGCCGGTCTTCTTCTGTCCTTTGTTACAGTGCTTAGGTACAGACCTGCACCAAGTGTGGTGCCTTTCAGTGGCCTAGGACGGTCATGATGTCTGCCTACCATGCTTGTGCTGCTCCTTCGATCAGACAGGCGACAGTACGTGATGTGGGAGGAAGAGAGATGGTCGCAGCTGGGGGCGTTTTACTGGAGGGATAAACCGGCGCCTTGCACACAGCTGACGAACAAAGCAGCATTGACGACAATGAAGGGAAAGGCAGAATCATACTGGTCGGTGCCCCGGGCAGCGCTGCCCCGCCTTGAGCGGATGAATGAGCCTAGCAGCAGCAAAGGATCTGGACTTGCCCCCCCATTCGGACCCGGCACCAAGAGCTCCACCCCGCCTCATAGAGGCCCTGGGACATGCTCGACCACCAGTGATGGGGTTCGCTCCTAGGCACGTGTCGGCATATAGAAGCTCGGTCCCCCCGCAATAAAGATGTTGGGCCAGATTATCACCCGCCAGGTGAGAGACACGAGAGAGAGAGCCTAAGTGGGGGACCCCCTCCCCCCTGAGAGGCAAGTGCCCGCCAGCCTTAGGCCGGACCAGCGCCATCACCGGGCCGCGTCTACAACGCACCTCTCAGGGAGGGACAGGAAAAGATAGCCACAGAACGCACACAAGAGCTCCACCACGCCTCGTAGAGGCCCCGGATATGCAAGGATGCTCACTAGCGGAATTCGTCCCCCAGGTATGGGTCTGCATGGAGCTCAGGCATCTCACAGTAAACGGAGGGCAAGAAATTCAGTCATGTGAGACACAGAACGCACGGAAGAACTCCACCCCGCCTCGTAGAACCCCGGGACATGATCGAACGCCAGTGATGGGGTTCGCCCCTACGCTGTGTTGGCATATGGAGCGCGGTTCCACCGCATTGGAAGGTGGAAGACGAGATGTGAGTCTCAGACAAGCAAGCTTTGGGACCGGAGTCCTCCCTCGAGGACGGTCATGCGGTCAACCGAACAAACTGTCGGGACGTACTTCCCCATCGTGTTGGACTGAGAAATGTTTTGGAGACCGAAGCTGTCCATAGGAGGACTGACATTCGGTCATTAGAGCCAGCCGGCGGGAAGTGCTTCCCCATCACGATTGAACCACCAGGACACCTCCCCCACGCCGTAGGAGCATGGAGAATGACACAGGCTTCAGGGTCCCTAGTCGAAGAGTGGAGCCACAGACGAGAGCTAACTCGCAGGGCGGATCCCCCATGTCCGAAGCCCTATTGGGAGGAACTAACTCGGTCAGCAGCTGACGAGAGGTGGTGCCAACCACCCACCCACACTCCGCCCTAGGAGGTAGAGAGAAACTCACAGGGGCCATGGACCTGCTTCACGCGGGGGACGAAGTCTACATGTTCGGTCGGACGACCGCAATAGCTGGAGAAAGAGCGCTACAGATACCTAATGCCTGGGAACGTCTTCTTCCCTCTTCGCCTCTCTGACCAGAAGACAAGCTCGGGTACGGCGCAGCGTGGGATCTGTCGATGACACCCAGCATCAGAGGCGCCTGGCAAGAGCGGCCGTTCTTCCGACCAGAGCTTCAAGGGCCAATTTTCCTTGGGGAAACGGCAGCCTCGACACCGGCGCCAGGATCACGGAGATGGCAGCGGCAGGACGGAATCGCCCTCACTTTCGACACTCGACCTCAGCCTGTTGGATTATGGAACGAGCGTTAACGCATCAACACAGTGTGTCCCGCTCTCTTCCGAGTGGGAGCAGCGTCTCACGGGTCAGGATCCTCATATTGGACGAGGGATCAAGCGGACAAACACAGCAACAGGCTGCAGATGGAAGCAGTGTGCTTCGCGTTCTCTCCGAATGGAAGCAGTGGCGCACAGGTCAAGATATCCTCGCCGTTGGACGAGGGATCAAGCCATCAAACACCTCAACAGGGTGCAGATGAAAGCAGGGCAGCTCGCGCTCTCTCCGTGGGAAGCAGTGTCTCACGAGTCAGGATCCTCGTAATGGACGTAGGATCAAGCAGACAAACGCATCAACAGGTTGGAGATGAAGGCAGTGTGCCTCGCATCCTCTCTGAGTGGAAGCAGCGGCTCACAAGTCAGGATATCCTCGTACGTGGACGAGGGATCAAGCCATCTAACACTTCAACAGGCTGGAGTGAAAACAGTGTGGCTTGCGCTCTCTCTGGGTGGGAGCGTCTCATGGGTCAGGATTACGCGTACTCTCCGACAGCTTGACAGTGGTGGCCTACATCCAGAACCGGAGGTCGAGGAGGCGCTGTCTACACCCGGAGGACGCAGTTCGGAGTGGACGTAGACAATGGACACGCCTAGCAGACGGTCAGTGCGCTCCAACACATTGCAGATTCGCCGCTCTTTGGACGAAGCATCCCAGCTTGTTGCATCATTCCTTCGGCCGGCTTCGCCCTGAGTGGAAGGCTGTGACAATGACCAACGCTTCTGGTGGCCCAGTGCTTCACGTCGCTCCCTCGCAGACTTCGGGATCTAGCTGAGGCATTAGGCGACCACTCTGCAAGACGGCGGCGGACAACAGATTTGTTCTTCTGAGAATCCCAATGGCCAGAGAGGATGAACATCTACTTCCGCCGGCAGTGATGTGGAGTCTCTTCTGGGCGGTGCCGTGCTAGCGGTGGAAAAGGAGGCATGGATGCTGGCGGCGGCTCACCACAGACTACAGACTCGGACGCGAGGAAGTGGAAGCGAGGCTTGGACAGGGCTGCTCCCGGGTTTCGCTTCCCCCTAGCTGACAGGATTTCATCGAGAGGGTGACGCCTTCCGTTAGCAATCGTGTGGAAATAACCTGGGACCTTTCAGCCTCGGTACATCGGAGCGGGACACGCACGGAGCTAGTGACAGCCTTTAGGATGGCGTACCACCTCGCAGCCTACTCCTTGATGGAGATCGCCGGCGGCGACGGGATATGAAGGGACGCGCTGTTGTGACAGGTTCCACGTTCGCCCGTCTTTTGGGATAACACAGTGGTGGAAGGCTCCGCACGAGGACATTCTTCTGTGGGACCGACTTGGCAGAAGATAAGGCGACAGCGCAGGATCCCTTGCCACCTCGGCAGGATTGTCTCCACTCGCTTCAGTCAGCGGTGGTGAGATGGAAGCTTTGGCTACAGCGCTACTTGGTGATGCGGGAGCCCTGCCTAGAAGGAGACCACGGAGGTGGGCTGAGACCCTGACGCCCGACAGGCTACAGTAGGCCCTTACCGATCCCAGAGACTAGGTGACGTCTAGTGTCGGCTTTGGCGTTTACTAGTAACTTCGACCCTGCGCTTGCAGCTGCTTGGACGGTCGGTCCTCTGGAACCAGATGGTGAAGCGTGGGAGGACCCGGACTCTGGCTGACGCAACGCCGCCGACGCAGATTCCTGGGCATCGGAGGCAAGTCTAACGGGGGACCAGCACCCAGATTTGCCACCTAGGCAGGGAGTGCCTGACCGATAACAGCGGTATAGCAACAAATGAACATGCAGACAGATACATCCACTGGCTGGAGTTGAAGGTGGTGCTGCTGGCGAGCGTCAGATTGAAACAATGGCTTGCGCTACGGAAGGTACGGGTGCGCTCCAGCTACTAGAAGGTCGGGGTTTCTTCATCAAGTTCATGTAGCACTTCTGCTGGTGGTGCAGAGATTGGGACAGGACTCGTCGGACATGGCGCTTTGGAGGTCAGCTCAACGTACGCGCAGATTCCCCTTGTGGCAGGGTCAGCGGCAGCGCAAGGAGTGTTACTACACCCGGCTGCCTTCCAACTACTCTACGTGTGTGAGGAGACTCTGATGAT
Organism: Semisulcospira habei; assembly: GCA_036245525.1. NCBI lineage: Eukaryota > Metazoa > Mollusca > Gastropoda > Semisulcospiridae > Semisulcospira > Semisulcospira habei. The sequence continues at coordinate 31,106,608 of BTPG01000001.1, read as the reverse complement.
AGGCCGGTCCTCCTGTAGTGGAACAGGAAGCTGCTTCCTCTGTCGCCTCCAGACGGGATCCACAAGCTTGGACCGTGGATGGGCTCCTTCGAGGAACGGACTCATTGCGTAGCCAACCACCATTGCATGTGATTCCCCGGTTGGTCTGTTCACCGAAGTTAAGCCGTTTACTTACTTACGCCTGTCACCCCTCCCCGGGTATAGGCCATCGATGAGAGACCTCCAGCGACTCCTGTCCTGTGAAGTTAAGCCGTTTGGGGGCGGTTAATCCTTAGTTGGATAACCGCCTGTGAACAACAGGTATGGTGGAAGTCATCTTAACCCTTATCTTGTCCACCAGAGGGTGACATACGTTCGAATAAGAATACTTAAAGGGTAACGCCGGAGTGGCTTGGCGCCGCTAGGCTTCACGCTATTCCGGCCTAGCCTTCAAGTAAAGCCTTTGGGCTGTATTCTTATTTTTTCTATAGTATAACCTGTGTATGGCAGGACACAAATTGAAGCTGTTATCCTCAGGCGGATATGGGTTAAGATGTGTCAGCGTGTTCCCTCCCTCAGGACAGGTACCTAGGTGCCCCACAAGCTCAGGGATGGCATGGTGATTAGGACTTTGATGACCATTCTGCTGGATCACAGTCCTTTGGAGACGCGCGGCGAACCCCTGCCTCAGCTCCACGTCCGAGACGATCACAACACTGGCAGCAACTGTTTGTACAGACACAGAGCGGTTGGCGCAGCACGCTGGCAGATGGACAGTCAGCACTCACACCAAGAGGCTTCTCGGATGCGACAGTGGATGCGATTGCAGTGACTCAATGAGTCTCTGACAGTATGGATACGAGGGAGAGGGGAGAGTACTACAGGCCTGATGTGCAGCGGAGCAACTCTCCCCACAGACCAGATTGCCCCCATTTTGGCCGAGTTCGTTTAGAGGTTCCCAAGCGGAATCGGACCCCTCGGCATTCGAATTTACCGGGTGGCAGACACTTATTGACACCTAGCACAGACCAGCGCCAGTACAGACCTCTCGGATCGGATCGAGCACTGTCATTGGCAAGACGGCGGGCTTCCGCTGGCTATGCTGGGAGACCTGACAAAAGACCTGCTGACTGTTCGCCATCGCTTCGGCTTCACAGTTAGCAAGATTGCGCCTTCTCGGGGTGTCCCTCCGGTCTCTAGATCAGGGCCGATGACTAGGGCAGCACTCCACCGGGTGGACTTGGGCTAGGAACCTCCTTCCAGTGTCCGCACTGCAAGTTCTACCGTCTGTCCGTTCAGTGATACGGACCAGTCCCGGGAGTTCCGCCTACACGACGCGGTCAGGGCACCTTATAGTGGCAGGCGCAAGACTACGCCACTAAGACAAAGACACATGCCTGTTCCTGCCCTTGGCTCCGGGCAGATGAGACTCCTCGGCGCAAATGGTCCCTAGCTTGCTGGGTCGTTCGTTCGGCATACCCCCAGGGGGGGCCCAGACGTTGTGCGTCCAAGCACACAAGTCAAGCAGAGGCTACTAGCAACGCCTTACCAGCCTGGCACAGGGCGGAATATTGTGGCGGCCGTAGGTGAGCGGGCCGAGTCTACCTTCGCCCGCAGAGACCTGTCGGACCTATCAGGCCAGCGCGTCTACCTGGCACTAGTGGGGGTCATCTCGGCAGCACAGCACTCCCTCCCGGCGCCACAGGCGCCATGGGTATAGCTAAAATTATCGGGAGTGGCGCGTAGGGACGGGCCTCGATGGTTCACGAGCAGAGCGCTTGGGCAGGGGACAGGTGTACCAGATTGCGGCACCCTCCTCCTTTTCGCCATTCTTCCTAGTAGTAATGCCGTCGGTAATGATTTTGAGGAAATAAATGAATTTTTCTCTAAAATGTATTTTTGCGAAAAATACTTACCGACGGCATTACTCAGAGGTCCCTCCCGCCTTCCCCGCTTGCCGCAGTCGAGCTAAGACTCGGAGACTGCCGGGAAACGATGAGCGTGCCACCGGAAGGCAGGGGAGGCCACTCGGGTTGTCCTGGTAATGACACCCCTGGGTGGTTGCCTCCCCTGTCGTCGGGTACACGAGTTTTTTTGGCTAAAATTTTTAAGCTAAGCGAAGCATTTCAAGTAACAATGCCGTCGGTAAGTTTTTTTTCGAAAAAATACATTTTAGAGAAAAATTCATTTTTAAAACCACCGAATACCGTTTGTAAGTGATAATAGTAGCTTTTCAGGGAAATGCTAATATCGATGCACAAGGTATACAGCACACTTTAACCCATAAGGCTCTGACCCACTCCAACAGGACATGTCAGTTCAAGGGTGGTGCTGGAATAACAAGCTATTCTGACACCACCCTGAACTAGCATGGACCATCTGTCTCCAGAACTGTGACACGGTCCTCATGGGGTGTCTAAAAATAATTGATAATTTCTCCTCAGGATGTAATGAGTTATTTCTTGTACTAGCATCACATATTTTCCATGGACAATGAATAAACTGTGTCGACATTGGCGCAGGGATCTGTTGTGCAACTGGAACCTGCTTGGGATACACAGACCTGTCTTTGTTGTAACTGATTCTGCAGTGCAACCCGCTTATTAACCCTTATAGCCACAAGGTCCCATTTCTCAAATTTTGGAGGTGTTGCATAGCGACTATGTACCAGTTGTAGGAGATGGATTTTGATCATGATAATTCAAGGGTAGTGCCAGATGTGCTTGGCGCCTTCAGGCGCCAAGCTCACCTGGCACTACCCTTGAATTATCATGATCAATCCATCTCCTGCTGCAGGGTCCTGGGGCTAAGAGGGTTAACCAATTGCTGAGACAGACATGTATGTTATTTGACGTGATTGTTATTTGTTCCCCAGATATGCCCAGATCCTTGGTATGGTGTGTGAGGAGCTTGGTTTTGCCTGCGCCGTTCTCCACTCCATGATTCCTCAGCGTTTCCGTCTGGCCTCGCTCACACGCTTCAAGTCCAACCAGACCAAAATTCTGATCGCTACTGATGTTGCCAGCAGGTTTGTATCTAATTTAAACTCTTGACTGTCCCCGAAGATACTGTTTGGCAGAAAAGTTGCATATTTTTAACTGCTATTTACAATACCGCTCGGCGGAACGGACTCACAACTACGTGTCTTTTCTGCCGAATGATATCGTCGCTAGCAGTCAAGGGTTGCAATCTTTCAGTATCAGAACATAACAGATGACACGTATCAAACAGCACCCAAAAAACAGCCAGATGTAAGACAGTACAGATTCTCACGAGTCCCCACAGCTGACTTGTATGTGAATTTGCCCCGTCACTGCTTGATCACAAACAACACCCACATTCAAGAGTCACAAAGTGCCTTAGATGATAAGGGCACTATAGCATTGAATTTACCCCTAACTGCTGGGGCAAGGTGAACGCTACCCTGCCGCAAGAGACATAAACCCTCGTGAGCCCCTGCTGTCGCGGGGGCTCATCAGGGTTTATGTCTCTTGTCCTGTGTTCTTTATGCCTGATTTTGTCCCACATATATCTGTGTTCTCTATGTGAATGTCGGTCAGTGTGCGGTCGTTTCTGACGCACAGCTCACGATTACTGACGGGGTTAATGGAAACACAGTCTATGACCAGCGACAGTGAAAGGGTTAAGGCTGAAGTTGATCATGTGTGTCTTCACAGAGGTCTGGACATCCCCACCGTGGACCTGATTATCAACCACAATGTTCCAAACCGGCCGCGTGACTACATTCATCGTGTGGGGCGGACAGCAAGAGCAGGTAGGTCATATCATGTTGTGTATAGGTGAGGCAGTTTGGCATCGTGTCAGCCTTTTAACCCTTTTAGCCCCGGATCCCTACAGCAGCAGATGGCTTAACCATGATAATTCAAGGGTAGTGCCAGATTAGCTTGGCACCTTCAGGCGCCAAGCTAATCTGGCACTACCCTTGAATTATCATGTTCAAGCCATCTCCTGCAACTTGTACATAGTCGTTAGACAACATCTCCAAAATTGGAGAAATGGGACCTTGGGGCTAAAAAGGTTAACTGCCTTTATATTATATGCATGGGTGACAGTGACTGACGGTATTCAGTCCTGGAATCTGATTCAAAGCTTTTTCAAAATGATAGAAAGTTTAATTTCAGCCTTTTTTCAGATAGAGCATCCCTTCAGCCAGCCTGTTCCATATGCAAGAGACATAAATTCTCATGAGCCCCTGCAGATGCAGGGGCTCATGAGAATTTATATCTTGCTGGTCATGGATTTCGGGACATCATTAGTCTGGATTGTTTTCAGTCATGTTCATTTTTTGCACCGAGTATATTTGTTGCCTCTGATACCATATCAGATCCACTATTATAAAATATTAATAATATTACTTGAGAGAAAAACAGGAACAAGAGGCACAGATCCCCATGGCAGCAGACCTCATGATGAGCTCTGTGTCATGGATGTAGTTTTAGTGTGTTGTCTGTGAAGGGCATAAAGGTGTTACAAAAAATGCAGATGTGGTACAAGAAAGCAATTTTCACGCACAGTTGTGCAAAATAATATGTGTGCCTTGATATTTACTATGTGATACTGTAGATTTGCAAGCAGGCCGTTTTATATCTCATTCAGTGGACTTCTATCTTAACACTTTTAGCACCAAGGTCTCATTTTTCAAATTTTGGAGGTGTTGCCTAACGACTATGTACCCGTTGTAATAGATGGATTGATCATGATAATTTGAGGGTAGTGCCAGATGAGCTTGGCACCTTCAGGTGCCAAACTCATCTGGCACTACCCTTGAATTATCATGATCAATCCATCTCCTGCTGCAGGGTCCTGGGGCTAAAAGGGTTAACAATATGGAATAAAACAAGTCAGATAATTATAACAAGACTTGTTTCCTCAAAACACATTACCGATGACATGACTAACTGGAAATAGTCTACTTGCTTACCAATTTTAGCCTAAGACCCAAAGGGTCCCCCCCAGGAGGCTCTCGGGGATCCCTGACAGGGACGAGAGAGCTTTCGGGGATCCCTAACAGGGACGAGAGTAGCCTCCCCTGCCCATCCGGTCAGGCGCCAGGTGGTGTCTCCTTTAGCCAGTTGTCTACTTCGCTGCTAGCGTTCGGACGCTTTTACCTGAGCCTCTGACCCTTGGAAAGACTGTGTACGGTTCGACCGTCCCTTACCGGCCTGCCTTCGCCTAGCCTCTCGGCTTCTGCTTCTGGCGTGGCCTCCGTCTTCTCTGCTAGCCCTCGTCTGGGCCTCGTGCTCTTGGCTGGCCCTGGAACCTTCTAGGCTCCCGTCGCGCGGTGGTTGTGCTTCGTCTTCCTGCCGTTCCGCCATGGACAGGTAAAGTCTCGGCCGTTTCCGACGTCTCGCCTGGCTGGGTCGGACGTCGGGCTTCGCTCGAGCTACTGTTGTTTTCTCTCCGCATTTCACGGTGAGTTTCGAGTGTTTCTTGCTTTCGAAGCTTTAAATGGCGCCCCCGGTCGCCTTCATGTTTGGGTATGGGCTGCAGTTACCTAGTGCGCCTCTCCCCAGTACGCCGACCTCCCGTGACCTATTGTCCGGTACTTTGTGCTTCGTCACTCTGCCGTTCCGCCATGGAAAGGTGGAGTCTCGGCCGCTTCCTACGTCTCGCCTGGCTGGGCCGGACGTCGGGCTTCGCTCGAGCTACTGTTGTTTGTCTTTGCATTTACTGTCAGTTTCGCGTGTCTCTTAATTTTCGAAGCTTTAAATGGCGGGGTTTGTTACCCGCCGCCGGTCGCCTTTCATGTTTGGGTTTGGGTTGCAGTTACCAAGTGCGCCTCTCCCCAGTTCGGCGACTTCCAGTGACCTAGTGTCCGGTGCTTTGTGCTGCGTCACGCTGCAATTCCGCCATGAAAAGGTAAAGTCTTGGCCACTGCCTACGTCTCCCCCGGCGGGGCCGGACGTCGTGCTTGGCTCGGACTTCTGTTTGTTTTCTCTCCGCATTTCACGGTGAGTTTCGCTCATTACTTACTTCGGAGCTTTACCTGGCGGCCTTAGTTGCCCGCCGCCCATCACCTTTCATGTATGGGTATGTGTTGCAGTACCAAGTGCGTTTCTGCCCAGGACGGCGGCTTCCAGTGGCCTGGTGTCCGCCACACTGTAGACTGGGTGCCACCTGCTCCTCTGTCATCGGCTGCGCTGGCTGCCCTGCTTGACTGGAGGTTCTTGGTCTCTACTCCGGTGTTCCACCGCCGAGCGACCCGCGACTTCCGCCTTCCTTGGGACCTTCCGCGGCACGGTGGGATTGTTCAAGCGGCCCTCCGACATGGGATAGCCACTCCTATCGTCCCTGGTAAGTTTGTAGCTCTTTCGTAGACGCGTTAAGCCCGCTGACTCCTCCGGCGAGTCGCCAAGCTGGCTACGTGCCCCCCTCCCGTAAAAAGGAGCCCCGGGCACCGCGACCACGTCGCCTTAGTTCACGCGTCGGCCCTCGGCCAAACCTCAAGCCCGCTGACTCCTCCGGCGAGTCGCCAAGCCGGCTACGTGCCCCCCTCCTTGAGCCCCGGGCACCGCGACCTTGTCGCTAATTAGTTAAGCACCGGCCTTCGGCCCTCCTAAGCCCGCTGACTCCTCCGGCGAGTCGCCTAGCCGGCTCCGTGCCCCCCTCCTTGAGCCCCGGGCACCGCGACCTTGTCGCTAACTAGTCTACGCGTCGGCCTTCGGTCCTGCTCAGCCCGCTGACTCCTCCGGCGAGTCGCCAAGCCGGCTACATGCCCCCCTCCTTGAGCCCCGGGCACTGCAACCTTGTCGCCTATTGTGGACGCGTTGGCCTCCTACGCCTGCGGACTCCTCCGGCGAGCCGCTGTGCCCCCGCCTTGAACCCTGGGCACCGCGGCCTTGTCGCCAATTAGTTCACGCTTGGCCTTCGGCCCCAGCTTAAGTCCGCTGACTCCTACGGCGAGTCGTTTACCCGACTATGTGCCCCCCTCCTTGAGCCGGGCACCGCGACCTTGTCGCCTTGTTCTTACTTCGGCCTCGGTCCTGGGCCCGCTGACTCCTTTGGCGAGTCGCCTATCTGCTTGTGCCCCCTCCTTGAGCCCCGGGCACCGCGACCCTTATCGCCGGTTGGTGCCCTAGTCGGCCCTATGGCCTTCCTTCCTACCCTCTGACTCCTTCGTCGAGTCTCCCAGCCAGCTACGGTGCCCCCTCCTTGAGCTTCGGGCACTGCGTCTGGATCGTCTTTCATATACCTCGGGACTTCGGGCCGTTTTCCCCTGGCGCCTACGGCCTTTCCACGTGTTCACCGATTCTCGTCTGTTCACCGAAGTGAAGCTACTTCGCGCTCGGTTCGCTTGGATGGGTGCCCCTTGGGTACACCCAGTGCAAGTGGGGATCGACGTCTTCGCCCTCATCACCTGGATAGTTGCGGCGCCCGACGTTCGTCGCCCGCCCGCTTGACGCCCTCCTGTGTCCCTGCCGACCTTCGCCTTCTGCTCGGCCCTGTCATTCTCCGCGGGACACCCTCTTCCCCTCTCTCTGCACCGTTCGCCTCCAGCGTCTCCCCGACCCTCTTCGGTGGATGACTCGGCGTCCTGCGTTCGCCGCTGGCCTGCTGGCGTTTTAGCCTTCGGCTCCCCGGTTCGCTGGCCACTTGCTCCTCTTCGTGCGCGCTGCCTCTGGTGGTTCTGCCGGCGCCCGTCCTTGCGGTTACACCTCCCAGCTCTAGTGGATGGCTCCTTCCCTGACCATCTCCCCTGATGCGACGTCGCAGCTGTACCGTGCTCCTGTGGCTTCCCACGCTCTTCGGCCCTGCCTGGTAGTCTCCTTAGGACCCCTTCTAGGCCTGTGGGCCCAGCGCCACCCGTGTGGTTGAGTTCCCGCCCGCTCCGACCTAGGCCCTCGCCCTTCGCGCGCAGGTCTCCGCTCTGCCTTGAGATGTTGCGTTGGTGCTCGTCGCTCGGCGCGGCTCCCCCCGCCTCGGACCCTTCGCTTCGCCTTCGGCCCTTGGTCGTCGCCGCCAGCCGGGATCTGCCCCTCGCTTCCACGCGTCCCCATGCCTCCCGCCCCCGCTGTTGTCTTCGCTTGCCGTCGACGGGTCCGTTTCCAGCCCGGCCTCTCCGGTGTGGTCTCTCCCTCAGCCCTGGGTCCTTGCGTGGATCGTGGATGCCTTGGTTGCCCGAGACCTTGTTCTTCCGTCAGCCGTTCTCCTCCTGGGTCGACCTGCGTCTGCGGTATCAGTCAGCGGTCCCACTTCGTAGGGCAGCGATGTTCTCCTCCTCCGGTTGCTCGCCTGGGCGCCCTGGTCAGCGCCTACAGTCCGACCTCTCGCCACTCGTTCACCTGGGTATGGATTCGGTGACCGACCGCGCCTTGGTGCGTCTTCACGAGCCTCGGATCCAGTCCTTGCCGTTCTAGCCCGAGGGTAGCTGCGGACGCGGCGCTCCCCTCCTAACTGCGGCTCCAGCTCCTCCTCCTGGTGAGTGCGGCGGCTGATCTCCTTCCCTCGGTCTTCTGTACTCCGCCTCTGGAGGCCGTCCTCCGGCGATCTCTCCTGTGCTGCGCCACATCGGCTTCGCTGGACGGACATTCTTGGCTCGGCTCCCGGATTCCCCCTGACCTCGCCGCTGCCCGTCTCTCTCTGCGTCGTTGCCGGTCTCGACCGTTGGGGCGCTCTCCTTCTCCCGAATTCCGCTCGTCCGCCGGCCGCTGGCCCGAGAACCGGACTTCGCGGCACGTCAACCCGCTGGGACTGGTTGCAGTTGGCAGGCCCTCTGCGCTTGGCGATACGATCTTCGGACACAGGACCTCCTCGTCCTTCCGACAACCCCTCTTCGTGGCTTGCCTTCAGACGCAGGAGGAACCCGCTCTCCCGACCTCTGCTTCCTCCTCTATCGCCCCCTTCGCTGGTGCGAGGACAGCGTCTTCTCCCTCCCAGCCCGCCACAGTCCACGTCGCCTGTTCGTCCTGACAGTCTACCTCTTGCGACGGTGGCAGCTTCTTCACACGGATTGCGCCCTTCGCTGGGACATCCTTCGCTGGTTCTGCGCCCGTCGGGAGACTCCCCCCTTGTTCTCTTCGCCACGAAGTGGAGCCTCCGGCTTCCCCGCTTCATCTCCCTGTTCCCGACCTCTGGCCTGGTCAGTCGATGCCCTTCGATCCCTTGGGGCGGACTGGTCGTTTACACCTACCCTCCGGCGGTCCTGGTCCTCAAGTCCTGCTCAGCCTCCGGGGATGCAACGCAGTCCTTCTCCTGGTGGCCGGTCGCCCGGACCGGTTCGCGGACTTCCGACCTTCTCAGTCTCGCCACAGGTTCACCCTCCCTTTTCCCACCTCCCGCCGATGCTCTTACAGCGCCGATAGCCGCTCTTCCACCCCTGCCCCGAGCGACTTCTCCTGCACGCCTGGCGATTGTGTGGCAAGCTCTCTCTGCTGGAGGCTTCTCGAGTGCAACAGCGGATGCTATCGCTTCTGCCCGCAGACCTACCAGACGTGTCTACGAGGGAAAGTGGCGTGCTTCGTGCCTGGTGCTCTGACCGCCGCCTCTCCACTGTCGGCCTGACGACTCCTCAGCTCACGGACTTCTTCTCTGGCTCGTCCAAGACCTAGGTTGGCTCCCCTCTGGTGCAGCAGCTCTTGAGGGGTCTCTTGATCGCCGACGCCTACCGTCACCTCGGCCGTCCTGACCCAGCGCCTGCAAGGACCTGCCCGACCTTATGGCGCGTTTCGGCGTGCAGCGTCCGGTCTCCCCGCCCACTTGGCCCGCGCTGGGACCTCCCTGGTCCTCCCCTGACTGACTTCGGACCGTTGAGCCGCTCCTTCTGGCCCGCTTTGCTGACGTGACTCGGAGGCCTGCTTCCTGATGACCCTCGCCACGGCGCCCCGCGTCACCGAGCTCCACGCTCTCGTCTCGCCCCGCCGGCCTGCAGTTCCGAGTGGATGGCTCCGTTCAGCTACTCCCGGATCCTTCCTTCTCGCTCAGCCTAGGTCTCCCTTGACAGCGCCTCCGGTCCTCGCCGCTCGGACCGCTTACACGACCCGGTTCCTCGGGGCACTCCGCAGCAAGATCCGGGGCAGGCACTTCGTATCTACCTGCGGCACTCCAAGTCCGTGCGGAGGGGACGGTCTCGTCCCTTGCCGCCGACCGCTGGCAGAACCGGCTTCTCAGCCCAAACGTTCTCCTCTTCGCTCCGTTGGGTATTCTGGTCCGCCTATCGCGACCTCTCCCCACAGGGAGCCGAGGCACTGAGGATCCGCGCCCATGCAATGCACGCTAGGGCCGCACGTCTCGCCTTCGCCGCGCCGGTGTGGTTAAGGACACTGTGGCGGCGGTGGGGTGGCGGGAATCTACCTTTGCCGCTTCTGCTCTGCGCCCTTACAGTCCAGCGCGACAACCTTACGCTGGTGGGCAACTTCTGCGGCGCGACACTCCCTCCAGGCGCCCTCGGCGCTTAGGCGGCACTTCGCTAAAATTGTCGGGAGTGGGTGATCAGGAGTGACGGGCCGTCTTCGTCCCTGAAGAGGTTTCTAAAAGGGGATTGTGCGGCACCCTCCTCCTCTTTGCCATTCTTCCAGTTAGTCATGTCATCGGTAATGTGTTTTGAGGAAACAAATTAATTTTTCTCTAAAATGTATTTTTTCGAAAAATACTTACTGATGACATGACTCGGAGGTCCCTCCCTCCTCCCCGCTTGCCGCTGGTAACTCCGTAGACAACTGGCTAAAGGAGACACCACCTGGCGCCTGACCGGATGGGCAGGGGAGGCTACTCTCGTCCCTGTTAGGGATCCCCGAAAGCTCTCTCGTCCCTGTCAGGGATCCCCGAGAGCCTCCTGGGGGGGACCCTTTGGGTCTTAGGCTAAAATTGGTAAGCAAGTAGTTAGTCATGTCATCGGTAAGTATTTTTCGAAAAAATACATTTTAGAGAAAAATTAATTTTTGCAGAGGTCCTGACCACAATATTTCATTTAAATGACACGGCTTATGACATTATTGTGGATAGAACAACACTCAAAAAGTGCGATACATCCAGGTTTCACTGTGTTGGCTAGAACTTAAGATCTTGCCAAGTATGCATTTAAACAAACTATGAGTGTACATGTACTTGTGTGTCTCAGGTCGCTGTGGCAAAGCCATTACACTGGTCACTCAGTTTGATGTCAAACTTGTCAAAGCCATCGAGCACTACATTAGTAAGTATAGGCCCAGATTGATTTTTATGTACTATTGCTTTGGTCCTGATTTTTATCTAGTTTCATTTGTTCCCACTGTGGTAGAATTTGTATTTGCTTGTGCATTTTCAAGAGTGCTTTAGTAATGGAAGTGCAGGTAGATCATTTGTACAATATTTTATACTGACTTTATAAACTTGTCATTTACTTCGACAGACACAAAGATGACGGAGTATCCAACAAATGAGAAGGAAGTGTTGAAGATCCTTACAGAAGTTGCCGTTGCACGCAGAGAGGCAGAGATTGTAAGTTCATCATTTCCTCTTATTTGTTATCAGGCACTCATGCTATACTATGTGGCCTATTACAGCAGAATTGGTTTTGAGTGACTGCCCTTACAAGAGATCGCTTGTCATTAACAAACATCATTGAGGTGGCTGTAGCCACCTGGATTATGGTCTTTTAATGACAGATAACAAACACCTTTTGCCTTTCAAGACTTTGCTTGCTTCATGGCCAGCAAGAGGCATAAATTTTCATGAGCCCCTGCGAATGCAGGGGCTCATACGAATTATGCCTCTTGCAGATGAGATACGTTGTCTTAAGGACTCACAAGTCTGAACCAAGAAACTGAAATACAGGGGTGTTCTGGACAGGTTCTGCTACAGTATTGTAGCCTTTTTTGTTTTTAAAGGGTTTGGTGTATTTACAGAACGAAACTCTGTACACAGTACAGGTCAACATTTTCAAAATTTGTTGTTCCCTAAACAGTACATTAGTGTTAATGCCAAAGTACATTGGCACCTCATTTGGTGCCAGGTTCAGGTTATCTTGGTTGAGCCAGATTTGTTGTAGTTTGTCTGGATGACTTGGGATGGTAGGGAAACACACTGCTCAAGAGTACATCTGTAGACTTAACTCATTCAAGACGTGCCGCATTCAAATACACGACTGTTTGCCACGTATCCTGATGGGGCACATCTCAAATGAGTTATTGTTTTGGATTCATTACAAGTGACAATATTATTTGTGCAGCGTCTGGATGAGCAAGACTTTGGACAGATGAAGGACATTAACAAACGGAAGAAACTCATTATGGAAGGAGAGGTTGGTAATTGTATTACATCTACATTTGTTTCCTCAAAACACATTACCGATGACATGACTGTCTGGAAATAGTCTACTTGCTTACCAATTTTAGCCTAAGACCCAAAGGGTCCCCCCACGAGGCTCTCGGGGATCCCTAACAGGGATGAGAGTAGCCTCCCCTACCCATCCGGTCACGTGCCCGGTGGTGTCTCCTTTAGCCAGTTGTCTACTTCGCTGTTAGCGTACGCACGCGTTTACCTGAGCCTCTGACCCTTCGTAGACTGTGTACGGTTCGACCGGCCTGTCTTCGCCTAGCCTCGTCTCTGCTTCTGGCGTCGCCTTCTTCTCTGCTTGCCCTCGTCTGCGCCTCGTGCTGTTTGCTGGGCCTGGGGCCTTCTTCTGCTTCTCGGCTTCCATCGCTCACGGTGGTTTGTGCTTCGGCGCTCCGCCATGGAAAGGTAACGTCTCGGTCGCCGCCTACGTCTCGCCCGGCTGGGCCGGACGTCGGTCTCGTCTCGAACTTTTTGGTTCTCTCTCGCGTTTCGTCGTGAGCTTCACTCGTTTACCGGGTTCGGAAGTTATGTAGGTGGGTTAGTTCCCGCCGCCGGTCGCCTTTCATCTTTGGGTTTGTGTTGCAGTCATCAAGTGCGCACCTGTCCCCGATGCGGCGACTTTCAGTGGCCTAGTGACCGGCATGAAGTCTGTCTTCCGTGTTCTGGCTGCTCCTCGGACCTCGCCTGCGCTGTCTGCTCTTCGTGGCCGGAGGTTCGTTGGTCGGAGCTTTGGAGGTTCTACCGGCGCGAGCGACCTGTCACAGCACGCCGGGACCCAGTCAAGCTCCCCTCCTCGGAAGTGGAGAAACGCACGCCTCGTCTGCCTGGTAAGACTATTCCTGCTACGGTGTCCGCACCGCCCTTGCCCGCTGACTCCTCCGGCGAGTCGCCAAGCCGGCATGGTGCCCCCCTCCTTGAGCCCCGGGCACCGCGACTGTTGTCGCCTGTTAGTAGACGCGTGGGCCTTGTGGCCCCCCCTAAGCCCGCTGACTCCTCCGGCGAGTCGCCAAGCCGGCTCCGTGCCCCCCTCCTTGAGCCCCGGGCACCGCGACTTTTGTCGCTCGTCGATACACGCGTCGGCCTTTCGGCCTCTCCGCCTAGTTGTGCCCCCCCTCCTTGAGCCCCGGGCACCGCGACCCCTGTCGCCTGCTACTAGGCGTGTTGGCCTTATGGCCCCCCCTCCTAAGCCCGCTGACTCCTCCGGCGAGTCGCCTAGCCGGCTACGTGCCCCCCTCCATGAGCCCCGGGCACCGCGACCGTCGTCGCCTTCTACCCTTCACCGTGGCCTTTCGGCCCCAGCTGCTAGTCCGCAACGTGCCCCCCTCCTTGAGCCCCGGGCACCGCGACGGTTGTCACCTTTTTCTCCTCCTCGGGACGGAAGAGACCGTCCCCGTTCTTCCAGGCGCCATGAGGTCGACCGTCGGCTTAGCCCTCGTCGCGTGGATAGGAGACGTAGCCCCCGGCATTCGTCGTCCTCTCGCTCGACTTCCTCTTATGCCTCCCGTCGGCGCAGCCGTTCTCCGCAGCGCTGTTCCTCTCGGCGCCCCTCACCACACTCCTCTCGTAGGAGTCGTAGAGACGACAGGACTCCGCCTCGTTCTCGGCGCAGTAGTTCTCATCGGGATCCACGCTCTCATCGTTCCCGACGCCCTTCGCCTCTTACGTCCCCGCGCCGGCGTCAGCGTAGCCCCTCGGCTCCTCCTCCACCGCCTGCGCGCGTTGGCTTACCTACTGTGCTTCGGTCTTCCCCGCTGCCATCGCCGGCCATCGATGGAGAGACCTTAAGCCTGCTGCCGGAGGACTCCGTGTCGGCCTTGCTTGGGTCCGGCAGCCGTTCGCCCTCTCAAGCGGAGGATACAGCGTCTCCAGCTACCCTGTCCTCTCCTCGTGGCGAGACTCTCCGAGCCTTGGACGACGCCGCCCGGCTGATCGCGGCGTGCCTTCCCGCGGATTCCTGCCCACCTTCCCCACCGCTGAAGAGGAAAGCGGCCGCCTTTGTGGACACTGCTCGGCAGGTTAAGAAATTCAAGTCGCTTCCCCAGCCGCCTGCCTTCCGCGACCTAGCGGACGCCCTATCTGCGCACCTCCAGCGAGATTCCGCTTCCGACTCGGACTTTTTCTCTGACCGCCGCTGGCCTTCCGGTGTCGACATCGCCTTTCGGCAGTCCTGGTACGCCGGCCACTCGCAATCCTTCTCGTGCTCGCTGCCTCCGGTGGATCCGCCTGCGCTGGTGCTCGCCGGCGGCTCTTCCCAGCTCAACCGTGTCCTGCCTCGCGGCCTCGAACGTACCGCCTCTCTCGTCCGTAACGCCCTCGCTTGTTCGGGTTTTTTGGAGCTCCTCACTCAAGCCTTCATTAGCCGTATCGAGGCAGCCTGGCTTCCCTCCGCTCCTCCCCTGCTGTCGGATCTTCACACCTTGGCTGTTGCAGCCAACCGAGCGGCCTACCATTCGTCCGTCAACGCCATGGCAGCGGCCGCCAACTGTGACTTGATGCGGCGTGATGTGGTGCTCCAGTCCTGCCCGGGTCTTCCCCGTGATGTGAAGTCCCAGCTTCGCCGGGCCCCGGTCGGCGCTCCGCTCCTCTTCGGCCCTTCCTGGCAGTCCCTGAAGGAAGCTAACAAGGACCGTTGGCCCAGCGCCCCCTCGTCTCGCTTTCCGCCAACCCGCAAGGCCTCGGGTCGCGCCCTGCGGTTCGTCAGACCCTCCGCGACGGCCCCTGCCTCCGCCTCGGCCTCCCGTCCTCTCTCCTCTTCCCGTGCGCCCGGTCCTGGCCGCGCCCGTCCTGCCCGTTCTGCCCGACCTGCCGTTCCGGCCTGGCCCAAGCCCGCCCGCCGCCCTGGGCGTGGGAGGGCCCCCTGACTTCTACTCGCCTCCGCCCCCGCCGACCGCTTCGGGGTCGCCTGTCGGCGGGAGGCTCGCTCTGCACGGAGACGTCTGGCGCTCCCTGTTTCCGGACGACCCGTGGATCCTCTCCCTTGTCTCAGTCGGTCTTCTCATCTCCTTTCGTTCCCCGCCCCCGCTTCGGCGCTCCCCTCTGTGGACCGAGATTCCGTCAGACCCGCCCAAGGCCGATGCCCTTCGCGGAGAAGTCGCTGCTCTTCTCCAGAAAGCTGCTACGGAGGTCGTCGCCTGCCACGACTCCCCCGCCTTCTACAGCCGACTATTCGTCGTCCCCAAGCCTGGAGGCAAGTGGAGGCCGATCATCGATCTCTCCGCCCTGAATCGGTTCATCGCCGCCCCGTCCTTCCGGATGGAGACAGCCAGGTCCCTTCGTGCGGCCGTCCAGCCCATGGATTTCGCTGTCAGCCTGGACCTGTCCGATGCCTACCTGCACGTCCCACTCCATCCTGCCTCCCGCCGGTACCTCCGCTTTGCCATCGACGGGACTGTTTTCCAGTTTCGGGCCCTCCCCTTCGGTCTCAACCTCAGTCCGTGGGTGTTTACGCGGATCATGAACGCCGTGGTAGCCAGAGCCCGTCGTTCTTCTTCCAGCCCGATCTCCAACTACTTGGACGACCTTCTTCTGCGGAACCAGTCGGTGGCCTCTCTTCTCCTGGACAGGGATGCGCTTCTCCTCCTGTTATCTCGCCTCGGCTTCCTGGTCAACGCCGGCAAGTCCGACCTCACTCCCTCTCGCCACTTCGTGCACCTGGGGATGGAGTTTGTGACCGACCGCAACCTAGTGCGTCTTCCCGAGCCGCGGATCCAGAAACTCGCCGATCTCGCCCGTCTGGTAGCTCAGGAAGCGGCTGTCCCCGCCAGGGTGTGGCTCCAGCTCCTCGGCCTGATGAGTGCTGCGGCAGATCTCCTTCCCCTCGGTCGTCTGTACTCTCGTCCTCTTCAATTGCATCTTCTCCTCCACTGGAGACCGTCCTCCGGCGATCTCTCCACCCTGGTGCCGATACCTCCTTTGCTGCGGCCCCATCTGCTTCGCTGGACGGACGTTTCTTGGCTCGGCTCCGGGATTCCCCTGACCTCACCACTGCCCCGTCTCTCTCTCTGCGTCGATGCCAGTCTCGCCGGGTGGGGCGCTCACCTTCTCCCGAGTTTTCGCTATGCGGCCGGCCGCTGGAACGAGGACCTAGCTTCGCGGCACATCAACTGGCTGGAGCTGAATGCAGTTTGGCAGGCCCTCCGCGCTTGGGAACCCGATCTTCGGACACAGGACCTCCTTGTCCTCTCCGACAACTCCACGGTCGTCGCTTACATACAGAAGCAGGGAGGGACCCGCTCGCCCGACCTCTGCATCCTTCTCTACCGACTCCTTCGCTGGTGCGAGGACCGCGGCATCTCCCTACGAGCCCGTCACATTCCAGGTCACCTGAACGTTTTGGCAGACTCCCTCTCTCGGCGGGGCCAGCTTCTTCACACAGAATGGTCCCTGCGCCGGGACATCTTTCGCCTGATCTGCGAGCGTTGGGAGACTCCCCTTGTCGACCTCTTCGCCACCAGGTGGAACCACCAGCTTCCCCTCTTCGTCTCCCCGATTCCCGACCCGCTGGCCTGGGCGGTCGATGCGCTCTCGATCCCTTGGGACGGACTAGTTGCCTACGCCTACCCTCCGACGGTCCTGGTCCCCAAGGTCCTGCTCAAGCTCCGGGGGTGCAACGCAGTCCTTCTCCTGGTGGCCCCGTTCTCCTGGGACAGATCTTGGACCACCGACCTGCTCAGTCTCGCCACGGATCCGCCCCTTCCACTTCCCACCCCTCGCACGATGCTCAAGCAGCCCCGCCAGCCGCTCTTCCACCCCTGCCCCGAGCGACTTCTCCTACACGCCTGGCGATTGTGCGGCACGCCCTCTCCGCTAGAGGCTTCTCGAGTGCGGCAGTGGACGCTATCGCTTCAGCCCGCAGACCTTCCACCAGACGTGTCTACGAAGGAAAGTGGCGAGTGCTCCGTGCCTGGTGCTCTGACCGTCGTCTCTCCCCCGTTGATCTGACGACCCCGCAGCTCGCGGACTTCTTCCTTTGGCTCTTCCATGACCAAGGTTTGGCTCCCATCACGATCCGTGGCTATCTCTCCATGATTGCCGACACCTACCGTCACCTCGGCCGTCCCGACCCTGGTGCCTGCAAGGACCTGGCTGACCTTATGGCGCATTTCGGCTTGCAGCGTCCGGTTTCCCGCTCCCTCGTTCCACGCTGGGATCTACCCTGGGTCCTCACCTGGCTGAATTCAGACCGTTTTGAACCGCTCCATCTGGCCAGCTTCGCGGATGTGACTCGGAAGACCTGCTTCCTGGTGGCCCTCGCCACGGCAGCCCGCGTCAGCGAGCTCCACGCGCTCTCGTCTCGCCCTTCCTGCCTGCAGTTCCGGGTGGATGGCTCCGTTCAGCTTCTCCCGGATCCGTCCTTTCTCGCTAAGACTCGATCTCCCTTGACGGCGCCTCAGGTCATCGTTATTCGCCCGCTTAAGGGGCCCGACCTTCCTCGGGAGACTCGGCAGCAAGATCCGGTGCGTGCTCTCCGTATCTACCTGCGTCGCTCCAAGTCCGTACGGAGGGGACGGACTCGTCTCTTTTTGCCTCTGACCGCCGGCAGAACTGACATCTCTGCCCAAACGATCTCCTCCTGGCTCCGCTGGGTAATACGGTCCGCCTATTGCGACCTCTCCCCACAGGGAGCCGAGGCCCTCAGGATACGCGCCCATGAAGTTCGCGCTATGGCCGCAAGTCTCGCCTTCGACCGCAACTGCGCGGTTAAGGACATTGTGGCTGCAGTGGGATGGCGGGCCGAAACCACCTTTGCCCACTTCTACCTCCGCGACCTGACGGCCCAGCGCGACAACCTCTCTCTGGTGGGCGACATCTCGGCGGCACAGCACTCCCTCCAGGCGCCCCTGGCGCCTTAGGTATGCACTTCGCTAAAATTGTCGGGAGTGTGTGATCAGGAGTGACGGGCCGTCCTCGTCCCTAATGAGGTTTCAGAAAGGGATTCTGCGGCACCCTCCTCCTTTTTGGCATTCTTCCAGACAGTCATGTCATCGGTAATGTGTTTTGAGGAAACAAATTAATTTTTCTCTAAAATGTATTTTTTCGAAAAATACTTACCGATGACATGACTCGGAGGTCCCTCCCTCCTCCCCGCTTGCCGCTGGTAACTCCGTAGACAACTGGCTAAAGGAGACACCACCGGGCACGTGACCGGATGGGTAGGGGAGGCTACTCTCATCCCTGTTAGGGATCCCCGAGAGCCTCGTGGGGGGACCCTTTGGGTCTTAGGCTAAAATTGGTAAGCAAGTAGACTATTTCCAGACAGTCATGTCATCGGTAAGTATTTTTCGAAAAAATACATTTTAGAGAAAAATTAATTTTCAGGCTAGTTTGTGGGTAAACTTTTATTGTTTCCTTTGCTTATGTAGCCCTAGGATTAAACTTTAAAAGTCTAGGTGTGATCATGTGAAGACTGAATATCAGTGCAGGAGATAGTTAGGTTATAATAGTTCAAGGGTGGTGCCAGAATAGTTTAGCGCCTAAAGGCACCAAGCTATTCTGGCATCACCCTTGGACTATCCTGGTTAATCTGTCTGCTGTTGCCATTTACCAGGGCAGCGTATTAACACATAGGTGACAATTGAATACGTGGCTTTATACTGCTTATCTGGATGAGGCATGTCTCAGATAAGTTATAAAGCTGCGCAAATTGTGATAAGCTTGGACAATACAATATTCCATTTTCTCTTTTGTTTTGTAGGACCCAGATGCAGAAGAGGAAAGAAAGGAGAAAAAAAAGAAAAGCAGCGGTAAAAGCAAAGAGCAAGTGAGAAAAGAAAAAGAAGAGAGGAAAGAGAAGTTCAAAGCAAAGTTCGCCAAGGCTAAGAAAGAGAAAAAGACGCAATCCTAACATTTTTCTAAATGCACTGTTTGTTAATGATGACTATACATGTACAAGCTGTTAATGAGATGATTGTGTGTGCCATGTGCGTGCTTGTGTGTGTATGTGTGTGTGCAGAGAAAATTCTAGATTATAAAGATGAAGCTGTAACAAAGGGAGATGCAAGTAAAGAGAGTGTTTCAACATCTTTTGTTGTTTGCTTTTTGTGCTTGGGTGTGTTTCAGTGTTGTATTATATGTATATAGTCATGATAATGATGTGAACACTCGTCTACCAACGTCCACACACGCTCACACACACATGCACAATCCATCCTTTTGCCAAACACACATACAAGCAGACCATTAGTTCAACGCCCCATGCACTTTAATAATACCCTCGCAAACACTATGTAGCGAGACTGGATTTAGATGAGTGAGTTTTTTATTCACGTTTGTACGCACACAACACACGTGCATGGGTGACAGTCTTCAGTCCTGAGGCCGATTCATCTTTCAAAATCCAAGAAAGCTGAATTTCAGCTTTTTGTTTCAGATAGAAAAGCCCTTCAGCCAGCCTGTTTCATCTGCAAGAGGCATCAATTCTCATGAGCCCCTGCAATCGCAAGGGGCTCATGAAAACGTGTGTCCCTGCCATGGACAGCCACTGTTTTCAATTTTTGGCACTTTCACCCATGCATGTATGTAAAAAAAAGCACACTCGGTCAAAACCACATTGAGATGCTTTCACTGGGGCTGTGTCTTTTTCTTCTTTTTTTTTTCTCTCTTCTGCTCTTTGCTCATGGAACATTACTCCATCTGCAAAAAGTGCATATTCTAATGAGCCCATTTACAGCAGGGCAATAGATAACGTTTCACGAAATAACCAGGATGTTTTCGTGGAATATGAAGATCATATTTTGACTTTCACGTTACACACTGAACTCTTTTCGTGCATCTCGGGGATGAACGAAATTTGCAATCGCCACTGAATCACAAGAGCACACCTTGCAAAAACCAACCACAAACATCACCAGACAGGCCCTGACGTTGAATCCACAAGGCAAAAGGAAAAGGGGGAGACCCAGAAACACCTGGAGAAGAGACAGGGGCCAACACCAAACACCACCATCAGGGTATCTCAAATCAATACAGTAGATAGATACTAAAAAGCGAAAGAATTGCAACATTTTTGGAATCGTGATTACAAAAATGTCGCGTTTCTTTCGCTCGTATATATATATATATATATATATATATTTTTTTTAAAAAGGTGCTCAGCACCTTAACTCTATTTTTTACGCTGCAATGATATAGTAAAAACAATAAAGAACAGATGGAAATTTACATTACGATGATATATAAAAGACAATAAAACACAGATGGGAATATGCAGGAAAATCATTTCATGCATAGGGACATAAATAGTAAGTATAGATTATCAAAATTCACATTTAACTGGATTTATACCGTGCATTACACTGACGTGTGGTGATATTTAACTACGACAATAAAGAGAATATGGGACTATGCAATGTTTTATAAACGACAAGTACTGATCACAATTCACATTGAAGTGAATTTCTAACGTGCATTGCATGCGTGGTGACACAACTAAGACAATAAAGAGGAGATGGGACTATAGGCAATGATGCATAAACAAGAAGTATCGATCACAATTCGCGTTACCGTTTAGCCCCGAGTCCGTACTGCAGGAGATGGATTGACCATGATAATTCAAGGCTAGTGCCAGATTAGCTTGGCGCCTTCAGGCGCCAAGCTAATCTAGCACTACCCTTGAATTATCATGGTCAATCCCATCGCCTGCAACTAGTACATAGTAGGCAACACCTCCAAAATATGAGATATTCATTTTTTTCTAAAAGGTATTTCGAAAAATACTTACCGATGACATGACTATGTGGAAATGTCTACTACTTACTCAGTTTTAGCCTAAGAACCTGTTGTGTTACCACACAACCCGGGAGGCACTCGGGGAACCCCCAGAGGGGCCGAGAGTTGTCTCCCGTTCCTGCCCATCCGGTTCCGAGTCACGTGGTGACTAACCAGTCGGTATACTAAGCTCACCAGCGGCGAGCGGGGCAGGTGGGAGGGTCATCCGAGTCATGTCATCGGTAAGTATTTTTCGAAAAAAATACCTTTTAGAGAAAAATGAATTTATTTCCTCAAAAACATTACCGATGACATGACTATGTGGAAGAATAGCGATAAGGAGGAGGGTGCCGCGCCCAAAAAAACCCCACAAGGGCTATAGTCGGAGCCATCCCGCCTGTCGCAACCTCCCTAACAATTTTAGCTAAGTGCGTATCTGAGGCGCCGGGAGGGAGTGTTGCGCCGCAGTGATGTCCCCCACCAGAGCAAGGGTGTCTCGCTGGCCTGCCAGATCCCGGAGGTAGACTGAAGCGGGCGAAGGTCGAGTCTGCCTGCCGAACCCACGGCTGCCACGACTGTCTTTGATAGCGCAGTTCCAGTCGAACGCGACGCTCGTGGCCATGGCTTGTACCTCGTGTGCGCGTATCTTAAGCCTCTTCGCTCCCTGTGGGGAGAGGTCCTGGTAGGCGGACCGTATGACCCAGCGTAGGCAGGAAGATCATCTGGGCTGTTATGTCAGTTCTGCCGGGGTTTAAGGGTAGAAAGAGGCGTGAGCGTCCTCTCCGGACGGCTTTGGCTCGGCGTAGGAAACGCGTAGGGCGCGCATAGGATCTTGTTGCCTGGTCTCCCGGGGAAGTTCGTATCCTGTAGCGGCCGTAAGGTGATCACCTGTGGCGTGGTCAAGGAGACCTGGTCTTGGCGAGGAAGGCAGGGTCCGTGAGGAGCTGTATGGCGCCATCTGCGCGAACTGTAGTCAGGTAGGGCGCGCTGGCAGCGCGTGTAGCTCGCTGACTCGGGCCGCCGTGGCAAGAGCCAACAGTAAGCATGTCTTACGAGTCACATCCGCGAAGTGGGCCAACGGCAGCACTGAGATTGAATTTGGCGGAGACCAGCCACGTCAGTACCCAGGGAAGGTTCCAGCAAGGAAGGAGCGAGCGGGGCACTGGACGCTGCATGCCGAAGTGAGTCATAAGGTCGGTGATGTCTTACAGGCGCCGGGGTCCGGGCGGCCGAGGTGCCGGTAGGCGTCGGCAATCATGCACAGGTATCCCCTGATGGAAATAGGGGCTAAGTCTGGGCCCCCGAAGAGCCAGAGGAAGAACTCCGCGAGCTGGGGATTAGTCCGCTCGGTGGGGAAGCGGAGCTGGTCCTCGCACCCGGAGCACAGTAGTCGCCCTTTCCCTCGCAGACGCGCCGTGTCGACGGACTGCGGGCTGTAGCGGTCGCTTCCACTGCTGCACTCGAGAAGCCTCTAGCGGTGAGGGCTTGCCGCACAATATCCAGGCGTGAAGGAGGAGACGATCCGTGGTCGCTTGAACATCGTGCTCGGCGTGGGTAGCAGCAGGGGGGGGGGGGGGCATGGCGAGGCTGAGGAGGCTGATGGTCCAGGACCGGTCCCAGGAGAACGGGGCGACCAGCAAGGCGACCGCCTTGTATCCTCGTAGCTTGAGGAGGTCGTAGGGAACGAGGACTGTCGGGGGGTACGCATGGGAAAGAGAGCGCGTCGACTGCCCAGGCCAGGGGGTCGGGAATCGGGGCGACGAATAGGGGCAGCTGGTGATCTCACCTCGTGGCGAACAGGTCGATCATAGGCGTCTCCCAGAGCGCGCAGCTCATCTGAATGATGTCCTGGCGTAGGGTCCCCTCCGTGCGCAGCAGGGGCCGCGCCGGGAGAGAGAGTCGGCCCAGATGTTCCGGTGGCAGGGATGTGTCGAGCTCGGGGTAAAGCTGCGGCTCTCGCACCAGCGCATCAGATGGTAGAGGAGGAAGCACAGAACGGGTGAGACTGCCGTACGACTGAATGTAGGAAACACCGTCGCGTTGTCCGAGAGGACGCGCCGCGCTCCTGGCGCCGGAGGTGTGCTTCCCACGCGATGAGGGCGTGCAGCTCCAACCAGTTGACGTAACTGTCCGCCAGCTCTGGAGACAGGGCCGGACGTCGTGAGGAACCGCGGTAGCAGGGGAGACTCTCACCCGGAGAGAAAAGCATCGAACCGAAGGGAAGCTGAGGGGGATGGGGGTAGGGGAGGCAAGGAAAATCACGAAGCGGGCCACGAAGTGTCCGTCCAAGGCCGCAGAAAAGGACGAAGCATCTGAGTCAAGGACACCGGGGCAGCTATGTCTCCGGAGGACGAACGCCAAGGGAGCAGGGGATGCTGCTGCTGTAGCGGGAGGCGAGAAGGCGGTCGAGTGGGAGTAGTTCCGCCGCTTCATTCCGCGAAGAGCGGTCCCTGTCAGTCCGTCCGTCGATCTGCTGCGGTTCACCCGTGCGGTTAAGTCCGTGTCCCGACAGACTGTGCGCCTCCGCATCATCCGCCGTGCGCCGAGATGTGGTTGTCTCAGAGTCCACGGGACGCCGCCTCCACCTGTCGGTCATCATGCGAGTGGTCCCGCCGCTGAAGTCGAAGCTGCGTCTCCACGTAAGCGCCGTCCCTGCTGTCACGGTTAGTGACTGTTTTGACAGTGGTAGTCGAAAGTTACCGAAGCACCGGTCACGCAGGAATAGTGAGTTGTTTACAAGTTGTTAGAGTCGGGCTAGTGTTCTTTGTTTTGCACGTGCGGGGCGCGCTAGTGAATGCGGTAGTGTGTTCACTGCCGAGTTTACCTTGTCGGGAGCAAGGGAATGGTATTTTAGTTAGCAACTGTACTCGGTTGGACCAAGTTGTCTTGCCTAGCTGACTGTTGGGAGTCAGCGACTGACCGTCTGTGAGAGTCAGTGACACAGCGCCGATCCAGTCCCGGGGTCATTGGAGGCCGGAGACTGGGGTTGTTTTGCCTACTGTTGGCGGCGTTTTGTGACGAGTCGCAGAGGAGGTAAGTGCTTAAAAAAACCCGCGTGCGGATGTTTTGTTATGTTCAGTTGCTATGGGTGTTTGTACTATGTGTTAGGGCTAGAAGTATCGTGGGCGGAAAAGGAGGGGAGAACGCGATGGGTGGTAAAGGGGAAGTATGGTTTTGACGTTATTGGTTTGGCTCTATTTCATTAGTTATTTCTAACTGTTTAGCGAAATGTTGCATTTGTTAGTGGAATGTGTTGGTTAGTGAAATGTTGTATTGGCTGGTTGTGAAAGTGCAGAGAATGTTAGGAAGGCTTTTATATAATGTTTGAGTTTGGTTTTTGCGTGATTGGAAAGCACGTGTCACATGGGTGAGGGTCGAGTGCTTGAACGGTTAGTGGTAGTGTTTTTGTAAACCAAGCAGGGTGGGTATGGGAGGTTAGCTGTTTTAACGACCCACTGGTTTACCTTACTTACGAGGCCGTTTAGGCTCCTGCTTTTGTTTTGCATTCGTTGTCGGGGTCGGGACCGGTTGGAGGACCAACGGGCATCGGGACCAACCACGCCTCGCTGGACCGGGTGTCGGCGTGGAAGGGGCGCGGTCATCTATACTGCCGAAGCCGCCGTGTCACCATCGCGGCCAGACCAAGGGAAACAGGGGGACAGAGAGACAGAGAGAAAGAGAGAGAGAGAGAGAGAGAGAGAGAGAGAGAGAGAGAGAGAGAGAGAGAGAGAGAGGAGAGAGAGAGAGAGAGAGAGAGAGAGAGAGAGAGAGAGAGAGGAGAGAGAGAGAGAGAGAGAGAGAGAGAGAGAGAGAGAGAGAGAGAGGACCCGCGAAGCTGAACGACCGTTAAGGAAGCCGGACGGGAGGGATCCACATGCGTTCGTCGACTCACCACGGTGGTCCCATTCTTATTCACCTAGCCATTACTCACTCTGCCTTGGTGTAGTTCCTTAATTTCTGTATATGAACAGTACGTTGGAAATGACGTTTTTTCAGCCGTCAGTTCGGAAGACTGTAACCTGACTTTTATTGTTATTGTGGAGCAACAGTGCTGCGTAGCGTGGGGGGTGGGGGAGTGCTTGTTTCCACCACTCGATGCAATGCTGATGCTGTAGAAGTAGTATTAATTCTGATTTAACTTTTCCTGTTTTTTCTTTCTTTTTTTTTCCGGGAGGGAAGGGGAGGAGGGGGCAGGGAGGGGAGTGTCGGTGGGAAGTGTGGGAAGGAAGGGAAGGGGGGGGGGGCGGATAGTTAGTGTAATAAGTAATAAAGAGTGAGTGTACGTGTATAGTAAATGTGTTGTGTTGCTTGTGCTGAGCTGTAACCTGTCTTGAGGCAAGACGCTAGGGTTCTTTATCTATCTCTTTCCTCTCTTCTACTCCTATCCTTCATTCTCGTCTATCTCTCTTTAGTCGGGACATTTGGGGGTTCTACTTCTATTATATCTTTCAATCTCGTCTGTCCCTCCCTAGTCGTGACACCTGCCAACGACTCAACGATCTGGTGCGGTACGCCGGCGGCTGCGTCGGTGTCCCCGTGAAGGCGCCTCCGTCCAAGGATGTCCGAGAGCCCGTGCTGATGTCGAACTGCGCCTACTGCCGCGCGATCCCTGCCAGACTTGTCCCAAGGACTGAAGCCGATAGCTGGAGTCTGCGAAGCCCGGTGCCTAGACGAGGTCCGTGAAGCGCCACGCTGGAACTAAACCGCCGGCCGGCGAAGAGGAAAGGGAAGAACTGTCGTCGAACCTGCGTCTCCGGAGAAGAGCGACGGCTGCCCAGCGGTCCGAGGAACTGCTGCACCTAGCTGGAAACTCTGAAGTCCGTTGCCGCGGCTAAGTCCGGTGGCGCGAGGCGCTAGACTGGTCCTCCGATCCTACGGCGAAGAGCGAGGAGACGAGAAGACAATCCGATCACGGTCCCTGCCACGTGTAGACTCCTCACGCTGTGACCGTCCTTCGATCGCGAAGATCGAATCCCTGGAAGTCTGTGCTTCGGGGTTCCACCGTCCAAAAACACTCTCCATACGATGGCTCCTCAAACTGACCACACTGATCATCTCCCGAAGGAGGCTATCAGCGCTAGTGCATCGCCTGTGGCGCCACTCTCTATCACCGGCCGCGGACGAGGGATCCTGGTCTCTGTAAGCCGGGCTCAGAGGGCGGGCTCTCTGCCGGCTGACGACTCCCCGAAGAGTCCGCGAGCTTCCGAGTAGAGACAACAAGGATGGACAATGGACACAGGACGGCGCGCGGCTCGTCCCAGGAGGCCAGGCTCAGTGAGGCGGCCGCACTGGCCGGCTAAATGGCACCCCGTAAGAGCCAGCGGGTTTAGTCCGGACGGGCTCTCTCCGGGGAGCTGTCGCGTTGAAAGCGATCCTGCTAGGATCACTGGGCTCCCGTGTCCAATGCAGCGAGCAACCCCAAGGACGGTGTGGTCGCGCTCTTCCCACTTGGCACTGGACTGTGCGAGCCGGGCTCCGAGAGGCGGGTTCTCTGCCGGTTAACGACTCCCAGACAGAGTCAGCGGGCTTTCTACTTGGAGACGAGCGAGGACTGACAGCGGACATGGGACGGCGCATGGCGCGTCTCTCCGAGCCGGGCTCAGTGAGGCGGGCTCTCTGCCGGCAAGTAGGTTCCCCGTAGGAACCAGCGGGCTTTGTCCGGGCGGTGTCCCTCAGGGGAGGGGTCGCGTTGAGAGCAGTCCTGCAAGGAGCGCTGGTCTCACCTGTCCGGCATGTAAGCCTGCATTCTGTTCACACATCTCTCAACCCCCCCGTGATCCTGTACCTTGCGCTGAGACGACTAAGTTAGTATGCATAGGAAGATCTTACCATCAGCGACCTGTGTGCAAAATATGAATAAAAAGTTTGCTAAAAAAAAATTAATAAAAGTACAATTTTATCACCAATAAGCATTTTACTCACATTTGCCGGCCTCTTGTGCCCATAGGCCTTCCGAGGGCTCATCCCCTTAGTATGCACATATGGGACTTACCATAAGGTATCTATGTACCAATTGGGTTGAAGTAGTGCATAATATTCGAGAAAAAACAAAGGAAACGGCGGATGCCGGTCGAGGGAAGGACATCCGAGGGGGGCCGAGCTCGACGAGGCCGAAGAGCGGTCCCTGACGGGGTTCGAAGCGTGGTCCTTGCTGCGCTCGACAATATGGGAGCGTAAGCGTCGGGTAGAGCTGGAGTAGCGTGAGGGCTCTGAACTGCTCGAAGTCCTCGGACGCGTGGGTAAGGTCTCTCCGAGCCGGGCACAATGAGGCGGGCTCTCTGCCGGCGAAGCGACTCCCCGTAAGAGTCAGCGGGCTTCTACTGACTTGGAGACGAGCGAGGACTGACAGCGGACATGGGACGGCGCATGGCGCGTCACTTTGAGCCGGGCTCAGTGAGGCGGGCTCTCTGCCGGCGAGTAGGCTCCCCGTAGGAACCAGCGGGCTTTGTCCGGGCGGGCTCCCTCCTAGAAGCGATCGCGTTGATATCAGTCCTGCGGGGAGCGCTAGGCTCACGCGTCCGGTCGTGACGTCCGTTCCACAAGGTAGGCGTGGTCTCGTGCGGTCGCTGCTCCAGGCATAGAGGATGGCGCCTCGACTGGGGAAGGATCACACACTGGTGCCGGGCGCTCGCATCTGTAAAAGCTCCATAACTGCGACCAGCGCAGCTCAGGCCAGGTGGAGCCGGTGTCGAAAGCGCGGTCAGAGGCGCATCCGGTGCAGGGGAGACAGACCTTGTGGTTGTCCGACGGCCACTGAAACCCGCCGCACTGCGTGCAGGTCGGCACCTGGCAACTGCAACACATATCACACATGGAGGCACGCGGGCGAGGGCCTGTGGGCCCCGCCCAGCTAAGGCGAGCCTTCGAACATAATGGCACAAAAAAGTACACGCATGCAAGTAAGCGTCTGGTCCGGCAACACCAATCAACGTGCAAGCTAGTGGGCGCGGGCACGTGGGCCCCCGCCAAGCTAAGGCGAGCATGCGCGACGCATCACCGCACAACAAGACACAAGCATGCAGGTAAGCGCTGGCACTGCAACAGCTGTCAACAAGAAATGCTAGAGGGCGCGGGTACGTGGGGCACCGCCAAGCTAAGCGAGCCATCGACGCATAATTGTACCACACAGGAACAACAAAGCGCCGGCCGAGGCTAACACAGCTACCGACGGCGCGGGGACGGGAGAAGGAACCTCCACATTACCCTCAGCGCGCGAAAGCGGGCGGCGTCCCAGCAAACAGCGCCGAGAAATCCAAGCAACCCAAAGTGCAGGAGAGGGCAGCAGCCGAACACTCAGGGAACGAAGCAAACCCACACAGGGCACAGGCAGGGTTGGCGCAAGCAGAAGTCTAACCAACAAGTCAAGAAGACCGGCGTAGCGAACCGGTCGCACCAAGCAAAGTCAAGTCTGTAGGCTAACAGAAACACGTTTGCACAGCGTGAGCTAAGTAGCATGACTGGTTGGTCACCACGTGACTCGGAACCGGATGGGCAGGAACGGGAGACAACTCTCGGCCCCCCTGAGGGTTCCCCGAGTGCCTCCCGGGTTGTGTGGTAACACAACAGGTTCTTAGGCTAAAATTGAGTAATTAGTAGACATTCCTACAGTCATGTCATCGGTAACGTTTTTGAGGAAATAAGGGACCTTGGGGCTAAAGGGTTAAAGTGGATTTCTACCGTGCATTGCACGTGCACTACTCTGCCGCCAGATCAAGATCCAGCAGAACTTGTTATGAGCGACCACCTTCATGAGAGATCACCTGTCATTAAAAGACCGTAATTTAAGTGGCCGTAGCTCTAAATGGTCTTCAAAGGCAGGTGACATTTTCCTCAAGATTTCTCTTGAGAGAGCACCTATCGCTCAAGGCCACTATTTATTTGTGAAAAAAATGTCAGTGGTGACTGAAAACAGTTCTATTGGCTCATAAGACATGAATTTATAACGTTTAAATGGCAAGATAATACATAGTACATTCAACATTTGCAAGAGACAAATAATACCATAGTGGT
Source organism: Semisulcospira habei (assembly GCA_036245525.1). Lineage (NCBI taxonomy): Eukaryota > Metazoa > Mollusca > Gastropoda > Semisulcospiridae > Semisulcospira > Semisulcospira habei. Next base: position 31,077,640 of record BTPG01000001.1, on the reverse strand, counting down.
CTCAGGAAAAATAACTAACTAAAATGCTTTGGTTGCGTTTCCAGTTGTAAACTGGCTCAAATCACAGACGCCGGACCACACCAAAGATTTCACACAACGCCTTGACTACCGAGTAAACAACAGAAGAGACATAAAACTTCATGAGCCCCCGCAACCTAGTTGCCCCGCGCGGGCTCGTGAGGACCTATGCCTCTTGCTAACACAACTATATACCCATGTGCCGGCCTTGGACAGCCGGCCGTTTGGTGTTCACAAATCAAAGACTGGTAATAAGAGGGTTAACACGCTTGTCGACTACTCAGTATTAGACTTTTGCCCATTGTCCAAATGCTGCTTCACGTTCTCCATAAGTCCTCTCTGCGCCCTGGTAATGATGGGGATAAGTATGGCGGCCAAGAATCGAGGCCCTCTGACAGTTACTGTATTTTTGAAAATTGTCCTTTCGCTTGGTATTTCATGTTTTCCATTTCTGGAACTGTCTGACACTTCAAACTCACTTTGAGACGTCTTGTCGTGTTCGTCCGAGCGTTTTGAACATCCGTCTGAAATGGCGCTGGACTTGGGCATTATCTGCTCTGCGGCGTTGTCGCCACTCCGTGAATCCGCACAGTGTTTGGCCTCCTGTCCATCTGGGCTGCCGTTTGAAGACGTTTCGTTCGCTACTTTTGAACAGTTGGCGGTAGTCCCCGGCTGTTTCGAGCGACTTGCAGACGATGCTGGCTCTGTCGATCCATCGTTGCGGATGGCTGCATCGACAAAGGTCCACTGGACATGCACTGAAACCAAACCATCCAATGCGCACAAGGTCATCGGAACGACGTCTGCCGCCTTTGGCCCGCGCACAGACGTGCGCGGGCCAGCGGCGGCTGACATCGGCCCGATGACCTTGTGCGTATTAGGCACATATATAGCAATGGGGGTGGAAGGGGATGGGGGTGGGGTGGGGGTGCGGTGGGGGGGGGGGGGAAGGAAGCATTGCACGTATGTCTCACATTAACACTTCTATACTGATTCAATTTACATTTTTACACGAAGTGCAGCCGACTTTGTTTAACATTGCACGTATGTCTCACATTAACACTTCTATACTGATTCAATTTACATTTTTACACGAAGTGCAGCCGACTTTGTTTAATATTGCACGTATGTCTCACATTAACACTTCTATACTGATTCAATTTACATTTTTACACGAAGTGCAGCCGACTTTGTTTAACATTGCACGTATGTCTCACATTAACACTTCTATACTGATTCAATTTACATTTTTACACGAAGTGCAGCCGACTTTGTTTAACATTGCACGTATGTCTCACATTAACACTTCTATACTGATTCAATTTACATTTTTACACGAAGTGCAGCCGACTTTGTTTAATATTGCACGTATGTCTCACATTAACACTTCTATACTGATTCAATTTACATTTTTACACGAAGTGCAGCCGACTTTGTTTAACATTGCACGTATGTCTCACATTAACACTTCTATACTGATTCAATTTACATTTTTACACGAAGTATAGCCGACTTTGCTTTAAAAATAATCTGTCCTTTCAAAAGGTATTCTGGACCCTCCCTCCCCCTCCCTCCCCCACCCCACCCCCCACCGATCCGCCCCTGGTTGTCGGTAGCGCTCTTTGTCGAGGTAATTCCTGCAGAAATCACATAGACAAAGAGCGCTACCGATAGTCAAATGTAACAAAGCCAGATCAATCAGTTTTCAAGGGGGTGGGGGTGGGGGGGGGGGGTGGTGCTCAACTTTTATTTTTTCTATTGCCAGGGTCTATAGTATATATCAAAACACCACAATCGAAACTGTTCTTCTGACGATTTTGAGAGTTTCTAACTGGTGTTACGTACGGCACTGAAACACGAGCGTTACAACGCAATTTTAAACACATTTATAGTTTGATGCCAGCCGAGGGGGGAGGGGGTGCTGTAGTACCAAAGCAGCCCCCCCCCCTGGATCCGGCCCTGAGTAAGCAAAAGGTCCTCAGCCGGGCCGTTCACCGGTCGGCCCTAGTCGTCACATTGGCAGGATGAGGCCGCCGCTGGTCAGAGGACCATTTGCTTATGAACGCCTACCTCAAAGCCGAATCAGTTACGAGGTGGAGTAACGTGAAGGTTCCAAATTTTTGATGGCCGTGGAGTTTTGCCATACGTGTGAAACGCCGAGCTTTACTAATCACACTCTGTCTCGACCAAACAATTTTTCTTTAAAATCAAACATCTGCCGGGAAAAGTGCCACGTGTGTGTGGTGTCAGTATGTGTGTGTGTGTGTGGGGGGGGGGGGATTTTACATTTAAAGTTACATGAACTCTTAGTGCTCATCCGCTTCTGCGTGTTTCAACTTTCAGTATTCTTATCCAGTGTCCTCTTTCCTTCCTCTTCGGTCTTTCACGTTCTTAGTCTCCGTTTCTGTATGCTTTCTCCCCCGCAACTACACCCTGATATCCCCCCCCCCCACAGCCCCCATTCTGCCTTTACCCATGTGCGTTCCGTTTTATTGCACTCATGAAAGTTTTTCGATGCTTGAAAATACGTATGTTTTCATGATTGCCGCTTTTGCCAACTCATTCAACTTTCCCAGCATTCACCACTTAGCACTGAAATACTTGCTACTTCCGAGCAGACACTGAACTAGAAAATAGTTCCTCATTTTTTGACTGGACCGGTTCCAGATCAGTGACCTTCAGCGTACCGGGAAGTCCTTACCTGAACATCTGAGCGGCATATGACAGACTGCATGAATGTATATGCAGATGGTGCAGACGGAAGGCATAGCGGTCGTGCGAGCCTTTGTCTCTATAGCTGCTAGCGCCTTCTCCATCCAGATGAAGTCGATGACTGTGTCACCGTCCTCTTTCCACTGGTCTAGCAGCCGGATGCCGGTTCTGTGGAGAGTTCAGAAGGGATAGACTTGAAGGGACGTGCCGAGTAAGCCTGTTGGTGTTTTACTGCATTTTTTGGCGTCATTTCCTCCATACCTCAATAGGGACGAAATGTAAGTATGTAATCATCAAAGGCTATTATATTTTGTCCTTATAGATAATGACTTATGAGGCGAACGAATACGTTCTTTGAATCGTATACCGACGAGCAAAAGAAATGCGACATTTTTGGAATCATCAGAAAAAGTAGTCTTTTCCGATGATTCCCAAAATGTCTCTTTTTTTTTTTTTTTTTGCTCGTCAGTATAAATGCGCTCTTGGAAGGCAGTACCACGTGCATGAATAACAATGGTCTGTCAACTCATATCCGATCAAGTGGCAGTACGGCCAACTGGGCGAAGCTTCCTTTCTCAGTGGTGGAAAATAGACAGAGAAAGCGTCGCCGCATTGCAGCACCGCCAAGAGAGGTCTGACGAGACACTCGAGATGGAAGTTAAACCAGATGACGCAAAGTAATGTCCAAAGTGTGACTGGTCGAATATCTATCATTTCACAGCGTGCTGAATACCATTAGACAGGGCGTTCCGTGTAGGCCTACATGAGCGAGACTTGCCGCAGTGTTGGGTCCCAACCTCGGCGTCGACCCAATGTCCTCAAAAGTGACATATAATGCTCTAAAATAGTAAGGTACATTACGAAAAGTTCTCAGAATGGTTATAATAACTGTTATATCAGTGATTAGGCATCCCACTGGCCTACAATTTCACAACATTGGTGTGACATAGTGCTCACAAAAAGTTAGGGATGTCGTAATTTCAGCTTGAATTACTATGTCGGAAAACACCTTACATCTGCAAACTGCAAGCACCGGCCTCAGTTTTGGTCTGATTATTGTTTAAACCTTTGGGGACATTTTAATAATTCAAACTAAAAGTAATACGTCCTATACTTTTTGTGAGCACTATATGTCACACCAAGTTGTGAAATTGTAGACCAGTGTTATACTGATATATCACTGATATACCCATGATTATACCGATTCTGAGGACTTTTAGTAATTCAAGCTGAAAAGTTAGTACACCTTACTATTTGTGACCAGTATATTGCTGCTACTGATATGTCACGTGACTTTGGCCGAGGTTGGGTCAACGCGGCCGAGGTTGGGACCCAACACAGTTCTCAGCAGACGTATTCATTGTCAGGCATTTCCCAGCTGCGTGACATCAAATGAAAAAAAAGTCACTAGATGCAGCGCGGTTTGGGACTTCCGCGCACCCACCCATTCTGCCGGATGTCCCTGGGCAATGCACAAGTAATGTAAAGTTACACAAGCGTGCATTGTGTTTTCTCCGCGCTATCTGATCTCCCCCAAGTTCGTCAGTCACAAGCCTTGATTTTGCAGCAAATGCGCGAAAGGTATAGATCTTCATGAACCCCGTGCACGATGCAGGGCCTCATGATGATCTTCATCTCTCGTCTGAACCCATTTGCATCCGATTAAACTCAGTGTACGACCATCTTCACCTCCTTGCTCTCGGACAGAAACGAACCACCTTTGCAGCAAACGCCACCCACTGTGGAAAAGAGGCATATATGCTCATGACCGGGGGATCATGAGAATCTATGCCTCTTGCTGACCCCACTTGCATCCTTACTATCTTTTATTGGAAGGTACGAATGGGTGTTTAAGTGTGTGCCATGGTAACGCCCTTCGGGACACCGTTTCCTGTAGCTAAAATATCGTTTCCTGTTGTTTTTTCGCGATACGATCAGCCGTGGCCGGGGGGCGCAGTACGGTGCAATGGATCTTGAAATCGTGCTGGTGCGTTTGTGTCAGGTATAGTGGGCCTTTTGACATCGGCGCCTCATCGCATCGCTTTTCCAAATATCTCCTCCGGAAACATTTTTATGTACCACTTTAAGAACAAATATCGTTTAATGCCAATTGACCTAAAATATGGGCTATTTTTACTCCTATTATTTGTTGATTTTTCTGTACAGTCGTAAAAAAAAAATCGGTGAAAAGACAAGACTCGTGCCATTTTCAATACCCTAATTGCCCGGGCGACAAACGCCAGATGTCAATATCGAGGTAAAGCATGCAAATTTCATGATGCACTTGCGCTGTTTCAGGCTTTAAAATTCGGTGAACTTACTCATTAACGTGAAAATAATATATATGCGGGGTACATTTAGAGACGTAAAATCAGTCATTTGATGAAAAAAAAAAAATCCTAATCAGTTTTCACGACTGTTCAGCAAAAGTGACGCATTGTTCGAGATTATTGAAAGTAAATCGTATTAGGTCAACTGGTACTAACTGATATTTGTTCTAAGATTGGTATAGAAAAAAAAAGGTTCTTCGCGAAGATATTTGTTGCGAATAACGTTGTGCGCTCCCGATTTCAAACGACCCATAACCCCGCTCTTCTCTTCCTCCATCGTCAGATGGCGTTTGTCGCACTCACTAGCCTTCTCACTCCGTCTGTGGCCGAAGATTGTGTTTCGGCCGGAAATCTTTCAACTCCAAAGAGCTTCAGTCGTCCAAGAAACATTGACACAAAGCAGGGCTAGCAAGAGGCATAGATCCTCACGAGCCCCCGCATTTGCGGGGGCTCATGAGGATCTATGCCTCTTGCATTTGGTTGGGTCTCATTATGTCAGTCCCGGCAGTCAAGAGGCTGATCAGAAAGTGGTGTGTTGCAAGTTCATTAACCCTTTTCATCCGGATACACTATAGGGCTCGGGAAGTTCCCCGCGTTGCCTAGCAGCGTCGGCGCGTCAGCCGCCATCTTATGAGGATACCATAGTCATGAGATAGTAGCGAAACAGTGTTTCAAGTCAACACGTCTTAGTTTTCTTCATGTTTCTTCCTCTTTGGGAACAAACAAAAACATATTCTGGTGAGAGGTTTCCTATGGTGATGGCAAGACTTGCTGTTATTGCTTATAGCACAACAGGACTTTCCTGACATTACAAAAACAGCGATTTCCCTATGAGCGCTTAGTCCCGTATCCTCACAAGATGGCCGCCACGACTGGCATGATGACGTCAGCTGCCCGAGCCCTATTGATTGGAATGCAGGTGATTATGAGAGTTCAAGCCAGAAAAGTTTGGCGTCTTAGGCTATTTCGGGACCACTCTTGAACTAATGGTCGATGTTACGATTGTGGTTGTGTTGTTCTGTGAGAGCATGCATGTGTTAAGTCGTAGGAAACGATCCGGTATTTATTTGAGCTATCTTGGTTACGTATCACGTACCTTTTCAGTGGGATTCTTTATTGTTTGCGCAGACAGCGGAAATGGCTTTGTTATGATACGCTATGTTTAGTTCGAAGCTTCTAGCAAGGTCGCGCTGTCTAGTGACCTTACATGTGACGTCAAAGGTGTAGGCAACATTTCGCTACACAGTTTTATAGACGCTCTATTTTTAGTCATAGTTGTTTCCTGTGCGCGTGAAGTTGGCAGCCGTTCTTTGCGTGTTATGAAAGGTCGTGAACGGTCTGCTATACTCTTATGTGACGTCATTACACACTGGGATTTGGGGCTGAAATGAGCAGTCGAATTTTTGTAGACTATTGTAGTTATTCTAGAAAGTTCTTTTTTTTAATTACTATTTATGAGTTTCAGTTACGTGTTCCGTTCTGATTGGTTGCGTTGTGTGAATTCCTTAGATTATTCTGGAAAGTCGTTTTACTATAAAAGTTGGTGCTAGGAAGCACGTGTGTACATTGTCATGCATTGTCAGTTGTAGGGACACACAGTTTAACGTAGGTACGTGGCACGTATAGGGTGTACATTGTGAGAGACGCAGCGTAACGGTGGTGTATGTTGTAAGAGTCGCCAGTGTTGACATTTGCAGAAGATACATTGTATCAGTGTTGGTGCATTTGGGAATGCATTATGTGGAGATCGCATCGCTGAAATAAAGTATTGTTGGAACTGTAACTCCAGTATTGTCTACAACCTTAAGCCACGTGTGACGGGTTGCAGCTGAATGAAGAACCTTACGTGCGTGCGTCTGGTGTGATATCATACTACGACTACGACTGAACACGTAACAGTCGATCTATCTCCTAATCTGTAACATAGACTTCAAAGAACAATCTATCGATCTATCGATCTGATCTGATCTGATCTGATCTGACCTGACCTGACGTGACGTGACGTGACGTAACGTGACCTGACGTGACCCGACGTGACGTGACGTGACCTGACCTGACCTGACCTGACCAGACCATCTATCTATCTATCTATCTATCTATCTATCTATCTATCTATCTATCTATCTGTCTATCTGTCTGTCTGTCTGTCTGTCTGTCTATCTAATCTATGTAATCTATGTAATCTATCTAATCTATCTTATCTATCTTATCTATCTTATCTTATCTATCTATCTATCTCCCGTAGTCTTGCCGACCGTTGGGGCACCACTGATGACTTGGCAACCAGCTCCCTCCATTCCTCTCTGTTCTCTGCCATTCTTAGCGTATCGCCCAACATCAGCCCTGTCCACTCTGAGATATTGTCCTCCCATCTTTTCCTCTGTCTTCCTCTCCTTTGTCCTCCTTGCACAGTGCCTTGCAGGATTGTTTCGGCAAGCTCTGCTGAACGCGTGACATGTCCATACCACTTCAGTTTGCGTTTTTTCATAATGACTAATAGGTCTTCATAGGGCCCGATGGCTTGCCTGATTCTGCTTCCTACTTCCTCGTTCGTGCTGTGATATCTGTATGAAATGCCAAGCAGCCTTCGAAAACATCTCATTTCAGTGGCTTGTATCCTCCTTTCAATGTCTGCTGTGAGGGTCCATGACTCGCAGGCATACAAGAACACTTAGATGATTAAGGAGCGCATCAGTCTGATTTTGGAGCAGAGTGTGATGTTTCTGTCCTTCCATATGGTCTTCAATCTTGTTAGTGCTGTTGTTGTCTGCACAATCCTGGACAGTATTTCTGGTTTTGATCCCTCATCTGTCACAATGGCTCCTAAGTATTTGAATTTATTAACTGTTTCTAGTCTTTGGCTTCCAATCATGATGTCAGTGCCAATGCCACTGGTGTTATTTGTCATCAGTTTGGTTTTCTCTGCGCTGATTTCCATCCCATACGCAATGGCTGTACTGTCCAGCTTTTCCACCAGCTCCTTCTCTGTTCCTGCAAGGCCATCAATGTCGTCCGCAAAGCGCAAGTTCGTGATTGTTCTGCCTCCAATACTGACAGTTCCTTCCTTATCTTTCAGAGCGTCTGTCATGATTCTTTCCAGGAAGACGTTGAAAAGAGTAGGTGAGAGCAAGCAGCCTTGTCTGACTCCGACTGTAGTCCTAAACCAGTTTCCTATTTTGCCGTTGAAGCAGACTGCGCTAGTGGCCTTGTTGTAAAGGTTTGCTATGACTTTGATCAGATTGGCATTGATGTTGTATAGCTTCATGGTGGACCAAAGGGCTGCATGCCACACCCTGTCAAACGCTTTCTTAAAATCCACAAAGACATGAAAGAGGTATTGCTGGTGCTGGAGGTACCACATAGAACTCTCCGGTTGAAGATCTGCTCAGTTGTGCTGTGCCCTGGTCTGAAGCCTGCCTGTTCCTCAGCTATGATTTCCTCTGCCTGTGGCTTCAGCCTGTTCAGTAAGATCTTTAACATGACTTTGCTTGGGTGGCATATAAGACTGATCGTGCGATAATTCTGGCATTGATTTAAGTTGCCTTTTTTGGAAGAGTTATTATGAGTGATTGGGTCCATGGTGTGGGCCAATCCCCTGACTGCCAGATCTTATTGCAAATTGTTAGTAAGGCGCTTATCATGTCTTCTCCCCCTTCTTGGACTAGCTCTGCGGGGATGTTGTCTGCTCCTGCTGCCTTCCCTTTTTTCAGCGATTTCACTGCGGCCTCGTACAATCAATCAATCAATCAATCTAGAAGGATGGGATAGTTGCCATTGTTGGTCACGGGTGGGTTGATAAGTATGCCTGGGTCCCCTGTAACTCGGTGGTTGTACAAATCTGAGCAGTACTCTATCCATCTCTTCAGTATGTCTTCGTCTTCCGTAAGACAGTTCCCTTCACTATCTTGAATGATCGAGGAGCGTCCTTGTTTTACACTGGTCAGGTCTTTCACCAGCTGGTACGCATTTTGCTATTGTTTTTGTTTCAGATTTTCTTCTATGTGTTTACACTGATCTTCAATCCACTTATTCTTTGCCTTTTTCATGCTTTTCTTGATATCCTGGTTAATTTCCCTGTATTGTTTACCTCTGATTTCTTTTTCTTTAATTATCGACGCTTGTCACATAGAACAAAGATGTCAGCTGTAACCCAAGGTTTCTTTGCTTGTCGGTGTTTGCCAAGGATCTCACTGGCTGTTTGGGTTACAGCAGTGTTAACTGTGTCGATCAGTGTGTCCACATCCGTGTCTTCTGCACCTAGAAGTAGCAGTGGCGCGAATTTTCCTCCTATCTTTGCCTGAAAGGCTTCCGCTACCTCTGGGTCTTTCATCTTCTCGAGGTCAAACTTGATTCTGGTTGGACCCTGCTTGTTGACCTTCTTTAGGCGGAGTCGGAAGGTCATCATCACTAAGTCATGGTCGCTTCCAATGTCTGCTCCTGGAAAACTTCTTGTCTTGGCAATGTTCACACTGGTTTGGAAGCGTCTCTTCACCATGATGTAGTCAATTTGGTTATGGTGCTCTCCGTTCACGCTGTGCCATGTCCACCTTCTGGATGCTTTGTGTGGGCCAAACGTGTTCATCAGCTTTAGATCATTTGAGTTGGCATAGACTTCATAGAACAATAGGCAATAAAAAAAAAAAACAGCTTCAGGATGTAATGCCGGGTTTAACAGATAAACGCATGATTGCAATGTTGTTGTTCAATCTTGTTGTGAATACTGTCAAAGAGAATAGAGACTACGCTAGCCTCTACGGCTCACTGATACCATGCCGGAACATTTGCCAAGATCACTGTGTTGTAAACAAGCGAGAGTGCATAACAGACCCACAAAGTAATTAAACTTGTCGAAGAAAGGATATTTGCAAAGGCCTCACGGCCTATTTTGTCCTCACACATACTACTACTACTATTTCTACTACTACAGGGGTAATCGGGTACTGACGAGACACTGCAAATTGCAGAAAACAACCCAAGGAAGAAAGAAACACATTTAGAAAAGACAGCCACAACAGCATAATAAATTGTATTCTGATTGGACGCGGATGTCAGTTAGTCCCCGATCACTTCGGTGCCAGTGGGACATTAAACTGGAATAAACGAACGCGGATGTCGAATTTTCCTTCGTGTTTAGTTTGCTTGTTTCGGTCAGTCGTGTTCGCGTGGCTCCTCGTAACTGTTTGTGACTGACCATTTCGAAACAATCTGTGATCTGAAGCTCTCTTCACAAGGTGGTTGTGACCATTTCCTGTTGTCAGCTGAGCTAACAGGCTAGGTGTTTATTTAGAAAGAAATTAAAGTGAAGCAACCGCTTCACAACACGATTTCGCGCGAAAGTGTCACTTAACTCATTCTACCCCAACACCGAAATCCTTAAATTTTGCCGTTGTCCTCAGAAGACTGCATTGCAGTGCAGGACGCCGATCGACCATGATAGTTCAAGGGTGATGCCAGAATAGCTTGGCGCCCATAGGCGCCAAGCTATTCTGGCATCACCCTTGAACTATCACGGTCGATCTTTATCTTCCTGTGGTGTGTCTGGGGTAGAATGAGTTAAGAGGTTGCAATGCGAACAACGGTTTGTTTTTGGTGGTTCTTCAGGACACTGAAACGTGGAGCACATATTTTTTTTCTTCTCATATTACTTTTTACGTGTTTCCCCTCTTGCAAATATTGGAACGTCTCTCACTACCAAAGTGTGAAACTGCCGGCCCCTGTGATACACACACGTGCCAGCAAATAGCTCGTCAAAGTTACGCGGGACCGCAAAATTCTTCGTCAAATCGTCACATTTTAACCCCTTCACTACCGGGAAAACGTGAACACGAGACAAAGTGAACACGATCTAGCTGCAAGAGGCATAGATCCTTCTGAGCCCCCGCGACTGCGGGGGCTCATGAGGATCTATACCTCTTGCTGAGACCACTTTGTGTTCATGTTCTTTGGACAGTTGTGGCTTTTGGTCGTTCGGTGAACGCAGATTTCAAAAACAAAATATACGTCCGCGAAGGGGTTAAGGATGCCCGGCTGTTTATCTTCGCTACCGCAGCCACAGGTGCAGGAAACCTACGCGAACAAAGTCCCTTGACAGCGGCTCTTCGAAAGACCCGCTGTCAATGGACTTTGTTCGCACAGGATTCCTGCACCTGTGCTGCAGGTGGACCCGCGTCACTAAGTGACACTGACCTCGGACCAGTTCTGGCTGTCGGGTCAAACGAAGCTTAGGCCTGTATCTTAGGTACACAGTCCAGAATCCGGACCAAAACGGTGACTGCCAAGCGTGTCAAATGCAAAAAAACAACACACAAAAAAAAAGCCCCATAAAAAATAAAAGAAAGAAACACGCCCCAAAATGTTTTAACCCGTTCAGTGCCAAATGACGCAGATTGTGTTTCAGCATTCTTTCTTGATTCAACGGCAAAATGTTCTAGCTTTTCCTGGAGCGTGGATTCGAAGTGGTGAGAGCTAGAGGTATAGATCCTCATGAGCCCCCGTCTATACCTATTGCGAGCTGACGCAGAATGTGTTTCTGCATTCTGTATTGTTAACTTGGAATGTGGATTCGAAGTGGTGTCAGCAAGAGGCATAGATCCTCATGAGCCCCCGCAACTGCGGGGGCTCATGAGGATCTATACCTCTTGCAGTTGAGTGGTGTTCAGATGTTCTCGGCACTAAACGGGTTAAATGTCAAAACCGTCCATACAGGCAAGAAATGGACTACATGTATTTATCATTTTCAGCGAAATAATTATAGTCCATAATCCATTCCTGCTAATAACCCATTTAACCCCATGATCGCATTTCCCAAATGTTGGAAGTGTTACCTAACGACTATGTACCACTTGTCCTGCTGCCTTGCAGGCCTGGCCGCTTGGCTGCGGAAAGGCTAAGGGAGGAAAACCCTAACATCAAAGCCCCCGTGTCTCCGGGGAAGGCTTTTGAGCCAGAGACTAGGACAAGGACAGTCTGATATAAAACCTACGACCCGAGGACCTCGATGCCACCGTCCCAGCTTGCTAGGCCATGGCAGACGAACCAAGGGTTTAAAGGGTGGGGCCAGTACTGCGCACACTGCACTCCACCAAAAAGCTCCACCGCGCAGGCTTTAGGAAACGCCCACGGACCATGACACCGACCTTTCCAAGTCCTGTAGCGATGGGCAAGGGGCGAAACGGCAGGTGAAAGATGTCACTGGAAGCCGCAGTCTCAAACCTGCATGCAGGCGGTTCAGGATATTGGTCGCCAGATGTTGACCTGGGGATGACAACGTCACTCGGCACACCCTGAACGACCAAGCAGCCTTCTCTAGGGACAGCACTGCTTGCTCCACACGGAGAGGGGCCTAGAAAAGGTGGCCTAACCAAAGCTCATCCCCTCATAACCCCAGTTGGCTAGCCGCGGTCAATGGGCATCTTCTCCTGCGGTCAGAAAACAAGAAAAAACAACGGATCCACTTCCATGACGACCACGACCGGACTCAACGTAGCATGCTGAAACATCCGAACCATGCTCGACACAGCAGACGGCGGACGACCTGAACGTCGCTCCGCCCTCATTGCCCATGAATTGCGGAGGTTAAACATCGACATCGCCGCACTCAGCGAAGTACGCCTCCCGGAGGAAGGCAGCCTCCAAGAATTTGGCGCCGGCTACACCCTCTACTGGTCAGGCAGGCATGCATCAGAAAGACGGCTCTCAGGAGTTAGCTTCATGGTCAAGACCCCCATTGCGACTAAGCTGGAAAACCTACCAACGGGTCACTCCGACCGCATCATGTCCATGCGCCTCCCACTGAGACACCAGCAATACGTCACCCTTCTCAGTGTGTACTCCCCAACCCTCCTGACATGGCCTGTAGAAAAAGACAAGTTCTACTCTGACCTGCGCAGCCTCCTACAGAGCACCCCTGCAGACGACAAAGTCATCATCCTTGGCGACTTCAACGCCAGAGTGGGCCAAGACTCTGAAGCCTGGAAAGGAGTCCTCGGCAAGCATGGCGTTGGGAACTGCAATGACAATGGCCACCTACTGTTGGAGTTCTGTGCAGAGCAGCAACTTGTCATCACCAACACTACTTTCCAGCAAAAGGACAGTCGAAAGACCACCTGGATGCATCCTCGCTCCAAGCACTGGCACCTTATCGACTATGTCCTAGTGCGTCAGAGGGACCACAGTGACGTCCTCCTCACCAGAGTGATGCCCAGCGCAGAATGTCACACTGACCACCGCCTTGTCCGCTGCAAACTCAGGCTCTGCCTCAAACTGAAACCCAAGAAAGCCCCCCCCCCCCCCTCCCAAGAAAAAACGAAAAAGCTTGATGTTGTCAGCCTTCAGCGTGACGACAAGAAAGCTGCCTTTCAGACAGATTTACAGCGCATGCTCAAAGACACAGCTGATCCAGCAGACTCCTCCCCTGAAACACTCTGGGAACAACTGAAAACAGCTATTGTAAAATCTTCTGTGGAAGTCTTGGGCTTTGTTAGAAAGAGGAACAAAGACTGGTTTGACGAAAATGACGTAGAGATCCAGTAACTTCTAGCAACAAAAACAAAAAAAAAGAGCCGCCCACCAGGCCCACCTAGCCCAGCCTTCCTGCCCCGTGAAGAAGTCTGCCTTCCGCCTCATCTGCAGCAGTCTCCAGCGCAAGCTTAGAGAGCTCCAGAATGAGTGGTGGTCCAGACTCGCACAGAGGACCCAGCTTTGCGCTGACAACGGTGACTACAGGGGCTTCTACGAAGCACTGAAAGCAGTGTATGACCCCAGGCACCTGGTACAAAGTCCCCTGCGAAGCGCTGATGGACAGGCACTCCTCACAGATAATAACTCCATCTTGAACCGCTGGTCGGAATACTTTCAGGACCTCTTCAGCGCTGAGCGCACTGTTCAAGAAACAGTCATCCTCCAAATCCCACACCTCCCACTAAAGGTTGAACTGGACGAACCGCCCACTGCCGAAGAGACCCTCACAGCCATCCACCAGCTCAAGAGTGGCAAAGCAGCAGGCATTGACGGAATCCCGCCAGAGATCTGGAAACATGGAGGCCCAGCACTGCACAACAAGCTCCACGACCTCTTTCTCTGCTGCTGGGAGAAAGGAACACTACCAAAGGATCTCCGTGATGCAGTCATCATCACCCTGTACAAGAACAAAGGAAAGAAGTCTGCCTGCTCTAATTATCGTGGAATTACCCTGCTGTCCATTGCCGGGAAAATTCTCACAAGGCTGCTCCTGAATCGGCTGGTACCTGCCATCGCTGAAGACCACCTCCCAGAGGGCCAGTGTGGCTTCAGAGCCAACAGGAGTACCACCGACGTGGTCTTTGTGCTGAGACAGCTTCAGGAGAAGTTCCGCGAGCAGAACAAAGGGCTGTACGTAACGTTTGTCGACCTAACAAAAGCGTTCGACAATGTGAGCAGGCAAGGCATGTGGCAGATCCTGGAGCGACTTGGCTGTCCCCCGAAGTTCCTCAGCATGATCGTCCAGCTCCACGAGGACCAGCAAGGCCAGGTCAGACTCAACAGTGACATCTCAGAACCATTTCCCATTCTCAACGGCGTGAAGCAGGGCTGCGTGCTGGCACCGACCCTCTTTACTATCTTCTTTAGCATGATGTTGAAACAGGCCACAAGTGGACCTCGACGATGACGACGCAGTGTACATCAGGTATCGTCTCGATGGCAGCCTGTTCAACCTCAGACGACTGCAGGCCCACACCAAAACCCTAGACCGACTGATTCGTGAGCTGCTCTTTGCTGATGACGCTGCCCTCGTTGCACACACAGAGAGAGCCTTGCAGCGCATCACGTCCTGCTTCGCAGATGCTGCCCAGCTCTTTGGACTCGAGGTCAGTCTGAAAAAGACAGAGGTCCTTCATCAGCACGCACCCAAGGAAGAGCATCGCCCTCCCCACATCACCATCGGCGAGTCCGAACTGAAGTCTGTACACCAGTTTACCTACCTGGCTGCATCATCACGTCAGACGCCAAGCTGGACAAGGAGCTGGACAACAGGCTGGCAAAAGCGAAGAGTGCTTTCGGGCGACTATTCAAGCGGGTGTGACACAACCAACAGCTGAAAAAAAGGCACCAAGATCAGCGTGTACAGAGCTGTTGTCCTCACCACCCTGCTGTATGGTTCCGAGTCTGGGCCCTCTACCGCAGCCAACTACGACTCCTCAAACGCTTTCACCAGCGCTGCCTGTGTACCATCCTCAGCATTCACTGGAGTGACTATGTCACCAACGTCGAGGTCCTTGAACAGGCGGAAACTGTGAGCATCGAGGCTTTGCTGCTGCGGACCCAGCTTCGCTGGGCGGGGCACGTCTCCAGGATGGAGGATCATCGCCTACCCAAGATCACTCTGTTCGGTGAGCTCGCCACTGGACACCGAGACAGAGGGGCACCAAAGAAGAGATACAAAGACGGTCTCAAGAAATCACTTAGTGCCTGCCAAATCGACCAGTGGTCTTCGCTTGCTGCGGACCGCGACACCTGGCGCTCCACCATTTACAAGGCAGCCGTCTCCTTTGAGGACTCTCGCAGAGCTAGCCTTAAGGACAAGCGGCTCAGGAGAGAAAACAGAGTTGTCGAAACTCAGAACCCTGACCAGACCTTCCCCTGCAGCCACTGCGGTCGAACCTGCCTGTCCCGGATTGGCCTCCGCAGCCACGAACATGCCTGCAGACGACGTGGGCAACCCCTATAGAATCTCCGTTCGCGAAGTCAAGCCAAGAGAAATGTGCCACTTGTAGGAGACGGATGAACTAATCTGGCACTACCCTTGAAATATCATGGTCATGCATCTCCTGCGGTATGGCGTTGGTGCTAAATGGGTGAAATCTACTCTGAACATGTGATAAATCGTGTTGTATTTGTCCGTTCTAAGCGTGTTTCAGTTCTATTTCAGAGGGCTGAGGTCACACATCCGTTCATGTCCATACATAACTAGATGATATGAGGTCACACGTCCGTCCATGGCCGGCCATACATAACTAGATGATATGAGGCAGACCTGCCTACCGTACGATTTTTGGGCGTATTTTTTACGACTTTTTTTTTTCTTTTTCAAAAATACTACAATACGATTGATGCCCTAAAATTTACGATTTTATTTTATTTTATTTTATTTTATTTTGTCAAAGCAAAGTAGGGAGGAGAGTGGATTTTTCTAGCTCAAAGAAAGCTAGGCACCAGATTTTTTGGCCACAGTATGCTAAAAAGTGGACATTTTTGAGACTCTCAATGAAAGGACCAACCTATGCATTCTGCATGGTATGCAATAGTGACTTCTCATGTGCCCATGGTGGCCGAAATGACATTGAAAAGCATTTATCAACTAATATCAATAAGAGACTGGCGGATGCCCAGAAAGGTGTGCCTTCATTACAGGCTGTGTTTTCTAAGCAGTCTCATGGAGCAGGCAAAATTTTGTGTCGACAAGAAACTAGTGCTGAAATCTGCATGGTTCGTTTTATAGTTGATTAAAATCTTCATTTGTCCTCTGCGGATTCCATGACCGGGATGTTTCAGCAAATATTTCCTGTTGTTGTTGTACGGAATGGTCTAGTTTATCAGTATAAATTGAATTTCTATTGTTTGTACGTTTTGATAATAGTCTGCTACAATTTATGAAAATACTATTTTTTCCCCAAGAATAATATTTTGGGCGATTATGAATACTATAATTTTAAAAAAAAATGATGGTAGGCAGGTCTGTATGAGGTCACACGTCCGTCCATGGCCCTACATGACTAGAAGGCGATATTAAACAAACAATAATCACGTTCAGCGGAAATCGTGGATATACTTAGCACTGACGTATATGTAGGCCATTTTGATTAAACTAACTATGCGTCCGCGATGACCAAACAAAAGCTGTTTAATTGATTTCCGTGCATAACTGCATATTTGACTCACAGACAGATTAATTAAGACACCCGACTGATATTAACCCCACGGCAAAGGCCGTTATATTAACTCATTCTACCCCAGACACACGCCACAGCAGGATAAGGATCGACCATGATAGTTCAAGGGTGATGCCAAAATAGCTTGGCGCCTACGGGCGCCAAGCTATTCTGGCATCACCATTGAACTATCATGGTCGATCTGTGTCCTGCACTGCAATGCAGTCTTGAGAGGACAGGGGCAAATTTATTTAAGGATTTTGGTGTTGGGGTAGAATGAGTTAAAGCGCGATCTGCTTTCTGTCTTGCTCAACTGAGGACCAGGAGCTGTGCTATAAATAACTTTTACCTCGGCTCTGACGCATGGTCAAGGTGGAGTTGAGAGGCGTATACGCTTCAGCGGGTAAAACGGACACAAAGTGATGTAATCACGCACGGTTATGAACGAAATAACAACCGTAGCTTTGTAACACATTCGATAAACATAAGGTGTTGATGTTTGTCAAATAGTTTATGCAATGTTGAGACGGCTCGGGGAGCGGCTTAGGGCTTTTGAGACGCTCAGCTATGTGCAGAGTATCGGTAATCTTGCCTTGGAGGGTTCAGTCAGGTTATACATCAGTCTATGGCTGACCATACCTCACTAGCACTTAGCCTGGCCTACGCCAGGCGGTCTGAGAATAAACAAACCGTAATAAAGTGGCAGAACAAATCAGGACGTATGTGATCCATTTTGGCTCGTTTGAAATGATAAAACGCCACTGAACTGGCGTGTTGACAGATATGAAACTTGGGAGACTACATGTATTCACAATACTGCCAGAGATACTTAGTACTTTACATCATACCATGACCTGTAATTTAACTCATTCAGCCCTAACACACCACATCAAGACATGGATCGAGCATGATAGTTCAAGGGTGGTGATAAATAGCTTGGTGCCCATGGGTGCCAAGCTATTCTGGCACCACCCTTTCGGAACTATCATGCTCAATCAATCTCTGGAATGGTAATACAGTCCCTTCAAAGGGCAACTTCAAAATCTGGGGATTTCGGCCCTTAGTGTAGAATGTGTTAAATAGATCCTCATGAGGTTTTATGCATCTTGCTGACACCACTTGGTGTCTATGATGTTCCTTCGACTTCCGGGGCTCAGAAACACAATCTGCGTCGAGGTTATCGGTCTGCGGCAAGTTGTGCTACAAATGCGTACTGGTCTGTAATTTTGAACCTTACGGCATAAAGCCATAATGTTCGAAATCACAGACCAGCACTCGAAACTGAGTGTCCTGCGCTGCCGAATGACAAAAGGGCCTGTGAGCATGACATTCAAGACCCACTACCGCCGTAATTTTTCAAAGGATACACTTCTGTAACAGATGATTACGAAAACGCTACACACACTATGGTTTACTTAGATACAGGGCAATACAGTTCAGCACACGTCGTCTCCATATCAAGTTGAACCTGACAATGACTCCACTCCGTTTTAGAAATACAACGCGATTAGTGCGAGAAACAGCCAAAATTAGACTGACACTGACACCAACGGGCCGGCAGCCGGCGCCGGCAGCCGAAGTGCGATTACGCGTGTGCTTTTGCTGCGTGTCCCAACTGCTGTTAAAGTTCGTCAAGGTGTGTCGACAAGGCATAATAAACACAAATGGTGCTGAAATGGGTCTCCAAATTTACACGTAATGGTACTTTAAATGGTGACGTGTATAGAGCTGTGTACACAGGCCGCCCACACGTCCAGAGCGGGCAGAAGGAAGTCCCGGAAGTGACTTTAGAGTGAACAATGAACACGCGACGGTCATGTGATTTAGCTGTTTGACCAAAATAGAGTATTCCACGTCTCCAAATAAAACCCAGTGGGCGGAAATAATTGTCATTAGGCGTTAACCCGTTAAGTGCCGAGAAAATTTGAACACACGCAACTGCAAGAGGTATGGATCCTCATGCGCCCCCGCAGTTGCGGGGCTCGTGAGGATCTATGCCTCTTGCTGACATCACTTTGTTCCTAGGACAGCTAGGGTTTGTGGATGTTGAATTGACGAAGACTGCAGAAACACAGCTTCCGTCAACAGGTACTGAACGGGTTAAACGTAGTATATGATGTAGGATCCACCTACTCTTGCCTTGTACATTCCCCCCCCCCCCCTTCCCCCGCCTCTCTTTACCTTCCTTCTCCATCGAATCTGTATTCTGTGACGTGTAATAGAGGTTGTTCGGTAATAAGAAGTAAGTCAAAAATTGCAATTGTTCGTCGCAAAAAGTGGATTAAAAGCCCAGAAAAAAACATGCGATATCGCAAATTCAAGTTGTCCCGGGCTTATCACCCACTGTTTGCGTCAAATCCCGTCGTGCACACAGACGTAGTTCGGTACAGATGCAGGTCAAATGCACGTGTTTCGTCGCAAACAGTGGCCGGATTAAAAGCCGGACGGCAAACATGCGATATCGCATATTTGTCCGGGCTATTCAGGCTGTTCACGTCAAACACTGTCGTGCACACAGACGTAGTTCGGTAATCAGAAGCAGGTCAACATTGCACGTGTTTCGCCGCAAACCGGCAGTGGATTAAAAGCCCGGACAAACATGCGATATCGCATGTTTGTCCGGGCTTTTAATCCAACGTTTTCATCAGAACTATTGGTGTTCAACGTGCAATGTTCACCTACTTCTGATTTCCGGAAACCGTCTGTTTTGACCTACTCCTGAAATGTCTATTAAAATGTATCGAGATTTTCCTGGCTTTCTGGCATGGGGATTTGAGTCTAGGGATATTTTTCTCCTTCTTCGTTAACACCCTCTCACACTGCCAGTGAATGCAGACTGCGTTTATGAAATCTTTGTAGATTCAAATTTAAATGTCAAGGAGTCCCACCCGTCCAAGGAACATGGGTACACAAAGTGGTGTCAGCAACAGGCACAGATCCTCATGAATCCCCGCAACTGCGAGGTCTCATGGGGTTCTAAAGTTTTCCTCAGTGAAGGAGTTGACCCTCGTGTGCGCACCTTCTTCCCTCTTTTGGTTGGTTAGTTCGGGGTTTAACGTCCACGGCACCGAAGTGATAATGGACGGCCCTGACGAGCTGGTTATGGGGGACAGGGAAATCTATTGCCTATGGAGTACGACCCGAACACTGATCAATTCGGGCGCACTCTAACTGTGCCACTTTGATTTACCAGGACCTTTCAACGGACATGCTATTGAATATACCCGTCTTTTCCCCCTGGATTGCGAGTCCAGCTACCGGGGCCAGGACGGGATTCGAACCCACGACTCGGCGATTCCCTTCGCTCTCCTGCTCCGACGCTTAACCGCCTGAGCTATTTCGGACTCTCTTCCCCCTTTTCTTTTCAAGCTAATTTTGTTTAACCTAACTTGGGTCATATAACGCTTTCAGAGGCAGTGAAAGAGGCAGCTCACATTTCCCGGCGATAAACAGTCAATACAGTTCTTAACCCATTTAGCCCCGAGTCCCTACAGCAGGAGACTGATTGACCATGATAATTCAAGGGTAGTGTCAGATTAGCTTGGCGCCTTCAGGCGCCAAACTAATCTGGCACTACCCTTGAATTATCATGGTCAATCCACCCCCAGCAACTGGTACAAAGTCGTCAGGCAACACCTCCAAAATTTAAGAAATGGAACCTGGGGCTAAAAGGGTTAAAGTACCATTACGCATGAATCTGAAGACACATTTCAGCACCATTTGTGTTTGTTATGCCTTGTCGATAACACCTAATGAACTTTAACAGCAGTTTGGACACGGAGTAAAAGCACACGCGTAATCGCATTTCTAGAATGGCGTGGAGTCACTGTCAGGTTACTTCAGGGGCGGATCCAGAGGGTGTATCGACGGAGGGGCGCCACAGCCCCCCCCCTCCCCCACCGTTTTCCAAACTGTGTCATACAAAAGAAATCCGGACCAAAAGGCGAACATAAATTCATAACAAAGAAAGAAACGCGCTTAAAAATAACAATTACAAATAAGTTGTGTTGAAATTATTTTTTCTTGGTGCTTTTTTTGTGATTTGTTTAAAATTGTACTGTAGTGTTTGTAACCGTTCTCTCTACGCGTGTTTTTTTTTTTTTTTTTTTTTTTTTTTTTTTTTTTTTTTTTTTTTTGGGTGTTTTTTTGGTTGGGGGTTTTCTCAGACATACTTATAGTTTTCAGAGGCTACAATTTTTATTTGTTAAAACGTTTCTTCTTTCATCTCGGGACACAGCATCGCTTTTGGCACTTTTTTCAAGGAAGGGCTGATCATATCTACATGCACTTGTCCTCCTTCCCCCCTCCACCCCATCTCTCTAACAATACAAGATTAATCAGGCACTTCTGATTCTCATATGGTGTTAATGTTTTTATTTAAAAGAATGTTCTACCTGGATTTTCTGCAGGAGCAATCACCTTGTGTTTGACAACAACACTGCACTATCAATTACTCCTCCGTCTGAGGAACAACACAGCCATTTGTGAAAATTGTGATACTTGCCTATACACCCACACACCTCCTCTAAATGAGGAACACAGGATCAGATCACAGAAATAGTCATGATCACTCATCATACCTCTTATACTGGCTGACAATTACTTATAGGTTAGTTAATGATCATAATCAAGACATTTCAAACCTCCCCTGTGGTGACACGCATCAATGACCACATTGCTACTCTGATGGGCACTGGTGCATGTCCACGGACACTACCTCAAAAGACAAAGCTACGCAATCTGTGTGAGACCCACTATGCTCAGAGAGTGATGTGTGACGGGATTAGGGGATTAGCAATTACCTGTGACACCCGGGCAAGTCGGCTGCTCACCCCGGGGGAGACACTCACAGCGCAGTTGATTTCTCGCTTTCTGATCACAGTTGACGTGTCCACAGTCGTAGACTTGAACCTAGATGACTGCCACGTATGAGGATGCAATACCATTCGTATCGCACAGAAAGAGGTAATGCTTTTCATGAGCACTGAAGGGGCACATAAAACTCTATGCCTGGCTGAGGGACTGAGTTGGGCCCCAGTTCAGCAATGATTGGACACTTTTCCACCGCTGGGGTTGACCAGCAGTCCGCAGCTTATTGCCAGATAAAATTTAAAACTCAGTCTGAGGATGCATTGAGGATTGTATCGCACAGCAAGAGGCACTGATTTACATGAGCCCCTGTGAGTGCGGGGCACATGGCACTCTATGTCTGGGTAAAGTACTGTGACAGGTGCAGGTCAGCAGTGCCAAGTGAGGATATTTTATTATGGGCCCATGAACACACTAGGCTCACCCACCGATCCGGTAAGATAACTGTAAAATACACCGTACAAGAAAAGAAATAGTAAAATCGAATAGTAAAACACAACTTCCACAAATAACCATTAATTTTTTTTGTTGTTGTTGTTGAGGGGGGTGAGGGGTCAGGGCTGACGGGAGGGGCCGGGCCCCCTAAGGTCCCCCACCCCACCCCCTGGATCCGTCACTGTACTTGACATAAAGACGACGTGTGCTGAACTGGATTCTCCTGTGTCTAAACGAACATAACTAGACCTGTCTGTAGCGTTTCGTAACAATCTGTTACAGAAGTGTATTTTTAAACAGTTACGGTGATTCTGCAGGAATCATCGCGACGAAAACCGCTACCAACAGCCAAAGGGTTACAACACACCTGTACTTTCACGAACCAGTGAACTGAAATTGACTAAGGTTTTATCCTTCAGTTTTGACTACCGTATTTTCCGGCAATACGGTAGACTTTAGGATGGGGCTGGTCGGAGCCAGTAGAATGCAAAGGACATAACAGGCGGGTGAGCCTCAAATTGTGGTAAAGAAGTAACAAGATCAAAATGACGTAATGTCTAGCTACTCTAACCTTGCTGTTGAACGTACTTTTGGCCGCGAAAGGCCGTATGTGTGTGTGCGTGTGCGTGTGTGTGTGTGTGTGTGTGTGTGTGTGTGTGTGTGTGTGTGTGTGTGTGTGTGTGTGTGTGTGTGTGTGTGCGTGTAGGCCCCCTATGTGTATATATGTAAACACTACAATTAATCTCCGAAGCTGGCTTACGTACAAGTTTGAAAATAGAGGAAATGCTTCCGGCATTCAGCGGGTGTCTAGGTGTCCATCCGAGCATATTGAAATTGGATGTCTCATTGAAGAGTAAATGACCGTTTACAGAAAGTCGGTTGACTCACATTGGTGTCCGTAATTTTGATTACATGCTCTTGCAATCTTGAATATAGCTAGTTTGTAGAAACACAGTGAATGAGTTCGTTGGCCAGCTTGAAAAGTTGAACAAGTTTGAAAATAGAGGAAATGCTTCCGGCATTCAGCGGGTGTCTAGGTGTCCATCCGAGCATATTAAAATTGGATGTCTCATTCAACTTTTTTGAAAATAAGAATTCAGTGCGGAAAAAAATGTAAAAAGTTAGGTATGGTGATGGCCACCAAGAGAGGAAAGGTAGAATTTTATCAATATGCATACGTCTGTGCATGTTCATAATCTATCCTTTTACTTAGCATGCATATTCATATGTCCCAGGTATCTCTGACTTATTTTATTTATTTAATATTTAAATTTATTATTTATTTATTTATTTATTTTTGTTTGTTTGTGATGTAGGTTTGCACATACACATCAGCATACAAGATGAGAACATACATGTACAACTGTACACATATATGGTAATAGGTGCCATATCACCCGCCCCCCCCCCCCCCCACACACACACACAAAACCACAGAACACCCATCAGAAGACATGCACATCTGTGCATGTTCATCATCTATCCTTTACTTGGCATTCATATGTCTCAGCTATCTTTGACTTACTTATTTTATTATTTAAATTTATTATTATTTATTTTTGTTTGTTTTTAATTTAGGTTTTGTACATACACATCAGGATACAACAAGAAAATATACACATAGATGGTAATAGGTGCCATACCGCTCCCTCCCAACCGCACCCCACATACACAAAACCGCAGAACACCCAACAAAAGACATACACATCTGTGCATGTTCATAATCTATCCTTTACTTAGAATTCATATGTCCCAGTACCTTTGACTTACTTTATCTTATTTATTTAAATTATGTATTTATTTATTTATTTATTTATTTATTTTGTTTGTAATGTAGGTTTTGTACATACACATCAGCATACAACATGAGAACAAACACATACATGGTAAACATAATCTATCCTTTACTTAGCATTCATATGTGACCAGATATCTTTCACTTACTTTATCTTATTTATTTAACCGCCGTGAGATGGCCTTAGTCGCCTGCTTGGTGTTAAACCCAAATAACTAACTATTTATTTAAATTATTTTGTATTTATTTTTGTTTGTTTGTAATGCAGGTTTTGTACATACGCATCAGCATACATGAGAACATACACATTACACGGCAATAGGTACCATACCACCCGCTCCCAACCCCACCCCACATACAAAACCGCAGAACACCCACCAAGGACATGCACAGTTGTATACTGATGGGCATAAGTGGACTGTAAAACCTATATAGAGACTTGAGGTTAAGAAAGTGGCTTGTATTGACTGCCTGTATTTCAGCTAACCACCTACAAATCTCATGTATGCAGTGGCACACTGCACATGCAGCCATCAGTTCTGTGAAAAGTACTTTTGGCCTCATGCACAGGGGCACCAAAACTTAGAGATGAGGGCACATCTGATAACAATAACAGAACTAATATGCATACGCAGCCACTAGTTCTGTAAACAGCACCTTTGTAAACAGTACCAGTGGCCAAATGCACACAGACATCATGGATGATGCCGGCACCGCTGATCACTTCAAACAACAGGTTAGTTAGTTAGATATTTGGGTTTAACGCCGAGCAGGCAACTAAGGCCATCTCACGGCGGTCAAACAATAGGCTGCCCAATACACTGACATTGATCAGTGATACCGTGAACTAGCCTGCACATGCAGCCATCAGTTCTGTAAATAGTACTGTGGCCACATGCACAGGGGCGCCAAACTTCAAGATGAGGCCACAACTGCCACCACAAACAAACGCTACCTACACACATATATCAATGAACCTTCATGTGCGTTACGCGAGACAGGCTTAAACGGTATGGGACTGTAATTCTTCCAGTGAAATGTCAAAGCCAGTAAGAAAAAAAGATAACAGCAGCATTTTTGTCAATGTATTTTGTAAATCACTCATATAAAACATGAGAATGCACTGAGCCCAATTGTATTATGAGTGGGTGATGGAAACACAGAAAGAAATAGTAATAGTGTGTGAAAGAAATAGTACATGTACATTATGCAGTACGTGCCTCCTCCTCCCTCCCCCAACCCTCCCCCCCCCCCCACCCCGCCCCCCTCCACCCTGCTCTAAAACTAGCTTTCATGATAAAACATATTCATTGATCACTTGACTGCCTGATTTTTTTAATCATCCCTGTGATAGGAGTGCCAGTGCTAATGCCAGCTGCTAAGAATCATTGCAGCGAACTTCAAATGTCAATATGCAGACAAACGGCAAACTACGCAGCAGCAAAATACAGTTCCTCTTTTGTGCAGCTAGGCTACTGCTAGCGAGATGGGGTTTAATTTTAAACGAAGCATTGCATTAACTTCCAAGCGTGTTCACATTGTGCTGTGTAGTCTTTCAGTGTGTAGTGTACTGTACCATCAGTGATCAACTGATCATTGAGACTGCATTGGCAATGATCACACATCCCACAACATAGCGTACCAGTGCAACTGACTAAATTAAATGTTACAGTAATATATAATTAATCAAGTTCCGAAACTTTGTTCAGCCGTGACAGTTAAAACCAAGTGGTGTGGCACTCTTTCTCTTTTACAGCATGCATTATGTTGCACTTCGGACATCGATTTCCCAGATAGCGTTTTGTTTTTGTGGGTTGCGTTGCGTTTTGGTGCTGTGGCGGTGTCACAACTCGATTGAAATGAAATGGCTAAAGCGATAGTAAAGTGAATGGAAATAAACGTGACAAACCTTTAATAAGATGTAAATTTACACAAACCAAATTTGCACGATCGCTTTTCTTGGGGGAAAAAAAAGAGATTATGTAGAACAAATCGGAAGAACTCGTCGGCACACCGAAATTCACGGCAACGAGTCCGCGTGCATCTTGTATCATGTGACGATCACGTGATTTGGGATACCCTATTGTTGAGCAACGATATTTGAGCTCAAGGCATGCTTTTTCGTAATTGTTTCTTCTCTTAATATAAGTAATTGTGGAAATACGCTTAAAAATAATAATTGAAAGTCTTTTAAGTAGCATACAGTGCATACTACAACTAACAGGAACAATGAGGACCGTGTAAACTACTGATCTCCAGTAAACATGGCTGAGACAGTCCTGGTTTCGTCTGCAGACGTACTGGATGATGTCAGTGCTACAGAAAAATGTCTCTATCCTCCGGCGGTTTAAAATGAGCGCGCTCTGCTTTTATTCATACTAGACTTCATTTTGTCATACACAAACCTTTGTTACTCTGAAGAAATCACTGACTATCTCGTAAACGGCCGATCGCGGTTTAAGGAAGGGCCGCATCTGCTAGACTAAATTGTCTCCTTGATTTAGGAAGACAGTCTGTCTATTTTTGTTATGATGTTTGCGAACGTACTGTGGAAAAGGTGGAAAACGCATGCAAGCTCATACAGAAGAGGCTTCAGTTGTGGGCATGGGCCATCCCACCTTGTTCTTCAAAATGGCGTTGGCTACGCGGCCAGCCCACAGAACTGGTAGGAAGTGCTGTGTGTCTGCCGTCTGTGTTTGACAGTGTCCCATGGCCGTGCGGGGTGGGGGTGGGGGTGGGGGTGGAGTTAAGGTGGGGAGAGATGAATCAGAAGGATAAACTTAACAGGAACAAATCAGAATGTTCTAAAAGAAAAACTCATGTGAGCTCAAAACAATATGCCCGGCGTAGACTTTGGGATGAAATCAGTTCTCATCTTGTTTCCTCGTTTGTCCGATCTTGTCCTCACTAAACTGCTGATGTATTGTCTCTCCATTATACAATATCTCCCCAGAAAGTGCTTAGTTGAGCATTCCGTACTGGATGGAGAAATCTATGCGCTCTACAAATGAACATTATCATCGCCACAGATAAGCTTGAGTCATATCACAGTGAGACTAACGCCTTAAGCCCTGAGGACATGATCATGTTTCAAATGTCTGATATCCTCAAAGGTCTACCTCATTGTTTAGCAGATAGAGCAACCATGATAGTCCAAAAACAGTTACTGAAATGTTTAGGGCTTAACGTCTTTTGTCCAGTGACGAAGGTTATTTCAAAGACGGGGCACTATAGAGAGTCTATAGGTGCCTGTATGTAGGCCTGTATACGCGACACACTGGTGTATTGAAATTCGGCCAGGCGTTTATCTTGTCTTTATTTGATCCATCGGTCGTAGTAAAAGGTTATCTCGACGTCTTATGTGTAGGAGGGCTTACCTACCATAAATACCTTTTGTACAAGGACACTCTAATGAGTGCATATGTCAAGGGCGCTTCTTGGATGCATGTGTCGTGCAGTGCGTCAGTGTGATGTGGTGTGGAGAGAGAGAGAGAGAGAGAGAGAGAGAGAGAGAGAGAGAGAGAGAGAGAGAGAGAGAGAGAGAGAGAGAGAGAGAGAGAGCCTGAGAGAGAGAGAGAGAGAGAGAGAGAGAGAGAGAGAGAGAGAGAGTGTGTGTGTTTGTGTGTGTGTTTGTGTGTGTGTGTGTGTGTGTGTGTGTGTGTGTGTGTGTGTGTGTGTGTGTGTGTGTGTGTGTGTGTGTGTGTGTGTGTGTGTCAGTGTTACGCCCTACGTAGCTAATTTAGGCAGCGCATCTGAGCGCATTTATTCATGTCTTCATAATACACTCTCTCCCCAACAAAGCCGCGCTTTGAGCATTCAGTACTGAGCAGAGAAACCTATGCGCTCTACAAATGAACATTATCATCATTACAAACTTATGCAACCAAGCACGCAACTGAATGCATGTGTCGTGGGGTGCGTGTCAGTGGTGTGGTGGTGGGTGCGTGCGTGCGTGTTACGCCCTATTCTAGTTTAAGCTGCGCATCTGAAACCCAGTGTGAAAAGTCCACGAAAAACAAAACAATTGGTAAGTATGACACACATTCTTCATAAATGCGTTCCCAGCTATAGAGGGCGTCAGTCGTATCAGATAACCAAATTTTAGTTACTGTTCAAAGACTTTCATAAAATATCTAACTTAGTCCGTGATTATTGGAAAAGATGATGCGCTGAAACAAACGAACAAATCAGTCAACCCGTATCTTCACAGCCGAGAAAACTCAAGTGAACTCGATCCATTTGCAAGAGACATAGATCCTCATGAGACTGATTTGTATCCATGTTCCTTGGGCGGTTCAGTTGTGGCTTGTACGGCTCGTTGAATGAACAAAAGATCTCAGAAGCAAACTATGCGTCCAGCGGCAGGGAAGGGGTTAATTAGTGACCAAATACCGCCACATGTCACTGAGATCAGTCATTTACGTAGCAGAACTAATTTATGAATGATCAGATCCCCGAAACAATTTCTTATTTAATGCGTTCGCTCGTCAGTCAAATCTGAGTTTCAACAGATCATTCCCATTCGTACTAAAATGTTTCGGCCGTGATCTGACTTACGTGTAAGGGTGCACGATCTTGAGATTGTTGGGGTCCTGCAAGAAGCTATACACCTCCTCCCTGGCAGCGTCCACGTCGATCTGCAGCATCTCGACGCGACGACACGAGCGGCTTAGCCACCACAGCGACCAAGCGGCGACCAAGCCCATTGTTGCTCCCACCCACCAGTCGAGTGTCTCCATTGTTGGAACAGCGTGGCTTGCAAGGTTCTGCACACACGCACGTGAAGACAGCATTGTTTTTAATGTCGTAGAAAGCAAGACTGAGTGATATTGCGATTGCGATTTTTACAGTGAAAGGCCACTTGCAGCTCTCATCCTGGGGGGGGGGGGGGGGAGGGGGAGGGGGAAGGGGGGGGGGGAGGGTCTTATCTTTCTGTCTGTCGTTGCTTGCGCATCTTTTGGTTTACATTCACTCATCATGTCTGGCCGCGTCGGGAAGGGAAGGGGCGAGGCCTCCCCTGCCGCGCTGTTCTGCTCTCACTCCACGTGAGTCCCTGTCCAAGGCCTCAGTTTGGTTTTTAGTTTTGGGATTTTATGGTTTGAGGTTGGTCCTGTACACAACCTTTACTTTTTCGTGTGTGTGTGTGTGTGTGTGTGTGTGTGTGTGTGTGTGTGTGTGTGTGTGTGTGTGTGTGTGTGTGTGTGTGTGTGTGTGTGTGTTTTAATCCCTACTCCTTAAGTTGCAACCCAGGGAGTGCATTGGCGAAGGACGCTAGACCCCCACTGAGTGAGAGCCGCAACGAAGCCGGCAGTCTTATATACAGGTCGTTTGACATCGGAGCGCACACCGTTTTTCAACGCAAATATCTCCGCAAAGAGTCACTTTTCTATCCCAATCAGAACAAATATCATTTAGTGACAGTTGACCTAATACGATTTTCTTTTAAGACTGAAACTCGAACAATGTGTCACTTTTGCTGTACTGTCGTACAAATTCGGATTTTTTTTCATTAAATGACTGATTTTACATCCCTAAATGTGCCCGAGATATGTTAAGCCCAGTATAAGAAGAATCGCGCAGGCCAGCGGCGGCCTACGTGGGCCCGATGACCGTTTGCAGCATACTTATTTACGCCTGTCACCCCTCCCAGGGTATAGGCCGTCGACGAGAGACCTCCAGCGATTCTTGTCCTGTGCTTCTCCTTCGATTTTACTCCACGTGGTTCCCAGTCTCTTGATGTCTGCTTGGAGGTCTCGACGCCAGGTGTTTCTTGGCCTGCCTCTTTTCCTCTTTCCCTGGGGGTTCCATGACAATGCCTGCCTAGTGATACTGGAAGCTGGCTTTGTCAGACTGTGACCAATCCATCCCCATCTTCTTCGCCCAATTTCATTCTCTGCTGTTATCTGCCCTGTTCTCTCCCAGAGTCTGACGTTGCTGATCTTCTCTGGCCAGTGGATTTTCAAAATTCTTCTAAGGCAACTGTTTATGAAGATCTGTACTCTGTTGACTGTGGATTTTGTCAATCTCCAAGTCCCTGCTCCATATAGGAGAACTGCTCTTACGTTGGAGTTAAAAATCCGGACTTTGGTGTGTTGTGACAGCTCTCTGAAACTCCACACTTTTTTTCAACTGGAGAAAGGTTGCTCTGGCTTTACCGATTCGTGCTCTGACATCTGCATCAGTGGCGCCTTTTTTTTTTTTTTTTTTTTTTGTCTATGATGCTCCCGAGATAGGTGAAGGACTCCACCTCCTCCAACGGGGTGCCAGCAAGCAAGATTGGTTCTTCCCTGGTTGCGTTCAGCCTCATTGTCTTTGTTTTCTGTTTGTGGATGATGAGGCCCACTTGGGACGAGATGTCAGCAAGCCTCGTGGTCTTGTCCTGCATTTGTTGATGAGTGTGGGACAGTAAAGCCAAGTCGTCTGCAAAATCGAGGTCGTCAAGCTGTGTCCACAGTGTCCACTGTATTCCACTTCGTCTGTGCTCTGTGGTCCTCTTCATGACCCAGTCTGTGGCCAGTAGGAAGAGGAACGGAGACAGCAAACACCCCTGCCTGACACCGGTTCTGACCTGGAGCTCCCTGGTGAACTGCCCTTCGTGGATCACGCGACATGTCATGCCATCGTAGCTGCTCTTGATCAGGCGGACGAGCTTTGTGGGTACACCGTAGTGTCGTAGGAGTTTCCACAGAGTCTCTCGGTCCACGCTGTCAAATGCTTTCTCGTAATCCACAAAGTTGACGTACAGCGGGGAGCTCCACTCCAGAGACTGTTCCACGATGATGCGGAGAGTGGCGCTCTAGTCTGTACATGATCGGTTTTTCCTGAATCCTGCTTGCTGGTCTCTCAGCTGGGGGTCAACGGAGCTCTTCATTCTCTCCAGGATGATCCTGTTGAAGACCTTTCCTGGTACTGACAGCAAGGTGATTCCTCTGTAGTTGGAACGCTTGCTGAGGTCGCCTTTCTTAGGAAGCTTGATTAGGTACCCCTCCTTCCAGTCAGCCGGCATCACCTCCTCTTCCCAGATCTTTCCAAACAGTGGGTACAGCATCTCTACTGTTGTCTCTAGGTCTGCTTTCAGAGACTCTGCTGGGATGCCATCTGGCCCTGCTGCTTTGCCGTTCTTCAAAAGTGCCACTGCTCTTCTGATCTCTTCCCGGCTGGGCCTGTCACAGCTGATGGGTAGGTCGGTCTCTGCTGCCTGGATGTCTGGGGGGTCGGGTGGGCTGGGTCTGTTCAGTAACTCTTCAAAATACTCGGCCCATCTGTCGAGTTGGTCTCTGTCTGCAATAGGCTTGCCTTCTTTGTCTTTTACTAGTCTTTCTGTATGGCCATACTTGTCTGACAATCTTATGGTAATGTCGTAGAGCTGTTTCATGTTGCCGCTGCCTGCTGCCTTTTCTGCCTCTGCTGCCAGGCTGTCTGTGTAGGCCCTCTTGTCTGCCCTGATACTCCTCTTCACCTCGTGGTTGGCTTCCGAGTATTGCTCCTGTGCCCTTGCTTTGGCTGCTCTCGTGCGACTGTTGTTGACAACTGCTTTCTTCTGCTTCCTCACTTCTATCTTCTTCAAGGTCTGTGCTGACAGCCAGCCCTTGTGATGGTGTTTCCTGAACCCTACAGTGTCTTTGCAGGTTGAGAGCAGCGCCTCTCTCACTGCCTTCCACTGCTGCTCTGTGGTGACCGCCTCCTCTTCATTTACTAGCTCCTGTAGCGCTTGAAACCGGTTGGACAGCACCAGTTTGAACTCTTCTCTCACTCCAGTCTCTCTCAGGAGGCCTACATTATAGCGCTGTCTTCTTGTTGTCTCTGTGCGGCTTTTCTTCAACTTGAGCTTTATTTTTAAGGTAGGCAGATGGTGGTCTGAGGCGACATCTGCTCCCCTCCTCACTCGAACATCTTGAAGGGATCTTCTAAATTTCTTGCTAATGCAGATATGGTCTATTTGGTTCTCTGTAGTATGGTCAGGTGAGACCTAAGTTGCTTTGTATATTCTTCTGTGTGGGAAGATGCTGCCTCCAATGACAAGTCTGTTTAGAGCACAAAAATCTACGAACCTCTCCCCGTTCTCATTCATCTCCCCTAGTCCCTGTCTCCCCATCACCTCTTCGTATCCGGTGTTGTCATCCCCTATTTTGGCATTGAAATCGCCCATGGTGATGTCTCGCTCCGCACATTTGTCCACAGCACTCTGGAGTCGGTCGTAGAACTCTTGTTTCTCTTCCTCATCACTGTCATTAGTGGGCGCATACCACTGGATGACGTTCAGCTTGAGCTTTTTCTTGGTTCTAAAGGCTGCTGTGATAATTCTTGGCCCAAGAGGTTCCTAGCCCAAGCCCATCAGCGCTCTCTGTGCCACTGGTGACAGCATGAATGCTACTCCTTCTGTATGGGGGGCATTCTCCTCTTCATGGCCTGAATACAGAATCATCTCCCCACTTAACAGCCTTTTCTGGCCAGACTGCGTCCATCTGGCTTCACTGATACCTAGCAGGGAAAGGTTGTACTTTTGCATTTCCGTTGCTATCTGGGCGGCCTTGCCGCTCTGGTACATGGTCTTGACGTTCCATGTGCCCATGGTTGTGTCCCTGGATAGAGAGAGGCGGCTCGGTCCTGTGGCTTCCGAAGACTTCCGGCTTTCACCACAGGACGTCATAAATCTTCTGGTAGAAGAACCTTCCTCCTCCAGGAAAGGAATTACTGTTTGTCTTTTCGTCGGCGTTTTTGTAGCTATTTCCTTTTTTGCAGGGTGGGGAAGCTACCCCCACGCCCAACCCCCTTACTAGGAGGACCAGGGGTTTTCTGTCGGAGTCACCTTCCCTTATACCATGTTGGTTCACGGCACCTTATTTCATTCGGTGCACCAGTCTCGCGAGGGACCCCCTATCCACCATTCAGGGGACGCGCCTCAACGCCATATGGTCCCAGTGCGAGGCGTTTGCAGCATAGTGCATAATTATGTAATTGTCGACAATGCTGATGAGTCGAAGTCAGTTTATAGTTTTAGTTTGGCGCCCGCCGATTCGCGATGTGTAAGTAAAAAAAGAAGAGGTCAAAGCTTACAGCATACACAACAGCTTAAGGCGATCTGATCCATTGCGGGCTTTGATTGCTATAATTCTGCGATACTGACATCGGATTATTAATACTGTCTTTTCTCAACTTAAAATGCCATTACGCGTAAATTTTAATATACATTTCAGCACTATTTGTGTTTATTATGCCTTCTCGACACACCTGATGAACGTTAACAGCAGTTGGGACACGCAGCAAAAGCACACGGGTAATCCCACATTTCTGCACAGCCGTAAGCGTGTCGATGTATCTTTAGCTGTTTCTCAGTCGTTCTGAAAGTGTTGTATTTATAGAACGGATTGGAGTCGTTGTCAGGTTACTTGATATAAAGACGACGTGTGCTAGAATGGATTCTCCTGTTTGTAAACGAACCATAACTAGACCTGTTTGTAGCGTTTCGTAACCATCTGTTACAGATGTGCATTTTTAAACAGTTACGGCGGTAGTGGGCCTTTAAATTTATCGACTCTCAAGAACGGTTCTTCACTGACACGGTTTCGCGATCCATGTCAGTAGAAACACGTACCAGAGGATTTCCACAGCCTTTTGAGCGTAACGGAAAGAAGCTCTCCTGCGTACAAAGTAGAAGGGAAGAGCAGAATGTCGTACGACATTCAGACTTCACAATTTAAGTTAACCCTTTTGTCCAGCATTTGCCATGTGTAAGACACACTAAGAATATTTAGGAATAGGTCGCTTTAAATAAAAGGTCTGTTAGCTGTTTGGAAACTTGAGATTGACTGTGGCCTGAAATGCAAGATTTCAACACTAAATTTTTATTTGGAAAAAAAGCAGTTCAAGTTAAATCAGTAAAACCAACTTTTGTGTAGTGGACACGGACACACCCAAGAATACCTCTTATCACATAAGCTGCCACAACACTACTATGCGGTGAAGTTCGGCCTCTCGTGTAGGTAAACATGGTCTTACCTGTGCGGCGGTCCGTTCAGATGGCAGGTCTTAAACAAACTACTACCTATAAAACACGGGGCGACGCGTAAGGATAAGCTTTTAAGCAAACTCATGATGCAAGTACAGCTCGGATCATATTTCTTTGCTCAATGTGGACGGGAAGGTTCCTAAACCTTGGTAGAATGCCGCGGCGCTCATTCAGTGATTGCCACTACGCGAGGAACACGGATTCAAACAGCGGTAGCAAGCGGCATAGATCCTTATGAGCTCCCGCGTCCATGAGGATCTATGCCGCTTGCAGGTTCGTATTGTTCAAACTGCTGAATGAGTGTACGCTTTAAAGTGTACCATAAAAAGTTTAGTCAAACCGGCGATGCACCTTTAACCGACAAAAAGGGCCAGATCCTCATGTGCCCTAGTACGCTTGCAAAGGGCACATTCAAATCTGCGACCCTTGCATTTAGTCACTGACGTCTCTGTCCCTCCAGGTGAGAGGTGGTAGAGGTTTCCGACGGGCGCCCAGCGCAAGGAAGTTGGCACACGTTCTGAGCAGACTCAAGCGATTTGAAAGCTGGCTTCCGTCCATGAACCCTTCGACTCCTCAAACAATGATGTTAGCGGTGAGATAACAAGGATTAGTTCCGAGTTTAACGTCTACGGCACCGAAGTGATAATGGACGGCCCTGATGGGTGGGTTATGGGGGAACAGGGAAATCTATTGCCTATGTAGTACGACCTGAACACTGATCAACTCAGGCGCACTCCAACTGTGCCACTTTGATTTACCAGGACCTTTCAACGGACATGCTATTGAACAAATCCGTTTTCCCCCCTGGATTGTAAGTCCAGCTACCAGGGCCAGGACGGGATTCGAACCCGCTCTCCTGCTCCGACGTTTAACCGCCAGGCTGAGCTATTTCAGTCGGACTCGTGAGATAACAAGGACAGGCTTGTCCAATTATATGGTCACTTTTTAACCTACTCACTGCCGGAGCACGGCCGCCGAACAACATCCGAATGCAAAAGGGATAGGTCCTCATGTGCCCCCGCATATGCGGGGGCACATGCAGACCTATGCTTCAATCTTGCTCAGTCGACTTCAGTGTCATTCACGACTAAAGTGCCACGGGACAATTTCTGTTTTGTTGGGAGGGAGGGGTGCGTGGTGTGGTGGTGGAGGTGGGGGTGGTGGTGGCTGTGTTATGCCCATGTCAGTGGAGTAGAAAGGAAAATCAGTGACAATATAAGCGAAGCAATTTACATAGAGTGAAACATTTCTGCCCACGAGACTTTGTTATATACGCCGACTTTGCACTAAGCAAAATCTTTGATTTCTCCCTGAAAAAGCTCAGGATCGGTGTTGCTGAGATTGTGTACTATTTGTGTCCAACATTGAAGATGGGCGTTCTTTCACTAGACACACATGTGCGTCAGTATTTTTAAACAAACACCTGGAGTTTCCTTTGTGTTGCCACCATCGACTACATTTTGTTTGCTGACCCGTATGAGCTCTAGCCATAAATCTTTAAATTTGCGTTAGCAAGCCTCACTGACTAACAAATAAAGACGTGACATCATCAGTCTAGAATGAAGTCGTCGTTCGCCGGAAAGGATGCCGCGAAACCGACGAAAAGGAAATCCCAAACCTATTCCAGAGGAAAGGAGGCATTCTGACTTACGTCATCACCGGTTGGTATCTACCAACTGGCAATAACGTCACTGGTCACAATGGGCATGAGGAAGGGTAGTTCACAGGTATCTCACGAGTTTCTTCGTTTCATTATTTTCGGACACGTAGCAGTGGCATGCCTGTTTTTGTTTTTTTCCCATATACCCTCTGTCAGTGCGTCCCATTTAAATTTTTTTTTTTAACAGGTTTTTATTCTTGCGTAATACATACTTGTAGGTGACTACCAAGCGTGTAAAATGCATTAAAAAAAAAAAAAGAAAGGAACACGCCGAGAAAGGACAGGGCACAATTTATCAAATTGATACACCTGAAGTGGAAAATTCGAACACTCTTTAAAAACACCTTCAGTGGCACATCTCGCCTAATACAAAAGATACGTTGCGCATTGAATTCGTGTCTGTATGTCCATTTTGAATTTTTTTTAAAAATTGCAATACAATTTATTATATTTGCGGGTTATTAATAAATTGTATTGTAATCGCCCTTTCATTTCATGGGATTTTCTTAGTGGCTCTAACTTCATGTATCTGAAATTGTTGTTGACTACACCGATACCGGGGGACACCATTAGGAGGCATCGTAGATCATCGTAGACAAAATAATTCATGGGTTATTTTAGTGTTCGGTAAGGCCGTAAGGCATCAGATGACATCATTATACACACGCGCCTGCTAAGTCCTTTCAGTTCAACTGTCCTTACAAAATCCCGCCCTTTTAGCGGCTCTGACAGAGCTATAATGGATGATTAATCTCATTTGCAATGAATCACGGCCGGAACTAAGTCTTAACACTGCGCAGGTAAAGGCACTCAGGCGGCAAAACAGCCGGTGTCACTGAGGAACAACATGTTAAAATCACTCACGCCATATCGACATCTAGCGTGAGTCGATCAAGATGGCGGCGTCAGTGTTTACTCCCCTCACGCACAAACTGACAAAATTGCCGCTGATACAAAAGTCATCCCCCGTCGATGGCGAACTCAAGTCATAACGCCAAGTCGCCGGACTGCCGTCACCCAGTAGTGTTTGTTTAAGAACTGCCGTCAACAAGTAGGCACAGGTCAACGGGCCGGCTGACCACGGCCGCAGTCCGGCCAAAATGTGTTTTTCTTACTGAATGGTCATTCTAGCGTGTTATATTCTCCCCCCCCCCTTTCACACCCCGGCCGCCCCTGTACCAAACGCTGCCTATCTGTTAGATCCTCATGTTCTCTCACAGAATCTGGGAATCTTCTTTTTGACGCCATTGCCTTCAAACTGTGACAAAATAAACGAAATTTACGATATCCAGACCAGCCCGGTGACTGCGAAGCGTATAAAAATGAAACATGAACCGCGACAAAGAGGAAAAAGCGCTGACGGCCTAGAAAGGGCAGTTGTGACTAAGCGTTAATAAGGAAAATTCTAAGCGTGTGCCTTTCTTTGTTAGGGTTTTCGTCGAAATTTACGAAGACACTTATGTGCTTGGCGCCGTGAGAATAGTGTGTGTGTGTGTGTGTGTGTGTGTGTGTGTGTGTGTGTGTGTGTGTGTGTGTGTGTGTGTGTGTGTGTGTGTGTGTGTTTGAGACTGTGTTTCATTGTGTGTGTGCCATAGGAGAGAGAGAGAGAGAGAGAGAGAGAGAGAGAGAGATTTGGTCTACATGCATTCCAGTTTTGTCTCGTTGCTATGGACCCAGACGGACAACTGACGAACACGCTCAGTAGTTGTAATTCCCTGTTCATTAGAGCAATAACGACTCGTGGCGCCACTGGTAAAACCACAGCTCCCAATATAACATCTTCCACGACACATTAACCCTGTAATGACCCAATATAACATCTTCTACGACACATCAAGTTAACCCTGTAACCCAATGTAACATCTTCTACGACACATTAACCCTGTAACCCAATGTAACATCTTCTACGTCACATCAAGTTAACCCTGTAACCCAATATAACATCTTCTACGACACATTAACCCTGTAACCCAATGTAACATCTTCTACGACACATCTAGTTAGCCCTGTAACCCAATGTAACATCTTCTACGACACATCAAGTTAGCCCTGTAACCCAATGTAACATCTTCTACGACACATCAAGTTAGCCCTGTAACCCAATGTAACATATTCTACGTCACATCAAGTTAACCCTGTAACCCAATGTAACATCTTCTACGACACATTAACCCTGTAACCCAATATAACATCTTCTACGACACATTAACCCTGTAACCCAATGTAACATCTTCTAAGACACATCAAGTTAACCCTGTAACCCAATATAACATCTTCTACGTCACATTAACCCTGTAACCCAATATAACATCTTCTACGACACATCAAGTTAACCCTGTAACCCAATGTAACATCTTCTACGACACATTAACCCTGTAACCCAATGTAACATCTTCTACGTCACATCAAGTTAACCCTGTAACCCAATATAACATCTTCTACGACACATTAACCCTGTAACCCAATATAACATCTCCTACGACACATCAAGTTAACCCTGTAACCCAATATAACATCTTCTACGACACATTAACCCTGTAACCCAATGTAACATCTTCTACGTCACATCAAGTTAACCCTGTAAACCCAATGTAACATCTTCTACGACACATCAAGTTAGCCCTGTAACACAATGTAACATCTTCTACGTCCCATTAACCCTGTAACCCAATATAACATCTTCTACGACACATCAAGTTAACCCTGTAACCCAATATAACATCTTCTACGACACATTAACCCTGTAACCCAATGTAACATCTTCTACGTCACATCAAGTTAACCCTGTAACCCAATATAACATCTTCTACGACACATTAACCCTGTAACCCAATGTAACATCTTCTACGACACATCAAGTTAGCCCTGTAACCCAATATAACATCTTCTACGACACATCAAGTTAACCCTGTAACCCAATGTAACATCTTCTACGACACATTAACCCTGTAACCTAATGTAACATCTTCTACGACACATTAACCCTGTAACCCAATATAACATCTTCTACGTCACATTAACCCTGTAACCCAATATAACATCTTCTACGACACATCAAGTTAACCCTGTAACCCAATATAACATCTTCTACGACACATTAACCCTGTAACCCAATGTAACATCTTCTACGACACATCAAGTTAACCCTGTAACCCAATATAACATCGTCTACGACACATTAACCCTGTAACCCAATGTAACATCTTCTACGACACATCAAGTTAGCCCTGAAACCCAATGTAACATCTTCTACGACACATTAACCCTGTAACCTAATGTAACATCTTCTACGACACATTAACCCTGTAACCTAATGTAACATCTTCTACGACACATTAACCCTGTAACCCAATGTAACATCTTCTACGACACATTAACCCTGTAACCCAATATAACATCTTCTATGACATATTAACCCTGTAACCCAATATAACATCTTCTACGACACATCAAGTTAACCCTGTAACCCAATGTAACATCTTCTACGACACATTAACCCTGTAACCCAATGTAACATCTTCTACGACACATTAACCCTGTAATCCAATATAACATCTTCTACGTCACATTAACCCTGTAACCCAATATAACATCTTCTACGACACATCAAGTTAACCCTGTAACCCAATATAACATCTTCTACGACACATTAACCCTGTAACCCAATGTAACATCTTCTACGACACATCAAGTTAGCCCTGTAACCCAATGTAACATCTTCTACGACACATCAAGTTAACCCTTTAACCCAATATAACATCTTCTACGACACATTAACCCTGTAACCCAATGTAACATCTTCTACGACACATCAAGTTAGCCCTGTAACCCAATGTAACATCTTCTACGACACCTCAAGTTAGCCCTGTAACCCAATGTAACATCTTCTACGACACATCAAGTTAGCCCTGTAACCCAATATAACATCTTCTACTACACATTAACCCTGTAACCCAATGTAACATCTTCTACGACACATCAAGTTAGCCCTGTAACCCAATGTAACATCTTCTACGACACATTAACCCTGTAACCCAATATAACATCTTCTACGTCACATTAACCCTGTAACCCAATATAACATCTTCTACGACACATCAAGTTAACCATGTAACCCAATATAACATCTTCTACGACACATCAAGTTAACCCTGTAACCCAATATAACATCTTCTACGACACATTAACCCTGTAACCCAATATAACATCTTCTACGACACATTAACCCTGTAACCCAATATAACATCTTCTACGACACATCAAGTTAGCCCTGTAACCCAATGTAACATCTTCTACGACACATTAACCCTGTAACCCAATGTAACATCTTCTACGTCACATCAAGTTAACCCTGTAACCCAATATAACATCTTCTACGACACATTAACCCTGTAACCCAATATAACATCTTCTACGACACATTAACCCTGTAACCCAATATAACATCTTAGGCTACGACACATCAAGTTAGCCCTGTAACCCAATGTAACATCTTCTACGACACATTAACCCTGTAACCCAATATAACATTTTCCACGACACATTAACCCTGTAACCCCTTTCCCACCAGTGGTCGTAGACTGTGTTTCTGAAAATAATCTCTCTTTTTTTTCAGCGTCGTAGGACCTTGTCACTGTCTCCAAGGAACATGTACGCAAACGGCTGGGGGCGGCATGAGGCACAGATCCACATGAGGATCCATGCCTCTTGTATCAGGACATTGCTCGTCGTGTTTCGGCAGTGGGGCGCTTACCTCATTCAAGGCGGCCCGCATCAATAGCTCCGAAAGTGTCGTACAGCGTTGCCGGCGTCAACGCACGACACTTCCACAGCTATTGATGCGGGGCGCCGTAAACGGATTTTATCGTTCAGCGGCGCCAATTAACCCTTTTCATCCTGATGCACTACTGCATGAAATAAATTTGACCATGTTAGTTCAAGGATGGTGCCAGAATAGCTTGGCGCCTGAGGCGCCAAGCTATTCTGGCACCACCCTTGAACTAAAATGGTCGATCTGTCTCCGAATCTGAAACAAAAATCAGCCTCAGGATGTAATGGGTTAAGGTGTGTCTTTGAAGATTGGCCTTACCAAGAAAGGTTATTCACAGTCGTTTACCTTGGTCTTACTGACTCTAATACATCAGTCGGAACAATACCTACCGCTTTTCTTGCCTAGAAAAACAAACCGGCCCAATATGTGCATGTTAACCCCTTCGCTGCTGAAAAAGATGAACACCACCCAACTGCCAGAGACATTTGACTTGATGTGTATGTAATCAAAAGACGAAGGTTGCTACCAGTAAAAATTTTCAGAAGCCGGTTCTGTAGGACTAAAGTGGGGCTTCTCTGTTCTAATTCTTACCTCTCTTAGACGATAGGTTGTTCTCTGACGTTGTTTTCCGCTGATGTAGACACTGAGATGTCTTAGTGGGATCGAAACCAGCACGGCTTTTCTGTGTCATAACTTCTAGAATTTACAGTAATTGTCTTGTGTCAGTAGGCCTACGCAACCTATCCGTGCACAGATGTGGCCGGAACACGCTGTAGGCACATAGGTCATACGATGTCATCAGCGCTGTCATATTTTCAACGACCTGTTCAGTTCCGGTTTCAGTATTTACTTGTTTTTATTGTCAAGATTATATGAGGTTTCCTTTGCAACGAACGACTACCAACAACGAACGAGAGTGAGTGTCACGGCGGAGTGTCTTCTGTCATAATCACAGATAACACTCCAAACATGTCCGGGTTCACGAGGACCTATGCCTCTTGGAGATGTTTGGAGTGTTGTCTGTGCTTTTGGAACAAGCTGGCTATCCGCCCTGACTTCGCTCTCGTTCGTTGTCGGTAGTGAGTCGTTCGTTGTCGGTAGTGAGTCGTTGTAGTGAGTCGTTCGTTGTCGGTAGTGAGTCGTTCGTTGTCGGTAGTGAGTCGGTTCGTTGTCGGCTAAAGGCTTCAAATTTGTACACTGCCATATGCAAGCTACATTACAGTACTTACAGATAATGATATAGACTAATGGCTTTAGTTCAAGGGTGGTGCCAGAATAGCTTGGCGCCTAGAGGCGCCAAGCTATTCTGGCACTACCCTTGGAACTATTTTAGTCAAACTTA
Source organism: Semisulcospira habei (assembly GCA_036245525.1). Classification (NCBI taxonomy): domain Eukaryota; kingdom Metazoa; phylum Mollusca; class Gastropoda; family Semisulcospiridae; genus Semisulcospira; species Semisulcospira habei. The sequence continues at coordinate 31,035,793 of BTPG01000001.1, read as the reverse complement.
TTTCACACACTGGTGTATTCCGATTGATAAGGGATAACAGACACTCAAGTACACGTAGTTAACAAGTTCACGAGTTTTGGTGACGAAACACGGGTCCACGACTGTTATGTCGCATCCATGTCCTGGAAAGCGAAGGCCTTCGGGCCGACGTCGGCCGCAGACAGTCCGCGCACGAATGGCGTCGGCCCGATGACTGACCCTTTCGTCTGCCTCACTGGGGAACAGTATCGATCTTAGAAGAGATCGGTACAGTGCAAAGCTGTACATAGTGAAAAATTGACGCGTTCCCGCCCGGCGGGCCATATGCCTGTGTAAGTTTTGTGAGCCGCAGCCACCCCACAGTGCGAATGATTTCCACTATAATGGGCCTCGTCACGACAGTTTCGTTCAGCCGCGAACGCTTCCTGTAAATATTTTGCGGCCGGCATTGCGTGAAGTTGAATGGGCCAGACCACAACTAGCCGAGTGAGAATGACTGCCAAGCCGCGTGGAACATGTAAGGCAACTAAACATCGCGACAAAACAGCTACCGACAGCCAAAGGCCGGGCAACAACTACTTCTCTTCCACGCCCGACAACCAAAGGGTTAAAGAGTTTACAACAGCTAATTCCCCCCCCCCCCTTCCACAAACACACGCACCTAAATAAATAAATAGATAAATAAATGCATAAAGTATTACACAACAAAGATAACTAAAATTAATTTTAAAATATTGGCAAAACAGTAAGATTTCGAAGCGTGCTTCTTTCGACACATTTCTTTTTAGAATACTTTAACTCGTTCAGTGCCGAGATATTCTGAACACTACCCAACTGCAAGAGGTATAGATCCTCATGAGCCCCAGCAGTTGTGGGGGCTCATGAGGATCAATACCTCTTGCTGGCGCAACTTTGAGTCCATGTTCCTGGGATATTCAGGGGTTTTCGGTCTTGAATTAACAAAGATTGCAGAAACATAGTCTAACTGCGTCAGCTAGCACAGAACGGGTTACAATCCACTATTGCATCACTGTTGAATCTTTAAAATACGTAACCGCTCCTGACCACAGATTTGACAGTGGCGGCGTCATTCGCTTCTAGTCTAACTAAACGTTGACGCCCCCGCCATATGAACCAGTATAATTAACTCATTCAGTCCCGACACACCACAGCAGGACTGCCACAGTGATATGGCTCGACCATGATAGTTCAAGTGTGGTGCCACAATAGCTTGGCGACTATAGGCGCCAAGCTACTCTGGCACCACCCTTGAACTATCATGGTCGATCTTTCTCCTAAATTGTAATGCGGAGGACAACTCCAAAATGTGGGTATTTCGTACCTCAGTTGGACACAATGAGTTAATATTATCTGTGCGCCTTGTGTGCTCCCTCAACTGGATTATACCATCAATCTAGTTTAGCACAATATGCGAGTTGATTTCGCCGAGCATGTCTGTACTCCGACAATGTTTTATTCAGTTCAGACGACGGTAACTTGATTACACACAAATCCGAGACCAAAGCACCTGCCCCCCCACCGGCGTGTTGGCTTTTTGTGTCTGTCATGATGTCATCGTCAAAATGATTTGTTTTGTATTGATTGAAATTGCTGTTCAGTCGATCGAAGTGCATTAGTGATATGGATTTAACTCCTTGACTGCCGAGAAGATGTGAGTTTTTCTTGGCACTGACTAGTCCAACTGCAACAGACATAGATCCTCATGAGTCCCCGTAGTTGCGGGGGCTCATGAAGATCTATGACTCTTGCTGACACCACTCTGAGTCAATGTTCATGGGTGTCTTTGGCGTGGAATGTCAGTGAGGATTTTAAGAAACATTGACGTGCGTCAACTGACAGTGAAGGGGTTAAAGGCTGCTAAATACCCGCATTTTTTTGCAAGCATTGCAGGGCCAAGTGAGTTTACATGAATCTGTACATGAAGGGCTTAAAACCTTGGCTGTCGGTTGCTGCTTTCTTTTGTCGCGATGATTCGTGCCGCATCGCGACAAAAACCGCTACCGACAGCCTACGGGATAAAGCGATCTGCACCATGGCAGGCTTTGATTGCTAAACTTCGTCGATAAAAGGGCTTATCAGTGTTGTCTTGCCTGAACTTAATACTTTTCTACCCTTCTTTTCACGACCGGAGTGAATAGGCACACGCACCAGAAGTTGTCCACTGCCTTTTAACTCATTCTACCCCAACACCGAAATCCCCAAAGTTTGCCGTTGTCCTTTGAAGACTGCTTTGCAGTGCAGGACACAGATCGACCATGATAGTTCAAGGGTGATGCCAGAATAGCTTGGCGCCCATAGGCGCCAAGCTATCCTGGCATCACCCTTGAACTATCATGGTCGATCCTTATCTTGCTGTGGTGTGTCTGGGGTAGAATGAGTTAAGCGTAACGGAAGGAACTCTCCTGCGTACACAGGACAGAAAGAGCAGACAAGTCTTTCAGTCATTTTAGGACATTCAAACTTCATGGCGTACACAGGACAGAAAGAGCAGACAAGTCTTTCAGTCATTTTAGGACATTCAAACTTAATGATTTCAATTGACCCTTTTGCCCAATGAGATATTGCATAATACTTCCCTATACTGCCTGGAGTAGGACGCTTTAAAAGTGGCTTTAGCAATACGGATGCAATGACTCAAAATAAGTGACGCTTCACCACCAAAAAAAAAAAAAAAAAAAAAACACAAAGCAAGAACATGGCTCATTCCTGGTTATTTTCATAAAATGTGCCACCCTTCGCGTTTTTTTAGTTATACAATTGGCAAATGGTAACGACCAAGTTAACACATTCGGGACGTCAGTGCTGCATTCCGATACGCGGCTTATGCCGCACATCCGGATGCGGCACTGATGTCTCGAGAGATAACAACTGAAACACACAAAAACAAAAACAAAAAACTGACATAATACACTCACACTTCGCTGACTGGTTCACATAAGCTTCTGCCCAGTGCACCAACCTGCGCAGAAACGGAAGGCTTCACTGTGCTGACTTGCGAAGCAAACAGCAATAAAGCGAAAGACGTCTCTGGCCTGTAGTACACTCTTTCCCGTTATCACGTGCTGGAAATCTGCGACGCTTAGCCCGAGGGCAACACTTGATAGGTCTGCGTCTGGAGAGAGAGAAAGCGTGAGCTGATAGACGGATTTTTTTGTTGTTGCCCCAACGCCCTACAGCAGGAGGTAGATTGACCATGATAATTCAAGGGTAGTGCCTGATTAGCTTGGCGCCATCAGGCGCCAAGCTAATCTTGCACTACCCTCGAATTATGGTCGATCCATCGCCTGCAACCGATACATAGTCGTAAAGTGTCGCCCCCAAATTTCAGACATGCAGTCTTGGGGCTAAATGGGTTAAAGATAGAGAGTTGATACACGTACACCGACTTCCTGGCCTTTCGCATATGTAAGCATTTCAGCAAACAATATATTTTTCCCACAGAAAGTGTACACCATGGTGGTTTGGAATTCAACCACTGTGACTGACTTAAAATAAGCGGTGATAAATCTGGTGAAAATAAAATGCGGTGTTTGCAATCTGTTGAGTCCAGTCAGCGTTCACCGAGATAGAGGCAGACAGACGGCGGCAGATCAGTAGTGAGTCAGTATAGGCTGTTTGACATCGGAGCGCACACCGTTTTCCCCAAATATCTCCACAAAGAACCACTTTTCTATACCAGTCTTAGAACAAATATCAGTCAGTGACAGTTGACCTAATACGATTTACTTTTTTAAAAATCGGACAATGTGCCAGTTCTGTACATTCGTAAACATTTGGAATATTTTCATGAAATGACTCATTGTTTTGCATCCCGAAATGTGCCCCAGATATATTGAGCCTAGTATAAGAAAGACCCATTTTCATGTGAATTCGTTAAGTTTTAAAATCTGAAACCGCGCATGCACACATGAAGTCTGCATGCTTGACTTCGATATTAATATCAGCCGGTGCTCTATTTAGGGTATTGAAATGGCTTGTTATTGTCTTTTCACCACATTTTTTACGACTGTACAGCAAAAACGTCATCTGGCACTACCCTTGGATTATCATGGAAAATAGGAGTTCAGTAAAATATATTCCATATTAGGTCAATTGGCATGAAATGATATTTGTTCTTAAAGTGGTACAGAAAAAGTGTTTCTTTTCAGTGGGGAGATATTTGGGAAAAACGTGCGCTCCGAATCAAACGGTCTATACAGTACAAAAATTTTAATGTATTCCAAGTTTATTAGGGTGTTGGGGGGGGGGGGGGATGTCCAGCGTGCCCGACATTACTTTCCAGCCTAAAAATATCAAACAATAGGGAAGGGGGGGGGGGGCGGGAATAGAGAGAGTCCACCTTGCAAGAATAATAGTAAAAAAAAATAAGCATACAAATCAAATTCAATAGATTTGTCTCCAAAAATATCTCCCGTCTCACTTTTCAAAGAAGAATACATTAACCCATTTATCCCCACCCCTACAGCAGGAGATGGATGGACCATGATAATTCAAGGGTAGTGCCAGATTAGCCTGGCGCCTGAAGGCGTCAAGCTAAATCGTTAAGTGATCCCCTCAAAATTTAGGAAATGTGGCCTTGGGGCTAAATCTTAGTCTGATTGTTTTTGTATAAATTTTTTTTTTTCTCAAAAATAATGCTGGAGGAAAAGGGAAGGGCACGGGATAATCATCGAGTCTGTTCTCTGTACCCTTTCCACCCTAACTTTTTCTTTGGGGGGGGGGGGGGCAAGGATCTCTTCCCCCCCCCCTCCCCACCCCCTCAATCCCCTTTCTGTCGGTTCTTAAGCCACAGAGAGAGAGAGAGAGAGAGTTTAACGCCTCACTTCGATCGTCAGCACATGCATGAATGGGCCGCTAAAACCACTTCCATTAGGGAGCTAAATTGCGAACCCCTGGAGACTAATAGTAGCCCTAATCACATCACGATCCCTCAGCCTCACGTCTAGACTCGTGGGCAAAGAAATGCCCCTCATTTTCAGCATCGTCTGCTAAACCGGCACTTTGCATTAGTTGTGCGAAAACTTGAGATAAACATCAGTGCTAACCCTTTCAAGTCACCGCAGAAAGACGCACTTTAAGGGAACAGATATACAAAGTGGTGTCAGCAAGAGGTATAGATCCTCATGAGCCCCCGCAACTGCGGGGGCTCATGAGGATCTATGCCTCTTGTACTGTTGGATTGGCGTTCATTTTATCTCGGCAGTGAAGGGGTTAGCCATTGCCGGCGGTGACACGAGATACTGCCTATCGTGTGACATTTTATAAATAGTCAAGTCAGCAAAATTGTCTCTGTCTGGCGCTCACCGAGTCATTGACGCCGCGCTTGTACACTGATATGTCTGTTGCCCCGGTCTAACCTTCTTGTGACCGGTGTGACTCCAGTTACAACCCTTTGTCACTGCTAGCTGACTCAGATTGTGTTTGTGATCTTAATGATCTTCCAAAGAACCTCAGCCGTACGGGTGGAACATGGACACAACGTGGTTCCACAACTGCGAGGGCTCATGAGGATCAATGCATCGTGCGGCAGTTGGATCTTAACTGTTAGTGTTTGTTTCAAAACGCTCCAGGCAATAGCTAAAGTGCAAAAAGACAAAAACCACCAAGGCGCCAATGACGTGACATTTCCGTCTGTAGCGCTACAAGTGTGTATGAAGTTGGATCTTAACTGTTAGTGTTTGTTTCAAACGCTCCAGGCAATTGCTAAAGTGCAAAAAGACAAAACCACCAAGGCGCCAATGACGTGACATTTCCGTCTGTAGCGCTACAAGTGTGAAGTTGGATCTTAACTGTTAGTGTTTGTTTCAAAACGCTCCAGGCAATAGCTAAAGTGCAAAAAGACAAAACCACCAAGGCGCCAATGACGTGACATTTCCGTCTGTAGCGCTACAAGTGTGAAGATTGAATTTCTGTAATTATAAAAAGATCCACGGTGAGGATAAAATTATATCTGCAAGTGGAAAAGATCACCATGCACCCCTACAACCACAAGGGCCCATAAGAATCTCTGGCACATTTGCCTCGACTTTCCTCTCAATGGCTACTGCACTGAGAGTCAACTGGGCGAGAATAAGGGCATGTATCCATTTCAGTGTTACGTGTACAGGCTGTAGCGGCCAAAGGGCAAACAGTGCGTTCGTCTGCCAGCGCAGTCGGTCTCACTGTGCAAGAGGCATAGATTCTCATGTGCCCCTGCTTTGCATGGGGCACATGAGAATATATGCCTCTTGCTGGCAGATACTGGCCCGATTTACGTCAGATCGAGGAATCATTCTGGCGCTTGTTGGTAAAGGTTCAGGTGTAAATGACTGACTGGATGGACGGGTAGATGGACGGACGGTCGGGCGGACACGAAAGAATGAGTGTTTCATGGAAAGCATGGGTACAGATCAGTGTGGTCTTAACCCCTGCACTGTCAGTGTTCATGAATTTCGCGTCTGAAATACTCAATGCACACTGATCGACATTCGCATGAAAAACAGATGTAAATAGGCCCAAACGCCGTGGGTATAAAGAACACATGACTAACAAGAGACACAAACCCTCATGAGCCCCCCCCCCCCCCCTCCGCGACTACGGGTTTATGTCTCTCGCAGTGCTCGTCTTGCCCTGGCAGTCAAGTGGTAAAGACCTGCATTCTTTTTAATCTATCTATCTATCTATATCCCGTAGTCTTGCCGACCGTTGGGGCACCACAGTGACTTAAAGGATTGTTTTGGCAAGCCCTGCTGAACGTGTGACATGCCCATACCACTTCAGTTTGCGTCTTCTCACAATGGCTAATGTCTTCATAGGGCCCGATGGCTTGCCTGATTCTGCTTCCCACTTCCTCGTTTGTGATGTGATCTCTGTATGAGATGCCAAGCAGCCTTCGAAAACATCTCATTTCTTTTTAAAGGTATCCCAAACCGGAAAGATATGTAAAGCCTTACGGTGTAATTATTGTCTGTGTGGAAATTTTGAATAAAGCCTGTTTTAAACCGAAAATATAATAATTGTGTTTGTACTTGTCCTTCGTAAGCGCGAATTCTTTCTGTGTTGGGATTTCCTTTGCGTTTTACGCGCTTGGCAACTGATCAACGTTGTAGGTTACAATAGTTTACTGTCCCTTCCCCTTCCCCCGTGGTTAAGTGCAGATTTGTTTATTTCTCATAATCCGGCTGAGCGACCGCTAAAGAAGGCACTGAACTGTCCTAAAGATAACTAGTGTGAGCGGCGCAAACACTTAACCCACTAAGCAGAAGGTCCTCGGGCGCACGACGGCCGCAATGGGCCCGCGCACGGCTGTGCGCGGGCCCACAGCGGCCGTCGTGGGCCCTAAGACCTTTTGCAGCTGGGGAACCCCACAGTTCTGCGTGAAACACTGATAGGCCATCGTGAGACGCGGCAGCCCATTGTTGACATCTGCGAGGCTTTGCAAACGTACTTGTCAGTGAGCCCCTTGTTACTGCTTCTGTCCATAGATTTATTAAGTTCTGCAAGTACGGCTAACGTTTTTTTTTTTTTTTTTTTTTTTTTTTTTTTTTAAAGAGGCATAGGTTCTCATGAGCCCCTGCAACAGCATGGGCTCATGAGAACCTATATCGCCTCTTGCAAAAATACACGTACATCACAGTTCGCTTCGATTTAGCCTACATGTTGTGTATCTACGACTGTGATATTATTTTCTACATGGGCTGCTCAGTGGCGACAGTCAGTGTTGATTTACATCTGTGTTCCTCGGACTGGTAATGGGATGAACTGGTCCGTGTTTTATAGCCAAAGTTGTTCTCGCACAGGCCGGACGAAGCCGTGTACAAACTTGAAGTTGAACGGCGATTATGTTTGGCGATCTGCTTTCACAGCGGCGCGACAAAACGCCACTTGCCAATGAATGGGCACCTTGGAAGCGAGAGTGACAGACCGAAGAAGGCGGATAGGACGCGTCAAAACGCGGCAAGATATTATTGCCGATATTATTGCCGCCAGCAGGGCCGAGCAGAGCCCAAAACGCACACTGGTTGCCTCAGTCCATCGAGTCGCTACCGTTGTATTCGCTACCGCTGGTGGGTCGCAACCTCGGTGTCGACCCAGCCTCGGACAGAGTGACATATAATGCAAAAGAATAGGTCATTAACTTTTCAGCTGAAACTGTACGGGCCTGTGGAGGCGCTACAGAAGACCACAGATTTCATTTTGAGAGCCAAACTCCAAGTGTGACGGCGTTCGAGAAGAAGAAGATGATTAACTTTTCAGCTTAAATTACTAAAAGTTCTCAAAATCAGTGGGTATAATAACTTTATATAAGTGATTAGCCCGGCATCCCATTGGCCTACAGTTTCACAACATTGCTGTGACTTATACTGATATAGTGCTCACAAAGAGTAAGGGACATCATAATTTCAGTTCAAATTGCTGCTTCGTCTAGCAGCTAGGGAACTGCGGGGCTGTCATGAGCATACATACCTCTTGCAAAAGGGTCGCGTTCGCTTATCAGCCGTGCATAGGTTAAGCATGCCACGGACAAGATGCGCAAGACAGATTCATCAGCACAGCTCAAGGGTTGTCCGCCTGCAACGCTGTGCGGCACTTTCGCAGTATTGATGCGGGGCGCCTTGATTTTTTTTAATTTTTTTTTATTTTAGTTTTGTAAAGGCTGTAGCGCTTGCTTAATATATTTCGTCTGGTCATCGCTGCCGTGCCAGTTAACCCTTTTAGCCCCATGGGTGCATTTCACTCCCAAGTTTTGGAAGTGTTACTTGAAGGGGCACGCCCGACCTTTTTTTAAGGCTTCAGTTCGCAAAAAGCTTTTACTGGGCTTCAGTATACATACCACTTAGACAGTGACCACCCTGTTGTCTCACCGAATGCTTTCTTTCGTTGTTCAAAGCGAAAAGAAGCCAACCGGAATTTTCTGACGGGACACGTAACAAAATTACTTCTGATAGACGATGGTAGCTGACGTCATAACTATTTTATACGACCTTAGGTCATCTGCATAATGATAACCAATCAGAGACAAGATGGCGGATGAACCAGCGAAGAAAATAAGATGAAAGGATCATCGACTCGCGCCGACAATGACAGACTCGGAATTGAAGAGAAAAAAGAGGAAGAGAGACAAGAACTGACATCGGACAAGGGAATATGGACATGTGGCAACGCGTAAAGCAAGAGCTTGGCTTGACCGCCCACCTAGAATTTGTCCCTTTCCTGCTGAATCAGTAAGTAATCTACGGTCATTGTCGATCATCCTATAGTCAAGTTCCGCGAACGCTAGTGATTTTCAGAATTTATGATCTTCAGTAGAATTTATCTCTTACTGATTTCACAAGATTTTAAACCTGTTTTATCATATAGTTACGAGCTAGTTATCACATTTTATGCTGCAAAGATCTGAAAACTACGGTGTGTGTCAAAGTTGCACATCGCTGGTCGTAACATGTTTTTGTCTGTGCGGGCTCTCATTCATTCGATTCAGAGAGGTTGTGTCAAGTTTCTGCTGCTATGGTGCATTTGTCGTTTCCAATGATGCTTTCGGCAGTTACGTAGACTTCAATGTGTGAGATGTGAAATTGAGTGCAGAAAGTGGGTATAAATACCAATGTTCTGTTTCAGTGATGGAACATGCTGCGTGTTTCCGAGGGGTAAAGGATCAAAGGTCAAACTGGTAGGCACCGTGCGGCATGCTCGCAGCGGCGAGTCAAACAAGCCACGCCCTCGGTGCACTACTGTACGCACGATCGTTACTAGCTGAAATTGACTAGCAGGTTAGGCGGAATCCGCATTGTGATTTTGACAACATAGCGAGTATGGAAGGTTTATTCTACTTTCTCGTGAAAAATTACGTCAAAGGGATGCCGGAGAACATCAGTACACGTGTACACTGACACTTGTGCACACCACACCGATGCACCTCGTGACTGACCTGCAGTATTTCGATACACTGATTGTCGGCCGGGTTCTGCCTTGTGACGGAGGATCATAAATATGCATATTCATTCAAAACAAGGCCGATGCAGACAATGAATACGCGACTCTCGGGTAAAAAAACAATACACCCTCCAAACGATAAATTTCGACACTGATTTGGCACTGTACTTATAATTACACCATAAAGCTCTAAGTTAGTACACAAAGGACCCATACACATACTGTCAGCAGTATCTGTTGCAGACAGTTTTTTTTGTGTTGAGATGGTTGATCCTGGGGAATATAACTTTAACGACTATGTACCAGCTGCAGAAGATTGATTTACCATGATAATTCAAGGGTAGTGCCAGATGAGCTTGGCGCCTGCGCCAAGCTGCTCTGGCACTACCCTTGAATTGTCACGGTCAATCAATCTCCTGCTGTAGAGACTCGGGGCAAAATGCCGGTTAAGCAGGAGACATGCAAGTTCATTTTTGCGATGGCAAAGCGAGATTTGCTAAATAAAGAATCAATCACGGTTTAGGTCTGTGAGTAGAAAATCCTGATACAGCGTGCGACGCCAGTCCCAAGAAATTTATAGCGTTTTCCCCGACAGACGACAACGGCAAACACTCCGCTTTCCAAACACTCGTTTTCAATGAGTCTGAGGAGTATTTTCGGGGGCTTGAAGAGCGGGATTTAAACAGAAAACAGAAGGGAAAAAAAGCCGGGGGTGGGTGGGGGCCGGTGGCCGGGGGGTGCGGGGGGGTGGGGTGCGGGGTGGGGGCTGGGGGGGTGCGGGGTGGGGGGTGGAGAGTTTCGGTGGACTCCGAACAAGTACGCGAAAGGTCCTCGGGCCGACGTCGGCCGCCGCTGGCCCGCGCACGTCCGTGCGCGGGCCAGCGGCGGCCGACATCGGCCCGAGAAACCTTCGCCTGTTATGCTCACTGGTCGGTGGATCAGTGCTGCTGGGGTGGCCCGATGGAGGAATATCAGACAGACACGCACCGAGGGACTATGAGAAATTCAAGAGAGAGTTTGCGCCAGTTTACGGGCTCGGTTAATGCTAGCTCGCAAAAACTCGCCGGGCCCGACTCAGCCACGGCGTCGGCCCGGCAGCACGGTTGGCCCGCACACCGCCGTAGACGTTGAGCTTCTGCTTACATTCGCTACATCCATCATAAAGAGACACTGCTCGTTCCCCGTCGTGACTGATCTGTAAAGATCACTAGATCACTAGGTCAAACATATGTTGTTTTCTGTGTGTTCATTTTTTCGTAGCTTTTCTGGCTGTGTTTCTGCTATAGAAAATCTCTTATGATGCTGGCAGTATTTGTAACGAAGTTTGTAAAAAAAAAAAAAAAAGATCCTATAGTACAGAAGAAGACGTGTGTGTGTGTGTGTGTGTGTGTGTGTGTGTGTGTGTGTGTGTGTGTGTGTGTGTGTGTGTGTGTGTGTGTGAACCCTTTTCATCCTGATATACCCATTGCTTGAAATACATTTGACTATGATAGTTCAAGGGTGGTGCCAGCCTGAGGCGCCAAGCTATTCTGGCTCCACCCTTGAACTTAAACGGTTGATCAATCTCCTAATCTGTAACATGACAATAAGCACATTTTTTTAAAAAAATCAGCATAAGGATGTAACGGCCCGATTAATGCATTGTTCAAGTTGAGTTTGTGACATGTGTAACTCGTTTTCTTGTCAGTTGCAAAATTATCTCCGCCGCAGTCATAAAACGATGCTACGGCGCCAGTATGATATCGGCTGACCGACTTGAAGCATCAAAGTTGACTCGAATCGCAGTTTAGCTTACAAATAAAGCCGTGAATGGAAAACATAACATTACTGATTAATCTCTTTACTGCCGGCTGAGTGGGCGCAAAATTGTCCTTGAAAACAGGACAAACTGAATTCAACACCGAATAATCCTGTCAATCCAATGTCACACTATACGCCGGATATGAATATGGCCAGCACTGAAGAGGCAAAGAACCTGCGGGGGGCTTCATGAGGTTCTTGGCCTCTTGCAGTTGCGTGGTGCTCGCATTTGTTCCGGCAATAGTGGGGTTAAAATTAACTTGACGCTGATCCCTTACAAAAACAATCTTATAGGGCTCAGCCTGGGCTCAAGACATCTGCGCCGCTGTTTAATTGAATGTTTGGTGCGTAAACGTCTGTGTTTGTTCAGGCACATGTCTATAGAGCACCTACTATATAGCACGTAAGCTTGTTTCACACTTTCTGCTGGGGGGAGCGGGGAGGCTGGGTGGGTGGGGGGGGGGGGGGGGGTAAGGGCAGTAAGCTCAAGACCTTTGGGTCGTCGTCGGCTGCAGTGGGCTCAAATTGGATCGTGTTCACTTTTTTCTAGACAGCGAATGGGTTAATAATTGCATATGACTGTCTTCAGACCACTGCACCAATTTTCAGTAACAAAGCAATCTGTTCCGTGGTGGGCTTTGCCGACTCAGCGCAAAAAGTCGCCGACACAAACGGGCTGTTAACCCTTTTCATCCTGATACACCCATTGCTTAATAAATGTGACTGATATATAGTTCAAGTGTGGTGCCAGAATAGCTTGGCGCCTCAGGCGCCAAGCAGGCTGTTCTGGCACCACACTTAAATTAAAACCGTTGATCTCACTAATAATTATGCCAATGTAGCTTTCATAGGACAACAAGCGAATTTTACAAAACAGCTTCAGGATGTAATGGTTTAATGCTGCCTTGCCTCAACGAAGATTTTTCTACTCTTCTCATTTCATAATCCATGTGCCGAGAGCAGGCACATGTACCAGAAAAGAACGTACAGACTTGAAGAAGAGCACAAAAGTCTTTCATTTTACATTAACCCATATCATACTGAGGCTAAAAGCTTCAAATTTGTACACTGCCATGTGCAAGGTACAATATAGTACTTACATGTAAGGATATATACCAATGGCTTTAGTTTAAGGGTGGTGCCAGAATAGCTTGGCGCCTAGAGGCGCCAAGCTATTCTGGCACTACCCTTGAACTATTTTAGTCAAACCTATTTCACACACTGGTGTATTCTGAATGATAAGGGTTAATACACACTTCAGTCATAATTTAAGTTCGCCCTTGTGAGATATACTAAGAACATTTATAAATGTTATGTTGCGACCTATTAGCCCTGTACTGCCTGCAGCAGGTCGCTTTAATCAGTACACCGTTTCCAAGCATTATCGACACTAAAACATTCAAGTCATGTTCCTTGTTTATTTCAAACCCGTCAGTTCCCAATAAAATCGCCGGTACCATTGTAGTTTTTCCTCCTGACAAATATGGCATTGGACAAAACTTGGACGCTTAAAAATCGAAATATCACAACTGAAACATTTGACAACAACAACAAAAAAATGTCATACAAGAAAACGTAAGACTTCGTGCTGTTTAGACTTCGTAAGCTTTTTTTTTCTTCTTTTCTTTTCTTTTTTTTTTTCTTTGGGGGGGGGGGGGGCCGTGGGGGGGGGGGGGGGGCATTTATTTAATTCTTTATTCAATATTCAGCTGCTGAGTTGCAACCAACGTGTGTCAGTAGTGCTGTGCTGCAAAGATCAGCGGGCCGCAAGTCAACTGTAGTCAGAGCTCGCGCCGCACGGTCGCGCTTGTTAACAGACATAGATCCTCATGAGCCCCCGCGACTGCGGGGGGCTCATAAGGAGCTATGCCTCTTGCGGAGACCAATAATTCATTTGTATCCACGTTTTTCCTGGACGGCTTTGGTTTTTGTTCGTTGAATAAACACAGCCCGGACTTCAGACAGACACAGCCCGGACTTCAGACAGACACAGCCCGGACTTCAGACAGACACAGCCCGGACTTCAGACAGACACAGCCCGGACTTCAGACAGACACAGCCCGGACTTCAGACAGACACAGCCCGGATTTCAGACAGACACAGCCCGGACTTCAGACAGACACAGCCCGGACTTCAGACAGACACAGCCCGGACTTCAGACAGACAAAAAAAATGTACGTACATGAGTGGCGGGAAAAGGGTTAATGAAACAACCTTAACCCTTTTAGCCCCAAGGTCCCACTTCTCACATTTTGGAGGTGTTGCCTAATGACTATGTACCAGTTGCAGGAGATGGATTGACCGTGATAATTCAAGGGTGGTGCCAGATTAGCCTGGCGCCTGAAGGCGCCAGGCTAATCTGGCACTACCCTTGAATTGTCATGGTCAATCAATCTCCTGCTGTAGGGACTCCGGGCTACGTGGGTTAAAATGAAAATGTACAGAGCTGCGGAAACTAATGTATAAACTTTATACACGTACCTCACCTTAACAAGGACGATACGGATTCCACGAAGATCGTGAAACATATAAGACCACGAAAGACGTGACACGTGACAAAACGGACAGCTTTTCGCAACCTGAAACTGTCTGTGTCTCACTATACGAGGGCACCGTGAAAGTCTGAGAGGTGGGGGCACTGCCCTTGCAGGCTGACGACAGAATGACAATACCGTTGGCGCGGTAAACCGTCCCTAGTGCGAAGTGACGGTGACATGCACGCGTAAAATACTCAGGTGGAACATACGCGAATGAAGGGACCTACCGACGGTTAACTTTGTGCGAGCATGATTTGGTTAGTTCGGAGTTTGCCCCTTTCGGCTGTGGATCGCCGGTTAGCGGTTTTTGTCGCGATGATTCCAACAGGCATCATCGCGACGAAAACAGCTACCGACAGCCAAAGGGTTAACGTCCATGGCATCGGCCGGATCTGATTACGGTGGACAAGGACAGCTACTGCATACTCGGTTGACCGATTAATTCAGGCGCACTATAACCGTGCCACTTTGACTTATCACTCATGAACTCACTTTCAAGCCCGCCTTTATACCTGGACATGTGACATGTGTGCATGCGGCTACTGTCGACTGAGACAATAAGTCCCCCTCCCCCCACCCCGGGCTCAAGAGGATCTATGCCCCTCAGTAGGAGATGTTCGGAGTGTTGTCTGTGCAAGCGGGTTACCCGCCGTCACTTCGCTCTCGTTCGTTGTTGGAGTCGCCCGGCGTAAACGCAAGCACACTTGTTTATTAATACTGGTGGCTGCATGTCCAAGGTATTAACCCCTTCACTAGAAGTTGTTTTTCGGAAATGTATGGTAAATTCAACGTCCGAGATCCCCAGCCGTCAAAGGGACATGGATGCAAGAGGCATATATATATATATATATATATATATATATATATATATATATATATATAATATATATATATATATATATATATATATATATATATATATATATATATATATATATATATATATATATATATATCAACTACAGAGGAATCACCTTGCTGTCAGTACCAGGAAAGGTCTTCAACAGGATCATCCTAGAGAGAATGAAGAGCTCCGTTGACCCCCAGCTGAGAGACCAGCAAGCAGGATTCAGGAAGAACCGATCATGTACAGACCAGATCGCCACTCTCCGCATCATCGTGGAACAGTCTCTGGAGTGGAGCTCCCCGCTGTACGTCAACTTTGTGGATTATGATAAAGCATTTGACAGCGTGGACCGAGAGACTCTGTGGAAACTCCTACGACACTACGGTGTACCCACAAAGCTCGTCCGCCTGATCAAGAGCAGCTATGATGGCATGACATGTCGCGTGATCCACGAAGGGCAGTTCACCAGAGAGCTCCAGGTCAGAACTGGTGTCAGGCAGGGGTGTCTGCTGTCTCCGTTCCTCTTCCTACTGGCCATAGACTGGGTCATGAAGATGACCACAGAGCACAGACGAAGTGGAATACAGTGGACACTGTGGACACAGCTTGACGACCTCGATTTTGCAGACGACTTGGCATTACTGTCCCACACTCATCAACAAATACAGGACAAGACCACGAGGCTTGCTGACATCTCGTCCCAAGTGGGCCTCACCATTCACAAACAGAAAACAAAGACAATGAGGCTGAACGCAACCAGGGAAGAACCAGTCTTGCTTGCTGGCACCCCGTTGGAGGAGGTGGAGTCCTTCACCTATCTCGGGAGCATCATAGACAAAAAAGGCGGCACTGATGCAGATGTCAGAGCACGAATCGGTAAAGCCAGAGCAGCCTTTCTCCAGTTGAAAAAAGTGTGGAGTTCCAGAGAGCTGTCACAACACACCAAAGTCCGGATTTTCAACTCCAATGTAAAAGCAGTTCTCCTATATGGAGCAGAGACATGGAGATTGACAAAATCCACAGTCAATAGAGTACAGATCTTCATAAACAGTTGCCTTAGAAGAATCTTGAAAATCCACTGGCCAGAGAAGATCAGCAACGTCAGACTCTGGGAGAGAACAGAGCAGATAACAGCAGAGAATGAAATTGGGCGAAGAAGATGGGGATGGATCGGTCACAGTCTGAGAAAGCCAGCTTCCAGTATCACTAGGCAGGCATTGTCATGGAACCCCCAGGGAAAGAGGAAAAGAGGTAGGCCGAGAAACTCCTGGCGTCGAGACCTCCAAGCAGACATCAAGAGACTGGGAACCACCTGGAGTAAAATCGAAGGAGAAGCACAGGACAGGAGTTGCTGGAGGTCTCTCGTCGACGGCCTATACCCGGGTAGGGGTGACAGGCGTAAGTAAGTATATATATATATATATATATATATATATATATATATATATATATATATATATATATATATATATATATATATATATATATATATATATATATATATATATATATATATATATATATATATATTTATATTTATATATCTGGGCGCCTGAGGATCTATACCTCTTGTAGCTGGGTACTGTTCAACCCCTTCACTGCTGAGAAACTACGAACACAATCCAGCTGCAAGAGGCATAGATCCTCATGAGCCGCCGCGGATCTATGCCTCTTCTCGCTGAGACTGCAGTATCCATGTTTCTTGTACGGTTGTGGCTTTTGGTCGTTGCAAACAAAGATTTCAAAAAACCAAAATGTACGCACAGTGGCGGGGAAGGGGTTTATTTTTTCTCGACAGTGAACGGGTTACGGTATTGCCTGCAGGGTGGGATGGAGACTGATACGCATTTCATTTGCACGATATGTATCGATGTCAGTATTTAGTAGTTCCTCAAGTCAATGTCAAACCAGACAAGTTTCTATTGCCTGAAGGTTCGTCAACTGTAATGACCTCGGCGCCTGTTGCGATAGGCAGCATTCATTCAAAATGATTACCACGCGCACTCGGTGACCCCCGCAAGTAAGTTTGACCTTACCAGCGTTTTGACTGCAATAACTTGAAGGGGGCTTACTAGTACGCTTCAAGTGTTCACTAGAACAGCCCGCCTCGGCTCCACACTGGCGACTGACTCAGTCGGCGCCGCGTACAGATACACCTATCATAATATCTCATCTCTCAGCCGCTGAGCTTTAACCTTACGCCAACATCCTAGTATCATGTCCCGGTGAGGTTTCGTTTGAAGCGAACGACTCCCAACACCGAAACGAGAGCGGATATCCATGTTCTACGACCATAGGTATAGACAACACTCCGAACATCTCCAAGAGGCATAGATCTTCATGAGCCCGCAGGGCTCCTGAAGATCTATGCCTCTTGGAGATATTCGGAGTGTTGTTTAAGCTTATTGTATCTGCCATTACTGACTTCGCTGTCGTTCGTTGTTAGGAGTCGTTCGGTGTAAACGTAACCCATCTCAGTGTTCTGTTCACATACCAAGGAGGACTACTCAGCGCTGGACATACAAATGGTTAGATCCCCTGCCCCTTCCTATCAGGTCATGGGGAAGTTACATATTTAAATTGGGCAGTTGAGGCAGTGCAAGGACCGGTGTTTTTAAAAATAATTTTTGCCTTGTTTGAAAATTTATAGTAGGGCTGAATGTTGGAATTTGCTGGAAATTTCTGGTTAGCTGAGAGGAGACATGTTTGGTGCTTTGATTCATACCATCCTGAGCTTAGTATCCAGTGGACAATTGTGGGCCTATCATTGAGTTGCCATTGACGTAGTGATTTGATTGGCACGCTGATTTCAGCTGTGCTTGGGTGTGGGGTTGGTAAGGAACCAGTTTCATAGCCAAGAAGCCACTTTGGTATCAGCTTCAGCCCACTTAATCAAATTTCAAATACAAACGATTCTGAATTTCCAAAAACTTCAGTAGCTCGTTTGAGCTTGCCCTTAGCACCACGTGAATGTTCTGTGTTTACGTACAGTGTGTGAGTGAATGCGCGTGATTCACGTGAGCGTGCTTGTTGGGTTCAGTTCGCGGCGGCGCTTTGAGCCGATTTTCAATTGGGATAAAGCGCCTATTTAATGCGATTATTATTATTATTATTATTAAGAAATGAGACGGGTGATGTGCTGGTTTTTTGTTTTGTTTTTTTTTTTGTTTTTTTTTGTATTTTGTGCATGGCAAATGTGCAGCTGGTGGGCGGTAGTGATTTTTTAGGGAATTGAAAAATTAGGGGATGACTGGGACTGACTAAAGCTAAGAGACTGGACAGTACGGAAACGGCACTGTAGTCCGTGACCATCAGGCCAGGGGCCCACAGAAAAGTACGCACTGCAGGTAACATCCCTTAAACCGGATTTTCAGTGTTCTCTTGCCCCAACTAAGAAATTGTCAGTCACAGTCCATGTGAGTAGGCATCCAAAGACAGTATATTATACTGTCTTTCGGCATAGGTAACGGAGGTTTACCGGTGCCCGGCCTATAGTGCGAGTCCGCCATTGAACTCTTATAGTATACGTACAAAGGAGAAGAAGAGCAGAAACAATCTTTTATCGTTTTACGACATTCAAAATGTAATAGTAATTTTTGTCTAGCCTTATTAAATAAGACATACCCAAAACATTTTTTTAAAGGAGATATTGCAAACTGTTAACCGTTTATTGTCTAGAGCAGGTCGCTTTACTGAAGCGCAGCCCCGAATAATCTACAATGGCAGCAGACCTCGAACACAAGATAATCTTCCACTGCTCTTGAGCTGTCGTGTGTGGTCGTCGGTGGGGTCCGTATCTCCCCGGAGACAGGTTTGGTGGTGTGTAATCCAGACTCCAACCAAAAAGGTGACTGCCCAGCTTGGAAATTTGCAAAGAAAATGCCAGCGGCAAAGAACGCTTAGAATGGACAAGTACAACGCAATTGCTATGTACTTGTCCATTCTAAGCGTGCTTCTTTCTTTGTTGGCATTTGTGTGTGTGTGTGTGTGTGTGTGTGTGTGTGTGTGTGTGTGTGTGTGTGTGTGTGTGTGTGTGTGTGTGTGTGTGTGTGTGTGTGTGTGTGTGCTACGATTAGTCGTGACAAGGACGACATTTTGAAAACTTGAATGCATGTTTCACCAATCAGCGACAGTTGAAGAACTCGTTACTCGGTGACGATAGTAAAGACGATTAACCCTTTGCGTGTCGGTAGCGGTTTTTGTCGCGATGATTCTTACAGGAATCATTTCGACAAAAACCGCTACCGACACGCAAAGGGTTAACATGGCTTCCGTTTGAGGTTACAGCGTCCACGGCACAAGAATGATAATGGATGACCCTAAGGGACGGCTTATGATGGGATGGGGACAGCTGTTGCCTATGGAGTACGACCTGAACGGTGATCAATTCAGGCGCACTGCAACTGTCTAAGTTTGATTTACCAGGACCTTTCAGCAGACGTGTGATAGAGCAAGCCCTGATACGATGATCAACATAAAAAGAATGAAGGGAATTATGTAAGGTGGAAAGGAGGCACATAATTATTTAATATAAATAAAAGTAAAATACAGACCAAACGGGCGAATGAAGGGAATTATGGAAATTTGAAGGGGGTGGGGGGCCTCAGGCACATATTTTAAAATTAAAAATACAGACAAAAGGGGTGACTGCCAAGCGTGTGAGATGTAAGGAAAATCAAATACAGAGTGATACATCCTTGGGATTTTCAGTACGTACGTATTTCTGATGCGTACGTATTTTTTCATTTTCACAGCCGGTCTGTGAACGTCCAGTAAACGTCTGTCGTGACACACACACTGGTTTTCTCCCTCGATTCGCTACCGGTGAAAGCGGTAGCGAATCGAGAGAGACAACCAGGGTGCATCCGGTGTTGTGTTTTTCATCAAGTTCTATGGCTCTCGTACAATCCGGTGTGCTATCACAACTGCAGTCGCTCACAAGGTGTGACAGATGGAAATGTAATTGGCAGGCTTGCCGCACGCTGACGTCATGCAAGCGACTAAATATTATCATCCAGATTTGTCTACTTGCTAATCTAATCAAATTAGTTTGACCTCGTGTATATTGACGTATTCATGTGGCAGGTCGATGGCGTGTATCACACACTGCATTAGATAAGATCAAGAGATGTGCACGCGTGTGTAAGATTTTTGATAAGGATTAATGCCTTTGTAATGACCATAGTTTGCGCAGGCAGTTTACACATGTATCACCAACGAAGAAAAAGTACATTAGCTGCGATACCGCAGGTCCGGGGTAAGGTCAAGAAAAGATAATTCCCAATTGAGAAAGAAACACGCTTAGAAAGGTGATTGCCAAGCTTGTAAAATGCAAAGTAATTTCAGTCCAACAAAGAGAGAAGCACGATTGGTAAGACCAATAAAAACACGATTTATTACACATAATTTTCGGAACAGATGTACAGAAATGAACTACGTGCACTCATCCTTTTTCCGTGAGGCAAGAAGTAGCAAAACGTCACAGTCTTCGAGCCCATGACGGCCGCAGTGGGCCCGCGCACAGTCGTGCGCGGGCCCACTGCGGCCGTCGTGGGTTCGAAGACGTTTTGCTTACTGGGCACTTCTTGTCTCACTGTACATGTGAAAAACTGTGCTGTACTTGTCCCTTTTAAGCGTGTTTCTTGGCTTTGTTGAAATTTTCTTTGCATTTGACATGCGCCTACCTTTTTGGTCTGGCGGATTTGGAGTAAGGTCTCTACTGATCAGATCATCTGGGGGGAAAAAACGACATGCTCATTGCCTTGTGTTTCATAGAATATATACAGATTTAACCCTTTGGCTGTCGGTAGCGCTTTTTCAGTGTCGCGATGTTTTCTGCAGAAATCGGTCATCGAACAAAAAGTCAGTGCTACCGACAGCAAAGGGATAAACTATGCCTGACCTCCCGTTATATAAGATAAATGACAGGCTCGACCGATAAAATGCGAGCACGAGTAATTCTAAAGCTCACCGGCATTTTGTCGGTCGAACCGAGCATCGATGATTCAAAGCTCTCATTTTATCGGTCGAAATGAGCACGGGTGACTTAACGCTCGCATTTTATCGGTCGAACTGAAGACGAGTGATTTTAAAGCGGCTCTCATTTAATCAGTCGAAATGAGCACCAGTGATTTAACGCTCGCATTTTATCGGTCGAACTGAACACGAGTGCTTTAAAAGCTCCCATTTTCTCGGTCAGTACGAGTGATTCGAAAGCTCGCATTTCAGTTATCGGTCAGTACGAGTTATTTTAAAGCTCACATTTTATCGGTTAAAATGAGCACCAGCGATTCTACAAAGCAGAGGCTGAAGCCCATAAAAAAAAGCAGTAACAGAAATCGGCAATAACCTCCCAAAAACACACCAAAATATTTTCATCTTTACAGATGTGCTCCAGGCCCCGCGGAACCCCAGAAGGAACAAAATGAGCTCATCTCCGCTTTGTCTCAGCTGAACGCTCAAGTAGACCTCACACTCCAGTGGATTCCTGCCCACTGTGGAGTCCACGGCAACAAAACAGCTGACCTACTTGCCAAAGAAGGCGGACAGCTGGATCAGGAAGACAAACAGGTCTCATACCAAGATGAAAAGACCATCATCAAGACCCTTACTGAAAGGAATGGCTCCAAAAGCATCCCAATCACAACAAGATGGACAGCTACTACCATCTTCCCAGAGCAGACCAAGTCACCCTGTTCAGACTGCGGACAGGACACAACAGGCTGAGAGCACATCTCTACAACAAGATGAAAATTGGTCAGACGGAGATGTGCCCCTGTGACACTGCCCCAATGATTGCTGCCCACTTGCTCCAGGACTGCCCACTTCAGGATGCTCTGAGATGTACCGCATGGCCGGACGAGACACCCTTGCGGCAGAAACTCTACGGCGACCTTGCGGACCTGAAGAGGGCAGCAACATTCACGAGGGCCACAGGCGTGGATGTCTGGTGGATGTCTAGAGGAAGCGATCGAAGATGAAGAAGAAGAAGAAGAAGCACCAGTGATTTAACGCTCGCATCATTTTATCGGTCGAAATGAGCACGAGTGATTTTTAAAGCTCCCGTTTTATCGGTCGAACTGAGCACGAGTGATTTTAAATGTTTTGTCGGTCAGAACGAGCGATTTTAAAGCTCGCATTTTATCGGTTGGACTGAACACGAGTCAGTGATTTTAAAGCTCGCATTTCATCTGTTCAACTGAACACGAGTGATTTTAAAGCTCGGCATTTTATCGGTCGAACTGAGCACGTGTAATTTATTTTGCTTGACGGGAGGTCAGCATAATTTACTTTATTTATACTACGACTTTCTCAGTGAAAGGGTTTTAACCTCAGAATCGACATACTTTCCCCTTCTTGCTGTCGATACTGAGCGCTTTCTGTCCATGTGATGCCTGCAGAAACGCTACCGACAATCGACATACTTTCCCCTTCTTGCTGTCGATAGCGCTTTCTGTCCATGTGATGCCTGCAGAAACGCTACCGACAACCAAAGGTAAACTTTGAACGGGCCGAACCGAGGGAGTGGCAACAGCATTGATTGCCGGATGTGATCGTCCTTCTTAAACTGCAAAACGACCCGGATCACATTGGGGGGGGGGGGGGGGGGGGAGAGAGAGAGAGAGAGAGAGAGAGAGAGAGAGAGAGAGAGAGAGAGAGAGAGAGAGAGAGAGAGAGAGAGAACACCGAAGTTATGGAAAGAGTTCCGTGCCCCTAACTCGGAGCATCATGAAGAAATTATTAACATCCTATTGACACATCAGAACTATTGCCTTAACTTCGATTTTCTCCCCCTGTGGCTGGATGTGCGACTTTAACTGGCCAAAGTACATACCCCGAATGCGCAAAAGGCCATCGGGCCGACGTCGGCCGCCGTTGGCCCGATGGCCTTTGCGCACTGGGTAGGTGTGGCTTCTGATAATCAGCAGATCATAAAATCTGCCCCGGGGAATGAATCATTTGTGCACTGCCGTTTCGTCTCAATGACTGACTTCCGAGTGACTTTGCTGATAGGCTGTGCCAAGATTAACCCCTTCATTGCCATGTGACACAAAATGTTTTCTTTTATCCTCTGCGTGTCGGTAGCGGTTTTTGTGGCGATGATTCCTACAGGAATCATCGCGACAAACCCCGCTGCCTACACGCGAAGGGTTAGAGTATGTCAAATTCAACCCCCAGTATTAACAGCGTCCATCCAAGGAGCACAGCTATAAATAGCGGCCATCAGGAGACAAAAGAACATCGTAAGCTCTCGCGCATAATGTTCTTTGCCTATTGCAGTTGGGCGGTGGTGTTCGAATAGAGTGAATGGGTCCTTTAACTGCCGGGACAAGGAGAACGCTACCCCGCTGCAAGAGACATAAACCCTCATGAGCCCCCGCAGTCGTCTCTTGTTAGTCTTACGTCCTTTACGCCTAAGCTATTCCCCGTTTACATCTGTGTTCTTCACTGACGCGAACGTTAATCAGTGTCTAGTCGTTTCGGACACGAAATTTGTGATCACTGTCAGCGAAGGCGTTTTAAATCAGAGTGTTAACTTAATTACGGGTGGTTCGGTGCGGCCACGGTGCAGTTACCCCGCCTTTGGTTGTCGGTAGCGCTTTTTGTCACGATGATTCCTTTCGGAATCGTCGCGCGACAAAAAGAAAAACGCTACCGACAGCCGACGGACGAGGAAGATTCCTCGCAAGCCGTTAACCCATACAGCCCTGCCATGATACAACAGGATGTAGATCGACCATGATAGTTCAAGGGTGGTGTCAGAATAGCTTGGCGCCTGTAGGCGCCAAGCTATTCTGACACCACCCTTGAACTATCATGGTCAGTCCGGCGATTTGTCTCCAGAACTGTGACGTATACCTGAAAAGCTATCTTTTTATAATGGCAATTTTATCCTCAGGATGTAATGAGTTAACCCTGTGTGTGTCGGTAGTGGTTTAAGTCGCGATGTTTTTTTTTGTTGTTGTTGGTGTTGTTGGTAGTCGATCGTCGAAAGGCCGGTTGTGGGCATTCTCAGTGCAGGGATCATCGCGACTAAAACCACTACCTACACCGACCCGAAAGGCTAAATGCGCCACCGTTATCGGTGCTGGTCAAAGCGACCTGCTCCAGCCAGACAATAGCTTAAGAGGTTAATAGTTCGCAAGATCTCCTGTATACACGTCTTAGTATATATCTGACAACAATGCTGGACAAAAGCGCTAACTGAAATTGTAAAGTTTCACTTGAACAGATGTAAAACTTGAAAGACTTTTTTCCGGCTGTTCTTCACCTCCTTTTTACACAGGAGAGTTAAAAAAATGAGCACAAGGGGCAGTTAAAAAAAACAAACAAACCAAGATGGGATAAACCATAACCCACAAAGTCCCTTCTTTATGAGAGCTGCCCTCGCTGTCAAGGGTCTCTACCTTTTGTCTTTGACCTGATTCTGATGTTGAATTGTCTCCTATTGAAAAAGTATCGCAGATCTGCCAATGCGTCAGCGAGTTCTATAAGGGGAGCAGGACATACGCGTCATTGATTTGTCAAACGTCATTTGTCATGACGTAAGTTTTAGTATTTACGTAATTTTATATTTTACGTGATATGAGTTTAACTTTCGCTTCATAGACTTGAGAAAATAGTTATAAAACTAGAACTTCACGGTACAATGTCAGACTTGCTATAATTTGTGTGAAAGCAGGCTGACTTTACCTAGCTACATGATATACTAAGTACACGGGTCACTTGCATGCTCTTCTGAAAGCGCGTCAATGTGTGTGCGCGCTCCAAACATCACCAAGATTGATTGATTGATTGTACATTGCTTAACGTCCCGACAGCAACAAGGCTTTCTCAGGACGTGCCTGCACTGCTTGTGAAAAAAAAACTAAACTAAACAGAACATTGAATGTATGTCGCCAGCCGGTCAAATACATTAAATAAACCTAACACATGGGCCTAAATAAAGCTAAGACCATTTAGCAACACACATCCAATATCAAGAGCTACAGGCAGTGCAGACAGTAGGGAGAGTTTTAAAATGGCAAATACAGGTGAATGGACAAAGGGTAGACAGAAATACATGCCCCAGAATAGAGAGATAAACCCACCCTGTGGGGCTGACCAGGGTGACCCTGGGAACTAAAAAATACCTAACCCCACCCAAGTCCCCCAGGGCAGACCCGGGTGGGGCACATCACCAAGAGGCATAGATCCTCATGAGCACGTAGGGCGCATGAGGATCTATTCCTCCTGGAGACTGAGAAGCATGTTTGTGTGTGTGTGTGTGTGTGTGTGTGTGTGTGTGTGTGAGAGAGAGAGAGAGAGAGAGAGAGAGAGAGAGAGAGAGAGAGAGAGAGAGACTGAGAGAGAGAGAGAATTACGTCATATTTAGAGTATCATGTCTGCGTGTTGACGGAGTTGCCTCTTTTACGTCACCGCCACTGTCTGACATTCTCTAGAAGTCATTTTTAATTAAAACCGTTTTAATTCTTTTCTGAAAAGAATTTAATTTTTACTAAAGAAGTTGAAAGGATACAATGCTGGCTAACGAACTCATCCAGTGTCTTTCTCCAACTGCACTAGCTATATCCAAAAGTTCAAGTAAATATGACAAGACATGCCGCGGACTCTAATCTGGGTCAACCGACTTCCTATAAACGGTTGTTTATGTCTTCAATGAAACATTCAATTACAATATGCTCGGAGGCTCTCTTAGCCACCCCTTTAAGAAAGTATTTCGCCAAGTTTCAAGCTTGAGTGTACCGGCAGAAATATCGGAGATTCTCTTGTTTACATACATATGCACACACATAGGCCTACATACATACGCACATACGGCGCTTCGCGCAAAATGTACGTTCAGCAGCGAGTAGCGTAACTAGACATGACGCCCGTAATTTTTATCTTGGTACTTCAACTGTTAGAGGTTTAGGCCTGCCCGCCTTTGACATCATGGACATGCTATTAAATTTGCCCCGGGCCACCGCGATCCGTCCTAAAATCCTTCATTTTTAATAATAATAATGATAATCAGTAATAATAATACTGAAAAGCCGGAGATTTGTTAAGCGCTTTTTCTAAACTGAAGTAGCTCTAAGCGCTGATACAATGAAAAGGCCAACAGCTAACACGTGACAGTGGTGATAAATTGTGCATGGCTGGGGAAATGAACTGTGAAAGTCAGCGTTGTAGACTGGTGGGTTTTGATAAGTGATTTGAGCGAGGAGAGCGTTTGACAGTTACGTCAGTACAGGGGCGGGGAGGCTGTTCGGCCAAGTGGCGGGGCCAAGATGGGGGAAGGGGCCACCGACGCGTTTTACATTTGAAACTGGGAAACTCAAAACTACGTGTGTCAGAGCAAGAGCGGAGTGTGCGAGATGGAGTATACAGATGGAGTAAGTCAGAGATATAAATAAAAGAGACTTAAAAAAGCACAAGCAACTGAAACCAAAGTGTTGACTTACCGTTTAGAACATGAGGTGCAAATCTCCGCCGAGTAGTGCGTCAGTCTGAGTTTTCACGTGATCGTGAATCGGAACATCGAGTCCTGGCTAGATACTTATTTCCTGCTCAGTGTTGTCAGCCTCACTATTCTTTGCCCCACTGAACACTGGTTTCATATTTGTAACCGGGACTGCCCCAACGGAAGACCCTCAATTGCAGCAAAAGATTTCGGCGGACTGGCGGAAGGCTCAAATTTATACCTGATGGCTTCCCGGGACAGTCATTGTTAGGAAATAAACACCTAGATGTAAATGGAGCTAGGCTCTGACAACAAAAGCATAGATGCTCATGAGTCCCTGCATTCGCAAGGACTGACTTATGAGGATATGTGACTCTTGCAGATATATAGAGTTAAGACACTCTGCCGTTATCGAGCAAAATGTCAGTATGTCAATTTTTTTTTTAGAAAAGCGAGATTTTCATGTTATACAAGGAAAATTTCGCTTTTCTAACAAATTAACACGCTGGCTATTCATAATGACACCGGCAGCATTGTGGAGGGATGACACGCGGCACAGAACAGGCTTTACACGGCACGGGGCACGGGTCGTTTTACACTGCAACACAAAACCCTGGGCTGTCCCTGGATTTACTTTAATGTTCCACCGGTTCTGATTTCATAGGTCAGCGTCCGAGATCTAGGAGAGAGGGAGAGATCTCACAGGGCAGTGGCGGATCCGGGGGGGTGGGACCTACCCCAGTTGTAAAACGTCTACGGGCCCACGACTACCGCAGTGCGCAGGCCCACTGCGGCCGGCGTGGGCCCGAGGACCTTTGCTTACTGGGTACGGGACGCGTGCTCCCCCCCCCCCCCCCACACACACACTCTCTCGCCTCGCCGGCTGGTCAGTCCTAAACGTGGCAATTTGTGTTGTTGTTTTGGTTGGTAGTTGATCGTCGAAAGCTGGAAGCGGATGATTTTTTTTCGATTATTCTTCCGACTTTCTCGCCGTATAGCGTACTTTGTGTTCGTCAACGGGATAGGTGGGTGGGCCTAGTGTGTTCAGGGACTAGTCAGATGCATGTCAGTATCCTCATTCAGAATCAGCACTGCTGACCAGCACCCTGTCACAGTATTCCAGTCAGTCAGATTGTCAATAGGGCTCGGGAAGTTCCCCGCGTTGCCTAGCAGCGTCGGCAGCCCGCGCCGCCATCTTGAGAGGACTCAGAACACACTTGCCTGGCGATAGACTTCAGATAGTAGCGAAGTAGTGTTTCAACATGTTTTTCTTCAAACAAAACAAAACCAGATTCTGGTTAGCGGTTTCCTACGGTGATGGCAAGATTTGCTGATATTGCCTACAGCCGGCACGTCAGGAATTTCCTGTGGGCTGACAGCGATTTCTCAATGAGCGCATGAGTCGCGTATCCTCTCAAGATGGCCGCCACGACTAGAGTGATGACGTCAGCTTCCCGAGCCCTATAGACCGACCCATTCCTGGCGTGAAATGTTAATCAAACTTCGCACGCGTTTGTCTATCGACCAATCAAAACGCTGTAAAACCATGTGCTTCGGAGTCCCAAGCGAACGTACGGCAGAACAACCAATCTTTATGAAAAGAAAAGGGGAGACTGCCTGTGCTAATATTTTAGGAAGGTTACAAAGTAAAGTAGGTAATAGCATTGTCAGGGGAGAGAAGTGTACATGATCGACCAGTGACTACATAGATCTACTGTGGCCAAGCACACACTCCAAAAAAAAGCGGATAGGAAAGAGAGGGGGCGCTAAGAAAGTGACTGGAAGCAATGCATATGGAAGGGGGGGGGGGGGGGGCGTATCACATATCCCACTGTTCCAGCCACTCAGTGCATGGAAATTTAAATCTATGTCCCCCAAGGGGGATCTAATCTTTATGCTTGCGGGCGTGGAAGAGCGTCGATTTTTCCATTATTTTAGCCAGTTTTGGCGGTATTGGAGATGCCTGGAAAGCACCGTTGTTATGGGGAGTGTAAATCAGATTCCTGATACCCCAATCAATATCCAGGTGTAGATTGCCCCCCCCCCCCCCCCCACGCTGCCGGTTCCCGAAGCCTTTATCGCGACTGGCAGACATCAGTAAAAGCTTGCGGTCGGCCACATGGTCAACTGAACCCCGAGAGAATCACAAGACATCACTACGTATGCTCGAAAGTAAAATATCTCTTTTTCCGTATTCCACCATAGTATTCACAGATTGACTCCATCGCTTGTACTTACAGTTGGTCTGCTAAACTGGATCATAGATCTGTCAGTTGTGTGTGAAGCATTCGTGCTAAATTGGATCATAAGATCTGTCAGCTGTGTGTGAAACATTCGTGCATGTACGCTGACCCCGTATGGCTGGGATGAGAGACGCCTCATTGATGAAAACAGACTAGCACTAGCAGCAGTTCTACGGGGGGGGGGGGGGGGGGGGGGGGGGGGGGGGGGAATATATGGTTTTCAGACAGACTTCAGAAAAGTGCACTGATGATTGCCTGCACGAGAATTTCTTTTAGCGACTCAATAGCGGGATATGCCCACATGTAGGTAGATCACCCATACTTTCAGACTGTAAACACACAAAAACTGATATTACCATCTGAAAGAGCGCATAAAAATGTGTGGTCGTGCAAAATCTCAAAGCTCTACGTTTAATAGTTTATGAAAAATCACAACTTAATTGGGCGAAAATGAGACGATTTGCGCATTTCATAAAATGCTAAGTTTAGGGTCGCATAAGTACATAATCTCTAGACTGACAATGTCCCCCCGCTTGCCGTACCGATTAAACCCGATACCTAGTTTGTACCGATTATTTTACAGCCCAATTAATGGCAAGATATGGCATCCTAAAAATGTTAAAAAAAAATCAACGTCGAATAACGCGCTTTAGTATACTAGCAGTTTACACTCGCGCATCTTTCCGTGAAGTACGCTTGCCGGACCCAGACAAAAGGGGCGGAGCCAAATGCTGTAGTAGATCGGCTCTCGAAAAGCTGTACCTCTCACTTTGCGATACCATCCTCAGACTGAGACAGCCATCTGGTAAAAGGGGCGGATCGCAAAGGGGGGGGGGGGGAGGGTCCAGGGGTTTCGCGGCCCCCCCCCCCCCCCCCCCCCCCCCCCCCCCCCCCGCAATAAAAAAAAAAATGTTGTAACAAAGCTGATAATAAGCTGCTGGTTGATAGTCCGGTCATCCGACTGTAGGCAAGTATTTAATCACCGATGGTCTGGGGCCCCAGTCCCTCAGCCACGCGTTTCATGTGCCCCTGCAGCAACAGGGACTCGAGCAAAGCAATACCTCTTTCTGTGCAGTGACAGGGACTTGTGCAAAGCAACACCTCTTTCTGTGCAGTAACAGGGACTCGTGCAAAGCAACACCACTTTCTGTGCAATAACAGGGGCTCGTGCAAAGCAACACCTCTTTCTGTGCGAAACCACCGTCATTGCATCCTCCGCCAAGGCAGTCATCTAGGTATAAGCCTGCGATTGTCGCAGCTATCCACTCTACTGTCGTCGAAGCACGTGCAATTTTGACCAACATTTTATTTCCGAAAATCGCCTACTAACACCATGAAAGAATCAGAAGTGCCCGTTTACACATTCTCTCGCTAGGAAGGTGTGAAGGCATGGACTGAGGGAGGGAGGAGGACAAGGGTGTGTAGGCAACAAGCGGTGCGGTGTCCCTAGATAAAGACTCATTTTTCCACGAATAAAATATTATAGCTCTGAAATGTGTAGATATTGTATTCCTTTTAAGCCAAGGTGATAAAAGGTTTCATGATTAGCACCATCACAAGCAAGACCATTCCCACATCTCTAGCCCTTTGGGTGTTTGCAGCGGTTTTAGTTGCGATGTGATTCCTACAGGAATCATCGTGACTAAAAAACCGCTACAGGCACCCAAAATTTCTTTTGCTATTTCATGCATATTCACATGTGCTTGTCGTAATAAGTGCCAAATAAAGATGAAAATTACTTTCTTTTGCTATTTGATGTGCTGTATTAGCATGTGTGTACGTGTGCACATACACATGAGCAGGCATCTGTACTGATGTTCATTTAGCTTTGTATTCTAAATATGACGCAGTTCGAAAAATATAAACATACATATATATATATATATATAAAATTTTAATTTTTTTGTTTGTTTGTTTGTTTGTTTGTTTTTTTTTTTTTTTTTTTTTGGGGGGGGGGGGGGGGGGGGGAAGGGCTGTCCA
Organism: Semisulcospira habei; assembly: GCA_036245525.1. Lineage (NCBI taxonomy): Eukaryota > Metazoa > Mollusca > Gastropoda > Semisulcospiridae > Semisulcospira > Semisulcospira habei. The sequence continues at coordinate 31,005,028 of BTPG01000001.1, read as the reverse complement.
GACACCCTCTGGGTCTTCCCCTGCAGGGGGAGAGCACAACTGTCCAAAGACTGCGACCTGGTGTCCACAAAAGGTCGGTAGTGCCCGTTTACTCTCAAGACGTTTTGTCAGGGAGGTGTGATGGAGGCGGGGAGGACAAGTGTTGGCTAAAAGCAGTGCAATAAAAATTAATCTCTCAACAAATAAAATGTTAAAGCTCTGAAAATGTAGGCATTTCTGATTCCTCTCAACTGAACTAAGTGTAAAAACACTAAGGTGATAAAAGGTTTCATCCTAAGCACACCCTTTATTCCCTTATACATATTCATAAAATGTGTGTCTCTAAGGTCCGTGGGAGTAGGGGTTGAGGGGGAGGGGGGGGGGGGTAATATGTGAAAATCATACATGTATGAATGAAAACTAGCTTATTTTGCAATTGAATGTGTGCATTTACATTATGTGTACATGCATGCTTGTGTGTGCGTGCCTGTTGTGCGAGTTGAAAGCATGTTGGAGAAAAGTGTTTGTGCCAACGTTTATCTATAACCCATTACACCCTGAAGCTGATTTTTTTTTTTAAATTGCTTATTGTCCTATGAAAGCTACATTGCATATTATGAGATGGATCAACTGGTTTAGTTCAAGGGTTGTGCCAGAATAGCTTGGCACCTCAGGCGCCAAGCTATTTTGGCACCACTCTTGAACTATCAGTCAAATATATTTCAAGCAATGGGTTATCAGGATGAAAAGGGTTAATCAGCTGGCGGCGAAACGTCGGTATATGGACAGTCATTACGCTGCCATTTGGCTGCCCTGTTTTTGATGTGTTACCCACCTAAACACATATAATATGTTGAACGTATACAAAATAGATGGCTGCGAGTGCTGGTGAAAAGAGAGAGAGACAGAGAGAGATATGATGATGATGAATCTTTTATTTGCAGGATAAAGCTATTAGGCAACTCAATGCCCGTCTTACAAGCTGTCCTGTGGACAGAGAGAAGAGAGAGAGAGAGACCGCCGATACAGGCATTTTGTGATGAAATGGCGTGCGCACGTGTATTTATAAATATTTGTCAAGACTATCAGCTGTACAACCTGTAGCAGCTAGTGTCATGGTTATGGCAATTTATTCATCTGGAGAGCTGTTCACAGACTTGTTCTGTATACATTT
>BTPG01000001.1:30516375-31001375 GCA_036245525.1 Semisulcospira habei | reverse complement strand
GGCGCCATCAGGCGCCAAGCTAATCTGGCACTACCCTTGAATGATCATGGTCCATCCATCTCCTTGTGTAGTATGTCAGGGATAAATGGGTTAAAGTGCATGACTGCATATATAATGATGTACACACTGACATGCATCAAAAGCACACGCACATTCACACACTGTTATTGTTGCATTGGTTCTGCAATATCGAGCTGGCTTTTCAGAATGTCCACTGCATACACAAAGTCTGACCACCACTGGTGTGTTGAAATCGTGGGGCAGCACTTCTGAAATCGAAACAGAAAAGGAGTAGTTGTCAACTTTTTGTTAGTTTTGTTATTTTACAACTAAATACCCAAAGCTGTAAAATTTCAAAAATATTAATTTTTCTCTAAAATGTATTTTTTCGAAAAAATACTTACTGATGGCATTACTATATGGAAGGTACACTTAGCTTACCGATTTCAGCCTAGAATCCTTTGAGTGTACCTACACAACCAGGGACGCAACTCTAGGGCACTGTAACCACGAGACCAGGGTAGCATCCCCTTCCCTCCCTAAGGTCACGTGAGCAGTGTAGTCACGCCAGTCTTACTCTTAGCTTACTGGCGGAAAATAGGGTAGATGGGATGACCCTCTGAGTAATGCCATCGGTAAGTATTTTTCGAAAAAATACATTTTAGAGAAAAATAAATTTCTTTTTTCAAAACCCTTACCGATGGCATTACTATATAGAAGAATAGCGAAAAGGAGGAGGGTGCCGCCCAACAACCCCAGCACTGCCAGGCTTAGCACAGCCCACGCGGGGCAACCACCCGACGATTTCAGCTAAGCGTTACCTATGGCACCTGAGGTGCACAGAGGGAGTGGCGCTGCCGAGAGGTCTCTGATGAGGGCCAGGTTGTCTCGTTGGCCTGAGAGGTCTTGGAGATAAAAGTGGGCGAAGGTGGACTATGCCTGCCACCCGACAGCCCCTACAATGTCTCGGATGGCGCAGTTGCGGTCGAATGCGATGCTGGTGGCGACAGCTCTGACCTCGTGAGCACATATCCGCAGTCTCTTAGCCCCATCCTGGGACACGGCTGTACAGAAAGGCCGATTTCTCACTCTTTAGTTTGGCCCGCAGCCTGCTGCTGTGGTGTGCGGTAGCCCCTCCCCACTGCGAGCAGACTATCTAGGTCACTGGCTGCCAGCAAAAATTCCTTCTCTAATCTCTGTAACGGACAACTCACGTGTGGTGTGTAATGCCTGTGTTTAATGTTCTCCAACGCCTCTTCACCAGTTTTCTACATAAAACCGTTTAACACACTTGTGCACCAATTCCTGCTGGTTCCCGTGTTGGTGGTATTATTCACTGGACGTTTTTTTTAAGGGTGCAATCTGAGGATAAAGACAGGTACCGTGTTTGTGTGTGACTGCATAATAAGTTATCTGTGCCTCGCACAGTACTGAGTAGGTCTGAACATTCATTCTCTATGGAATACTGTTGTGTATAGTGTAATCCCTGTGCTTTATGTTCTGCTTATAGTTATAGCCTCCAGTATTCTCTGTGATACTGTTTAATAGTACCAGGTACTAACTGTTGTCTGCTCATTCCATATTATCCTGGTTCCTTTATTCCAAATAGTGGCAAGGGAGAGACAGTACAGTTATGGCGGGAATAAAACGTACACAAGAAACATTTGCACACACAGAATCCATTCACTTTAAAAGGTTAAATTCTCTATGTAGAGTATGTGGAGGAACACGGTGCACAAATGCTGGTATCAGCATGTTTGTGTTGATCATCTTGATGTACCTAATGGATTACCAGCTTACCAGCTTCTCAGCAGTGGAGTACTTTCGGACGCTAGTGTTGCTCTAGCAGGAATGGCCCAGGAAATCTAGTAAGTGATAACAGTAGAGGCTAGAATGCTGCGTAGATACATCAACTTTTCATCCCACAGAAAACCGACATGCACAACAGATTGAGCTTCCAAGTTAACGCTTTATTTTGTCAGTGCATGTTCATTGTATTGCAAATATGAAATGTAACTGCTCTTGAAGGTGTCCTGGTACTAAGCAGCATGGACATGTTTAGTATTAAAAGAAAGGAAATTTTATCAGCTACAAATTTACATGCATGTTTTAATGACATTCTTGAGACAAAAACACATTTTGTGATGAATGTTCAGTTACTACCACTTTACAGTGTTTCCGCTGCAGGGCGCTGGTATGCCGCTGTCGGCACGTAGACATAGTGTACGGTATTGGAAGAGCACTCCTTTCTAAGTCCATGAAAAGCTCTTTCACTCTGCCTGAAGGGGCACGCGCTAATGTGTAATTGCCCCCACGCCCGGCCGTGCCACAGATGGCTTATCTTGCACTCAGTGGCCTCCGGTCCTCTCCTAACTAAAAGTGTGGTTCTGCACAGCCGTGGGGAGAGATCCTCATATGCACAGCGGATGACCCATCGCAGCCAGGACGATATCATCTGGGTGGCAATGTCGGCTCGGCCCGGGGTCAAGGGGCGGGAGCTTCACTCTGCGCAGGTAGATCTTTAGCGCTCGGACCGGGTCCTGCAGTCGGGACATATGGGACCGGTCAAAACCTGAGAGCGGGCAGTGACTCATCACCTGTGCCGCGGCCAAGGGGTATCTATTCTTGGCCACGAAGGCTGGGTTGGTCAGGAGTTGTATAGAGCCATCGGCCCTGAGCTGTAGGCAGGCCAGGTCCACGGACAGCGCCTGCAGTTCACTGACTCTGGCCGCTATGGCGAGGGCCAAGAGGAAGCAGGTCTTCCTGGTCACGTCCACGAGGCGGGCCAAGGGAAGAGGCTCGAACCGGCTTGAGTTCAACCATGTCAGTACCCAAGGGAGATCCCAGCGTGGAATGAGACAGCGGGAGACCGGACGCTGTAGCTCGAAGTGAGCCATAAGATCTGAGAGATCCTTGCACGCCCCCAGGTCCAGTAGGCCCAAGTGTCGGTAGGTGTCCACAATCATGGAGAGGTAGCCTCTAATGGTGATCGGAACCAAGTTCTTCTCTCTGAACAGCCACAAAAAGAACTCAGCCAGCTGAGGCCTGGTCAGTGCTGTGGGGGTGAGGTACTCCGACTCGCACCAGGACTGTAGGACCCTCCCACTTTCCCTCGTACACCTGGCGGGTGGAAGGTCGACAGGCTGCCGCGATCGCCTCCACTGCTGCATTCGAGAAACCTCATGCTGCGAGGGCTTGCTGCACAACCGCCAGGTTTGAAGTAGGAGTCTCTCCGGGCAAAGGTGGAAGAGATTCTGCCTGGGCTGCTTGAGCATGGTGCGAGTTGTGGGAAGCTGGAGAGGCGGGTTCGTGGCGAGTCCTCAAGAGGTCCGTCGTCCAGCTCCTGTTCCAACTGAACGGGGCCACGAGGAATAGGACCGTGTTGCATCCCCTAAGCTTCAGCAGAACTTTGGGCACCAGCACTGAGGCAGGGTAAGCATAGGTTACGAGGCCCTCCCAGGAGACGGACAGAGCGTCCACTGTCCAGGCGAGCGGGTCCGGGATGGGGGAGACAAAGAGAGGGAGCTGCTTGCCCCGATGAAACATCTCCTGCAGCGTAGGGCGCAGCAGAAGGGGAAGGGCTGCAGGGGAAGGAGGTAGGAAGACTGTCATGAAAGGCCAGGGCCGATGCTGAGTCCTCCGAGTGAAGACTGAGGACATCCCCATCATAAGCCAGAGGGGGATAATCCCGAGGGGGAGACCGGTAGCGTAAGACCGATGAACAAGGCGAGCGCCCGCGCGGGAAGCGAGGGGGAGGCGAAGGCCGAGGGGTGCCCTTAACGAGGCGGTGCTCAGGCTGACACCAATAGTCTAACGCACTGACCTGAGAGCTCGCCCGCTGGGGACGAGAGTGAAAGCTCCTCTTTCGGTAGTCCTCCCCCGTGGCGCAACGAGGTGAGCGGACCTGATGGGGGAGAGTCACGGCGGCTATATCATGGAGAGCGAGACCACTGGCCGGCGGGACGTCCGTCCCAGGAGCTAGGAGCATCACTTCGTGAGGAGAGTGCCGACGAGGGGGAGAAATCCGCTGACGAACTGGGGGCCTGCCCGCCCGGAGCGTCTGGGAACCGTCGCCAACCCTAGAGATGCATGACTCGTGGGAGACTGCCGAGAAGGCGAAGATGCGTACCTGTGCCGTTCCGTCCAGGCGTCAGCGCTAAGCGGGCTCCACCGTGCGCTGGAAAGGGCTGCAGGCAGGAATCCACATCGAGCGTCTGCCTGGTGGTGTCTCCGCGATGCACCCTGTAAGATCTCAGCCGCCACAACCGGGGAGCCCTGAGAGACTGATTGCTGCGTCTCAGCCACCACAACTGGGGAGCCATGCGAGACAGAATGTTGGGTATCCGTCCCCACAACCTAGGGGCCCTGGGCGCCTGACTGCCGCATCCAGCAGGAAGAAGGCCCCATGATGTCCGAAGTCGCGCGTCTGCCCACGCCTGGGGGGCCTGGTCATGGGGGTTGGGTGGAGGGATGAGCGCTGACCAGTCTCGTGCCGACGGCATGGGTGGGTCCTTAGGCTTAGATGAAGGTCGTCCCCGTCAATAGAATGCCCAAAGCTGGGACCACTTCTGTTCCTTCCATGCAGCGCACTTCTCACAGGTATGGGAGGAGGAGCAGCCGGAGCATAGAAGACAGAGAGAGTGTGAGTCAGTAGGCCACTGAAAGCCCTTACACTTCTTACAGGTGCGTAATTGGGCACTGCAACAAAAAGCACAACCACATGAAATACAACCGCAGAGGTCCACTAACGAAAGGACCCGTGACAGAACTCACGCACACTCATCGAGCTCTAAGTCCGGTCGAGTCACAAGGCTCATAAATTTCCACGGGTGATGCCAACGCTGGTCGTAATCGAGAACGGCCCTCTCGTAGGCATAACCCGAGGCCTTACCTCGCCATCTTCTTATCATAGTAAAAAGCTTGTCAAACAGGGTAGCCATAGAACGCAATCCAAACCAAACCAAGACGGAAGGCTGAACCGGTGAACCGTTCTCACCTAAGCTAAGTGTATGACTGGCGTGACTGCACTGCTCACGTGACCTTAGGGAGGGAAGGGGACACTACCCTGGGCTCGTGGTTACAGCGCCCTAGAGTTGCGTCCCTGGTTGTGTAGTTACACACAAAGGATTCTAGGCTGAAATCGGTAAGCTAAGTGTACCTTCCATAATTTATAGAAATGCCATCGGTAATGGTTTTGAAGAAAGAAAACGGTGTATACAATGGAACTGCAGTGATAGCGACACGCTGTTTGCGGACGACGCAGCTTTGACCACTCACATCGAGGAATAGCTGCAGAGCCTCATGGACCGTTTCTCGATGGCCTGCTCAGAATTTAGCCTGGCCATCAGTCTGAAGAAAACCAATGTGATGCCCCAACAACAAGAGGTATAGATCATCTTGAACCCCCACAGTTGCGGACGCTCACGAGGATCTATGCCTCTTGATGAAACCACTCCATGTTTTTTTTTGACGGTTTGGAATCTTTGAAGTTGAACTGACCATGATTTCAAAAACTACTGGCAGTAAAGAGGTTAGGCCCATCACATCTTGAAACATTGAGAAGAGAGAAGAGGCTCCAGTGACAGTGGAAACGTAAAGATTTTTGCCTACCAACACAGAAGCCTGAAGTGAGTCCAGCTGCTGGACAGCTTCCCCCTGATCCTTTCCCCACACTGCCGACAGTTTCTGAGTCTGCATCAAACGAGTTGTCAGTCGGGTGATGGTCAGGGCTTCCTTCTCACTTCTCCCTCCTGCTGCAGACAAACATAAATACAGACGACTCTGTTTATAACAAGGTTGGCTGTGCCAAAAAATCAGATGTTTTTTGGCTGCACATTTCCACGGCAAATTACTTGCTTACAACAAACTTTGGTTACACAGATCAGCCTCATTATATCGTGATACGTGGGAGACATGAAGACTGAATATTGTGAAATGAATTTAATCCATTTAGCTCCAGCGCTCTACAGCAGGAGATGGATCGAGCATGATAATACAAGGGTAGTGCCAGATTAACTTGGCGCCTGTAGACGCCAAGCTAATCCGGCACTACCCTTGAATTATCATGCTCGAGCCATCTCTTGCAACTGGTACATACACAGTCGTTAGATGACACCTCCAAATTTGTGAAATGTGGGTGTCAGGGAAAATGTATTTTTCTCTAAAATGCATTTTTTCGAAAAATACTTACCGATCACATTACTATTAGGAAGGTACACTTAGCTTACCGATTTCAGCCTCCACAACTAGGGACGTAACTCTAGCAAGCAGTTCCCAAGTACCCTGGGTAGCCTCCCTTCCTCCTCACGTGAGCTGTCTGCTCACGCCAGTCTTATCTTAGCGTACTGGCAGCAAGCGGGGTAGGCGGGAGGGACGTTTGAGTAATGTCATCGGTAAGTATTTTTCGAAAAAATACATTTTAGAGAAAAATACATTTGTTTCCTCCAAAACATTACCGATGACATTACTATTTGGAAGAATTGCGAGGAGGAGGAGGGTGCCGCCTACTACCACCTACCCCTGCGTCAACGCTTAGCAAGGCCCCCCTTCGGCGCACATTCCTGACGATTTCAGCCAAGCGTTATCCACGGCACCCCCAGCGCCCGAAGGAAGTGTTGCGCCGGCATGCTGCGCCAGACTAGGGCCAGGCTCTCTCCATGGCTTGCGAGGTCCCCGAGGTAGAAGCAGGCGAAGTTGATTGTGCCCGCCAGGCCACATTCGTTACAATGTCTCTCACTGTGCCATAGCAGTCGCAGTGAGGCTCGTGGCAACGGCTCAGCCTCAAGAGCCCTGAACCGCAGCCTCTCGTGGCCTCCGGGCCGAGGTCTGTGTAGGCGGAACATATGACTCCGCTAGCCAGGCGGAGATAGTCCGGGAAGAATGTCGGTCCTGCCTGGTGCCAGGAGCAGGAAGAGGCCGGGTCGTCCCCTCTTAGAGACCACCTCCGGGGGAACACGTCTTATCGCATCAGCGGAGGAGGTGGGGGGGGGGGGCGGTAGCAGGTGCCTGATCTCGGACTGGTGTCAGCCGTTCGTGGCGATAGAAACCCCAAAGCTGCGACCACTGCTTTTCCTGCCAGGGGGCGCGGACAAGGCACGGGTGAGTGGAGGCACAGCCAGAACAGGGTAGGCCCACAGCCTGCTCACCACTCGTCCATTGGAAGTCCCCACAGCGCGTGCAGGTGCGGACTTTTAACTGCAAAACAAGTCAACAGTGAGAGGCGAGCGAGCGTGGCTCTCCAAGGCCACGCAAACAAGCGTACGCGAGCGAAGGCGAAAACGTATACAGAGCCAATGCCATGGCCATTGCCGTCGTCCGGCGCTCCCCTCTTCCTTCCCTGAGCGCCGGTCGCGGGCAACAACCAAGGTTTTACCTTGCCAAGTCTGAGAGGCCTGAGCCAGACCAAAGGTCGTAGGGGACCAACCATGTCGCAGAGCTGAAGCCCCGCAGTACCAACCGGTAGGGGCCCCACCAACAAAGGTAACGCCAAGCTAGCCCCGTGAACACAGTAATCCAAGGGTAGCACGGAACACGGTAAGCAAGTACAAAGTCCCCAGCACCATAAGTACGGCCGAAGCCCTCACAGTACACTAACGAAGGTAAAATCCAAGCTAGCACAGTGAACACCGTAATCCCAGGCTAGCACAGTGCACACGGTAACAAGTCCAAGGTCACAAGACGACCCGTCACACCGTACACAGCCGAGGCGCAGCAGAGTAGGTACACAACCGTTCACAGCTAGCTAAGAGAATAGACTGGTGCGCTAGGCGCATGACCGGATGGGTAGGGACGGGAGGCCACTCAGGGTACTGGGTTACGTTAGACGCCCCTAGGTTGCCTCCCCTACCCTATAGGTACACAACCGAATTTTGGCTGAAATTGTGCTAGCTAAGAGGCGTGCCTAATAGTAATGTCATCGGTAATGTATTTTGAGGAAACAAATAACGGCAAATTCAGCCGTAACCCCCCAGAAAATGCCAGGGCCAAGCTCATCCCGGCGGCTCAATGGCATTATCCGAGGCCTTACCTCGCCATATCCTAGCTAGGGCTGGACCAAGGGTAGAAGATAATCCAGTCGACGAAACATGAGGAGACTGAAACTGGCAATCCTTTCACAAGGCAGCTAAGTATATGACTGGTGTGAGTAGACAGCTCACGTGAGGAGGAAGGGAGGCTACCCAGGGTACTTGGGAACTGCTTGCTAGAGTTAGTCCCTGGTTGTGTAGCAACACACGTTTTGGAGGCTGAAATCGGTAAGCTAAGTGTACCTTCCTAATAGTAAGGTCATCGGTAATGTTTTTGAGGAAACAAATGGGTTAATGCGGTCAGGCCTGTGGATACCCAAGTTGACTAACATGAAGCAAAATGTCCTCAGGCCGATAGTTGTATGAGAGCCAGTTCAGATGGACATCAGCCAGGTGACTTCTGTTTATTTGGGGACCTGGGAGCCACAGATCTGACCTCATTAACCCTTTTCATCCTGATACATCCATTGCATATGAAATAAATTTGACTGATAGTTCAACAGTGGTTCCAGAATAGCTTGGAGCCTGAGGTGCCAAGCTATTCTGGCACCACCCTTAAACTAAAACAGTTGATCTATCTCCTATTCTGTAATGTAGCCTTTATAGGACAATAAGCAAATTTTACGAATTCAGCTTCAGGATGTAATGGGTTAATTTCTCAATAATCTGATATCTGTAATATTGAGGGTGACCTCAAACAAAACACTGGTCCCCTCGCCTTTTGTTACATCTCAAGCTGCTTGCATATCAACACAGAGGTAAAACAAGTAATCTAAAACAAAAGTAAACTTTTTCAAACTTCATAATGACTTTTGGTAGACTTTGAGAGGCATGTAATAGATATGTCCCGCTGTGGGATATGAGCTGGCCGCAATACTTGAAGGGTGGTGCCAGATAAATTAGGTGCCAAGCTGATCTGGCAATCCATCTCCTGAAGTGCTGTCCTAAGTGTGCATGTGTTAACACATTTGAGATGTGCTGCACCTGGATATGCGGCATAAAGCCATGTATCCATATGCAGGAGGTCGCGAATGTGTTAACTCATTCAAGGCGCCTCGCACCGATAGAAACAGAAGTGTTGTATGTTGTTGCCACTGGCAATGCTATATGGCATTTCTGCAGCTACTGATGCAAAGCACCTTGGATGAGCTACCAGAACAAGACTGAATTCTCTGTGCGAGTAAAGCAGACATCTGAAGGAAGGGAAGCAAGAAAGTTTGGTGGAAATCCAGCCATGTTAGATTCCTTGTGCTTACAAAATTAAATATAAGCTGATTTTTTTTTCCCATACCACAGATGACTAACTTTACATAATGCTGTGACTACAAAATCAAACCCTTCAGAACAAACCTTGAACAACCTCTGTCAGCAGCTGACACATCTTGACGAGAATCCTCAACGATGCACCACAGGTGTGCACAACCGTCTTCCACATCATCTTCAACACCTGGGCTTCAGGGGATCCCAAATCCGCCTCCTCCACAGTTTCCCTAGCGGTGACGTCGTACGCCAGTGAGAGACACAGGTGGGCAAAGTCATGTAAGTGAAGCCTGACCGATTCAACTGCTTCTAGCATTTCCTTGTTGCAAATGCCACCTTCAGTCTCAGACAAAGGCCCGTGATCTTTGCTGCTGGAGTGATTAACCCCCTTTTGCAAGCAGCCACCGGTACTTACAGTACTAGTAGCTGCATGCACAAGGGGGTTAACTGTACTTGTGGCTCCACATACGAGGGGGTTAAGGGACTGAGGCCGATCATCCATGCTGTGAGAAGGATCGTTGGTTTCAAGCAAAGGCAGGCAATCAACATGGGCCAGGTCCGAATCTGGGAAAGCAAGGGTTACCATATCGGCCCAGTGGTGGAGGATCCCATAGGCCATGGTGATGCTGTGCCACTGGTGTACTTTCTGTAGACAAAGAACATTAATTCTTAACCCTTTACATCCTGATGTTGAATTCGTGAAATTTGCATATTATCCTATGAAGGCTACATTACAGATTAGGAGATGGATCAACTGTTTTAATTCAAGGGTGGTGCCAGAATAACTTGACACCTCAGGCGCAAAGCTATTCTGGCACCACCCTTGAATTATCGGGTCAAATTTATTTCAAGCAGTATCAGGATGAAAAGGGTTAAACTCCCAGAACTAAATGACTTCCATTCTATGGAAGTCATTTAGTTCTGGGAGTTTGAGTTAACCATATAACTCTCAGAACTAAATGACTTTAATTCCATAGCTTTGGGAGTCAAACCTATAATGATATAATGACCAAAATATCAACTCCAGAACGCTTTAGATACATCTGTGTGTGTAAGTACGCCTGTGTGCATGCATATGTTTGTGTGTGTAAGTGAGAAAGTGCATGTACTCCTAGCCATCTAAAAGTATTGTTAGTGAATATTGAAAATATACTGTGAGGGCTAGCGTACACAAAACCCATTATTTAGAGCTCAGGATACGTCCTTCTTGGCCGTGGTTATATACTTCTTTAACCAATAACTTTTGACAATAGCAGAAGTCCCATTACTACAAAACCTGATCTGGACAACATGGGCCTCAACACTATAAACTCCCAGAACTAAATGACTTCATTTCTATAGAATGGGAGTCATGTAGTCCTGGGAGTTTAAGAATTAAAGCCAATCCCACTTACAATGACTTTGGTTGTCCAGACACCCTGCATCACGCTCAACATGACTGATGGCTTCAAGTAGCCACGGAATCGAGCAAGGCACCACTGAAACAAAATAAACAAAAACTCTAGTTGGAGAACTAATCCTGTAAACAACTGTTATTTTGACCTCAGAAATTTTGTGATCCATATGCAGTTGGACGTTTCGTGAGTGTCAAGTGATCTGTCAAAGCCAGAGAATAAAAACCACAGAGAATTTTTTTTTAAAATCCACCAGTGACACAAAACAAACACAAAATAGCTATCACTACATGTCAGCAAGTGCACTATTTTTCTTCAGAAAGTTTGTAATATCAGTACAAAGAGAATGGACTGTTTTATGAGTACAAATAATGTGGCAAACCCTAAGTATTAAATACAAACAAATTAAACAAATTTTGTTTAAATTATTCAGCTCAAAAGACGGACAATCACAGTGCCAAGGAAGTAACAGGTTAACCCTTTTGCCCCCCAGGTCCCATTTCTCACATTTTAGAGGTGTTGCCCAATGACTATGTACCAGTTGCAGGAGATGGCTTGACCATGATAATTCAAAGGTAGTGCCAGATTAGCTTGGCGCCTGAAGGCACCAAGCTAATCTGGCGCTACCCTTGAATTATGGTTAAGCCATGTGCTGTAGGGATCTGGAACTAAAAGGGTTAACGGCACTCTCCCAGTGCCCAGCTATCCTGGCACTACCCTTGAACTATCACGGTGAATGATCTCCAGCTTTGTTCCCCTAGCCATGCGAGACCTGATCAGGCTCTGCCAATGCACTATCACAGCTGATAACCACCACCTTCACTTAGTCTGGCCCCTATGAGTGACGTGGGACTCACCTGCACAATGTCAGCATGTCTACCCAGCTGTTCAGCGCTACAATTCCAAACGATACCCAGAAAAGAAGAAATGAGAGGAGTGCTGGACTGTTGCAGGGCTCCAATCTCTTCCTTCGTGTGGCCTGGGGAAACACAAACACAAAACAATGTGATTGATCTGTTACTCCCATGTTACAACTTTGTCAAAGATTAAAAAAAAAAATTCTAGAATAAAAAGGCAGCCAAGCGTGTAAAATGCAGAGAAGGACCCAATGGAGAAAGTGGAGAAGAAACACGCTTAGAAATGACAGTTACAACACTTGTGTTGCAACTGTCATTTGTAAGCATGTTTGTATTTCTACATTGGTTTATTAACCCTCATAGTGTCGAGGTCCCATTTCTCAAATTTTGAAGGTGTTGCCTAATGACTATGTACCAGATGCAGGAGATGGATTGACCACGATAATTCAAGGGTAATGCCAGATTAGCTTGGCGCCTAAAGGAGACAAGCTAATCTGGCACTACCCTTGAATTATCATGATCAATCCATCTCCTGCTGCAGGGTCCCGGGGCTAAAAGGGTTAAAAGACAGATGCTCTCGCAAAAGAAGCTGCAGGGCAGAAAGTGTCACCTATCATTAAAGACCATCATTTCGGTGGCTACAGCTATCTAAATGATGGTCTTTAATGACAGGGGGAGCTGGGTGGCTCGGTGGTAGAGTGTTTGACTTTCGTCTGAAAGGTCGTGGGTTCGAACCCAGCTGAGGTCAAAATGTGTACAGGCCTCTTTTCGGTGCCCATCTTTGAAATCACCTTCATGGTGGACAAAAGATGTTAAGTCCTAAACATTTTTTGTCTACCGTATTGAAGTAGACTTTAAAATGTGGCTGACCTCAGCCCGTTCAACACAGAGTATGCGATAACATAGGCGGGCTGGCATCACACTGTAAAAGTGTAGTAACAAGAGAAAATTACGTCATGTCTAGCTACAGTAGCATTGCTGTTGAACACAGATCTAGCGCCAAAGCGCCATACATGTGTGTGTGTATGTGACAGCGACTAGAGCCCATGTTTGTGGATGGATAGGCTTTAAACTTTAGGATATCGTCTTTAAAAGAATTATCTCGCGACCTTTTTAAATTTTTTAAACTTTGTTCACACACTTTTTAGAAAATGACCGTTTCACAAAAATCGGTTGATCCGCATTAGAGTCCATAATTTGTCTTGTTCTTAGCCAGCATTGTACCTCTTCAACTTTTTTAATGATAATTTTTTCGAACCACGTTTCACTCCCACCTAAGAGTCTGCCCTGGAAGAGGCTGCATGGAAGAGACCCTTGCGTGCCTTTCACAACTCAGACAATGGCAGTGACGTAAAAGCGTCAAACACGTCAGTGTTGTACAATGTTCCTAAATAACACAAAGCACGAAAAGTCAGTGTTATTCATTTGTATGGGTTGAAGCAATGCTCTCTGTTTCCGGCAATTTGATTAGGAAGACAGTCTGTGGCTATGCCAGCCCACAGAACGTGTAACTGGCGCCATGTGTCAGTGTTTGTGTGGCCGATCGGGGGGCTAGGGTGGGTTAGGGTGGTGAGCGATGGATCAGAAGGATAAGCTTAAAAAATAGTAACAATTCTAAATGTTCCTAAAGAAAATCGCATGTGAGCTTCAAACAATATGGTAGACTGTGGGATGAAATCTCATCTTGTTATAATGACAGGTTGTTCAACACAGGTTCTGCTGTACAAGAGGTTCTGCTGTCATAAACAGAACTTACCGGAGATTAGACCAGTGAGGAACGTCATGAATCTGGGTTGGTGCTCCTTCAAGATGACAGCTTTGTCATAGTTCAGGTCCCAGAACCTGTGCCAATAAAATATTACTAGGTAAACAGACATGCACAAATCAATGCATTCACAATTTCTCCTTGAAATAGGATAAGGAGCTAACAGCCAAACAAACAGATGTGGTTCGGAAATCAGAAATACGTCAAGACTGAAAGCGTTTCAAGTGATAGAGTGTATTAACCCCTTCCCTGCCGCTGTACATGCATATCTTGTTTCTGAAATCTTTGTTCATTCAATGACAAATAGTCACATGTCCAACTGAAACAAGGGTACAAATTGGTTTCTGCAAGAGGCATAGATCCTCATGAGCCTCCGCGACAGCCTTTTGCAGCTGGATCATGTTCACTTTATTTCAGCAATGAAGGGGTTAAAAGCCTTGACAAACGTGTGATATTCGCACAAACACTTTTCCATGTGCCTTGCACCAAAGTTGCAGCAAACGCATTCTGATTTTATGTAACTTCAAACCTGTTGCCTTCATGTGCTAGCCAGTAAAACTTTTAAAAACCTGCAATCTAACAAACAAAACAAAACAAGAAAGGCAAAGCCCTTATGGCTCACATGTATGACTGATCCACGCATGTCTGACAATAAGTAAAGGGATGGCTTCTGCACTAACAAAATTCATGTTTTCTCAACATTTAATCAGTTTTCACACATCTGTCAAACCCCCCGTGGCCATCGACCTTTGCGATGAGTCGACTAAATTAGGATACATAGGAAGGTTTTATCATCAGCTACCTTTGTGCCAAATTTGACTGAAAAGTTTGCAAAAATGTTGATAATAACTACAATTATTGGCATTTTATACACATTTGTCGATCACTTGTGACCCTTGACCTTTCCTGAGGGGTAGTCCAAATTAGTATGCATAGATAGGTCTTACCATCAGGTATCTCTGTAGCAAGTTTGGGTTTGGAGTTGTGAATAGTAATTTAGAAAAAAAAATCTTGTCAAAACATGGCTATTTTTTTTTACCTATTTCCTGAGCTCTTGTGACCCTTGACCTTTCTGAGGGCTCATCCAAATTAGTATGCATAGATAGGTCTTACCATCAGGTATCTCTGTAGCAAGGTTGGGTTTGAAGTTCTGAATAGTAATTGAGATAAAACATCTTTTGTCAAAATATGGCGATTTTGGCCCTATTTCTTGAGCTCTTGTGACCCTTGACCTTTCCAACCAAATTAGTGTGCGTATAAAGGTCTTACCATCAGGTACCTTTGTACGAAGTTTGGGTTTGAAGTTGTGAATAGTACTTGAGAAAAAATAAATTATGTCCCAAAATATGTATTTTTCTCTAAAATGTATTTTTTCGAAAAATACTTACCGATGGCATTACTAATAGGAAGGTACACTCAGCTTACCAATTTCAGCCTAAGCATTTCTTGTGTCGCTACACAACAGGGGAGGAGACTCCAGGGAGTCGTTCCAAGAGACCCTGAGTAGCCTCCCCTTCCTCCCTATCCGGTCACGTGTAGACCGGTCACCAGGTTCTCACGTTGGCCGGATAGGTCCCGGAGGTAGAAGTGGGTGAATGTGGATTGCACCCGCCAGCCCACAGCCGCTACAATATCCCGCACAGCGCAGTTGCGGTCGAAGGTGACGCTTGTGGCAATTGCTTGGACTTCATGTGCCCAGATCCGCAGCCTTTTGGCTCCCTCTGGGGAGAGGTCCTGGTAAGCGGACTGGATGACCCATCGGAGCCATGATGAGATCGTCTGAGCCGATATGTCACGTCTGCCCGGGACTAGGGGCAGGAAGAGGCGGGATCGACCTTTCCTGAGAGGCTTTGACCTGCGCAGGTATATCTTCAGCGCGCGGACCGGGTCCTGTTGTTGGGAATCCTGGGGTAGGTCCGACCCTCTGAGGGGGCAGATGGTCTGCATCTGCGGTGCGGCCGAAGGAAGAATGTTCTTGGCCAGGAAGGTTGGGACGGTGAGCAGCTGAACTGACCCAATCCCGCGGCATGCAGGCAGGAGGGATGTACTGAGAGCGTGTGTAGCACGCTCACTCTGAACGCCGTCGCGAGGGCCAGAAGAAAGCATGTCTTCCTAGTCAGGTCAGAGAACCGAGCCAGGGGCAGAGGCTCAAAATGGTCCGAGTTCAGCCACATCAGCACCCACAGCAAGTCCCAGCGTGGAATCAGCGAGCCTGAGACTGGATGCTGGAACTCCAGGTGCGCCATCAAGTCCGAGAGATCCCGGCAGGATCCCGGGTCTGAGTGGCCCAAGTACCGGTACGTATCAGCAATCATGGACAGGTAAACCCTGATGGTGATAGGGGCCAAGTTATGAACGGTGAAGAGCCACAGAAAGAACTCGGCTAGTTGGGGCGTGGTCAGCTCCATGGGGGAGAGGCGCTCTGCGGCGCACCAGGACTGCAAAACCCTCCACTTGCCCTCGTAGACCTTTCGAGTGGACTCTCTGTGGGCTGCACCGATCGCCTCCACCGCTGCATTCGAGAAACCTCTAGCGGAGACGGCCTGCCGCACAACCTCCAGGCGTGTAAGCGGAGTCTGTCCGGGCAAGGGTGGAACAGGTCCTGCCGGGGTTGCTTCAGTAGCGTGCGAGGGGTCGGTAGCAGCAGCGGGGGATCTGTGGCGAGTTCCAGGAGGTTAGTGGTCCAGCTCCTGGTCCAGCAGAATGGGGCCACTAGGATCAGCACCGTGTTGCAGCCCCTTGGCTTTAGCAGGACCTTGGGAACCAGCAAGGTCAGGGGGAATGCATAAGCCAGCAGGCCAACCCAGAGGATGGAGAGCACGTCGACCGCCCACGCGAGGGGATCCGGGATGGGCGTGACGAAGAGGGGAAGCTGTTTGTTCCACCTGGTGGCAAACAGGTCAATCATGGGCATCTCCCAGTGAGTGCAGATGAGGTGAAAGACGCCCGGTCGGAGGGACCACTCAGTATGGAGCAGATCACGGTGAGCTAAGTGTAAGAGTGACGGGAGACCGATGTACACATGACCGGATAGGGAGGAAGGGGACGACTCCCTGGAGTCTCCTCCCCTGTTGTGTAGTGACACTACAAATGCTTAGGCTGAAATTGTTAAGATAAGTGTACCGTCCTATTAGTAATGCCATCGGTGAGATTTTGAAGAAACAAAGCCATTTTTGATATATTTCCTGATCCCCTGTGACCTTGACCTTTGTGAGAGATCACTGAAATTGGTATGTTTAAAAAGGTCTTGCCACAAAGTATCCTTGGGCCAAGTTTGAAGACTGTAGCTTGAATAGTCTCCAAGAAAATACCAATGTTAAAGTTTACCACGGACGACGGATGAATGACCACTGGCCCAGAACATACTCACCTTTGCTTCGCACGTGAGCCAAAAATAAAAGTTACGAGTTTGCAAGTGTCATATCAGGCAGCAGAAACGATGCCACCAAGAGGGTACCAATGACACGGTGTCATGGAGGGCACTGCATCCACACTGCTGAAATGCTTTCCATTCTACAACCATGGCAAAACCTTGAAATTAAACCTGAAAACAGTCCTCTATGCCCTATAACCTATGGCCAGCAAGAGACATAAATTCTAATGAGCTCTTGCGGATGCGGATGCAAGAGGCATAAATTCGCACGAGCCCTTTCACCTGCAGGGGCTCATGAAAATTTATGTCTCTTGCAGTTGGAACAGAATGGCTGCAGAGCTGTTCTCTCTGGACAAAAAAGCAGAAATTCAGCTTTTTATGATTTTGAAAAAGTCGAGTCAGTCTCCAGGGCTGAAGACTGTCAGCCATGTACAACTTACATGATGTCCAAAGAGTTGACAAGCGTCCTGGCGACATCAACACTGACTTGCGGAAGACGGCAATTCTGAGCAAAAAGTTTCAGCTGAGGGGCTGAAGGGGGAACCATGCGAAACAGGTAATACACTGTGTGACACATTGTGTTGTGGATGGAAGGGTCAAGGGCAGCCAGGACACCTTTCTTCACATCTGATGCAAGCAAAAAAGAAAAAGAAAATCAGAAGTGACAAAGGGAAAAATATTGCACAAAAACTGTACTGCTGTACAAATGTGTATAAATCTATTTTATGATACAAGGGCGACACTTGCTAACCAATCAGGGGACTACTGTACTAGTACTATTATTGTATTATGGGTGTGCAGTGGCACTGTGCTCATTACCACCTTTGTCTCCGACAGCTAGAAGCATAACAGAGTGACGGCAGCGAATTGTTTGACTTTCTTCCTGCCCCAACCCCATACTACCTCTGTACTACTTTCTTTTATGGGCATCATTTTGCTGTCCTAGTGTAGGTAACGGTTTATGCTTAAACATGACATTCTTTGCTACATCTGACAACAATGTGCTATTGTAACAGTATTTTCAGCGCAGATTCGGGAGGGGGGGGGAGGGGGGGGGAGGGGGGGAGAGGTGGGGAGGGGGAGAGGTGGGGAGGGGGGAGTGGGGGCGGGGGCAGCTCCCACACTCATTTGATTGGTACCCCCCTTTTTCAGGGGATTTGCAATGATTAAATGTTTCTTCGCTATTGGTTTATGTAACATTTTGGGGGATGCATATGACATTTTGGGGACATATAGCAATGCGCTGTTGTAACAGTATTTTCAATTTATCTTTTAAGTAGTAACACAAAATTCAATGTTGCATTTTTTTCAATCTATATGTGTGTTGTGTCATCCTTTGTAGCACAGAAATTTTTTTGTGGAACGAAAAGAACATAAATATTATACAGTGAAACACGTTTTGAGCAACCGCCTTATACACACACCCAAAAATGGTCTTAAAAGATGCTTCTCTCTTGCGAAAAGTCACAAAGGATAAAGAGTGTCGCCTAATGACGAAGACAATCATTTAGGTGGCAGAAGCCATGTAAATGATGGTCTTTAACTCTCTGCCGACTACGTAGCTTTCTGCGTTATGTACTCTGCCATAAAGTAATGCTGTTAACCCTTTTCATCCTGATACCCCCATTGCTTAAAATAAATTTGACTGATAGTTCAAGAGTGGTGCCAGAATAGCTTGGCGCCTGAGGCACCACCCTTGAACTAAAACAGTTGATCTATCTCCCAATCTGTAATGTAGCCTTTGAAGGACAATAAGCACATTTTACAAAATCAGCCTTGGGATGTAATGGGTTAAGCGTTCATTTCTGGATCCAGTGTGCATACCAAATAACAGCCTGATATGACACATTCAGTGCTAAAAATATCCAATCATGTACACTGCAAGCGAACCTGCTGGACAGATCATAGTGCACTACAGGAAGTTGTCTAGGCGGCAGGAGCCGCCATTCGTAGGCAAGGAGCTACTGGCAGGTGATCTCATAAAGGAAATGGTTCAAAACAGATTCTGTTTTGTGCAATGGCGTCGACACATTGCACCGCAAAAAGCATATGAAACAAGAACTGTCATAAAATCAAATTATCTTGTCTTTTTACATGTTCACCTCTGACGCATGAAGAAAATATGGATTGACCATTATGATAGTTGAAGGGTGATACCAGAATAGCTTGGCACCAAAAGGCAGATCATGGTGGATACCGTATGACCTGAATAAAACTTACTTACTTACTTACTTACGCCTGTCACCCCTACCCGGGTATAGGCCGTCGACGAGAGACCTCCAGCAACTCCTGTCCTGTGCTTCTCCTTCGATTCTACTCCAGGTGGTTCCCAGTCTCTTGATGTCTGCTTGGAGGTCTCGACGCCAGGAGTTTCTCGGCCTACCTCTTTTCCTCTTTCCCTGGGGGTTCCATGACAATGCCTGCCTAGTGATACTGGAAGCTGGCTTTCTCAGACTGTGACCGATCCATCCCCATCTTCTTCGCCCAATTTCATTCTCTGCTGTTATCTGCTCTGTTCTCTCCCAGAGTCTGACGTTGCTGATCTTCTCTGGCCAGTGGATTTTCAAAATTCTTCTAAGGCAACTGTTCATGAAGGTCTGTACTCTGTTGACTGTGGTTTTTGTCAATCTCCATGTCTCTGCTCCATATAGGAGAACTGCTTTTACATTGGAGTTGAAAATCCGGACTTTGGTGTGTTGTGACAGCTCTCTGGAACTCCACACTTTTTTCAACTGGAGAAAGGCTGCTCTGGCTTTACCGATTCGTGCTCTGACATCTGCATCAGTGCCGCCTTTTTTGTCTATGATGCTCCCGAGATAGGTGAAGGACTCCACCTCCTCCAACGGGGTGCCAGCAAGCAAGACTGGTTCTTCCCTGGTTGCGTTCAGCCTCATTGTCTTTGTTTTCTGTTTGTGAATGGTGAGGCCCACTTGGGACGAGATGTCAGCAAGCCTCGTGGTCTTGTCCTGCATTTGTTGATAAGTGTGGGACAGTAATGCCAAGTCGTCTGCAAAATCGAGGTCGTCAAGCTGTGTCCACAGTGTCCACTGTATTCCACTTCGTCTGTGCTCTGTGGTCATCTTCATGACCCAGTCTATGGCCAGTAGGAAGAGGAACGGAGACAGCAGACACCCCTACCTGACACCAGTTCTGACCTGGAGCTCTCTGGTGAATTGCCCTTCGTGGATCACGCGACATGTCATGCCATCATAGCTGCTCTTGATCAGGCGGACGAGCTTTGTGGGTACACCGTAGTGTCGTAGGAGTTTCCACAGAGTCTCTCGGTCCACGCTGTCAAATGCTTTCTCATAATCCACAAAGTTGACGTACAGCGGGGAGCTCCACTCCAGAGACTGTTCCACGATGATGCGGAGAGTGGCGATCTGGTCTGTACATGATCGGTTCTTCCTGAATCCTGCTTGCTGGTCTCTCAGCTGGGGGTCAACGGAGCTCTTCATTCTCTCTAGGATGATCCTGTTGAAGACCTTTCCTGGTACTGACAGCAAGGTGATTCCTCTGTAGTTGGAACACTTGCTGAGGTCGCCTTTCTTGGGAAGCTTGATTAGGTACCCCTCCTTCCAGTCAGCTGGCATCACCTCCTCTTCCCAGATCTTTCCAAACAGTGGGTACAGCATCTCAACTGTTGTCTCTAGGTCTGCTTTCAGAGACTCCGCTGGGATGCCATCTGGCCCTGCTGCTTTGCCATTCTTCAAAAATGCCACTGCTTTTCTGATCTCTTCCCGGCTGGGTCTGTCACAGCTGATGGGTAGGTCGGTCTCTGCCGGCTGGATGTCGGGGGGGGGGGGGGGGGGGGGGTCGGGTGGGCTAGGTCTGTTCAGTAACTCTTCAAAATACTCGGCCCATCTGTCGAGTTGGTCTGCTCTGTCTGCAATAGGCTTGCCTTCTTTGTCTTTTACTGGTCTTTCTGTATGGCCATACTTACCCGACAATCTTCTGGTAATGTCGTAGAGCTGTTTCATGTTGCCGCTGCCTGCTGCCTTTTCTGCCTCTGCTGCCAGGCTGTCTGTGTAGGCCCTCTTGTCTGCCCTGATACTCCTCTTCACCTCGCGGTTGGCTTCCGAGTATTCCCCCTGTGCCCTTATTTTGGCTGCTCTCGTGCGACTGTTGTTGACCGCTGCTTTCTTCTGCTTCCTCGCTTCTATCTTCTTCAAGGTCTGTGCTGACAGCCAGTCCTTGTGGTGGTGTTTCCTGAACCCTACAGTGTCTTTGCAGGTTGAGTTCAGCGCCTCTCTAACTGCCTTCCACTGCTGCTCTGTGGTGACCGCCTCCTCTTCATTTACTAGCTCCTGTAGCGCTTGAAACCGGTTGGACAGCACCAGTTTGAACTCTTCTCTAACTCCAGTTTCTCTCAGGAGGCCTACATTATAGCGCTGTCTTCTTGTTGTCACCTGAATAAAACAGTAGTCTTCAAATGACAACTGCACATTTTGGGAATCTTGACCACAGAGCTCAATGTGATAAACTCTAGATGAAGAATGACAAAAAAGTCCGTTATTCCAAAGCTTTTGTCTTTCTGCAGTGGCTATAGCAATGAAACATTTTAATATTTAACCCATTTAGCCCCAACACCCTACAGTAGCTGATGGATTGACCATGGTAATTTAAGGGTAGTGCCAGATTAGCTTGGCACCTGATGGTGCCAAGCTAATCTGGCACTACCCTTAAATTATCATGGTCAATCCATCTCGTGCAAGTGGTACATGTTTGTGAGGTGACATCTCCAACATTTGGGAAATGTAGCTGTGGGGTTAAATGGGTTAACTGACAAATGTAGGACATACCAAACAATTTGTCAACATTCTGCCTGAGAACAGTGATGAAGGGTTGGCAGTTCTGCTGCGCTCCCCTGAGCATGATCTTCACAATGCTGTCTGCGGTCTGTGCGTTGTCCTTGGGAAGCTGCAGCAGAAGGTATGGCAGCGAGTGAAAGAATTTGTCCATCAATTCCAACCTAAAAACACACACAAAATTCAATTCATTCAAAACACAAAATTCAATTCATTCAAAACATCATCTCTGCACTCAGAAATGCCCATATGTACTCCACCCCACCCCACCCCCAAAAATCGACACAGAGCACCTTGCACCATCATGCCTGTACTCATCTGGTATAACTCGTTTGATGCGTGCTGCGAAAGGATTCACAGCTTTTTGCCGGTATCCGGAAACGGCATGTCTCTCCCCAGTAAGCAACGGTCCTGGGGCCCACAACAGCCACAGTGGGCCCGCGCACAGCTGTGCATGGGCCCACTGTGGCCATCATGGGTTCAAAGATGTTTTGCTAATGGGGGGAATGAGTTTCCAGTCAGTCTGACCAGCGTCTGGAGCCTTTTTCCTCACCTTTGCTCCAAAGGTATTTGATTGACAACACAGGAGCTGCATTTCAGGCCATAAAACACAAACTGGTATGGCAGGTCCTGTTGTGCACGAGCGCCCCTATGAGAGATCACCTGTCATTAAAGACCACTATTCAGGTTGTCGCCACCTGAATGATGGTCTTTAATGACGGGCAACACTTTGTCTTTCAAGACTGCTCTTAGGAGAGCACCTGTCAATTAAGACCACTTTCCCTTGTACAGAAGGAGGCTGCTCAAAGCAGGGTGTACTGTAGAGAAAAATATGTCTGCGCATTAACAAACAGGTGCACTAACCTATCGGCCCCTGTTACTTTTTGCAGTAAAGATTCTGAGTTATGTGTAATACTGATTGCTGTGGCTGCATTTTTTGACACAACTGAAAATATGAATTTTTTTCTAAATCGTTTTTCCAAAAATCGTAATTTTTCCAAAAATACTTACCAATGGCATTACTAATAGGAAGGTACACTTAGCTTACCGATTTCAGCCTAAGTATCCGTTGTGTATAGCAACACAATCGGGGAGGTGACTCCAGGGAGCTGTTACCCAAAAACTCCCTGGGTGGCCTCCCCTCCCTCCCCATGAGGCCACATGGGCTGACACGCCAGTTTCACGCTAAGTGTACGTAGCTGGCGGGAAGCGGGGCAGGTGGGAGGGCCCTTTGAGTAATGCCATCGGTAAGTATTTTTCGAAAAATGTATTTTTCGAAAAATGTATTTTTCGAAAAATGTATTTTTCGAAAAATGTATTTTTCTCAAAAATGTATTTTGGGGAAAAATACTTACCAACGGCATGATTAATAGGAAGGTACACTTAGCTTACCGATTTCAGCCTAAGCATCTGTTGTGTACACTACACAACCAAGGAGGTGACTCCAGGGAGTCGTTACCAAGAAACCCTGAGTGGCCTCCCTTCCCTCCCTATCCGGTCACGTGCTCGGGAGTCTCTCGCCAGTCTTTTGCCTTAGCTCAATAGCGGCAAGCGGGGCAGGAGGGTGGGACCTCTGAGTCATGCCATCGGTAAGTACTTTTTGAAAAAATACATTTTAGAGAAAGATAAATTTGTTTTCTCAAAACTCTTACCGATGGCATGACCAATAGGAAGAATAGCGAATAGGAGGAGGGTGCCGCCTATAATACAATTCATTCAGTCCTCTCTGCGCCGTCTGGTGCTTGAGGCGACGGCAAGGGAGCGCCACTTTTGTCTGTCAGCTGCTATTTTGGGTGCTGTTTGCAGAGTAAGGCCTCTGTTCTTGAGCTCTCGCTCCACGGTTCGGCGCCACGTCTCCTTTGGTCGCCCACGGTTTCTCTTCCCCTGTGGTGTCCATCTCAGTGCCACCCTTGGTAATGAGTCAGGTGACATTCTGCAAACGTGGCCTAGCCATCTCCATCTCCGTGTGGCGATGGTTTCAGCGATGCTGTCTGCGCCTGCTCTCTTCCGTAGTTCCTATAATACAATACCCCCAGCGAAAAATCACCAAGAACAACTGCACTCCCCATGCGTTAGGTTATCGAGGCCCCCCCACATGCGCCCACTCCCGATGATTTCAGCTAGGCGTACCTATGGCGCCTGCAGCGCCCGGAGGGAGTGTTGCGCCGCCGAGATGTCCCCCACCAGGGCCAGGTTGTCACGTTGGCCGGATAGGCTTCTCAGGTAGAAGCGGGCGAAGGTGGATTCAGCCCACCAGCACAGGGCCGCCACAATGTTGCGCACTGCGCAGTTGCGGTCAAATGCAATGCTAGTTGCCACTGCCCTGACTTCATGTGCCCATATGCGCATCATCTTTGCTCTCTCTGGGGAGAGTTCTGAGTATGCAGACCGGATGACCCAGCGTAGCTAGGACGAGATCGTCTGAGTGGAGATATCATGACTGCCCGGGGCCAAGGGCAGGAAAAGGCGGGCACACCCTCGTCTGAATGGCTTCGTTCTGCGACCGGGTCCTGTTGACGGGATTTCCGGGACTGGTCTGTACATCTGAGGGGGCAAATTATTATGACCTAGGGTGCGGCTGCGGGTGGGCGATTCTTGGTAAAGAAGGACTGGTCGGTGAGGAGCTGCACTGAACCATCGGCCCTGAACTGCAGATAGGCGGGGCGCACTGAGAGTGCATGTAACTTGGTCACCCGGGATGCTGTGGCGAGTGCCAACAGGAAGCATGTTTTTCTGGTTAGGTCGCTGAACTGTGCCAAGGGGAGAGGTTCGAAGCGGTCCGAGTTGAGCCACGTCAGCACCCATGCCAAGTCCCTGCGCGGGATCAGCGAGCACGAGATCGGCCGTTGAAGGTCTAGGTGCGTCATCAGGTCCGAGAGGTCCTTGCAGGCCCCTGGGTCTGGCCGGCCCAAGTGGTGGTAAGTATCTGCAATCATGGCCAAGTACCCCTTGATGGTGATGGGGGCGAGGTTCTGTTGGACGAAGAGCCACAGAAAGAACTCGGCCAGTTGGGGCATAGTCAGATCCGTGGGGGAGAGCTGCTGGGCGGAGCACCAGGACTGCAGGACTCTCCATTTGCCCTCGTAAACGTTCCAGGTGGAAGCTCTGCGGGCTGCTGTGATAGCTGCCACTGCTGCACTCAAGAAGCCTCTTGCGGCGAGGGCCTGCCGCACAACCTCCAAGCATGAAGGAGCAACTGCTCCGGGCACAGGTGGTATAGACTCTGCCTGGGCTGCTTGAGCATCGTGCGGGGGGGGGGGGGGGGGGGGGGGGGGGGGGGAGGCGCAAGGGGGCATCTGTGGCCAGATTCAGGAGGTCGGTGGTCCAACTCCTGGCCCAGCTGAACGGCGCCACCAACAGAAGAACTGGAGCTTTTGGAGGAGCTTCTGGAGGACTTTGGATACCCGGAGCTTCTGGAGACTTTGGGTACCCGGAGCTTCTGGAGGACTTTGGGTACCAGGACAGACGGCAGGTACACATACGCCAGCAGGCCCTCCCAAGGAAAGGAGAGAGCGTCTACCGCCAAGGCCAGGGGATCCAGAATGGGTGAGACAAAAAGGGGGAGCTGCTTCTTCCACCGTGTGGCGAATAGGTCGATCATCGGTGTGTCCCAGCGGGCGCAGATGAGCCGGAAGATGTCCGGATAGAGAGACCACTCCGTGTGGAGAAGCTGACCCCGCCGTGAGAGGGAGTCCGCGAGGACATTTAGGTGGCACGGGATGTGTCGTGTTTGAAGAGCGATGCCGCGATCCCTGCACCACAGGAGGACTTGGTACAGGAGCATGCAGAGAGAGGGTGATCGCGTCCCGCCTTGGTTCTGGATGTAGGCGACTACCGTGGCGTTGTCGGAGAGAACCAGGACGGCTTGGTGACAGAGACGAGTCTCCCAGGCGACGAGGGCAAGCCACACGGCCTTCAACTCCAGCCAGTTGATGTGTCTGCCAACGTGATCTTGCACACCAGCTGCCCAAGGCTGTGACGAACTCCGGCAGCAGGTGTGCTCCCCAGCCGGCTAGGTTTGCATCTGCGCAGATGGAGAGTAGAGGTGAGGGGGAGACGAGGGGAACCCCCGACGCAAGCCAGGACAGATCCGTCCAACACTGGAGGTGAGGCCTGACCAACGGAGACACTGGGACCAGGACCACCAGATCGCCAGAGGATGGGCGCCAGTGGAGGAGCAGATACAACTGGACCAACCTGGGGTAGAGCCTGCCGAGGGGCAGGAGGTTTGCCACCGCGCTGAAGAGTCCCAGGAGTTGGAGCCAGACCCTGGCCAGAACCGCCTCCGTACGCGAGACTTGGAGCGCCAGTGCTGCTAGCTTCTGAATCCATGCCTCGGGGAGCCGCACTCGGTTCAGGTCGGTCAGGAATTCCATGCCGAGGTGGATAAACCTGCGAGACGGCGCGAGATCCGACTTGCCCATGTTGACCAGGAAACCGAGCTGGTGAGCAGTGCATCCCTGCCCTTTTCCAGAGCGGAGGCAACCTGGTTCGAGAAGAGCAGATCGTCCAGACAGTTGGAAGTCGGTCTCGGGGACAACTGTCGGAACCTGGCGACGACCACGTCAATGATCCTGGTGAAAACCCAAGGGCTGAGGTTGAGACCGAAGGGGAGCGCCCGGAACTGATACACCACTCCGCGGAATGCGAAGCACAGAAATTGTCGGGAGGCCAGGCGCATGGGAACGTGCAGGTACGCATCCGCCAGGTCAAGACTCACTGCAAAGTCCAGCGGTTGGATCGACGCCCTCAGGGCCCTGGCCGTCTCCATCCAGAAGTAAAGAGAGGAAATGTACCTGTTGAGCGCCGAGAGGTCTATGATGGGTCGCCACTTGCCGCCGGGCTTGGGGACGATGAAGAGACGGCTGTAGAATGCCAGGGAGTCGTGTCGAGAGACCACCTCCGTGGCAGACTTCTGAAGCAGGGCGGCGACCTCGCCATGAAGAGTGTCCACTTTGAGCCGGTCAATTGGGACTCTGGTCCAGAGAGGGGAGCGCCGCAGAGGAGGAGGGGACTGAAAGGAGATCTGGAGGCCTTCTGAGATGGTGGAGAGGACCCAAGGGTCATCCGGCAGCAGCGAGCGCCACGCGTCGTGGTGCCGAGCTAACCTCCCACTGACTGGAGACCCTGCAGAGAGTGGTGGGGGCAGGTGCGGGGGGGGGGGGGGGGGGGGGGCCCTCCCACGACTGGTCCTCTGGGCGGGCTTGGGCAAGGAGGGGGTTGGGGCTGGGAAGGAGCGGGAACGGCCGGCAGCTGGGGTACGAGTGGAGAAGCGGGTGCCCCTGGAGTAGGGGCGAGCAGCAGGTCTAACGGTCCACAGGGTGCGACCCACGGCCTTGCGGGCAGCCTGAAAGTGGGCGGGAGCAGCGCGGGTGGGCCAGATATCCTTGGACACGTCTTTGACTGCCAGGTGGGTCCAAAGAGAAATGCACCCCGAGCGGAGCCTGGCGGAGCTGTGTCTTCACTGACACGGGGAGGTCGGAGCAACCACGGAGGATGATGTCTCGGCGCATCAGATCGCAGTTAGCAGCGGCAGCCATGGCGTTCACAGAGGTATGGTACACAGCACGGTTGGCAGCCACCGCTAAGGCAAGGATGTCTCCCAACAGCGCTGAAATAGAGGGGTGCCAGGAATCCTCCACGCATCTCACTACAGCCTGTGTTGCCAGTTCCAAGAAGCCAGCACAGGCCAGAGCGTTGCGGACGAGGATCGCCATCTTGTTCAGTCCTTGTGGCATCCGGAGCTGCAGGGACCTGTATTTCTGCTGCGACATCCACCGCTGGAAGGGGGCAGGCGAAGGCCTGAGAATGTCCGGCGTACCAGCGCTGCCGAAAGGAGATATCCAAATCCTCCAGCCACTTGGAGTCCGTGAAGAAGCTGGTGTCTCCGAAGGAGCCCTGCTGTAGGTGTGCCGAAAAGGCCCCCACGAGATCCCGGAACCCTGGGGGCTGGGGGAGGGACTTGAACCTCTTGACCTGTCTGGGGCATCCACAAATGCAGAGGCTTTCCTCTTGAGGTGGGGGAGACGGGGGGCAGGTGTCCGGCGGAAGAACGGATGAAAGCAGCCGCGCGGCTTCGTCTAAGGATCGCAGGTTACAAAGGCAGTAGGGGCCGAGAGGCTGCCGGAGGACGGCGAGCCAGGGGTCGTGGACCGACGATCATCCAGGAGCAGGGCCGAGAGAATCCTCTGGCAGTAGACTAAGGGCGAGAGAGACGCCGACCGCCGGGAGGGATGCCACATCCCGTCCAAGGAGTGGGTACTGCCGTAGGGGGATCACCTGCGCACGTCGAGGGAGAGGGCCTGAAAGGCGGGGAAGTCTCTTGCAGCACGCCGTCGACACTCGGCGTTTGAGGGGGAAGAAAGGTGGCTCACCTAAGGGCTCCTCCGACGAGGCGGGAGGCTGGGAACCGTGGGCGAATGCTCACTAGAGGACCGGCGGCCTGAAAGATCGCTATGGTGAGAGGTTAGGCGGCTACTGGGGGAACGACTGCGTAGGCGTGGTCCCACCCGCCGGGTCCTGGCGCACGCGTCCGCGCAAGGGGGGGGGGGAGTCACGAGAACGTTCCCGCGCTGACGAGTGGTGACGCTTGTGCGGGGCAAGCATGCCGGGGGTGGGGTGGGGGGGCGAGAAGCTGTCCGTTTCCTCGGGGCGGTAGTACTGGCAGAGCAAGAGCCAGAAGATGTGTGGGATCAGGGACTGTGCGCCCTGCTGTGCCATACCTTCCGGTCCCGTGGCTCTAGTGGATGGGGGGTTGCTGCACGTCGGAGAACCTCCGGGTGGGGAGAGCGCCGCTGTTGCCAAGGACACACTGGCACGGCCTTAGAGGCTACATGTGGACCAGGGGTGCTGTTGTTCACCGTGTTGCGGGGTGACCCAAGCCGCTGCCGGCTGTGCTCCGTGGTGGAGCGGGCGGACAAAGTGCCAGTGGTCTCGTCCGGCTTAGGATGTCTGTCATTCACCGTGTTGCAGGGCGACCGAAGGTAATCCGCGAAGGCTGAACACAACCGTCTTGGTGAGCTAAGTGTAAAAGATTGGCGGGAGACTCCCGAGCACCTGACCGGATAGGGAGGGAAGGGAGGTCACTCAGGGTTTCTTGGTAACGACTCCCTGGAGTCGCCTCCCTGGTTGTGTAGTGTACACAACGGATGCTTAGGCTGAAATCGGTAAGCTAAGTGTACCTTCCTATTAGTCATGCCATCGGTAAGAGTTTTGAGAAAACAAAATACATTTTAGAGAAAAATTCATTTGTTTCCTCAAAATCCTTACCGATGGCATTACTAATAGGAAGAATAATGAAAAGGAGGAGAGTGCCGCCCACCATACTCCAGCCTTGTAACATGCTTAGTATGGCGCCCTGGGCGCAAACTCCCGACGATTTCAACTAAGCATTACCTAGGAAGGAGTGCTGCGCTGCCGAGACATCACCCACGAGGGTCAGGTTCTCTCGCTGGCCCGAGAGGTCTCTGAGGTAAAAGCGGGTGAAGGTGGAACTCTCCCGCCAACCAAGGGCCGCCACAATGTCTCTCCCCGCACAGTTGCGGTCGAAGGCAATGCTTGTGGAGACCGCTCTGACTTCGTGCGCGCAAATTCACAGCCTCTTAGCCCCCTCCGGGGAGAGGTCCTCAAATGCGGCTTGGATGACCGAGCGCAGCCAAGAAATTGTCTGCGCCAAAATATCGTTCCTGCCACGTCTCAGGAGCAGGAAAGAGGCATTTCCGTCCCCGTCGGAAGCGCCATGATCTGCGCAGGTAAATGCGCAAGGCCCGTACCGGATCCTGCTGGCGGGACTCCCGAGAATGATCCAACTCCTTGAGCAGCCGGAGGTTAATGATATGCGCTCCGGCCGAGGAAAGGACGGGTTCGTCAGAAGCTGGAAGGAACCATCAGCTCTGAACTGTAGGCAGGCTTGGTCCACCGAGAGTGCATGTAGCTTGCTGACCCTGGCCACCGAAGCGAGGGCGAGGAAGAAGCAGGTCTTCCTGGTGACGTCGGCCATCGTAGCTAAGGGCAACGGCTCGAACCGGCCTGAATTAAGCCACGTTAGGACCCATGCCAGATCCCACACGGAACAAGGAGCTCTGGACCAGGTGCTGAAACTCGAAGAGGGCCATGAGGTGCAAAAGATCTTTGCGCACCCCTGGGTCCGGATGGCCCATATGGCGGTAGGTATCGGCGATCATAGAGAGATACCCCCGGATGGTAATAGGGTAATAGGGGCCAAAAGCTGCTCCCCAAAAATGCCACAGGAAGAACTTGGCCAACTGGGGTGTCATCAGAGCCGTGGGGGCAAGGCCCTGGGGCTGACACCAGGACTGCAGGACTCATCACTTTCCCTCGTATACTCGCCGGGTGGACGCTCTGCGAGCAGTAGCGATAGCCTCCACTGCCGCACACGAGAAACCTCTTGTGGCGAGGGCCGCACAACCGCCAGGCGTGTAAGCGGAGCCTCTCTGGACACGGATGAAAAAGGTTTTGCCGGGGCTGCTTCAGCATCGTACGAGGCGAGGGTAACCGCAGTGGGCAGTCAGTGGTGAGGTTTGAAAGGTCGGTCGTCCAGCTCCGGCACCAGCTGAAAAGAGCCACGAGGAAGAGGACCGTGTTGGAGCCCCTCAGGTTCAGCAAGACCTTGGTAACGAGTACCGCCGGGGGGTACGCATAAGCCACGAGACCTTCCCATGAGATCGACAGCGCATCCACCACCCAGGCACAGGGGACCGGGACTGGCGAGACGAAGAGGGGAAGTTGTGTATTCCACCGCGTTGCGAAAAGGTCGACCCTCGGAGTCTCCCAGCTTGCGCATATCATCCGGAAGATCTCCGGCTTGAGGGCCCACTTGGTATGTAGCAGCTGCCCCCGCCGCGAGAGTGGCTGCCCCCGCCAGCACATTCAGGCGACCGGGGATGTGACGTGCCTGGAGCGAGATGTCGCGATCCCAGCACCACAGAAACAACTGGTATAGGAGCATACAGAGTGTCGGCGAGCGAGTCCCTCCCTGCTTCTGAATGTAAGACACAACTGTTGAGTTGTCTGAGAGAATCAAAATCTCATGGTGGCGGAGGCGTGACTCCCAAATGACTCAGTGCCAGCCAGACAGCCCTCATCTCTAGCCAGTTGCTGTGTCTGTCCCGGAAGGCCAGCGGCCACTGGCATGAGACCTCGTCAAAATCCGGGAGAAGGTGCGCCACCCAGCCGGAGCGACTCGCGTCCGTGCAAAGCAAGAGCTGTGGAGGGGGAAAGCGAGGGGTACTCCCGACCCAAACCAAGCCGGGTCCATCCACTGCTGGAGGTGAGTCCGGACCAAGGGAGAAACAGGCACTGGGGCTGTGTTGTCACCCGAGGACGGACGCCAATGGAGCAGAAGATGCAACTGGATCGGCCATAAGTAGAGTCGGCCGAAGGGCAGCCGCCGCACTGATCACACCCAGCAATTGCAGCCAGGTCCTGGCCGGGCACGCCTCCGCGAGGGACACGGTGAGCCACCACCACCAGTTTCTGCACACGAGCGTCCGTGAGCCTCACCCTGTTGCGGTCGGTCAGGAATTCCATTCCCAGGTGTACGAAGATATGGGAAGGGGAGAGGTCCAATCTCCCGAGATTGACCATGAACCCCAGCCGCTGTAGGAGGGCCAATAAGGGTGTCCCGATCCGTCTCCAGGAGCGTCCTGGTTCCGGAGCAGAAGGTTGACCAGATAATTGGAAGTCGGGCTGGACCAAGACTGTCGGGCCCGGGCCACAACCATGATCTGCGTGAAGACCCAGGGGCTGAGGTTGAGGCCAAAGGGGAGGGCTCGAAACTGGTATACCATCCCACAAAAGGCGAAGCGCAGGAAGTGCCGAGACGACGGGTGAATGGGGACGTGCAGATAAGCGTGGCGAGATCGAGACTGACGGCAAAGAGCATGGGGCGAACCGCCGACCTCACCGCCTGCGCGGTCTCCATGTGAAACGAGGGGGCCAAAATGAACTTGTTTAGAGCCGACAAGTTGATGACAGGGTGCCAACGGCCGCCCGGCTTGGTGACCAAGAAGAGGCGGCTGTAGAAGGCCGGCGAGTTGTGGTGAGAGACCACCTCCGTGGCTGCCTTCTGGAGCAGGGAAGCAATCTCCATCCGAAGAGCCTCCACCCTGCAAGGGTCGGCCGGCGCGCGCGTCCAAACCGGGGAGGGAGTGCTGGAGGGGGGTGGAGGTGGCGAAAGGAAATCCGTAACCCATCCAAGACGGTGGAGAGCACCCATGGGTCGTCTGGAAACAGCAACTGCCACTCGTCACCGTGCAGGGCAAGCCGCCTGCCGACTGGGGGCTCCGCGGGGGTCAGCGGGAGCGGAAGCGGGCGGGAGTCTCTGGGCCCGTCCCCGCCGCCTAGTGCCACAAGGCCATAAGGGGGCAGGGGGCGGGGGGGTGGAAAGGCGCGAGCACGGCTGGGGAAAACTGCTCCACCCGGGCCGCGGGAGGAAAGTTGAGGGGCGGGTCTGAGGCTCCGCAGAGGGCGACCCATAGCCTTGCGGGGCACAGGAAAGTGCGGGGAGTCCGCGGGAGGAACGCTAGGCCAAAGGTCCTTGGCCGAGTCCTTTACCGACTCCCAAGGGGAGCCTGTCGTAGTTGTCCCTTCACCGAGGCAGGCAACCCCGGACACCTCCGCAAGACTCCATCCTGCTGCATCAAGTCGCAGTTGGCCGCGGCGGCGAGCACGTTAGTCGAGGCGTGGTAAACTGCGCGATTGGCCGTCACCGCCAGGGAGTGTAGGTCGCGCAAAGGATCCGGGGCTTTCGGCAACTCCCAGAAGTCCTCGACCCGCCGCACCACAGTTTGGGTCACCAGTTCCAAAAAACCCAAACAGGCCAGGGAATTTTAGACGAGGGTCGCAGTCTTCTCCAGGCCCTGGGGAATACTCCTGCCAACAGCAGCTTTCCCCCCGACCTGCACCTTCGCCGCGGGCTCCACCGGCGGGAGAGGGCACAGGAAGTACTGCGAGTGTCGTGCGTACCAGTGTTGCGGCAACTTGATATCCACGTCCGCGGGCCAGTGGCAGTCGGAGAAGAATCCCCTGTCGGATAACTTGCGCTGTTGGAGATGCGCATTAAAAGCATTCACGAGGTCCCAAAACCTGGAGGTTTGCGGGAGGGATTTAAATCGCTTAAACTGTCGCAACGCGTCTACGGAGGCTGAAGCCCTCGTTTGAGGGGCGGCGAGGTGGGGGGCACAAGTCCGGAGGCAGAAAGGCTCAAATCACGCGCAGCCTCATCCAGGGCTCTCAAAGTCTCCACGCCCGAGGCATAGGGGCCGGCAGGGGGAGACGAGCTAAGGGCCGAGGAGTGGGGACTGCCGACCGGGGTAAGGGACTTCAACCCCGGGGAGAGCGGGCGAGGGGTGTGACCCGAGACCGGGGACCGAAGTTCCCGCGAAAGGAGCGCTGAGGCCGAGTTCTCTGGATGCAGGCTGAATACATCCTCCACATCCCCCCAGTCCGACCAACTGGGTGAGGAGGGAGGGTCAGAGCAGAGCGCATCGCCGGAGGGAGGGCCCAAAGATGGGAGATGAGACACGGAGCCCCGTGCGTGGGGCTCGGTGCGTCGTGCCTGACAAACAGGCACGTGGGCCATAGGCGTAAAACTAGCACTCACCTGAGACTTTGGTCGCCGGGAGTGAGAATGGTGGCGAGGCCTGTTGCAGCTATAACTGCGAGATCGCACGGAGCTGGGGCGTCGGTCCCTGGTGAGCGGGCTGTGGCTCAGGGAACGACGACGCGAGGTCGCCCGCCGATCCGGACGGGGGACGGGGTAAAGCACCTTCGCTGGTGCTGTGTGCGTTCATCCACCCTCCGGTGCCTGGAGGGCGCGCCGGACGAGCCCCCTGTTGCTGGGGGAACTAGCGTCAGACGGGGTTGGGGGAGGGGAGGAGAGGGGGGGGTTGGGGGGAGGGGGGTTGGGGGGAGAGGGGGGTCGGGGGAGGGGGTTGGGGGAAGGGAGGTTGGGGGGAAGGGGGGTTGGGGAGGGGTGGCTGGGGGGGAGGTGAGGGGGAGGTTGGGGGGGAGGTTGGGGGAGGGGGGTTGGGGAGGGGAGGGGGGGGGCTCGAGTGAGTCAGGGACCCCAGAGGCTTAGAACTCGTGGGGCGAGACTCGGGAGAGGCCACAGGCGGGACCCTGCGCCGCATCTGAGAAGGCCTCTGTCGTGCACTGGCAGACGCCTTGGTCACCAGGTGGCTCGTTCCAGCTGGGAGGGGCGGTCCCGGTCGCCGCGTGTCCCGGTCCACTTCAGAGCGGGAGGTAACGGCCGAGGGATGCGCACCGAGGTCAAAAGTGGTCGAGGTCCGGCGCGAGGCCAGGCCCACAATATCCGAGGACACCCGCCTACAGGGTCCAGGGCTGGAAGGCACAGGTGCGGATGTTGTAGTGGCAGCGGGGAGGTCACCCGCCGGCTGCCTACTGCGGTCCCAGGAGGTCGACGGGAGGCCACACCAGTAAAAGTGAATTTTTCAATTAAAATGCATTTTTTTGAAAAATACTTACCGATGGTATTACACTTAGGAAATGGCTCTTAGCTGGCCTAATTTTAGCCAAATTTTGGTTGTGTCCGTATAAGGGGGTGTTGGCAGGAGTGGGGCGCCATAGACCATGCCAAACCCGAATAGCCTCCCCTTACTCACATCCGGTACAAGATTACCCAGCATACCCCAGTTTAGTTCTTAGCGAACTGCGGCAAGCGGGGCCGGAGGGAGGGACCTTCGAGTAATACCATCGGTAAGTATTTTTCAAAAAAATGCATTTTAATTGAAAAATTCATTTGTTTTCTCAAAACACATTACCGATGGTATTACACTTAGGAAGAATCACAAAGAGGAGGTGGGTGCCGCTATAGCGCCCCTACTGCCAACCACATTGCCCACAAACTCGCCCTCCTGCAGCACACTCCCGATAATTTTAGCTAAGATACCTGCGGCGCCTAGGGCGCCGGGAGGGAGTGTTGCGCTGCTGCGGTGTCTCCCACCAGCGAGAGGATCTGTCGCTGGGAGGAGAGGTCCCTCAGGTAGCAGCGGGCGAAAGTGGACTCCGCTCGCCATCTCATAGCCGCCACAAGACTTTGACTGCACCGGCGCTGTCGCAGCGGAACTTGCGGCCATGGCTCTGACCTCATGCGCCGCGATGTGCAACATGTGGCATCAACAGGTCAACGTCCTGGAAGGCCGGGCGGATAACTCCCCGGAACCAGGAGGAGCAGGTCTGGGCTGAGATACCACGTCTACCTGTGGACAGAGGGAGAAAACAGGTGTGTGCGTCCCCCTGCGCCAGCTTGGTCCGGCGCAGGTACACACGGAAGACTCTCACCGGTTCCTATTGTCTGGGCTGCTGAGTGGAATCTGACACTCGTACGGGCAGACAGACATAGACTGTAGGGCAGCCAAGGCGACCACGACTTGGCCCCGAGGGCTGGTACCGTAGTAGCTGCCCGGCGCCTTCCGTCCGTAACAGCCAGCCATCTGTGTGTGTGTGACGACAGCGCGTACGGATACTGACCCTGGAAGAGGTAAGGCTGTCACCGGGTTTTGAAGTCTGTTCTCCCGGGTGGCATCCAACACGCGCAGGGCGAAACCACTGTCGCCGTCATGTAGGCCGCATCTCGTCCAGGCAGATGTGTCAGGTAGCTGTAGCATGAACCGGTCGACTGGCACTGCCAGCCACCCGGGTGTGTGGACAGCGTGCATCGTACTGAGCCTGGAGGTTGAGTCAAGGACTGCCCTGAAGCTCTCCTCCTTGAAACATCCGTCAGGCGCATCAGTGCCGGGTTCCAACAGACGAGGTTGAGATCCCGTAAGCCCCCAAGGTAGAACTTGGTCCCTGCGCAGCACAGCGGGGCATTCCAAGCGAAGGGAGCCCCTGAAAGTGAGGTTTTGCAGCTACCCGGGTCTGATGAGCGAAATCGCCTGTAGGAGTCGGCGATCATGGTGAGATAGTCCTGAACGGTGAAAGGGGGGCCGTCCTTAGGAGATGAAAAACCCCGAGGAAGCACCCTGCCAGCTGGGGCTTCGTCCAGTTCGGAAGGAAGAAGGTTGTCATTCCCGTCACACAGCGCTCGACATCTACCCTCGCAACTCGACTGGTTGAGGGTCTGCGGGTTGTCTCGGTAGCACCCATGGCCGCCGTAGGAAGCCTCTGTGGAAGAGGGCTTGCTGCCCAATCTCCGGGTGCGCACCTACATCCACCAACCTGCAACACAAGTAATGGCGGACAACCAAGCGTATAATTCGGCATTCATTCTCGATGGCGAGCAGTGGAGCTGGAAGATCTGGCCACAGCGACGCCTCCCCGCGCGGCAGGCCTCCAGCGCACTAGCCTCTCCCAATTACGCCCTCCTTCTCCAAGCAGAGGAGGTGTCAGGTTGAACGGTGATCCCCTAGTAAGTCATCCGTCCTAAGAGAGCTGAAGAAGGGACTGAGAGTCCCTCCTACACTGTCCTGCTCCCGTCTACTGGGAGTCCCACTCGAACAGGACGACCACGCACTCCATCCTCGACGGAATCCCGGCGAAGAAAACACGTAGTACCTGTCCCGTAGCGTCGGCCCTCTAGTCGACGGCGAAGTGGGCATGATCCCAGCCTACCGCCCGGCTTGCCAACTGGTTACGACTTCGAAACTCGAGTTGTCCCAGGTCCTGGAGACGCACCGCTGCTCTCAGGTCTTTGTCTGGTATCTGCCGAGATGACGAGGCACTTGTGTCGAGTCGAAGGACGAAGATCGTGCTCCAATCTACCGTCTAGTGTAAGAGCTGCGTCGACCCTACTGCCACAGGCCCGAGCGCAACGACCTCTCAGGAACTAATTCCTGCCAAGTTGTCCCGTCTAACTCCCTGTACTTGCGCCCCCGGCCGCAGAATCCACAGCGCCGAATGGGTAACTTCCTGAAGGCGCTACCGAGGGTAAGTCCATCCGCTCCGGTCCGGCGCTGCAGCCTGCCGGAACTCGAAGTCGCCGCCACCCAGGGAAGCGAACGCTTCCGCTAGGTCCCGAAGCTGTCGTCTAAGGAGGCAACAAGCGTGCCTGGTCACCGCTGACTACGGCCAGGCCCAAGCGAAGAGTAGCACCCCGTCGGGGAATTGAAGCGACTAGCCGCAAGTCATCTCAGGCGGAGCTAATCTGAACTGTGTGCATACCCCCGATAAAGACGGCGTCCGCAGTGAAGTCTGTCGGACCAGTCCTCCACCCGCGCTGACCTCTATCCCTCGCGCGCCTGGAGTATGCTGTCCCTGACGTTCACAGGAGTGTGCCGTTGGCGTCCCGTCGCCGCCTCCGTCTCTCGGATGTAAGTCGCCCAATCCGGTGCATCGGACGAACCGTGCCTCCGCGGAAGAGTGGTCCCTGCCAATCCTGTCTGACGGTCCACAGTGTTGTAAGAAGGCTGCGACATCCGGCGGCGCCCGCAGCGTGAACCAGCTGAGTGACAGGCCTTGAAAGCCTCCTTGTCGGTCTGCCCAGGGGGCCAAGAAGTTCTCCACTGCGCGGTGCCCTGCGTGGCCGACTCTCCACTCAGCCGCGCGTAGTCGATCAGGACGGACGCAGCAACCGTTGGCAGCGGAAGAAAGTAGGATCCCGCTGAAGCCACCAGCGCCTCCCCTGGCGCCCTGAAGCGGAGACAGAAGCCGACCAGAAGTGGCAGGGACTTGAATGCTTGGACGCGATGAGGGGACCTGCGTAGTCCCCGGCCCGAGTAGACTCTCCTGTAATCTTCGCAGTAGACGGCGAACGCAAGACCTCTCGGAACTGCGAGCGTAGCGACGTAGAGAAGCTAACCTCGTCCAGCCACGGCGAATGACGTCCTCTGGCGTCCAGCGGGAACCGTATGTTCCGCTCGCAGGCGAAGGGATGTCCAACCCCTCCGAAGTCCGGGGAACTCCGGCCGGCGGCGATCCAACGAAGGCGGACCCCGCACTTGGAAGGAACAACGTAGTCTCAGGGGGCTGCTCCCCCGAACGGTGGCGAAAACTCGGAGAGCCCGTCTTTCCCTTGCGTAGCGAGCCATGGAACTGGGACGGCATCTCCAGTTCCTCTCGTACCCCTGGCTTCTGTGAGGCGAGTCCCTGCTTCCAAAGGGGAACTGAAGATCATGAGCGAACGCCGGAACCCGAATCCCATCGTGAGGTCGTCTCTTCTGCACTGCATCTAGAGCGGCTCTCGTCTGCCTGGTCGGCGCGAGGCGTGGCCCAACATCCCGAGCCGGGATCCTGCAGTGCGAAGTGCAGTGGTCCTGTAGCCCTTGCGGTCGCCACAAGCCATAAAAAACTGGTGAGCAGCCCGGGCGAGGGCGCCCAACCTAATAATAAGAAAAATTAATCAATGCTTAATGCATGAGCACAATTTGATTGTAATAGCCCTTAAGGGATAATCAAGTTATTGAATTAGATTAAAATATGGGAGACAGAATACCCCTCTGTTTTCTCATCTCTATTGCCCAAAGCAAAGAAATCGGATTAGAGGTTCCAGGAACCTAACCTTGGAAGGATAAGAGGTGTCGCGCCCCAGCGGCCTGGCGAACCGCTGAGCCGCTGGGAAAGCAACCTTTTAACCCCTGTGTCGCGCACCACGATAAACGTACATACTCATACGTGTTTGCTACCGCGCCCACATGCTCTCACAGACACTAGACACTGTCCAGCGCCTGAGAAGCCGAGCAGTCGCTTCTGCATGTCCGTTTATGACTTGACGTCTGGCCCGGGACTGGAAGCATCGTAGGTACGGTAGCCGACGCCAGCCCTCCGCAGTCAGTGACTACAAGCTTACTGGGCCGGGGCGCATAGGTCACTGCCGTTGACATGGGCCCCACCGTGATGCTCTGTCCACCTGCTGTTTGTCCACTCTGGCCTGCGGAAGGACAGTGGGGCGGGTCACTCTTGAGGCCGGGTCCCGGGCCGGTGGAAGAATCATTGGTTTAGCCATGCAAGTAGAGGTTGTCAGCTACCTCTCCTGCTGACCAGAGCCCAGAACAAGGTATCTTGTGCTTTACAGGTCCGGGACCACCTTGGGTCCCACCTTAAAACACTTGGGCGTCTCTGTCCGGCGATCTCTGACAGACGACATACTCTCTCTGTGGGACAGCAAGGCACTGCTTCTGATTGGGGTCCCCTTTGTTACTCTTGGGCGTCTGACAGGCGAGCTCTGAAAGACGCCGACTGCTCTCTGAGTGACAACTTGCCGACCTGGTTACCCCCTGGGTGCAGTCAGTGTACTTTCAACTGACTAAAAGTGTACTTTGGACTCACATGTGTATTATTCACAAGCCAGTGAGTTGTCAGTTTCTCCAAAATGTGTATTTGTGTATAACGTGCACATGTATGTGTACCCCAAGCAAAATAGTGTACTTCAATACGCCGAATGTGTATGGTAAACAGGTCTGGGCAACCAAGCCACTAAGGTAGCAACGCAATTTAGTAATATTTAGGTAAATACCCCTTGTCAATAGACAAACAGAGAATCAGCCACGACTTATTACTTTCGTATGAGGGAAGTGGCAACCAAGCCACTGCTTCCGTGGCCACGATCTCCGATAGGCGTCGCACGCTCTCTGTGGGACAGTAAGGCCACTGCTTGTGCCCTGGGTCCGACCTTGTGGCTGTCAGGCGTCTCTGCCCGGTATCTGATAGGCGTGGTACGCTCTCTGTGGGGAAACAAAGCCACCGCTCTGACTTGGGTCCCCGCTTGTCCCTGCCGGGTGTCACTGCCCGGGGATCTGATAGGCGTGGTACGCTCTCTGTGGGATCACGAAGTCCCTGCTTCGGACTTGGGTTTCGCCTTGTTACACTCTGATATCAGTGTCCGACGATCTCTGATAGGCAACGTACGCTCTCTGCGGGACAACGAAGTCCCTGCCTCTGACTTGGGACCCACCTTGTTCATCTCGGACATCAATGCCCGGCGGTCTCTGATAGGCGTCGTACGCTCTCTGCGGGACAACGAAGTCCCTGCTGCTGACTTGGGTCGCACCTTGTAAACTCGGACATCAATGCCCGGCGATCTCGGATAGGCGTCGTACGCTCTCTGCGGGACAACGAAGTCCCTATCTCTGTGCGGGACAACGAAGCCCCTGTTCCTGACTTGAGGCGTCGTACGCTCTTTGCGGGACAACGAAGTCCCTATCTCTGTGCGTGACCACGAAGTCCCTGTTCCTGCCTTGAGGCGTCGTACGCTCTCTGCGGGACAACGAAGTCCCTATCTCTGTGCGGGTCAACGAAGTCCCTGTTTCTGACTTGAGGCGTCATACGTTCTCTGCGGGACAACGAAGTCCCTATCTCTGTGCGGGACAACGAAGTCCCTGTTTCTGACTTGAGACGTCGAACGTTCTCTGCGGGACAACGAAGTCCCTATCTCTGTGCGGGACAACGAAGTCCCTGTTCCTGACGTGGGTCCCTCCTTGTTAGCTTGGACATCACTGTCGGCCGACCTCTGATAGAGTAGGACGCAAACGGAGGTAAGCCCCCCAGCGTTAACCATCTCTCTTCCAGTCATGAGGCGGAACCTCACCAGTGCGGGTAGACTCGCCTCCTGCTCAGGGAAGGCCCTCCGCATGCTCGTCCGAGGGGCCCTGAAAGTCGCCACACATCGTGCAGATCCGAGCCTAGTTACTGCAACAAGAGGGTACAAGATGAAAGAGCGAGCGTGGCCTCTAAGGTCACGCAATAACAACGCGCGCGCGCTGGCGAATCGGACATAATTGAATATGTAGTCGAATCAAACGAGTGTACAGCGCGTGCCGACGCTCGGCGCTCCTTCCCACCCAAGGGCGCCGGTCGAGGGCATTCACCGAGATATTACCTGGCCATGGCGGAAAAAAGGAGCAAACCCACGTATCACCATATCGTAACAGCACGCCACACAGCCCGACCGGTTCGGAGCGCAGGCCGAAGCAGCGTCCGGAAGCCGCCAGTCACAGTCTCCATGGTACAAGCCGTAGGCCCGTAGAACACACAGGTCGACGAGGCGGCACAGCGTGAGCACTACTACCCCCAGTCACGCCACCATCTCCACAGTTCAAGTCCCAACGAACTAACAGTCAAGGTCGAAAACGACCGGCCAAGAACCAAAGCGGAGCTCGAACAGACAACCTACTTCTGCCAGCTAAGAACTAAAACTGGGGTATGCTGGGTAATCTTGTACCGGATGTGAGTAAGGGGAGGCTATTCGGGTTTGGCATGGTCTATGGCGCCCCACTCCTGCCAACACCCCCTTATATGGACACAACCAAAATTTGGCTAAAATTAGGCCAGCTAAGAGCCATTTCCTAAGTGTAATACCATCGGTAATGTGTTTTGAGAAAACAAATCCCAGAGGCGAGATCACCGCTGCTCCTTCCACAAAGCACACACATGGCACGGCTGGGAGGAGGAGCAGCCGGAACAAGGCAGACATAGGGCATGCGTGTCGCTCGGCCACTGAAACCCCCCAAGCACCCAGGGCACGAACGTAACTGCGCACTGCAACAGAAAACGGAACCCCACAAACGCCAACAGGCCGGGCCCATAGTATGGGCTCACGGCATTAACCGTATACGTACGCGTGAAAACTCGGCTGCGTAATGGAGCCGGAAGTCATCCCAGGCAAAGCCGTAGCTGGTCAGGGACCCGCCGGCCCACAGCACTACCCGAGACCTTACCTCATGTCGCCAGTAGGCGGAGCAGTGAAGCAATTTGCCGGCCGCCCGTTCAACCGGAGAGAGGACGAAGAGGGCCCAGTAGAAAGGTAATCCCACCAGGCGCAAGGTCCTGGTGAAGCCAGGGGCCCGGAAGAAAGGTAAATCCCCACAAGCACAAGTCACAAGTAAGGAGTCCCACAAAAAGGAAGGCCCATGGTAAATCCAAAGGCTGAGGCGAAGGAAGGAGCCAAAATAAGTCCCCAGAAGCACAGTCACAGGTAAGGAGTCCAAACAAGAACACAAGCACGTGGTAAATCCAAGGCCGAAACTGGTACGTCTGTTCGCTAGGAAGCTAAGCGTAAGACTGGCGTGTCAGCCCATGTGGCCTCATGGGGAGGCCACCCAGTGAGTTTTTGGCTAATGGCTCCCTGGAGTCGCCTCCCCGGTTGTTGACTGATTAATTATTGGTGTTTAACGGCGAGCAGGCGACTAAGGCCATCTCACGGCGGGCCTCCCTGGTTGTGTTGCTTATTACAACGGATACTTAGGCTGAAATTGGTAATCTAAGTGTACCTTCCTATTAGTAATGCCATCAGCAAGGATTTTGAGGAAACAAATGTACATGTGATTGTGTGTCTGCATGCTAGCTTCTGGGTCCACATTTCACGCAGCAAACAGTATCTGCATGTGTGCAAGTACCTGTCTGCATAGGGACTGCAGTCATCAAATGCCAGAGCTTCAAACAAGGCCAGGTACATTCTCTTTTCAGCTGACATTGGGTGTGCCTTGCTGCACTGCACATGAGCCCTTTTCAACAGCTTGTCAAGCTTCTCTGTAAACAAACAAATCATTGGGCACAGCATTAACCCCTTGACTGCCAGCTACCAGAACTGCCCTAATTAACCGGCTCAGTGATAGCTGATGCAGACTGCGTTTCTGCAATCTTTGTTAATTCAAGACCAAAAAAACGAAAATGTCCCAGGAACAGGGATGTAATATGTCAGCAAGAGGATTAGATTCTCATAAGCCCCTGCAACTGCGGGGGTTCATGAGGATCTAAGCCTCTTGCAGTTGGGTGTTGTTCACATTATCTCGGCACTTAACAGATTATGTCCATTTAAGTGAAAAGCGAGATTTTCATTTTCATAGAATGGACTTCTCATGAAATCCTGAAGGGCAAAACGTGCCACCTGTCATTAAAGACATTCTTTTAGGTGGCTAGAGATCCTTTTATGACAGGTGATCTTCCATAAAGGTGGTCACTCAAAACATGTTCTATGTAGTCCTTCCCACCAACCTGTTTGTGAGACTGGAAGGTGACATACATTCAATGCTCTATTTTTGTTTCTTTCACATGCACAGCCGGCACATTCTAAGAGAAGAAGAAGTACCCAACGGAGAAAGAAACACGCTTAGAAAAGATGGGTACAACACAATTTATTAATATTTCGGGTAAATACCCTTTGTCAAAACACCATCACAAGGACTGGCTGTCGGCACAGACCTTGAAGAAGATAGAAGTGAGGAAGCAGAAGAAAGCAGCTGTCAACAACAGCCGCACAAGAGCAGCCAAAGTAAGGGCACAGGGGGAATACTCGGAAGCCAACCGCGAGGTGAAGAGTAATATCAGGGCAGACAAGAGGGCCTACACAGACAGCCTGGCAGCAGAGGCAGAAAAGGCAGCAGGCAGCGGCAACATGAAACAGCTCTACGACATTACCAGAAGATTGTCAGGCAAGTATGGCCAGACAGAAAGACCAGTAAAAGACAAAGAAGGCAAGCCTATTGCAGACAGAGCAGACCAACTCAACAGATGGGCCGAGTATTTTGAAGAGTTACTGAACAGACCTAGCCCACCCGACCCCCCCCCCCCAACATCCAGCCGGCAGAGACCGACCTACCCATCAGCTGTGACAGACCCAGCCGGGAAGAGATCAGAAGAGCAGTGGCATTCTTGAAAAACGGCAAAGCAGCAGGCCCAGATGGCATCCCAGCGGAGTCTCTGAAAGCAGACCTAGAGACAACAGTGGAGATGCTGTACCCACTGTTTGGAAAGATCTGGGAAGAGGAGGTGATGCCGGCTGACTGGAAGGAGGGGTACCTAATCAAGCTTCCCAAGAAAGGCGACCTCAGCAAGTGTTCCAACTACAGAGGAATCACCTTGCTGTCAGTACCAGGAAAGGTCTTCAACAGGATCATCCTGGAGAGAATGAAGAGC
Organism: Semisulcospira habei; assembly: GCA_036245525.1. Taxonomy (NCBI): domain Eukaryota; kingdom Metazoa; phylum Mollusca; class Gastropoda; family Semisulcospiridae; genus Semisulcospira; species Semisulcospira habei. Next base: position 30,958,063 of record BTPG01000001.1, on the reverse strand, counting down.
TCCGTTGACCCCCAGCTGAGAGACCAGCAAGCAGGATTCCGGAAGAACCGATCATGTACAGACCAGATCGCCACTCTCCGCATCATCGTGGAACAGTCTCTGGAGTGGAGCTCCCCGCTGTACGTCAACTTTGTGGATTATGAGAAAGCATTTGACAGTGTGGATCGAGAGACTCTGTGGAAACTCCTACGACACTACGGTGTACCCACAAAGCTCGTCCGCCTGATCAAGAGCAGCTACGATGGCATGACATGTCGCGTGATCCACGAAGGGCAGTTCACCAGGGAGCTCCAGGTCAGAACCGGTGTCAGGCAGGGGTGTCTGCTGTCTCCGTTCCTCTTCCTACTGGCCATAGACTGGGTCATGAAGATGACCACAGAGCACAGACGAAGTGGAATACAGTGGACACAGCTTGACGACCTCGATTTTGCAGACGACTTGGCATTACTGTCCCACACTCATCAACAAATGCAGGACAAGACCACGAGGCTTGCTGACATCTCGTCCCAAGTGGGCCTCACCATTCACAAACAGAAAACAAAGACAATGAGGCTGAACGCAACCAGGGAAGAACCAGTCTTGCTTGCTGGCACCCCGTTGGAGGAGGTGGAGTCCTTCACCTATCTCGGGAGCATCATAGACAAAAAAGGCGGCACTGATGCAGATGTCAGAGCACGAATTGGTAAAGCCAGAGCAGCCTTTCTCCAGTTGAAAAAAGTGTGGAGCTCCAGAGAGCTGTCACAACACACCAAAGTCCGGATTTTCAACTCCAATGTAAAAGCAGTTCTCTTATATGGAGCAGAGACTTGGAGATTGACAAAAACCACAGTCAACAGAGTACAGACCTTCATGAACAGTTGCCTTAGAAGAATTTTGAAAATCCACTGGCCAGAGAAGATCAGCAACGTCAGACTCTGGGAGAGAACAGAGCAGATAACAGCAGAGAATGAAATTGGGTGAAGAAGATGGGGATGGAGAAAGCCAGCTTCCAGTATCACTAGGCAGGCATTGTCATGGAACCCCCAGGGAAAGAGGAAAAGAGGTAGGCCGAGAAACACCTGGCGTCGAGACCTCCAAGCAGACATCAAGAGACTGGGAACCACCTGGAGTAGAATCGAAGGATAAGCACAGGACAGGAGTTGCTGGAGGTCTCTCGTCGACGGCCTATACCCGGGTAGGGGTGACAGGCGTAAGTAAGTAAGTACCCTTTGTCAAAATAGACAAACAAACAGAGAGATTAGCCGCTACTTATCTTCATTGGCAGAAGGAATGTGGCAACATTCTAAGAGAGTCTTGGCTGCTTCCCAAAAATAAAAACAGTACCAGTGGCTGCATGAGCCCTAAGGTCTCATTTCTCAAATTTCGGAGGTGTTGCCTAACAACTATGTATCAGTTGTAGGAGATGGATTGATCATGATAATTCAACGGGAGCTTGGCGCCTAAAGGCGCCAAGCTCATCTGGCACTACCCTTCAATTATCATGATCAATTCACCTCCAGGGTCCTGGGGCTACATGGTTTAAGTGCAAACAAACATCACACCAACTCACTGGATGGGGAGAAGTTGAAAAACACTTTCCGCAGCACCGCGGTCACGACTTTGCTGAGCTCCGCTCCGGAGCACTGACTCATGTGATCCAAAAAGTATGTCACCACGTCCGCCTGCCACGCTTTGCCATCTGCCCCCTGCCCACTACTGGGTGCGTCAAAAGACGCTAGGATCTCCACTATGGAAAGGTTGATCTTTAGCCCCGACAGCTGAAAATAAAATGCAGTGATTTAGGGGGGCTTAACCTGTTTAGTGCCGGTTGACGCAGACCGTGTTTTTGCAATCTTCGTTCAATGCCAAATAATCCCAGCTGTCCCAGAAACACGGATTCAAAGTGGCGTCAGCAAGAGGTGCAGATCCTCATGAGCCCCCGCAGCTGCGGGGGCTCATGAGGATCTACGCCTCTTGCAGTTGGGTGGTGTTCACATTTTCTCAGCACTGAATGGGTTAAACAAGACCTCATGCAATGTTTATTTTAACCCTTTCACTGCCCAGGAAAAAATGAATTCCATGCAACTGCAAGAGGTACCGATACTCATGAGCCCCTGCAGCTGCAGGGGCTCATAAGGATCTATGCCTCTTGCTGAAACATCTTTGTATCTGCGTTTCTTGGGGTCACCGACATTGAATGTAGAACGATTTAAAAAAACACAATCTGCCTCCACTGGCAGTGAAGGGTTTAATATCAACACAATTTATCCTGCCAATAAGGTCAAAAGGAATGTTCTGCCTGTGCGCAAGGAAGGAGGCGCACAGCAGTGTATTTTGCATTGTAGCACAACAGCAAATAACCTCATTGTCACGGAAATATGAATTTTTCATTAAAATGAATTTTTTTGAAAAATACTTACCGATAGTATGACATTGTGGAAAAGCCCTTAGCTAGCCTAATTTTAGCCAAAATTTGGTTGTGTCCGTATAAGGGGGTGTTGGCAGGAGTGGGGCGCCATAGACCAGGTCATGGCCTGAATAGTCTCCCCTTATTCCCACCCGGTATGAGAATACCCATCATACCTCAGTTTAGTTCCTTAGCGCACTTGAGGCAAGCGGGGTAGGTGGGAGGGTCCTTCGAGTCATACCATCGGTAAGTATTTTTCAAAAAAATTCATTTTAATGAAAAATTCATTTGTTTTCTCAAAACACATTACCGATGGTATGACATTGTGGAATTCCGAAGAGGAGGTGGGTGCCGAAAAAACGCCCCTCCTGCCAACAGACCAACCCTCAGACCCGCCCTCCCGGAGCAAACTCCCGATAAATTTAGTTAAGATACTTACGGCGCCTATGGCGCCGGGAGGGAGTGTTGCGCCGCCGTGATGTCTCCCACCAAGGTGAGGTTCTGCCTCTGGGTGGAGAGGTCCCTCAGGTAGAATCTAGCAAACGTGGTCTCAGCTCGCCATCCCACTGCCGCCACAATGTCCTTGACTGCACAGTTGCGGTCGAAGGCGAGACTGGTGGCCATGGCTCTGACCTCGTGTGCCCTGATGTTCATACGCTGGGCTGCACCTGGGGCGAGGTCCTGATAGGCAGAGCGGATCACCCAACGGATCCAGGAGGAGATGGTCTGTGCTGAGATGTCGAGTCTACCTGGGGACAAAGGGAGAAAGAGGCGGGTACGTCCTCGGCGCAGCGGCTTGGTCCTGCGCAGGTATACACGTAATGCTCTCACCGGGTCCTGTTGTCTGGTCTCCCGGGTGGAGTCTGTCGTACGTAAAGGGTGAATGGTCATCATCTGTGGGTTCATCAAAGGCGACCGCGTCTTGGCCAGGAAGGATGGTTCAGGTAGCAACTGCACGGAACCGTCTGTCCGGAACTGCAGGCAATCTGCTCGTGTGGACAGCGCGTGAAGCTCACTGAACCTGGACGCCGTGGCTAGGGCCAACAGGAAGCACGTCTTTCGAGTAACGTCCGGCAAGCGCGCCAACTGCAGGGGTTCAAACCGGACGGAGTTGAGCCACGTCAGCACCCAAGGTAGGTCCCATCTAGGCAACAGCGAACGCAACGCCGGGCGTTGTAAGCCAAAGTGTGCCATCAAATCAGCGAGGTCTTTGCAGCCACCAGGATCGGGCCGGCCCAGGTGACGGTATGTGTCAGCGATCATGGCAAGGTATCCCCGAATGGTAATTGGCGCCAACCTCTGGAAGGTTAAAAGCCAGAGGAAGAACTCCACCAACTGTGGTGTCGTCAAAGCCGTAGGGGGGAGGTCGTTGTCACCACACCAGTTGCAAAGCACTCTCCACTTTCCCTCGTAAACTCGTCTGGTGGCGAGTCTGCGTGCAGCAGCGATAGCTTCCACTGCCGCAGTAGAGAAGCCTCTGCTGGTGAGGGCACGCCGCACAACCTCCAGGCGTGTAGGAGGAGCCGCTCTGGGCACGGATGGAACAGTGGTTGACGAGGTTGCTTGAGCATCGTGCGCGGACAGGGTAGCTGTAGTGGCAGGCACGTGGCTAGGTTCAACAGGTCCGTAGTCCACGACTTGGTCCAGCTGAAAGGCGCCACCAAGAAAAGGATCGTGTTGCAGCCGCGGAGCTTGAGGAGGACTTTGGGCACCATCACCGACGGAGGATACGCGTAGGCGACGAGCCCGTCCCAGGGAATGGACATCGCGTCAACCGCCCAAGCTAGCGGGTCTGGCACTGGTGAGACGAACAGCGGTACCTGGTGGTTCCATCGGGTCGCGAAGAGGTCGATCATGGGAGTCTCCCATTTGGCCCCGATCATCTGGAAGATGTCCGGCCGCAGCGTCCACTCGGTGTGGAGAAGCTGTCCTCGTCGCGACAGGGAGTCGGCGAGCACGTTGAGATGCCCCGGAATGTGTCTGGACCGCAGGGTGATGTCCCGATCCTCGCACCAGCGAAGCAGTTGGTACAGGAGGATGCACAGTGATGGAGAGTGGGTCCCGCCCTGCTTCTGTAGGTAGGCGATGACGGTGGAGTTGTCGGACAGCACCAGGAGCTCCTGTCCCCGGAGTTGCGAGTCCCACGTCATCAAGGCCTGCCAAACCGCTTTCAGCTCTAACCAATTGATGTGTCGGGTCAGAAGATCTTGAGGCCAAGACCCGAGACTGTGATAAACGAAGGTAGTAGGTAAGTTCCCCAACCGGTGAGGCTTGCGTCGACACAGAGAGACAGGTGAGGAGGTGGCGTATAAAGCGGGACTCCTGACGCCAGCCAGATAGGGTCTGCCCAGCATAGGAGGTGAGGGCGTAACATCGGAAGCACCGGAACCAGCGCGTCGGCGTCGTCCTTCGAGGGTCGCCAATGCAGTAGAAGGTGTAGCTGCACAGGCCGGGAGTAGAGTCGCCCTAGGCGAAGCAGGTCGGCTGCCACACTCATCAACCCCAGAAGTTGTAACCACACGCGCGCAGGGACGCTGTCCTGTTGTGCGACTTGTCGCACCAGATCGCCGAGTTTCTTGATACGCGCCTCCGGTAGCCGCACTTCGTTGAGGTCGGTGCGGTACTCCATTCCCAGGTGAACAAAGCGGCGGGACGGCGAGAGGTCGGACTTGCCCATGTTGACGATGAACCCCAGAGAGTCGAGTAGGACTAGGAACGCGTCTCTGTCCCTCTCCAGAGTGGAGTCTACCTGGTTCCTCAGGAGTAGGTCGTCGAGGTAGTTCGACGTAGGACTTGAGCTCATCCATCTGGCCCTGGCAACGACGGCGTCCATGATCCTGGTGAACACCCACGGGCTGAGGTTGAGGCCGAAAGGGAGGGCGCGGAACTGGTAGACTACTCCGGCGAAGGTGAAGCGAAGGAAGCGTCTGGCCGTAGGATGCATCAGAACATGAAGGTAAGCGTCTGACAGGTCGAGGCTGACGGCGAAGTCCATGGGCTGCACCGCGGCTCGGAGGGCTCGAGCGGTCTCCATACGGAAGGCAGGGGCGACTATGAACTTGTTCAGGGCAGAAAGGTCGATCACTGGGCGCCACTTGCCCCCCGGCTTGGGAACGACAAACAGACGGCTGTAGAAGGCCGGGGTGTCGTGTCGTAGCACCACCTCCGTGGCGTTCTTCCGGAGCAGCGCGTCCACCTCGTTGCGTAGCGCGTCGGCCCTGAGCCGGTCGGTCGGCACCGCAGTCCAAAGAGGAGACCGGCGCAGAGGAGGGGGAGACCGAAAGGACAGCTGAAGGCCCTGGCAGACAGTCGACAGGATCCACGGGTCGTCGGGAAACAGCGCCCTCCAAGCGACGCTGTGTAGTGCTAGCCTTCCGCCGACAGGAGACCCGGGAGCGATCGGCGGAGGCGGAGACGGTGGGCAGTCAACGGGCCCGACCCCGCCCGAAGGGACGTCGGGCAGGTCTAGGCCAACCGGGGGCGGCGGCGTCCGAGGAAGAGGGATTCGGTGGACCGGGACGACCGAAGGCTGGTTTACGGGGGCGGAGAAAGACGTCCACGACTGGTGAAGGGGCGAACGGGGGGTCTGGCGGGCCGCAAGACTCGACCCACAGGCCTGCGGGCTGGAGGAAAGCGCTGGGGAGCGACGCGGGTAGGCCACAGATCCTTATTCGACTCCTTAACGGACTGCCAGTGTGGACCGAAGAGGAGTTCGCTGCCGACGGGGGCCCAGCGAAGCTGGCTCTTGATATCAACAGGACGTGTACAGGCTTGTAGCACCGCATCTCGATGCATGAGGTCGCAGTTCGCCGCCGCTGCCATGGCGTTAACGGAGGTATGGTAGGCTGCACGGTTACCAGAAACCGCCAAGGCTAGGATGTCTGCCAAAAGTGGGGCAATGGTAGGATTCCATGCTTCCTCAACACGCCGAACTATGGCCTGTGTTGCTAAGTCCAAAAATCCCGCTGACGCAAGGGCATTGCGAATGAGTGAAGCAGTCGGATTCAGGCCCGGGGTGAAGCCAGCTCGTCGGAACAGGCTGGCACAAGACAGCGCGGGGGGATCCACTGCCGGAAGCGGGCATGCGAAGGCTTGCGAATGTCCGGCGTACCAACTCTGTCGGAACGCGATCGCCAGGTCTGCAGGCCACTTGTTGTCAGAAAAGAAGCCGGCGTCCCCGAGAGCTCCCTGAAGCAGGTGAGAGGAGAAGGCATCGCGAATGTCTCGGAACCCAGGAGGTTGCGGCAGGGACTTGAAGCGTTTAGCGTGAAGTTCGGAGTCCACAAACGCCGACGCTCTCTTCTTAGCAGGGGGAGAAGAAGGACAATCTTCCGCAGGTAGAGCAGCCGCGATGAGCCGAGCAGCTTCGTCAAGGGCGCGCATGGTCTCCGTCCTGTGACTCAGTGAAGCTGGAGGAATCTCTGCATCTTCCTGTGACTGCGAGTGAGGGGTAGGGGAGGATTCCAGCCAGGCCGACACCGAGTCCTCCAGGGCCAGGCTGATGGCGTCATCCACACGAGCGGGAAGAAGTGAGGAATCGGGAGCCTTTGCGGGACTAACGGGAGCCATAGCTGTCATGGGGCGGAGTGGCGGAGAGGCTGTCCGGTGTGTTGGTCGGCGTCTGCTGAGACGACAAGGCGACCTCTGCGGCGCAGCGAAAGAGAGAGAGTCGGAGCGAGCGACGGGGTGGCGATCCCGCGGGGAACGGCTGCGGCGTGAAGAGCGGGAGCTGTGCGAGGCTGGTCAGGTCCGACGTGATTCTGGAGGGCCCCGCGAGGGCGACCGTCTACGACGATGGCAGCTCCGAGAAGAGGACCCACGAAAGGAAGAGTGAGGACTATCATGTCGCCTCGGCCCCACAGTACTGGTCCGCCGACTTTGACTCGCTACGCGTAAGCCGTCTCTGCGTGCGTCAGTGTAACCACTCGTGTCCGAAGAGCTACCCGCGCAAGAGCGGTAGCGGCGACCAGGAATCCGAAGAGGCGAAGGCCGTCGTCTCTCCGGGCTGCGTCTTGATCGTGGGCTGTCTCTAACTAACACAATGGAAGAAATCGGAATGCCTCCACTAACCTGAGATCTAGACGAGGATCGAGCCCTGTCCTCTGGTTCGTCCATCCGTCGTGTTCCCACTCTGGGCTGTCGGTGGGTAGTAGAGTGGTCAGCTCTCGAGGCCGTGTCCCGGTGTAAGCGAGACTCGTGTGTCACCGTGTGATTACTTGTGCGTGGTCGTTCCCTCCTGTCATGTCTGTGCTCCGCCATGTGCTTCTGGACTGGTAGCGTCGTAGACTCGGTTGCCGACGCCAGTCCGGGGGAAGGATCATAGTTGTCTGCCTTCTCCAGAGGTGTACAGACTGTAATCCCTTCCGCTTGCAAGGGTTCAGGATCAGTTCTCAAGGTCGCCACGGTAAGGGTAACCTCAGTGGGGCCCTCCGCGATAGTATGCGACTTGCCAGCTTTCTTTGTTCGGGACGCCTTAGCCACTGGTACCGGCTTGGTTCCCGTCTTGGTACTCCGCACCGGGTCTGTCAGCTGTTCCCTGACAGGAGTCGGTCGCTCTCGGCGGTAAAAGCCCCACAGCTGCGACCATCTTTCTTCCAGCCATGGGGCGCACACCACACACGTATGGGTCGAATCGCAACCAGCACAGGGTAGGCAGACTGCATGCACGTCCGATGGCCACTGAAAGTCGCCACACAACGTGCAGGTACGAACCTGGTATCTGTAACAAGAGGGTACAATGAAGAAACGAGCGAGCGTGGCCTCCGAGGTCACGTAAAATAAAACGCACGCGATGACGAAACGAACCTCATTGAATTCGAAAGAGTACAGCGCGTGCCTACGCTCGGCGCTCCTTCCCACCCTAGAGCGCCGGTCGAGGGCATTCACCGAGATATTACCTGTCCATGGCGGCAAAATGGTAGCAAACCCACGTCTCAGTCTCCACCGAAGTGGACCCACTGTCAGCCGGTAGCAGAAACTCGTCGCCAGTCACGACCGGCCAGGCTCCGAAGTCTCGTCACAGCGACAGTCGAGTGAGCTCGAAGTCCCAACAGCTAACTCATCGGCAAGTGAGTCCCTAAGTCGACGAAAGAGAACCGGCCCAGCAGAGAGCACAAGCAGTCCCAACCGACTCAAGCTCCACAGTACACAAGTTCCAAGTCCAAGCTCACAGCCACCAAGGTCAGAAGACCGGTCCAAGATCAAAAAACGCAGAGCACGAACAGACACAACCTTCCTAGTGCTAGCTAAGAACTAAACTGAGGTATGACGGGTATTCTCGTACCGGGTGGCAATAAGGGGAGACTATTCAGGCCATGACCTGGTCTATGGCGCCCCACTCCTGCCAACACCCCCTTATTTGGACACAACCAAATTTTGGCTAAAATTAGGCTAGCTAAGGGCTTTTCCACAATGTCATACCATCGGTAATGTGTTTTGAGAAAACAAATACCTGAGCTGCAGACATCTTTGCTCCCTGCCCATCCAAAGCAGGCTGTGCTCGCTCTGGCACAGCGAGGGGAAAACTGGGCATCAGCAGCTGTTTTAACCCTTTAAAAAACATGCTGCGAAACCACTCGTCCTGAAACAAATAAAGCTGAGGATCATGTCTTGAAATGGTCTTGCATCATATCGATGAAATAAACACAAAATCAGAAACTACGGCATAACCTGTTTTTAACAAGCTTTTTAGCAAGAAAAAAAGTGGTCTTCAGAAAGACAGGTGCTGTCTCAAGAGAAGCCTTGAATGGCAAGAAGGTTGTCTGTCATTAACCCATACCATACAAAAAAGCTTCAAATTTATACACTTCCGTATGCAAGCTACATTATAGTACTTACAGATAAGGATAAAGACCAATCGCTTTATTTAGAGGCGCCAAGCTATTCTGGCACTACCCTTGAACTATTTTAGTCAAAACTTATTTCACACACTGGTGTATTCCGACTGATAAGGGTTAAAGACCATCATTTAGGTGGCGGCAGCCACCTAAGTGATGGTCTTTTAAATGACAGGTGTCACGTAACGGATGTGACATGTTTCATTTTTTCGCCAAGTCGTTTTCTTGTTAATAAATGTAGGTCGCCGACTTCTGTAAATAGCCTTAGTTTAGGGAAGTTAATAAATGTAGTGTGAGCGTAATCGTAAAGCCCGTGCAGCAAGCTTAGCAGTGAGCGAGTACAGCGGTTGCACGCTTTCGCCGGGTAGCTTTAACCGAACAGTGTTCAGAGTAAAGTTAAACTGCGAGGTAGCAGAGGGATATTACAGTCAGTCAGCGGAGTTAGCCAGCGAAGTGAGAGTCTGGGTCAGGGTGCGGCCTCGTTTGGAGCCCTTGACAAGCTGTGTGAGGGTTGTTTTACCCTCCCTGCAAGACCACGGCCAGTGTTCCTGGGTGTGGGTGTCCCGAGAGACTTGCGACCACGGCTGCTACTCAACAGGAGACCCCTCCGGTTCATCTTCGTCTTGTTTGTCTCGTCCTGCCGGAGGACTCACCAGTGACGGGTATTTATTCATGCCATTTTCCTCAGTTAGCTGCTGTGCTCTCGGGTGTGTGAAAGTGTACATAGGTTCGGAAGTGTATGTTCGTCTAGTTTTTTAGTGATGTTTTAATCGAGTCTTTAACCATGTTTTTTAGGTTGGGTTGTAATGTGGTGGGTGTCGGATTTAGTTTATGTTCGGCTGTCGCCGAGTGAGTATATTTAAAGGGCCATGTTGTAAAATGAATTAAAGTGGGTATCCTTTCAAATATATTTGTATTAAGTCCTAGATGCAATGTAATAAGATTGTCACGTTGGGTGGTTGCTGGTGATTATTTCATATCGTATGTACATGTGGATATTTTGATAATGTTGGTTTTAGCAGTGGCAATGTTATTATACAAAAGTGGTTGTGCTAGCTTAATGCTAGTGTAATGGAATAGTGCAGACCTGGTGAATGTTGAATGTACATAGGAATCCTTTTTATCCATGATTGTATATTTAATATGGCCAAGCGGGTATTAGGGTGAGACGAGACACAACTCACGTGGTTTGTGAGTAGGTGCGTGTCAAATAGGCCAGAATTAACTGTGTTGGCACTTTGACTGACAATGCGCCCTTTTCCAGTGCACTGGCTTCGAAGACTGGCTTCAAAGACTGGCTTCGAAGACTGGCTTCGAAGATTTCGTCGTTCTTCGATCTCTTCATCATCCACGACCAACGGTGACGCATCATCGGGAGTCGGAACGCCTTCGCTAGCCGGTCCTGTTGGACAAGTACGTTGGGCTACAGCAGGCTGATTCTACGTTCTGAGCGTCGGTCACAGGCGTGCGTGGGCAAGCACGGCTAGGGTGCTCTGCGGTGTAGGGGTACTCTTACGTTACGAGCCACCCTGTCTAGTGTGGGACAGAGGACACTGTACAGAGACAGAGTACCTGCCTTGTATAGCCATTGCCGATATTCACCTATTAGTCATTTTCACCTGTTAGTCTTTTTCACTTGTATAGCCATTGCCGATTTTCGTCTGTTAGTCATATTCACCTGTTAGTCATGTTCACCTGTTAGTCATATTCACCTGTTAGTCATTTTCGTCTGTTAGTCATTTTCACTTGTTAGTCATTGTTTATATGTTAACCTTTTTTATGTGTTAATACGTTATGAGTGCATGTGTGGGTATGTGTGAGTGTGTGGGGCGTTAGTGGGTTGGGGTGGGGGTTAGAGTAAGGGTAGGTATTAAAGGATTTGTTTGTTTATCACTGGCGTTGCGTTATTTATTTAGAGTGGGTGGGTTTTCTCGAGTGTCTGCACTCATATTGTCCACGGCGCCCTGACTCCGTCAGGCGTGTCGTGACAACAGGTGATCTCTCAAAAGGGTGGTCACGTGCAACAGGTTCTGCTGTTTTCTTCATATTATGACTCAAAATTGGGGAATCTCAACTGTAGGGCTCAATGTGATAAGCAATCACATTCAAACTGTCTGCGAAACAAAGCAGCAGTTTCACTTTAGTGGTGAAAGGTTTAACCCCTTTCCTGCCAGCAGACACATCTTGTTTTTGAAATCTTTGTTCATTCAATGACAAAAGGCCACAAGTGTCAAATTAACCCTGCTAAGTGTGTGAAATAAGTGTGACTAAAATAGTTCAAGGATGGTGCCAGAATAGCTTGGCGCCTCTAGGCGCCAAGCTATTCTGGCACCACCCTTGAACTAAAGCCATTGGTCTATATCCGTATCTGTCAGTACTATAATGTAGCTTGCATAATTATGGCAGTGTACAAATTTGAAGCTTTTAGCCTCAGTATGAAGGCTACATTACAGATTAGGAGATAGATCAACTGTTTTAGTTCAAGGGTGGTGCCAGAATAGCTTGGCGCCTCAGGCGCCACGCTATTGTGGCACCACCCTTGAACTAAAGCCATTGGTCTATATCCTTATCTGCAAGTACTATGACAATGACAATGATCCTTTATTTGACAACGGTAAAAGTTTTGGTAGTAAGAACCATTTTTCGAACTTGCCGTTACTAATCTACTGATTACAGAGTTACTATCGTACTAATTGTTTTCTACTACTAAGAAGGAAAAAAAAAAAAAATTACATGACACAGCACAAGCCAAGAATGAAAAAAAAAAAAAAAATAAATAAATAATGTAGGGGGGAAGTGACATAGGAATTACCAACTTTACTCGTTGGGCATAATGACATGTGAGGTTTAATTAAAATAATATAATAAGAATACACACAACCTAATACGCATACATAATGTAGCTTGCATATGGCAGTGTACAAATTTAAAGCTTATAGCCTCAGTATGATATCATGGATACAACTTGGTTTCAGCCAGAGGCATCGATCCTCATGAGCCCCTGCAATTGCAGGGGCTCATGAGGATCCACACCTCTTGCAGTTGGGTTTACTTTCACGTCCTCGTTCACCTGTCGGTGGGCCGCTACTTGCGTTTCTCCTTCCGAGGAATGGTCTACCAGTTCCGTGCTCTACCTTTCGGTTTGAACCTCAGTCCCTGGGCCTTTACACAGATTGTCAACGCAGTGACGACCAAGGCCAGGCAGTCGTCTTCGAGCCCTTCGTCCAACTACCTGGATGATCTCCTACTCCGAAATCAGGACGCCTCCGTGTTGCAGAAGGACAAGAATTCGCTGCTCGAGCTTCTTCACCAGCTCGGGTTCTTGGTCAACAGCAGGAAGTCGGACCTCTCACCCTCCGGCAGGTTCATCCACTTGGGTATGGAGTTCCTGACAGACCTCAATACGGTACGGCTGCCGGACAAGCACAGCCGGAAATTGGCAGAGCTAGCCCTCCACATGTCTGGCTTCAACTGCTGGGTCTCAACACAGCAGCAGATCTCTTACCCCTCAGCAGGCTCTACTCTCGCCCGCACCAACTACATCTGCTGGTCCACTGGCGTCCCTCCTCGGGGGACCTGGAAGCCATGGTTCCGGTCACTCACATGATAGTCGCTCACCTTCAAAGATGGTCAGACCCCTCTTGGCTGAGGACGGATGTACCCCTTTTCTCCCCTCCTCCTCTTCTGTCCCTCTGCACAGACCACAGACGCAGTCAGATGGGCTGGGGTGCCCATCTGATACCAGACTTCTCCTCAGTCTTGGGCCACTGGCCTCCAGATCTTGCGAACAGACACATCAACTGGCTGGAGTTGAAGGCGGTCTGGCTAGCACTCCGCAGCTGGACGTCTCAGCTCCAGCACCAGGACGTATTAGTCCTCTCCGACAACTCGACAGTGGTGTTGTACATTCAGAAGCAAGGGGGTACGCGCTCTCCGACGCTCTGCATGCTCCTGTACCAACTGATGCTGTGGTGCCGGGACCACGGGATCTCGCTCAAAGCTCGACACATTCCAGGCCACCAAAATGTGCTCACGGACTCTCTGTCACGACGGGGACAGCTCCTACACACTGAATGGTCCCTAAGTCCAGAGATTTTTAGCATGATCTGTGCACGTTGGGAGACCCCCAGTCTTCCGGCCTTCGCATCGTATCCATTCCGGACCCCCTCGCGTGGGGGGTCGACACCCTATCCGTCTCCTGGGAGGGCCTAGTGGCCTACGCGTACTCACCCACCGTGCTGGTACCCAAGACCCAAGATCGTGCACAAGCTACGCAGCAGCAACACAGTTCTCCTTTTGGTCGCCCCGTTCACTTGGAACAGGAGTTGGACGACCGACCTGTTGGGCCTCGCCACGGAGCCTCCTGTGAAACTCCCAACCCCTCGCATGATGCTGAAACAACCCAGGCAGAACCTTTTCCATCCTTGCCCGGAGAGACTTGCGCTACACGCCTAGAGGTTGTGTGGAAGGCCCTCACAGCAAGAGGCTTCTCACATGCAGCTGTGGAGGCTATCGCTGCGGCACGCAGACCTTCCACCTGCAAAGTGTATGAAGGCAAGTGGCGGGTCTTCCTGTCATGGTGTGAAGCCCGACACCTCTCCTCCATGGCACCGACGATGCCACAACTTGCCGAATTCTTCCCTTGGCTTTTCAAGGAACAGATGCTGGCACCTATTACCATCAGGGGTTACCTCTCCATGATCGCTGACACCTACCGCCATTTGGGACGGACAGATCTGGGCTCGTGTAAGGATCTAGCGGACCTGATGGCATATTTTGAGCTCTGGCGACCAGTCTTGCACTCGTTGGTGCCTCGCTGGGACCTCCCTTGGGTACTCACGTGGCTTAACTCAGCCCATTTTGAGCCCTTGCCCTTATCACGGCTGGTCAATGTGACCCGGAAGACCTGCTTCCTCCTTGCTCTGGCTACAGCGGCAAGAGTTAGCGAGCTACATGCTCTATCGGTAGACCCAGCCTGTCTCCAATTCCGATCAGACGGCTCAGTACAGCTTCTAACCAACCTGGCCTTCCTGGCCAAGAATCTGCTCCCTACTGCCGCGGCTCCGGCCGCTCAAGGGATTCGATCGGTCCCAAGCATCTTGTCAACAAGACCCAGTCCGGGATCTACCTCCGTAGGTGAAAGCCTTTCAGGAGAGGCTGCTCCCGCCTTTTCCTACCACTGGGCAGAAATGACATTTCCACGCAGACAATTTTGTCATGGTTGTGCTGGGTCATCCGCTCCACCTATGACGAACTCGCCCCAGGGGGGAAAGAGACTTCAGATCCGGGCACATGAAATCAAAGCGGTCTCGACGAGCGTTGCCCTCGACTGCGCCGTAAAGGACATTATCGTGGCGGTCGGCTGGCTGTCTGAATCCACATTTGCCCGTTTCTACCTGAGAGACCTCTTGGGCCAACGTGACAACCTGGCCCTACTTGGTGACGTCTCTGTGGCTCAACACTCCCTGCCGGCACCTAGAGCGCCATAGGTAACACTTTGCTGAAATCGATAGGAGATTACTCCGAGTTCTTTTTCTCTAAGCATGTGCAGTTGCACGGTTGGTTGACGGCACCCTCCTCCTGTTCGTTATTCTTCCTAATAGTAATGCCATCGGTAGGCTATTTTCAGGGAACAAATGTATTTTTCTTTAAAATGTATTTTTTCGAAAAATGACCACCGATGGCATTACTCGGTGGACTCTCCCACCTGCCCCGCTTGCCGGCAGTAAGCTGAGAGTGAGACTGGCGAAGCGATGCTGCGCATGCGCAATTATATGGGAGGAGGGGAGGCCACTCAGGTAAGGGAGGCCACTCAGGTGGTGAGCTAGCACCTTGTTGCGTAGTTATACGCAAGGGGTCTTAGGCTGAAATCAATAAGCTAGGTGTATCTTCCTAATAGTAATGCCATCGGTAGGTATTTTTCAAAAAATGAATTTTTCTCTAAAATGTATTTTTGGGAAAAATACTTACCGATGACATTACTGTACGGAATAGTGTCTTAGCTAGCATAATTTTAGCAAAAATTGGTTGTGTCCATATGGCAGGGGAGGCAACAAGGGGTGCCATAAGCCTGGCCAGTATTCCGAGTAGCCTCCCTTCCCTCCCCATCCGGGCAACTGCTCACCGGATACCCGCCAGTCTGTTTACTTAGCTGACTAGCAGCAAGCGGGGCAGGCAGGAGGGTCATCCGAGTAATGTCATCGGTAAGTATTTTTCGAAAAAATACATTTTAGAGAAAAATTCATTTGTTTCCTCAAAACACATTACCGATGACATTACTGTAAGGAAGAATTACGAAGAGGAGGTGGGTGCCGCGTTAAACGCCCCCAACCCCCAACTGCCAACAAGGCCCGCACCCCCAGGAGCAACCTCCCGATAATTTTAGCTAAAAATAGCCGACGGCACCGAGGGTGCCGGGAGGGAGGTTTGCGCTCCGGGGATGTTCCCCCCTGCGCCATGTTTCCCGCTGACCTGGGGGGATCCGAGAGGATCTCGCGCTGAACGAGAGAGGTCCCTCAGGTTAGCATTGGGCGAAGTTGACTCTGCTCACCAGCGCACGGCTGCAGCAAGTCTAGACGGCTCCGTAGCGGTCAAATGCGAAAATGCGGCCGCGGCTTTGACCTCGCGCGCCCTGATGTTCATCCCTTAGCCGCATCAGGGAAGAGGTCCTGGTAGGTGGAGCGACATATGCCATGGAGCCATGAGGCATACCGACTGGGGTAAGAAGTCATCCCCACCTGGAAGGCGGGTGCGTCCTCTGCGTATCGGCTTGTTCCGGCGAATGTCCACAAGGTTCTACCGGAAGCTGTTGTCTGAATCCCGGACAGGTCCTGAATCCCTCAAAGGCCGAATGGTGACCAACTGGGTGAACCAAGGAATCGGGTTGTGCTAGGAAGCTGGGTCGGGCAGCAGATGTCCAGTCGATCATCCCACTGTAAGTCTGAGGGCCGCGCTGAGGAGCGTGCAGTTCGCTGACCACGGCAGCCATGGCGAAGGTCAGTCAGGAGTAGGTCTTCCGTGGCACGTAGGCCGTCTGCACCAAGTGGAGCGGGTCGAATGGCCCAAGACGAGTCATCATAGCCGCTAGGCCAGGTCCCACCGTGGAACTGCGAGCGATAGCAAGACGTGTAGACCGAAGAGCGTCAGAATGCCAGCGAGGTCTGTACAGGCACCCAGGTCGGTCGGTCTAAGTCAACCCATGTCAGCGATCATGGTCAGGAAGCCCCTAAGGTGCGGGCGCCAAGTAGGTCGGGGAAGAGCCAAGGAATCACTCCACCTGCGGAGGAACCGTCCGGCACATGGGGAAGAGGCGCTCGTCGACACATGCGTTGCCCCGGACTCGCTCCTTCCCTCGTAAGACGTCTGGTCGAGTGCCGATGCAACCTTGAGCTTGGGACGGAGCTTGGGACCAGCACCGTCGGTAGGTCAGCGAGGCCTCGAGGCCGTCCCCCCGAGAAGTACAGAGCACCGACCACACCTGCTAGTGGAACTGAAACTCTTCCAACAGAGAAGAGGAAGTGGGGAAGCTGCCGATTCCACCTCAGCGTGATCATAGGGGACTCTCCGCTGCGCAGATCACCCGAACGATGTCCGGACGAAACGTCCCCTCTGTGCTGAGAAGCTGGCCGCGATGCGCGAAGGAGTCGGGTGGTCCTGCGGAAGCCCCGGTAAGTCTCTGTTTGGAAGTGATGTCACAATCTTCGCACCAACGGAGCCCTTGGCAGAGGAGGAAGTACAGGGAGAGGAACCGCATCCCGCCCTGCTTCTGAAGGTAGCCGACCACAGTGGTGCTGTCGGAGGGACGAGAAGCTCCTGATGTCGCAGAAGTGACCCCCGAAGCTGGGGCATGATGCCCGGAAGCCAAACTGCACGCGAAACTGAGACTCAAGGTCGCCTGTCAAGGATCATCCAGGGAGAAGCAGGAGCACCTAAAGCAGGAGGGCAGTAGAGACGTCATCAGGGGAGAAGGACTGCTGTGAAACTCACCGGCCCCCGACGCCAAAGTCACCGTCTGGCGGAGAACGCCCTGTTCTTGAGCCAACCGCTGCGCTGGGTGCGCCAAGTGCTGCATTCGCCACTTGGAAGCCTCCCTCATGAGGTCGATGCGAGGGTCCATCCCCAGGTAGACAAGCGGCGCTAGGCGTGAGGTCAAACTTGCCCACGTAGATCAGGAAGCCAAGTCCGACGAGGAGATCCCGCAGTGCATCTCGATCCTTCTCTAAGGAGGGCTCCGACTGGTGTCGCAAGAGAAGAACGTCTAGGGATGTCGATGTGGAGCACGAAGACATCCGTCTTGTGTCGTATGCTACTAAGTACAGCTATGGTAGAACCCCCAGAGGCTGCGATCAACACCGAAGGGAGCGTGCGACCCTGGAAGATCATGCCGTCGAAGGCAAGTGGAGGAAGCGGTTGGAGACGGTGCCTGGGGCCGAGCAGAATGCATTCTCTCCCAGGAGGACTCCGCCTGGTTCCGCAAGCGACGATCAGCTAGGGAAGTCCATGTGGCCGCACGAAGACGTCCCACCGGTCTCGTCTACTACAGCGTCTAGAAGCGGTAGAACACGCAGGGTTGTGGTAGAGCCGAAGGGAAGTGCGCGACACTGGTAGACCACGCGACCTCAGGCAAAGTGGAGGTAGCGGCTGGAGATGGGTTGTTTGGGGGCGAGCAGAACGGAACGCTGTCCAAGAGGGTCTCCGAGCGGCTGCGTATCATCTAGGTCGTCAAGGAGTCCAGGCTGACGGCCCAGTCCAAGTCTTTTCTGCGAGGCGAAGTCTCGGGCGGTGTCCACGCCGAAGGACGGGGCGGCGACGAACTGTACAATGTGGAGTTAACGCCCTGGGGCGCCCGCAGGTATCCTGTGACGTCGCCGAAGCAACTAAAAGGAACAAACAAGATCATTATCAGACAGCGCCTAACTTACCTGCTAGCGCTAAGCGCTTTACAATGTGTACACACCAGTAGAAACCTGTGAAAACACAAAGGTCTAGGGCCTAGGAAGCAAAAAGTCGAATAGGTAAGGGGAACGGCTGCCTACTGGTCCCACAGCCTCGCCCGTGGCGAGGGAACTTGTCACTGACCTTGGGACAGAACAACTTGCTGGGCTTCCAAGCATTAGGACGGCTGGACAGATCTAGGGCGACGGCTGGCCGCTACATCGCGACCGCCATCGAGATTCAGGAGTCCGCTTGGTCCTGCTAACACGCAGTGGCCCTTCTGCACAGGAGGGTAGACGGGTCGTGCGATGTTGTCGCGAGCCCGGCTCGTCCCCTTTAACGTTATCCGACGAGCTGACGCACGTAGTCCCACAGACTGGTCCGGTCTTGGGCGCTTGTCACTGGCCTTGGAGTGGGGCGCCGACCGTCTGTGCTGGAATGGTGCCGAGGCTATGGGGGGGCCGTCCTCCAGGAGCCGC
Organism: Semisulcospira habei; assembly: GCA_036245525.1. Taxonomy (NCBI): domain Eukaryota; kingdom Metazoa; phylum Mollusca; class Gastropoda; family Semisulcospiridae; genus Semisulcospira; species Semisulcospira habei. The sequence goes on along the minus strand of BTPG01000001.1, from coordinate 30,939,428 downwards.
GCCGGGACTCGCGGCCGGAGGTCTAGGAACGGTGATTGGTCCCGCAGCCTCGGTCGTAGGTCTGTAACGGCAAGCAAGCGCCCCTGGTCCAGGAATCTCGTCCTGCCACGGGTACTTGTCACTGCCCGCGGCCAGGACGTCGAATATCTATGCAGGATATCCCCCGGGTAGAGGTACCTGTCCCGGCAGCGTCACGCACGGTCCCGTCGTGCAATTGGCTCGTGCCTCTTCTCTGTGCAACGAGTGTGTGCTCCTCAGTGCAGCCGTCTTGTCCGGTCGCGCGTCCTTGTCACTGACCTGGGAACGAGACGCCGAACGTTTGTGTTGTACTTGAGTCGGGGATTTGGAGGGCCGCACTCCAGAAGCCACATAAGGGCCTTAACAGGCCGAGAGGTGGGTCGTGTATGCATGGGGCCGGCCATTCTCCTACTGGATCCTCTCAGTACTACTGGATCCTCTCAGTACTACGCGAGGAGGCATCCTCGTCACTGACCTGGGAGCGGGATGCCGAACACGCGTGTTGGAGATGGGGGCGCGTGGTCCCGTCATGCGCTCGGCTCGTGCCTCTTTGCTCTGTGCAAAGAGCGTGTGCTCTTCAGTACAGCCGTCTTGTCCGGTCAAGGGTCCTCATCACTGACCTGGGAGCGGGATGCCGAACGCTCGTGTTGTAGATGGGCGCGCGGTCCTGTCGGGCGCTCGGCTCGTGCCTCTTTGCTCTGTGCAACAAGCGTGCACTCTTCAGTTCAGCCTTCTTGTCCGGTCAAGGGTCCTCGTCACTGACCTGGGAGCGAGATGCGTGTTGTAGACGGAGCGCGCGGTCCCGTTGTGCGCTCGGCTCGTGCCTCTTTCTCTGTGCACTAGCGTGTGCTCTTCAGTACAGCCGTCTTGTCCGGGCGAGGATCCTTGTCACTGACCTGGGTCAGCCGATGACCGGTAGGGGCTGGTCTGTCCCATGTAGCCCAAGACTCCACAACCAGGAGAACATAACTTGACCCATCTGTAGAGGTAGTAGGGGCAGGCGTAGGTGCTCGCGCTCGGGCTGGTGTCGGTTGTTCACAGCGGTAGACACCCTCAAAGCTGTGACCACTGTTCTTCCAGCCAGGGGGCGCCGACCACGCACGGGGAAGTGTAGTCACAGCAGGAACAGGACAGGCAGACGGCGTACTCATCACTCAGCCAAAGGAAGTCCCCACCAGCGTGCAGGTGCGGAGGTGTAAACCGCCCAGTGGAAACTGCACATGAAAGTCCAGGAGGAGAATCCCACAGAAAGCTTCCAAGCTAGGCACAGAGCACACAGTAGCTAGCACAGTGAATACGAGCAGTGAGCCAAGTCACACGACGACCGGTCACACCATACACAGCCGAAGAGAGTCACATTGGAACACAACCATCCACCTGCTAGCTAAGAAAAAGACTGGCGGGTATCCGGTGAGCAGTTGCCTGGATGGGGAGGGAAGGGAGGCTACTCGGGATACTGGCTAGGCTTATGGCGCCCCTTGATGTCTGCCCTGCCATATGGACACAACCAATTTTTGCTAAAATTATGCTAGCTAAAACACTATTCCTTACAGCAATGTCATCGGTAATGTCTTTTCAGGAAACAAAATACATTTTAAAGAAAAATACATTTTTTTAATAATTATTTGTACACCGGAGACAAGGCGACCCAAAAAGTGATGTACCTTTGGGCTCAAGTTTCTTTCTTCCTTGTGCTGACACAGGCGGACCCAACACTCCACCATGGACTGGAGAACACCGACCACACTACTCAGCAGAGCGAGGGACTTCTCTGAAAGTGTCTGATCTATAACAAGACAGAAAAATGAATTTTTCTTTAAAATGAATTTTTTTCTAAAAATACTTACCGATGGTATTACTGATAGGAAACGTTACCTAGCTAGCCTAATTTTAGCCAAAATTTGGTTGTGTCCGTATAAGGGAGTGTTGGCAGGTGAGGGGCGCCATAGTCCAGGCCGTAACCCGAGTAGCCTCCCTTACGCCCCATCCGGGTACGAGCTCACCCGATATACCTCAGTTTAGTTTTTTAGCGAACTGGCGGCAAGCGGGGCAGGTGGGAGGGACCTTCGAGTAATACCATCGGTAAGTATTTTTTGAAAAAATTCATTTTAAAGAAAAATTTATTTGTTTCCTCAAAACACATTACCGATGGTTTTACTGATACGAAGAATCCCAAAGAGAAGGTGGGTGCCGTTATAGTGCCCCTAACCAAAGACACTGGCCCTCAGACCCGCCCTCCCGAGGCAAACTCCCGATAATTTTAGGTAAGATACTTACGGTGCCTATGGCACCGGGAGGGAGTGTTGCGCCGCTGCGATGTCTCCCACCAGCCAAAGGTTCTGCCGCTGGGCAGAGAGGTCCCTCAGGTAGAAGCGGGTGAAGGTAGTCTCAGCTCACCATGCCACGGCTGCCACAATGTCCTTGACAGCGCAGTTGCGGTCGAATGCGAGACTTGCGGCGATGGCTCTAATCTCATGCGCCCTGATGTTCATACATTTGGCTGCATCAGGGACGAGATCCTGGTAGGCAGAGCGAATCACCCATCAGAGCCAGGAGAAGATGGTCTGGGCTGAGATGTCACGTCTACCTGGGGACAGAGGGAGAAACAGGCGGGTGCGTCCTCTGCGCAGAGGCTTGGTCTGGCGCAGGTACACATGTAAGGCTCTCACCGGGTCCTGTTGGTCTCCCGGGTAGAGTCTGTCACTCGTAAAGGGCGAATAGTCATCATCTGTGGGGCAGCCAAAGGCGACCGCGTCTTGGCCAGGAAGGTCGGGTCAGGTAGCAGTTGCACGGAGCCATCCGTCCGGAACTGCAAGCAACCTTGGCGTGTAGACAGCGCGTGAAGTTCACTGACCCTGGAAGCTGTGGCTAGGGCAAACAGGAAGCACGTCTTCCGTGTCACATCTGGCATGCACGCCAAATGAAGAGGTTCAAAACGGTCTGAGTTGAGCCACGTAAGCATCCATGGTAGATCCCATCTCGGTACCAGCGAACGCAGTGCCGGGCGTTACAGACCGAAGTGGGCCATCAGATCGGCGAGGTCTTTGCAGCTACCAGGGTCGGGCCGACCCAAGTGCCGGTAGGTGTCAGCAATCATGGCGAGGTAGCCCCGAATGGTATTTGGAGCCAGTCTCTGGTCGTTGAATAGCCAGATGAAGAACTCCACCAGCTGGGGCATCGTCAAGTCTGTGGGGAAGAGAAGGTTGTCACCACACCAGTCACACAGCACTCGCCATTTTCCCTCGTAAACTCGTCTGGTTGAGGGTCTGCAGGCTGCAGCGATAGCATCCACTGCCGCACTATAGAAGCCTCTGCTAGAGAGGGCTTGCCGCACAATCTCCAGGCGTGGAGGAGGAGACTTTCTGGGCACGGATGGTACAGCGGCTGTCGCGGTTGCTTGAGCATCCTGCGTGGAGTGGGGAGCTGCAGAGGATGGCACGTGGCGAGGTTCAATAGGTCTGTGGTCCACGACTTGGTCCAGCAGAAGGGTGCCACCAGGAACAGGACCATGTTGCAGCCGCGGAGTTTGAGGACCAGCACCGATGGAGGATAAGCGTAGGCGACGAGTCTGTCCCAAAGGATGGATAGCACGTCGACTGCCCAAGCTAGCGGGTCTGGAACCGGCGAGACGAACAGTGGTAGCTGGCGGTTCCACCTCATCACGAAGAGGTCGATCATGGGAGCCTCCCACCTGGTCCCAATCATTTTGAAGATGTCCGGACGGAGCGTCCACTCGATGTGGAGTAGCTGGCCGCGGTGCGAAAGAGAGTCGGCTAGAACATTTAGATGTCCCGGGATGTGTCTCACATGAAGAGCGATGCCCCGATCCTCGCACCAGCGGAACACCTGGTAGAGAAGGATGCACAGCGAGGGAGAGTGTGTCCCGCCCTGCTTCTGTATGTAGGCGACGACGGTGGAGTTGTCGGACAAGACAAGGAGCTCCTGGCACCGGAGTTGAGAGTCCCACGTCATAAGGGCCTGCCACACCGCCTTCAGCTCTAACCAGTTGATGTGTCGGGACCGAAGATCTGGAGGCCAAAGACCGGAGTCTGTGGTGAACATCGGTAGTAGATGAGCCCCCCAACCGGCAAGACTTGCGTCGACACAGAGGGACAACAGGGGAGGTGGCGAGTAAACTGGGACCCCCGTAGCAAGCCAGGCGGGGTCCCCCCCAGCGCAGGAGGTGAGGACGTAGCATCGGGGGCACCGGGATCAGGGAGTCGATGTCGTCCTTTGAGGGTCGCCAGTATAGGAGCAGGTGCAGCTGCAGCGGGCGGCAGTAGAGCCGTCCTAGGGGGAGGAGATCCGCTGTGGCGCTCATCAGGCCCAGGAGTTGTAACCACACCCGGGCAGTGACGATGTCCTCTTGAGCTACTTGCCGCGCCAGATTCTCCAACTTCTGTATACGCGCCTCCGGGAGCCGCACTTCGTTGAGGTCGGTTCGAAACTCCATCAGACTTGCCTGCGTTGACGAGAAACCCGAGTGTGCCGAGCAGAGCGAGGAGCGCATCCCAGTCCTTCTCCAAGGCGAAGTCTGCTTGATTCCTCAGGAGAAGATCGTCGAGGTAGTTCGACGTGGGACTGGATGAAGTCCGTCTGGCCCTGGCTATGACGGCGTCTATGATCCGGATGCACACCCACAGGCTGAGGTTGAGGCCGAAAGGAAGCGCGCGGAACTGGTAGACTACACCAGTAGTCGTCGAAGAGAACCAGCACAGGAAAGCGCAGGAGGGTCCACCGCCGGGAGTGGGCAGGCGAAGCTCTGCAAATGTCCCGCATACCACCTCTGACGGAAGGCTATAGACAGGTCCGCCAGCCACCTGGTGTCCGCGAAGAAGCCGGTGTCTCCCAAGGCGCCCTGAAGCATGTGAGTGTAGAAGGCGTCGCGTAGGTCTCAGAACCCGGGCGGTTGAGGAAGAGACTTGAAGCGCTTGGCCTGGCGCTCGGAGTCCACAAAGGCCGAAGCTCTCTTCTTGGCAGGGGGAGAAGGAGGGCAGTCTTCTGCAGGAAGACATGACGCGATGAGGCGAGCAGCTTCGTCCAAGGCCCGAAGAGTCTCCATCCTATGGCTCAGTGTAGCTGGTGGCGAATCCATCTCCTCTCGGGACTGCGAGCGCGTGCAGGGGAGGCGCCATCATCGCCAAGAAACGCCAAAACGGAGTCCTCTGGAGCTAAACTGATGGAGTCGTCCGTCAAGCGCACAGGGGGAACAGGGGTGACCAACTCCTCCGAATGACCAGTGAACGCAGACGCTGCGGCGGCCCGATGAGAAGAGGAAGCAGCGCTGGAAGGGGGTTGTCTTCCGCTGTTGTGATGCCATGAGCGGAAAAGTGTTGGGGAATCCCGCGGGGTCTTATGTGAAGATGCAGGGGCAGACCGGCAGTCCCGAGGAGAGCAGCTGCGATGAGGGGAACGGGTCATGGGGGTGCATACCTTATCTCCCGTCATCCGTGATGAAGGCCCAGGGTGACGGCTGTCCCACGAAGTCCGGGAGGAAGAGCGCAGTCTCGGCGGCCAGCCCTGCGAACACGAACGGCGACGGAGATTCGTAGCCGAGCCGGTCCTTCCATCGCATAGTGTCCCAACAGTACTGGTACGTCGTCGTAAGTTCCTGTCCTGTCCCTTGTCTCTGTGTAGCGCGCGAGCGCTTCTGGGGTCAGGCGAACTGTCCGAGCGTGGCCAAGGGCGGCGGTCGGGGTCCCGTCGTGGGGTCGTCTCTCGCCTCTCAGCACTGCGTCTGGAGCATGCTCTCCTCTCCACAATCAGGGCGTTTGGTCGTGGCACATCTTCACTGACCTGGGATCGTGACGTGGAACGTGCAGCAGTCCTGTGGTGCTCGCGATTTTTGGATGCAGCAGGCTCCTGTCTGTCTATCCTGTGTTGGGAGCTGGCACAATCCATGAAGGGAGTTTCTCTGGCCATGGCCGCTCCTCACTGAGCTACGATCGGGAAGCCGAGCGTTCGTCTCTAGGGGCGGGATCCCGTCGCGAGTGTGCCTCGTGTCCCTCTTCCCGAAGCCCCGAGCGTGACACCTTTTTTCTGTCAAGTCTGTGTTCTGCTGTCGGGTCCGGTGCTAAGATCGTTGTAAGAGCGTGTGCCAACATCTGCCCGGAAGCAGTAGGATTGGTTCGATTCATCACGGTCATGGGTGACTTAAGAGCCCCATCCGTGGTATTCTGCGCGGTAGTAATTGTACTGGTCCAATTCGTCACAGTCATGGGTAACTTAATAGCCCCATCCGTGGTATTCTGCGCATTAGTCATTCTACTGGCCCGATTCATCACGTTTATGGGAAATTTACTGGGCCCATCCGTGCTCCTCTGAGCGGGAAGTGACGGCCGCTCTCGGGTAGGTGTCGGGCGCTCACAGCGGTAGAATCCCCACAGCTGGGACCATCTCTCTTCCAGCCAGGGGGCGCAAACAGCACAGGGATGCGTTGACTCACAGCCAGAACAGGGCAGGCAGACTGCATGCTCGTCACAGGACCACTGAAACTCGCCACATAGCGTGCAGGTACGAACCTGGTAACTGCAACACAGAAGCAGTAATGAAGAACGAGCGAGCATGGCCTCCGAGGCCGCGCACCAATAGTTACGCGCGCGAGGGTGAGAACAAACTCAATCAAGTGTACGGAGCGTGCCGACGCCCGGCGCTCTACCCTTCCCTTGAGCTCCAGTCGAGGGCAGCAACCGAGATATTACCTGGCCATAACGGTGCGAGAAGCAAACCCACCCTGGTCGAAGCGGCGTCCTGAGGCACCAGGGGACTCCCAAACACCACCCCGTTTAAGGCCGTCCACAGGCATGCTAAGTCCAAGTCACGCCGTACCGGCCAAAGTTCGAAACAGTACAAGGCACAATCCAAGTGAGCTCCATCTAGCACGATCCAAGTGAATTCCAAGCTAGCACAACCGGCACAGTCAAATCCCAAAGAGTAAGCACAGTTCAAAAAGACACAAGACGACCGATCACCACACAGTAAGATCCGGAGCGATGTATGAACACAACCGTCTACAGGCTAGCTAAGAACTAAACTGAGGTATATCGGGTGAGCTTGTACCCGGATGGGGCAAAAGGGAGGCTACTCGGGTTACGGCCTGGACTATGGCGCTCCTCACCTGCCAACATTCCCTTATACGGACACAACCAAATTTTGGCTAAAATTAGGCTAGCTAGGTAACGTTTCCTATCAGTAATACCATCAGTAATGTGTTTGAGGAAACAACATGGTTTTTACATCCAACCAGTTAAGCAAGTCCACCGTAACATGGAGCATGTGGTGTTTTCTTTGACCCTTTTAGTCCCACGGGTGCTTTTCTCAAATTTTGGAAGTGTTACTGAGTGACTAGCGTACCAGTTGCTGGAGGTGGATTGATCATGATAATTCAAGGGAAGTGCCAGATGAGCTTGGCGCTTTGAGGCTCCAAGCTCATCTGGCACTACCCTTGAATTATCATGATAAATTGATCTCCTGCTGCAGGGTCCTGGGGCTAAATGGGTTAAGGTTTCTGACTTTGACCGCTAATGACACATAACTACACATCCTTCTCCTCCCCAACAGTGTTGTCAGTGACAGTCATGGGGTAAAACTAGTAAAGATACACGACCTGCTGACAAGCAAAACCATAATTCAAGGGTAGTGCCTCATTAGCAGTGTACCTTACTAAAGACACAAAGGTAATGAGATGCTACCCTTAAACTAATACCCTTTTAGCTCCAAGGTCCCATTTCTCAAATTTTGCAGGTATTGCCTAACGTATACATGTACCAGTTTGCAGGAGATGACCTGATCATGATAATGCAAGGGTAGTGCCAGATTAGTTTGACGCTTTCAGGCGCCAAGCTAATCTGGCACTACCCTTGAATTATCATGGTCAAGCCATCTCCTGCTGTAGGAATCCGGGGCTAAAAGGGTTGACAGATAAGTGATCTCTCATAGGGGTGCTTGCGCAAAACAGGTTCTACTCTATTGACACATCCTGAGGAAATCACGAAACAGAGACAACTTTGTTGGAAACCTTGGTTCTATCACAAGAGGTGCTACTAATGGCTTCCCTACACGGAGAAACGAAATGCACAAGAAACAAAACATTTTCATTGCATCGAAATGCCTTTTCCGCACACGCAGAAACGCAGTGAAAATTCATTTCGCCTGGTACAGGGGAAGTAACCGTTCACTGACACATGCTCTGGTTTGTATTGGTGGATATCGGGTCATATTTCTGACTACTGACGCTTAAAAACTAAACATACAAGACATGTGTGCCTTCACTTACACAATTAAAGTGAATTGCCGACCATATCGAATAAACATAAGCGCTTTTGAATGCGTAAACAAGGCTGGTCCAAGTGAATCGAGGATGCCGCCGTCTCGAAGCGATAGCCGCCATCTTGTAGGCGGCTTCGAAGAGCAGCCGATGAAAGTGGGGTTCAGAAAACGGACCTAAAATCATATTTTGGTGGTACTTTAGTGATGATACTTGATAGATTCCATTTCCAAAATGATTTCTCCGCTTAAATCGTACAGAATCGTGCGTCACATCACGCAATTCTAGCCATAATAGACCTGACTCCATGGCATCGCTTTACCGTTGCAGTCCTCAGTGTTTGGGCTTGAATGATGTCAGATTGGGGTGTGACCAAGCGGACGGCGCTGATTGGGTGACGGGTAAAATGTTTCGGCGAAATGTTTCGCAAAATAGAGACAAGTTCTATTTCGTGAAATGTGTCGTTTCGCATTTCGTGAAACGGTGAAATGTTGGAGAAATGTCTGAAATGCGGACATTTCGACGAAATGTTTCGTTTCGTTTCTCCGTCTGAGGAAGCCTTAACTGAGCGTTTTCTCCACCCCTGTCGTGCAATCCACACTCGCATGCTTTTCAGTACCTATCCTGTCCAAGTGGCTTGCTCCAGCGGAGGCTGGACACACTTCAGCCCAGCACTGTTTCAGCAATGGGAAGAGAAGCTCCACAAACCTCTGAAGTTTTCCTGTATCCATCAGCATGGCGGCGTACTCATTGTCCTTGAAGTTTGTGCTAGAAAATTAAGTATGAATAGGATTTCAAATTAAATCTGACTTGAGTCTGAAGACGAATTTCTGCTTTGTGCTTCAGAAAAAAAAAGACAATGAAATGTATTTTTCTTTAAAATAAATTTTTCTAGGGGTGCCATAGCCCAGGCTGAAGCCCGCGAAACCTCCCTTCCGGTTCAACCGCGCATGCGCCCAGCGCTTCCTACTTCAATCAGTTTCTTAGCGTAGAACAGCGGCAAGCGGGGCAGGGAGCTTCGTGTAATACCATCGGTAAGTATTTTTCCCAAAAATTTATTTTAAAGAAAAATACATTTGTTTTCTCAAAACACATTACCGATGGTATTACAACTAGGAATCCCGAAGAGGAGGTGGGTGCCGCTATAACGCCCCTATCGCCTGCCATCGAAGCTAGTAAGTTCCCCTCCTCAAGCAAACTCCCTCTAATTTTAGCAAAGATACTTACGGCGCCTAGGGCGCCGGGAGGGAGTGTTGCGCTGCCACGATGTCCCCCACCAGCGACAGGTTCTGGCGCTGGCCGGAGAGGTTCCTCAGGTAGAAGCGTGTGAAGGTGTTCTCCGTTCTCCAGCCCACAGCCGCCACAATATCTTTTACAGCACAATTGCGGTCGAAAGCTAGGCTTGCAGCCATGGCTCTGATCTCGTGCGCCCTGATGTTCATGCGTCTAGCTGTCTCAGGGGCGAGGTCTTGGTAGGCCGATCGTATGACCCACCGAAGCCAGGAGGATATCGTCTGGGCTGAGATGTCATTTCTACCTGGGGACAGAGGAAGGAAAAGGCGGGTGCGTCCCCTGCGAAGCGGCTTGGTCCGGCGCAGGTACACACACAAAGCTCGCACCGGGTCCTGCTGTCTGGACTCACGAGTGGAGCCTGGTTCTCTTAGTGGCAGAATGGTGACCAGGTGAGGAGCAGCTAACGGGGATCTGGTCTTGGCTAGGAAGGCCGGGTCGGGCAGCAGTTGTACCGAACCGTCCGTCCGGAACTGTAAACAGGCGGGACGCGCCGAGAAGGCGTGTAGCTCGCTGACTCTGGAAGCTGAGGCAAGGGCCAGAAGAAAGCAAGTCTTGCGTGTCAAGTCCGGTAAACTTGCCAGCTGGATCGGCTTGAAGCGAGGTAAGCACCCAAGGTAGGTCCCACCAAGGCACCAGTGAACGTAGAGTAGGACGTTGCAGACCGAAGTGGGCCATAAGGTCGGCTAGGTCCTTGCAGGAACCAGGGTCCGGACATCCCAGATGTCTGTACATGTCCGAGATCATGGCCAGGTAACCACGGATGGTGATGGGCGCTAACCGCTGGTCGTTGAACAGCCAGAGGAAGAAATCCACCAGCTGAGGAACTGTCAGATCAATGGAGGAGAGGCTTCTGTCATCACACCAGTCGCAGAGAACTCTCCACTTGCCTTCGTAGACTCATCTGGTCGAGGATCTGCGGGCTGTAGCGATCGTGTCCACTGCCGCACCTGAGAAGCCTCTAGCGGAGAGGGTTTGCCGGACAATCTCCAGGCGTGGAGGAGGAGACGCTCTGGGCACGGGTGGTACAGCGCCTGTCGAGGTTGCTTGAGCATCCTGCGCGGGGTGGGGAGCTGCAGCGGAGGGGCTGTGGCGAGACCCAGAAGGTCGGTCGTCCACGACTTGGTCCAGCAGAACGGAGCCACCAGGAAAAGGATCGCGTTGCACCCTCTGAGCTTGAGTAGGACCTTGGGGATGAGCACCGTCGGAGGGAAGGCGTAAGCTACCAGACCCTCCCACGAGGCATCCACTGCCCAGGCTAGGGTCTCCGGAATCGGAGCGACGAAGAGCGGAAGCTGTCGATTCCATCTGGTGGCAAAGATGTCTATCATGGGAGACTCCCAGGTTGCGCCGATCATTCGAAATTCTGTATGGAGAAGCTGTCCGCATCTGGAGAGGGAGTCTGCTAGGACATTCAGGTGACCGGGGATGTGATGCGCTCGGAGAGTGATGTCCCGATCCTCGCACCACCGCAGAAGGATGCAGAGGGAGGGAGAGCGGGTACCGCCTTGCTTCTGGATGTAGGCGATGACCGTGGAGTTGTCTGACAGGACCAGAAGTTCTCGATGCAGAAGATGAGGTTCCCAAGCCCGGAGAGCTTGCCAGACCGCCTTCAGCTCCAACCAGTTGATGTGACGGGACAGCCTCTCCTGGGGCCACCGACCGGAGGCAGTCTCGTACGACGGAAGGGTGGGGGGAGGCGAGAACAGCGGAACTCCCGTCGCCAGCCAAGAGGGATCTGTCCAGCGCTGAAGGTGAGGACAGAGCTTAGCTGGGATCGGGATCTGGGACTCGAGGTCGGAGGTCGACGGCCGCCAGTGAAGGAGAAGATGCAACTGTAGCGGACGGGAGTAGAGATGCCCCAAAGGGATCAGATCTGCTGCAGCACTCATCAGACCCAAAAGTTGAAGCCACTGCCTGGCCGAGATCGACGACAACTGAGACACCTGCTGGGCTAGAGTCGCCAACTTCTGGATGCGGGGTTCCGGCAGCCGGACGATGTTGAGGTCGGTGCAGAACTCCATGCCTAGGTGCACGAACCGGCGCGACAGAAGGAGATCGGACTTGCCAAAGTTGACCAGGAAGCCCAGCGTCTCGAGGAGCTGAAGCATGGCGTCTCGGTCTTCCTCCAAGGCGGACACGGCCTGATTCTTCAATAGCAGATCGTCGAGGTAGTTGGATGTATGGCTCGTGGAAGTCCAGCGAGCTCTGGCTACTACGGCGTCCATGATGCAAGTGAAGACCCAAGGGCTGAGATTGAGGCCAAAGGGAAGCGCCCGGAACTGGTAGACGACCCCTTCGAACGCGAACCGTAGAAACCGTCTGGAAGCTGGGTGCATGGGGACGTGAATATACGCATCCGAGAGGTCCAGGCTGACTGCGAAGTCCATAGGTTGCACTGCGGCACGCAGGGCCCGAGCTGTCTCCATGCGAAAGTGAGGAGCAACGATAAACTTGTTGAGCACTGAGAGGTCGATAACAGGGCGCCACTTCCCGCCCGGCTTGGGTACCACGAAGAGCCGACTGTAGAAAGCTGGGGAGTCGTGTCGAATTACCTCCTCTGTGGCTGCCTTGCGAAGTAAGGTAGCTACCTCGGAGCGTAGCGCGTCTGCCTTGAGCTGATCTGCGGGAAGCGTGGTCCACACCGGGGAGCGTCGCAGCGGGGGCGGAGACCGAAAGGAGATCCGCAGACCTTCTGAAATGGTAGAGAGAATCCAAGGGTCGTCGTGAATCAGCGACCGCCAAGCAGCGCTGTGCAGGGCAAGCCTCCCGCCGACAGGAGACCCTGAAGCGGTCAGCAGGGGCCGAGAGGAGCGACAGTCAGTGGGTCCTGCCCCGCCCAGGGCGACGGGCAGGCTTGGGCCAGGTCCTGGAGGGAGGCGCGGTGGCGGAGCCCAGGACAGGACGAGAGCGGGGAAAGGCCGGAGGTCTGGGGGGGGAGACGACCACCTCTGGTGTAGGGTTGGGAGAAGGGTCTAGCCGTCCGCAGGGTGCGACCCCCAGTCCTGCGGGAAGGCTGAAAGGGGGGAACAGCAGTGCTGGGCCAGGTGTTCTTATTTGCTTCTTTAACAGCGAGCCACGTAGGACCAAAGAGAAGCTCTCCACCCAGGGGGGCCTGCCGCAACTGAGTCTTCAGGTCCTCCGGAAGCGGACAGGAGCGGAGAAGGGCATCCCTACGCAAAAGGTCACAGTTAGAAGCTGCCGCGATGGCGTTGATACACGTGTGGTAAGCAGCACGGTTACCGGAGATGGCTAGGGCGAGTAAGTCTCCCAAAAGCGGAGTCAGGGACGGATGCCAAGCTTCCTCTACGCGACGAATGATAGCTTGAGTAAGGAGGTCGAGAAATCCCGCCGACGCTAGCGCATTGCGGATGAGAATCGCTGTCTGGTCGATGCTGGGTAGAAGAAAGCAACGAGAAGGAGTAGCCGCCAGGGCACAGGCGGAGGGGTCCGGCTTAGGCAGTGCACAGGAGAAGGAGTGTCCCGCATACCAGGACTGATGAAAACACATGTGTAAATCTGCCGGCCACCTGGTGTCTGAGAAGAACCCGTGGGAACCCAGAGAGCCCTGAGCAAGGCGAGCGGAGAAGGCGTCCCATAAGCTGGCGAAGCCCGGGGGTTGTGGAAGTGACTTGAACGTCTTCGATTGTCGATCAGCATCCACGTACGCCGCGGCCCTCTTCTTCAGCGGTGGAGAAGGCGGGCAGTCCTCTGCCGGGAGGCAAGCAGAGATGACATGAGCCGCTTCATCCAAGGCGCGAAGGGTCTCCATCCTGTGTCCACCGGTCGAAGGTAGCTGATCCTGCTCCGAACCGTCCGGTTGTGAAGGAATAGAACGAGAGGGGCAGTCTACACATAACAGGGAAGAAACCGAATCTTCGGGAGCCAGGCTGAGTGCGTCGTCCTCCAAACGCAAGGAGCGAGGACGGGAACCTAAACGAGGACGGAGGGAGTGTCCAGCAGCCTCGCCCGGTCGGGAAGAAGCGGTAGCCTTGGGCAGGGACCTCCCCGCCGGGGAGCGGTGTCGGGCAGAGTGACGAGGCGACTGATCCGGAGACGAACACCAGCGAGAGTAGCGACGACGTGACCTGACATCTAGTGGCGAGAGTGGGGACTCCTAGACCGGGAGCGATGTCGTGAGTGGCGGCTCACCGAGGGCGACGAACATCTAGAGCGTGGTCGATCAGACGGGCGCGCTCTAAGTGAAGAACATTCCAAGTTCGGGGCGCGGGACCTTGACTGCCGAGCCACCGAAGGAGAGTCATATCTAAAAGACGTCCGAGAGGGCCGACTGGAACACGAAGAACGAGACGGAGACCGTCGATGCGGAGACCTGTGCCTTGAGCGAGAACGACGGTGAGACGAAAATCGGCGCACTGAAGAAGACCGGTGAGAGACTTCTCGCTGTAACGCAGCCACTTTTGGAACATGCACTGAGGAGTGGGGTAGCATATGAAAAGTCTGTTCTTCCCGTCGAGGAGGGCTAATAGTCTTTGCGGCACGCTGATCTCTACCGTTAGGCGAGCGTGGAGGAGGATCCATACTCTTGTTTACCGTCCCCTCCGAAACTGAGACAGGTACTGTGCCGAGGCCTGTTCCTTAAGAATCTCTCGTACTGCTGACGACGGTGGAACCGAGCAGACAGAATCCGGTTCTGTGGGCGCTTTCGGCGAAGAAGAACGGGCTCGCGACCGAAGTCGCGGCGTTGACTGTTCTGTCAGCTGGCAAGAACCTAAACGGGATACCAGCGGAACAACTTTGTGCCGAGAAGCGGGATCTTTACGTTTATGTTTATCTTTCGGGGTCTGAGTAACTGCCACCGGACCTTGGCCACTTTTAATTGGTACCGTGGAAGCTGCCGGTGCAGTAGGACAGGCTCGCGGCCTCAGGTGCGGCGCTGACTGTCCTGTTTCCCGGAGATAGCTGCTATTGGACTCACCGGAGTTGTAACCCCTTATCCGTTCTGGTGTCGGCTGTTCACGGCAGTAAAAATTCCACAACTGTGTCCACTGCTCTTCCGGCCAGGGAGTGCAGACCAGGCACGGATTGGAGGAAGTACAGGCGGAACAGGGAAGGCAAACTTCGTGTCTGTCACTCGGCCATTGGAAACGTCCACATCTAGTACAAGTACGGACTTGCCAACTGCAAAATATAGAGTATAATGAAAGTGAGCGAACGTGCCCCCGCAGGCACGCAATACAAACCGCGAAACGAAACGAAGAAATACAGCGTATGCTGACGCACGGTGCTCTACCCTTCCCCTGAGCGCCGGACGGAAGCAACGACCGAGATTTTACCTTGCCATAGTTGAGGGGGAAGAAAAGGACGAGCCCACCAAAATGGCGCCGAAGACCGGTTGTCGACAGACAGGCCTGGGGAACACACGTAGCCCCCGTGAAGAAGGTTCGAGGCCGGCGAAGAGGCAGAGCACCGACACACCCAGGCAGAGAAGCCGTCCACCGAAACCACGAGGCCCGCTAAGGAGAAGCGAAGGGCACCAGTTGGGCGAAACATCGCAGACCGGCCACAGTGAGTACAGTTCACAAACTTCTCGACAGCCTATCTTCCTACCCCAAGAAGAGCACGAAAGCGTCCAAGTTCCGAAGTCTCACAAAAGAACTTCAGCTCACACCACCACTTGCTATAGACGAAGACTTCCAAAACGCAGAGTTACTGACATACACAACCGATCTTTGACTAGCAAAGAAACTGACTGGAGTAGGAAGCGCTGAGCGCATGCACGGTTGAACCGGAAGGGAGGTTTCGCGGGCTTCCGCCTGGGCTATGGCGCCCCTAGCCTGCCATCATCGCCATTATCGTACACAACAAATTTTGGGCTAAAATTAGACTAGCTAAGAAACCATTTCCAAGTTGTAAAAAATGTAATACCATCGGTAATGTGTTTTGAGAAAACAAGTTGGTTTGTTTTTTTTTAATCCTGAAAATATCTTGACTACTGGTAACTAAAGTTTTATTCAGTATATAATCAATGTTTCTACAAGCAGCATTTCAAAGAAATGATCTGAATGGAAGGGCATTATCAAGTCTGAGCCAAATCAGTTCCACAGTTTCATATATTGCCTACAGTTTCATATATTGCCTGCAAGAAGGAATCTGGACATACACACAGAAAATCCAGCATACCCCATCCCTTCTTACAAATAGAGAGAGAGAGAGGGGTAAAATAAACTAGGTATTGCAATATATGCTAACCCTTTCGCCGTCAGTAGCAGTTTCTGTCCTGATGATACCTGCAGGAATTATCATGACAAAAACTGCAAACAACAGCTAAAGACCTAATTGTCAGTGTGACTGGAAAACCTCGTCTGATGGTATCTGAATCAGCTTTGTGTGTCAGATATAAGGTTTCCAGTTACCCTGTCATAATACTGACCATGATAGTTCTGACTTACTCTGAGATGGTGTCTAAAGACAGGTAGGGAGATCTCCACATCCTGTTGACCCATGGAGGAACCATCAGCCCTGTCACTCGAGCTTGGTCTTCCATAGATGGCACACATTTACCATCAGGCACACTCTCAGTGGCAGTGCTTTTCTTAAGAAAGACAGGAGTGACAGCGTCACTCCTGTCTTTCTCCAGAAAAGCACTGACCAGTTTTCTCACACGATCAAGGATTTTTGCCCTCGCTTTTTGTGAGGACTGCCTGCTACTGGGATTGATCATCAGAGTCCGGCCTTTGTTCGCCCCCTTTCCCACAGACACCTGCGTTGAAATCTGCTCTATAAAGATCTGTATCAGCATCTGACTCATGTTCCCAGTGACCTCCATGGGGAATCTGTCCAGAAGAATGTCAAAAAATTTCAACGAGTCCTGCTGCACGTCGTCACATATGTGAGTCATTGCGCAGCAAAGGTGGGTACTGAGTAAGGGAAAGAAGCCAGCAATCTTCCTCTCCTGTCCGCTGGCAAACACCATCCTGAACAACTTGAGAACTGCCTGTCGAACGAGCGGGTCTCTGTCACTCACAAGCGGCAGCACTCTGCGGAAAATGTTGGCCATTTCGATCAGAATGGTGTCCCGGTCCGCCACTAGAAGTTCTGTCACTCCTTCCACACCAGACAGACGGATATTGGAATTGTGGTGGTCACATTTTGGAAGCAGATCCTGAAATAAATAAATATTATTATGTAAATATTATCTGCCAAAGTAGAAGTGTGTGTGTGTGGGGGGGGGGGGGGGGGGGAGGGGCTCTGCAACTAATACTTCCAAGGAAGTCATGTTAGTCCAGTCAGGGGCTCAAACGGTAAAAAGAAACCCAACCCCCTCATGCCTTTCTTTTTTGTTGTTGTTGCTGGCGCAACCCCATAATAGTGATATAGTAATCAGTCTCTTGATTTTGATCGCTCTATGGAAGAAGAAGAATATAGTCGCCCATTGCCAAATGTCAGTAGATTTCTTCTTAGGTGAGGCAAAGTCATGTTTCTGGAAGCCCAATTTCACAAAGCATACCTGTCAATTCACCTGATTTCGGTGGGAGACTCCCGACTTTGCAACCCATCTCCCACTTTCTCCTGACCTCTCGCTTTCACCTTCCCACCCACCCCCCCCCCCCCTACCTTGGTAGTTATTGCCAGTTGTAATAAAAGGCTGTGATGCCACAAGGGGGGGGGGGGGGGGGGGGGGGAAAGGCCAAAATAATCTCCAGATTTGCCATTTTCAAAACTTAACAGGGATGCATAATGCAACATTGAAAGCATGCGCACATAATATTGTTTGGGCTACCTGAAAAAAAAACAAGATGGGATGAACCATAGCCCACAAAGTCCCTTCTATATATGAGAGCTGTCCTCACTGTCAGTGGTCTCTACCTTTTGTCTTTGACCTGATTCTGATGTTGAATTATCTCCTATTGAAAAAGTCTCGCAGATCTGCCAATGCGTCAGTGAGTTCTGTAAGGGGCGCAGGACATAACGTATCATTGATTTGTCAAACGTCATTTGTCATGACGTAAGTTTTAGTTTTACGTAATTTTATGTTAGGTGATATGACTAATGAGTTTCACTTTCACTTCAGAGGCTTGAGAAAATGGTGACAAAACTACAACTTCATGGTACAATTTCAGTCTTGCTATAATTTGTGTGAAAGCAAGTTGACTTTACCTAGCTACATGATATTGTAGCGGGGGAGACGATTTTAGCCCAGTGTTTCGGTACAACTACAGTGGCACATATTTTCCCCAGCATGCCCACAGACTCAGAAGCTGGTGACACAGCTATGTGTCAAGAGCGAGAATGTCGGCCAATCAGCGCGAGGCACGCCGAACACACTCTTAAGAGTGAGAGTATAAATAGCGGGTGCCTAGCAGAGTCGGGCAGGCCTCCTTGCAGGACGTGTAGTTAAGTTTTCTTTCTTGTCTTCCTGTCTAGTTAGTTAGAATTCATACTGTCCACTGCAACGGTATATTAAGGCATGCTCAGTTAATTAGAATTCATACTGTCCACTGTGACGGTATGCTAAGGCATGCTTAGTTAATTAGAATTTATACTGTCCACTGCGACATAATATTAAGGCACACTTAGTTAATTAGAATTTATACTGACCACTGCGATGGTATATTAAGGCGCACTTACTGACTTAGTTAATGAGAATTTATACTGTCCACTGCGACGGTATATTAGTTAGAATATATTAGACGGCACTTAGTTAGAATTCCTGTAAAGGACACTACTGCACGATTAATTAATACTTAGTTAATTAACCCTTTCATTACTGACGCCCACTATAGCGGGCATGGGAAACGCCTCCTCTGCTTACGGCCTCCTGGTATAGCGGGGCCGCAGCTTCTACTCCCCCGTGTACGGCTGCCCGCTAAAGCGGTTTGCGCTAGCCGCGTTCGAAATCCGCGCTACCTGCTGTGAGTGGTTACCGGATTAGCGGCAACCTTGACAGCGCTGGAATGGTACCGCGAGGCGCGCAGTGTTTATGTTATAGCCAGCTCGGGGCCTGGGAAACAGGATGCGGAGTTTATATCAAAATTCCTTCCAGAACTTTGGTTGTGCTTGCAAAAATGGTGAAGAGGAAAAAGTGACCGTGACATTAGTGATGATGAGTTTTGGGATAGAGGCGATTTTGGAGACTGGATTTAGTTCAGTTGACAGAGGAGGAAAGGGTGAGCCGATATTGTGCGACAAGATACTAACGACAACAACGATAATGATCGCGATGCTGACAAAGTTGAGATGAACTTGACGATGACATTGTGCCACTGTGGTTCCGAAATCATGCCACAATTTGAGAAGACAGTAGGACTCTGATATGTTACACCTGAGCGAGTGACATTCACCCGAAGGCCAGCCGGTCCAACACGTGACATCTGTCAGTGCGTCCGTGTACTTTGGCCTCTTCTACTCTGAGAGTGTGTTCGAAACCATCACAACGTACACAAACGCGAATGCAGCAAAGAGCCGTTCCTGCTCTGCCGCCAGCCAACAATGAGACTCGCCTTGACCGAGTTGACCACTTACCTGTCAAAGGGGAGGGCCGTGACCATCTATGCTACAAGCGACACACCCGCTACTATTGACGCAAACCCACTGGTTAGCTATGCGAACAACCCGTACAAGAGGCGCACATCTGTTATTATATGCTGGAAATGTGACGTGTACCTTTGTTTGTAATGACAACTGTTTTTTTTGGTACCACACACAGGTACAACTGTAAATACAGGATGACAGTGTGTGACAGTGTATAACAGTCGTCAGTGTATAACAGTGTAGTAATTTCATCTTCAGACTCCCAATAACTGTACATAGTGTATGCGTAAGCATAGACAATCAAGGTGTATATAATAGAGGATCTTTTACAGTTACTTTTTATTTTTGACACGTGTGTGCATTGCAGACACTGCTATGTGACAGCAATAAACAGACAATAAAACAGTCACAAGTTTCAATTATGAGTTTCAAACACATCATTATCATGGTAAGAGCATGCAAACACTTTTGGACCCGTTTTTTTTATGCATGTTTGCTGGCTTCATAGGTGTGTGTTGTTAATGTACTGTCATTTTGTCACATATTTGCACCTGTGTGTCACCAAATCAACCACACGACACTTACACATGACGTCAATGTGTAGCACTTCCAAAGCCCGTCACAGCAATATAGGGTTATGGGTATCTGCGGTGGATGGGTACTCCGCTATCAGCCTTTCCCGTACACAACTATATTTTGGTATTTTTCTAGTCTCTAAACTCAATATGCAGGGGTAATACAGAACTTCATTAAAAGCAGTACTCACGAACCAGAAATTCAGTAATGAAAGGGTTAAGAGTTCCTCAGTATAGAGGGGCACTGGACTGAGTGGGCAGCGATGATAGATTAAGGTGCACTTAGTTAGAATTCCTGCACGATTAATTAATGTTTAGTTAATTAAGAGTTCCTCAGTATAGAGGGGCACCAAACTGCGTGGGCAGCTACGGTAGATTACGGCATGTTTAGATAATTAGAACTCCTGTAAAGGGAAAATATTTAATTTAAGTACTTAGTTAATTGAGCTTGGGACCTATAGAATTTATTAGAATTTGGTTTTTACTCGTGTTGGTTGTTACGTCTAGTGTGTAGGCTAGCATCGTTTTAGTTCATAAGATCGTATTCAATTTTGTAGGTGTCAGGCTTAGGAACTAGGTTTGCTAGGTGTCGTGTTCAAAGGTATAGGTGTTAGACCTAAGGTGTTTAAGGTTATTATGACTTGTATTGGTTTGACTAACTTTGATCATGTTGTTTGTTTCATCATGAATGCTTTTCCTGGTATAAATAAATCTTGGAACCTTATTTCCATCTTATGATGCTCAGCTAGAGCGAGAGCAAGACTGAGATTGTGCGTGTGTACGTGCGAGAAGTTTGTTTGTGTGTACGTCTGTGCACGTATGACGGTGTGATTGATCGTGCGAGCGCATGATGGTAACTCAGTAGAAACGTTAACAGCAACAAACATCATGTCCAGTCAAAATAGGGTTTTTCTGGATACTGTGGTCGGTCCATTGCGCAGGTAATTTGACTTTGAACACAACGCGAGGCAAATAAACACGGGACCAGGGTAGACTTATAGTTTACTCTCCACAGAAATCTCCATCCCTTCCCTAGACCACAAAAGGGATGCGGACTAAACTAGCTGCTCGAGTACTGTATTAGATGGGCAGTTTTTGTCTATCTGATAACTATTTAAGTCGCCTACACCCAGTCCGGTTATAATATACTAAGTACACAGGTCACCTGCAAGCTCTTCTGAAAGCACATCAATGTGTGTGTGTGTGTGGTAGTGCGTGCATGCGTGCTCCAAACATCTCCAAGAGGCACAGATCTTCATGTGCCTGGAGGGCGCATCTGGATCTATTTCTCCTGTAGATGTGCACGTTTGTGTGAGAGAGAGAGAGAGAGAGAGAGAGAGAGAGAGAGAGAGAGAGAGAGAGAGAGAGAGAGTCGTATGACACAATCAAAGTATGATTGAATCAAACGTATGTACATTATACACATGTATGTAACCATTGAAATTAAAATACGCTCTGATTGTCGCATAACATCATATGAACTGCCTCATGTTTACTCTGCTTCATTTTATAATACTTACAACAGTCACCGAGATGGAACAGCACATACGACAGGTAAAATTACACACACCTTCAAAACAAGTTTCCTTTTTGTGCGAGGCTCTGACGTTGCTGTGGCACCTTTCAGTTGTTGGACGACGTGGATAGTGCGAGACTTGAAGCTTGTGGTGGTTTCATTTTGCCCTTTTGGCAGACGCCGTCCAACTTTCAGTTTCACCTTCTGAAAGTCTGCGTTCTTCTTCTTCTTCGACTTGGGCATTTCTCCTGATCGTAACAATTAAGTCTGTAGACAGAAAATTCTGTATTTATTGTAAATTCAAATACAATCTATCGAAAGGTTTGCAACACTTGGCAGACTAGACGGGAAATGACTAACAAAAGGTAGCTATATTTGCCGTCAAACCTTATACCGTGTGTTTTGATCGTCAAACGTCGGCCATGTGCACGGAAACATTCTATCTAATGGTTTATCGCAAAAACAATATTTACTCTTATAAATCACTTTATGATCCAGATATTTGCAATAGCATCTTGTAGATCTTAACTATATTTGTAATAATGTATATGACGAAGTGTGATTTTATTTAGAAATCATAATTTTACGACTGTCTTATCGTCAACCATCTGCATCCTCGAAAGCTCAACGAATGAGAACACGTGCGCGTTTTTCAGCAAACCAAATAATACACGGACATGTTATTTACGCTCATTTTGCAAATAAGAAAAGTGATATCCAATGTATAAATCATGTGTGTTCCATTGGTAAACGAACATGCTTGATTTAATTCAAACACTGAATTAATCATCAGTAAAATCAAAGTTGAGCCAGAGATGTGTAGGGACCCCCCCTACATATCTCTGGTTGAGCACACTCTGACAGTAGCGCTAAAGCATCGTGGATCCGGTCTATCTTTTTACCCAAATGAACCCCACAAGAATAAACACAAATTCTACATAACAAACGATACCCACATAAACCAGAATGGAACTGTCAAAGTAGTGTATGTGTGATGGGTTGTCTGTGTTTAGGTGTGTGTGTGAGTCTGTGTGTGTCAGTGGATCAGAGTGTGTCATTGTGCATGCACAAGTGAAGGTGGTCCATCTGCGGGTGGATGTGTGTGGGCATGTGTACATCAGTGTGTGTGTGTGTGTGTGTGTGTGTGTGTGTCATAGTGTGTGTGTGTGTCATAGTGTGTGTGTGTACGTGCGCGCGCGCGCGCGTGTGTGTGTGTGTGTGTGTTTGCCTATATGTGTGCGTGCATGTCAATACCACTGAGACTGACGTGATTCGCCGCACACACACCGGGTGACCCACACGTTGACACACAAGCACACTGCATGACACTCCGCAAATGCCCACTGCACACACAGCCACCACCAATCAGACGGACGCGCGTCATTGTAGCACACACATGTTTACATACGTACGCGCACACACACACACACACACACACACACACACACACACACACACACACGCGCGCGCGCGCGCGCGCATGCACACACGAACACACACACACACACACACACACGCAGGCACGTGGCCGACAGACTTAACACCAGACACGTACACACAACGTGATAGTATCCGTTTGATGTCTTTAGTGTTTATTTTGGTGAAAAGACGGACTCTTGCCGCTAAAGTTTTTCTTGCCCTGACGGTATCGCTGAGCCATCGTGGATCTAAAGGTATTGGCGCTTGTAATCTGATAACATTTGTTATGCTAGTTAGATATTGAGTGCGGCAAGGTGTTGTGGCTCACTGCGGGACTGTTGTAGAAGCCTCAAACTTGCGAGAACAAAATGTCGCTAGCTGGAAAAGCGGCGCTTGTCACAGGGGCGGCTCAAGGACTCGGCCGAGCTTTTTCCGAGGCTCTACTGAAGAAGGGAGTCAAGGTAAACAACTACATGTATTGATGCTGCTGCATCGAAGTAATATACAGATGCATGAAGTGTTGAATTCAGCAACAGTTATACTTAGCACATCACTCTCACTGCGGGATATTAACTGGTTATAACAGTTCAAAAGTAGTGCCGGATTGGCTTGGCGCTAGAGATTTCGCCTAGCCAATCTGGCACCGCCCTTGAATTATCATAGGTGACTGGGACATCTCCGACAGCTGATACACAGTCGTTATAGAGGCCGCCCACTACTGGGAAAGTATTGTGCTTTAACCCTTTGGGCTGCCCGTAGCGGTTTTAGTCACGATGATTCCGGCAGGAATCGTGACTAAAACCGCTATACCGACACCCAAAGGGTTAAAAGAGTTATTGTTCCACACTTAATACATTATAGTAATTGGTATGTGTACAGGTTTCAAACATCAGAGATTATATTAGTCTGAAAATTTGCACTATAGATATTAGTGCATGTGATTTTATGCATCCATGCACATGCGTGTGTTTGTGCGTTGAATTTTTGTGGCTGCTCTGGTGTCTCATAACTAATAATAATAATAATGATTTCTATAGTGCCTAACCTCAGGTAGAGCTCTAGGCGCCTTACAAATTTCAAAAATACAAAAACTGTACAAAAACTGTACAAAAACTGTACACAATATTACACGCACACACACACACACACACACACACACACACACACACACACACACACACACACACACACAGGGGCGGATCCAGGGGTGTCTCGACCTTGGGCCGACAGCCCTCCCCCCTCCCCCCTCTCCCCCTCCCCCGCCCCCCCCCCCCCTGTTTTCCAAACTGCTGTGTCATACAAAAGAAATCTAGACCAAAACAATGACTATCAGACGAGCATAAATTCATAGCAAAGAAAGAAACGCGCTTAAAAAGAACAATTACAAATAAGTTGTGTTGAAATTATTCTTTCTTGATGCTTTTCTTTTGGGATTTTCTTTAAAATTGTACTATAGTGTTGTAACCATTCTCTCTACGCTTGTTTCTTTTTTTCGTTTTTAATTTTTTGTTTGTTGTTGGAGTTTTCTGAGACATATTGAGAGTTTGCAGAGGTTACGATTTTTATTTGTTATAACGTTTCTTCGTTCATCTCGGGACACAGTTGGCACTTTTTAAAAAGTTTAAAAGGAAGGGCTAATCATATCTACATGCACTTGTCCTCCTCCCCGCCCCCACCCCACCTCCCTAACAAAACAAGATTAATCGGGCACTTCTGATTCTTATATGATGTTAATTTTCTTATTGAAAAGAATGTTCTACCTGGAGTTTCTGCAGGAGCAATGACCTTGTGTTTGACAACAACACTACACTACCAAGTACTCCTCCGTCTGAGGAACAACACAGCCATTTGTGAAAATCGTGATACTGCTCTATACACCCACAAACCTCCTCCATATGAGGAACACAGGGTCAGATCACAGGAAGTCATTATCACTCCTGATGTATACCTCTTACACTGACGATTACTTAAGGGTTAGATCAAGGTTGATCAAAATCAAGACATTTCACACCTCCCCTCTGGTGACACGCTGACTGGCAAACAGGAAGAAGACTGAGCATTCACATGGTCAAGGAGCTGGGAGAGAACAATCCTTTCAATGAGCTTGGATAGGAAGGGCAGATTTGAGACAGGCCTTAAGTTTTTCAGATTTTCAGGGTCAAAACTGGGCTTTTTAACTCTTTTCAATCAGAACGCTTCCAGTTTGGTGTTAGCCCAAACAAACCCTTACCCATCAAAATGCTTATGTTATAGCGTTATGCTCATTTTGTCTATAAACAAGTCGCTAGTATTCTAGGGTTGCGTGTTTTTTTTTTTAAATCGCATGAAGCAGAGCTATCGGTCTAAGGGAAGCAACCACTATGATATTTTCACCAACCATTTCTGAAATACCTGAAAGTGAATGCCCTTGTTGGATGGTTTTGGAACAAGGCCAAAGTAGCCGACAACATGCCTTGGATTGTCTCCAATGAGCTTGTTCGATCCTCATGAGCATGGTTTCAACAGTGATTTTTAGCTCATAAAATTGTGATTCAAGAAGGGACAGATCTCTTGTGTGATTTCTTTGCTTGTGGAATACAATTTTCTGCCATGTTGGTGAGTAAATCTGGGTTTTTCATTGCATGTGCTTACACTGTTGCTACCAAAACCAAGTTTCTCATTTTTGTGCTCCACCATGTTTGTTCTGTTGCATAATAATCAAATTGGTTCAACTTCCCACTAAACTGATGCACAAACACACGCAGTTTTGAAAAGTACTTTTAATGCTCTTTCCAACGATACCCAATTCTTCTGTGGTTGTTAACTTGGGAGGCTGTGAAAATTAATTCAATCTACCCCAAAAATGTACGTCACCAGGGAACCTGTCCTTTTCCTGCTACATCTGCATGGAACTGACTCGCTGAGAATGTTACGATGGGAAAGAGTTAAAGTGACCTACCGCTGGCAGTAAAGGGTTAATATGTCCATAATAAGCTCAGTGAAAACCTTTAATTTGGTATGTGCATGTGCATGCTCATATAGACCGTGAAAATAAGAGAAGAAAAGTCTTAGTTAACCCATATCATACTGAGGCTAAAAGCTTCAAATTTGTACACTGCCATATGCAAGCTACATTATAGTACTTACAGATAAGGATATAAACCAATCGCTGTAGTTCAAGGGTAGTGCCATAATAGCTTGGCGCCTAGAGGCGCCAAGCTATTCTGACACTACCCTTGAACTATTTTAGTCAAACTTATTTCACACACTGGTGTATTCTGAATGATAAGGGTTAAGGCAAGACACTGGTTCCTGTTGTATCTGTGAATTATCCCAATCAAAGCCCACCATTGAGCAGATTACTTTAACTCTTTGGATGTCGCCAGCGGTTTTGGTCGTGATGACTCCAGCAGGAATCAGCGTAACTGAAACTGCTACTGACACTCAAAGAGTTACCGGCTAGGTAGTTTTGTCCATCATTTTTATTCATATAAATTGTCAACATGACAGGTTTGTGTGGCAGACATTCAGGTGAAGCAGGGAGCCTCAACAACATTAGATTTTCAGAACGAGTATGGTCCGGAAAACGTCCTGTTCTCCAAGTGTGATGTTGCATCAGTAGAGGATTTTGAAAGTTTGTACACAGTCATTTTGTTCCTTTTAACCCTTTGGGTGTCACAATGATTCCTGTAGTAATCATCGCAACTAAAACCACTACCTACTTCCAAAGGGTTAACATGTTTTTCTTAATGCAAACTTGCAGTTTTGCATTTAAGTAATTTTTTTAATTTCTTTTTTAACACATGCATCGTTTTTTCTTTTATATTCAGATATGATATCAAACATAACCATTTCAGCACTAATACTGATACATCAGTGATGTAGTGTCAGGGTGGCTGAGATATTAATTTGCAGCTTTAACAAAATCCAATGACTGGGGGGGGGGGGGGGGGGGGTGAGGGGGAATAGTCCCTCCCTTCCCCCCCACCCCCACCCCCCAAAAAAAACTGTGGGGGTAGAGGGGAGAGACAGTCTGGATCATGCTTTCTATGCTTACTTACTTACTTACGCCTGTCACCCCTACCCGGGTATAGGCCGTCGACGAGAGACCTCCAGCAACTCCTGTCCTGTGCTTCTCCCTCGATTCTACCCCAGGTGGTTCCCAGTCTCTTGATGTCTGCTTGGAGGTCTCGACGCCAGGAGCCTCTCGGCCCACCTCCTTTCCTCTCTCCCCGGGGGCCCCATGACAATGCCTGCCCAGCGACACTGGAAGCTGGCCCTCTCAGACCGTGACCGATCCATCCCCATCCCCTTCGCCCAATTTCATTCTCTGCTGTTATCTGCTCTGTTCTCTCCCAGAGTCTGACGTTGCTGATCTTCTCTGGCCAGTGGATTTGCAAAATTCCTCTAAGGCAACCGTTCATGAAGGTCTGTACCCTGTTGACTGCGGCTTTTGTCAATCTCCATGTCTCCGCTCCATACAGGAGAACTGCCTTTACATTGGAGTTGAAAATCCGGACTTTGGTGTGTTGTGACAGCTCTCTGGAACTCCACACTTTTTTCAACTGGAGAAAGGCTGCTCTGGCTTTACCGATTCGTGCTCTGACATCTGCATCAGTGCCGCCTTTTTTGTCTATGATGCTTCCGAGATAGGTGAAGGACTCCACCTCCTCCAACGGGGTGCCAGCAAGCAAGACTGGTTCTTCCCTGGTTGCGTTCAGCCTCATTGTCTTTGTTTTCTGTTTGTGAATGGTGAGGCCCACTTGGGACGAGATGTCAGCAAGCCTCGTGGTCTTGTCCTGCATTTGTTGATGAGTGTGGGACAGTAATGCCAAGTCGTCTGCAAAATCGAGGTCGTCAAGCTGTGTCCACAGTGTCCACTGTATTCCACTTCGTCTGTGCTCTGTGGTCATCTTCATGACCCAGTCCATGGCCAGTAGGAAGAGGAACGGAGACAGCAGACACCCCTGCCTGACACCAGTTCTGACCTGGAGCTCTCTGGTGAACTGCCCTTCGTGGATCACGCGACATGTCATGCCATCATAGCTGCTCTTGATCAGGCGGACGAGCTTTGTGGGTACACCGTAGTGTCGTAGGAGTTTCCACAGAGTCTCTCGGTCCACGCTGTCAAATGCTTTCTCATAATCCACAAAGTTGACGTACAGCGGGGAGCTCCACTCCAGAGACTGTTACACGATGATGCGGAGAGTGGCAATCTGGTCTGTACATGATCGGTTCTTCCTGAATCCTGCCTGCTGGTCTCCCAGCTGGGGGTCAACGGAGCTCCTCATTCTCTCTAGGATGATCCTGTTGAAGACCTTTCCTGGCACTGACAGCAAGGTGATTCCTCTGTAGTTGGAACACCTGCTGAGGTCGCCTTTCTTGGGAAGCTTGACTAGGTACCCCTCCCTCCAGTCAGCCGGCATCACCTCCTCTTCCCAGATCTTTCCAAACAGTGGGTACAGAATCTCAACTGTTGTCTCTAGGTCTGCTTTCAGAGACTCCGCTGGGATGCCATCTGGCCCTGCCGCTTTGCCATTCTTCAAAAATGCCACTGCTTTTCTGATCTCTTCCCGGCTGGGTCTGTCACAGCTGATGGGTAGGTCGGTCTCTGCCGGCTGGATGTCGGGGGGGTCGGGTGTGCTAGGTCTGTTCAGTAACCCCCCAAAACACTCGGCCCATCTGTCGAGTCGGCCTGCTCCGTCCGCAACAGGCCTGCCTTCTCCGTCCTTTACCGGTCTCTCTGCATGGCCATACCCACCCGACAATCTTCTGGTAATGTCGTAGAGCTGTTTCATGTTGCCGCTGCCTGCTGCCCTCTCTGCCTCCGCTGCCAGGCTGTCTGTGTAGGCCCTCTTGTCTGCCCTGATACTCCTCTTCACCTCGCGGTTGGCTTCCCAGTATTCCCCCTGTGCCCTTACTTTGGCTGCTCTCGTGCGACTGTTGTTGACCGCTGCTTTCTTCTGCTTCCTCGCTTCTATCTTCTTCAAGGTCTGTGCCGACAGCCAGTCCTTGTGGTGGTGTTTCCTGAACCCCACAGTGTCTTTGAAGGTTGAGTTCAGCGCCTCTCTAACTGCCTTCCACCGCTGCTCTGTGGTGACTGCCTCCTCTTCATTTACTAGCTCCTGTAGCGCTTGAAACCAGTTGGACAGCACCAGTTTGAACTCTTCTCTAACTCCAGTTTCTCTCAGGAGGCCTACATTATAGCGCTGTCTTCTTGTTGTCTCTGTGCGGCTTTTCTTTAGCTTGAGCTTCATTCTTAAGGTAAGCAGATGGTGGTCTGAGGCGACATCTGCTCCCCTCCTCACTCGAACATCTTGAAGGGATCTTCTAAATTTCTTGCTAATGCAGATATGGTCTATTTGGTTCTCTGTTGTATAGTCAGGTGAGACCCAAGTTGCTTTGTGTATTCTTCTGTGTGGGAAGATGCTGCCTCCAATGACAAGTCGGTTTAGAGCACAAAAGTCTACAAACCTCTCCCCGTTCTCACTCATCTCCGAGCCTAGTCCCTGTCTCCCCATCACCTCTTCATATCCGGTGTTGTCCTCCCCTATTTTGGCATTAAAATCGCCCATGACGATGGTGATGTCTCGCTCCGCACATTTGTCCACGGCACTCTGGAGTCGGTCGCAGAACTCTTGTTTCTCTTCCTCGTCACTGTCATTGGTGGGCGCATAACACTGGATGATGTTCAGCTTGAGCTTTTTCTTAGTTCTAAAGGCTGCTGTTATAATTCTTGGCCCAAGAGGTTCCCAGCCCATCAGCGCTCTCTGTGCCACTGGTGACAGCATGAGTGCTACTCCTTCTGTATGGGGGGCATTCTCCTCTTCATGACCTGAATACAGAATCATCTCCCCACTTAACAGCCTTTTCTGGCCAGACTGCGTCCATCTGGCTTCACTGATGCCTAGCAGGGAAAGGTTGTACTTTTGCATTTCCGCTGCTATCTGGGCGGCCTTGCCGCTCTGGTACATGGTCTTGACGTTCCATGTGCCCATGGTTGTATCCCTGGATAGAGAGAGGCGGCTCGGTCCTGTGGCTTCCGAAGACTTCCGGCTTTCACCACAGGACGTCGTAAGTCTTCTAGTAGAAGAACCTTCCTCCTCCAGGAAAGGAATTACTGTTAATCTTTTCGTCGGCGTTTTTGTAGCTATTTCCTTTTTTGCAGGGTGGGGAAGCTACCCCCACGCCCAACCCCCTTACTAGGAGGACCAGGGGTTTTCTGTCGGGGTCACCTTCCCTTAGACCATGTTGGTTCACGGCACCTTATTTCATTCGGTGCACCCCTCTCACGAGGGACCCCCTATCCACCACCCAGGGGACGCGCCTCAACGCCGTATGGTCCCAGCGCGAGGATGCTTTCTATGCCACCACACAAAAATATTGGGGGTCAGCGGCGGGGGGGGGGGGGGGGGGGGGGGGGGGGGGGGGTCACACATGATACTCTGTGCATTTCCTTTGGGAGTAGGGGGTTTCAATGCCACAGCATATATAACAGAATATAGATTGATCAGAGTAATTCAAGGGTGGTGCCAGAACAGATTGGCTTCTATCTATGTTCCTTGCTATCCTTGGAACTAGCATGGTTGTGATCTAGTAGTTTGAGGTCAACATATGTGATAATTTGACCTCAGGGTTGCAGTTAGATAACCAGATAAGGTCTTGTCATGACAGAGTGGAGCATAGTGCCCATAAATCTTAGGTTGTGAATTATATGTATGAGAACTTGAAGTCATCATTATGTTATATGATAAGTTATTGGTCGCAGGGGCTTGCTGCACGGACCCTTGTAGGCCTGAGGGAGGTCAAAGGAACCATTGTACCCTGTTCGGCCTTCAGGGTACAATGGTTCCTTTGACCTCCCTCAGGCCTACAAGGGTCCGTGCAGCAAGCCCCTGCGACCAATAATGTATTTGTTTTCATTCCTCCACTATTTTCTTAAAAGAAATCAAGAAGAAATCTTCCGACCTGGATCACGCCAGATATGACTGACATCAAAGGAATATACATTTATACGTAATAGACTTGTGACGTAATTTAAAATCTGTTATGACATTGCCGTCTCCAATAGTGTGCCTGTTGTTTCAAACAACACTAAGTAACTTTGTACTGTAGAATGTTTTGGTGATCTTTTGTCGAACAAAACTGGCATTCAAGATGCGTCAGAAAGAGGGCTGCAAAAAGTGCACTATTTGCTACATTGGTTTTTGTAGTGAGGTCACATGTTAAATAGGATTTACTATCAGATTCAGATCTGACAGTATTGCACCGTCAGTTCAGTCAGAATATAGGTCACATTGTGCTTGATCTTAACCCATTTTGCCCTGCTGCACTACAGCCGCAGATGGATCGACCATGATAATTCAAGAGTTGTGCCAGAATAGCTTGGTGCCAAGCTATTCTGGCACAACTCTTGAATTATCATGGTCAATCCATTTCCTGCAACTGGTACACAGTCTTTAGGTGACACCTTCAAAGTGTTAGAAATGTGGCATAGGTTTAAATGGGTTAATGAACAAAAATCAGAATCAGGTCAAAGACAGTTATGCCCCTTGGTCAGTCCGGTCAGCATATAGGGCTAGTTTTTGTTGATCTTAACCCATTTAGCCCCGACACACTGCAGCAAGAGATGGATCAAGCATGATAATTCTTGTTAGTGTGTTCACTCTGCTAAGCTTATTTTCCTTGTATATCTTGTTGCGTGAGTGTGTATGTTAGGGAATATATGTGTTGTAAGATGCAAGGTTATGTATGTTAGTATGTCATTTGTATGGCGCCTAGAGCTTTTCTATCGAAAGTATTGGCGCCTTAAAAAATACATTATTATTATTATTATAATTCAAGGGTAGTGCCAGATTAACTTGGTGCCATCAGGTACCAAATTAATCTAGTACTACCCTTGAATTATCATGGTTGATCCATCTCCTGCAACTAGTACACTCATTAGATGACACCCGAAAGAAAAAATGCGGCTGTGGTGTTAAGTAAAGTGGGTAAAGTATATTTGCATTTGTGTTTCAGGAACATTTAAGGCACATACAGACAAGTTTGGTCACCTGGACATCATGGTGAACAATGCTGGCATTCTGAAGGAGGACGATCCCTTGCGAACAGTCGCTGTCAATCTTGTAAGTACAGCAGGGTCTAGGAAGTCTTGCATATGATATAGCCAACGGATTGATTTTTCCATAACACCTGCGTCCGAAATATTTTCAAAAAATACTTTCACTTACCTGACAAAAATGGCTACAAGTTTGCCCAGCATAGAGTTTTTCAGCCCTCTACAAGTGTCCAATCTTCATCATCCTCATTCGCTGCTAGGCAACCCTGTCTACCATAGGTTCACAGAAATGAATGACTCAAGTGACACAGGTTCTCAGGCTTGTTGGCCTTAATTAGGCCAGCGAGTTTGAGGATCTGTGTCTCTTGCATTTAGATCTTTCAGCAGTGAAGGGGTTGAAGACTTGTTTTAGTTGTCTGCCATAATGGGTGTGTGTGTGTGTGTTGTTCATCTTAACCCTTTGGGTGTTGGTAGCAGTTTTAGTCTGATGATTCATAAGGAATCATCACGACTAAAAGCGGTACCAACATCCCGATTGCTAATTTGTAACAATTTGCCTTGTTCCTGTTTGCGCTTTGATCAGGCAGGTGTAATAACAGGGACAAATCTGGCAATAAACATGATGAACAAGGAGAACGGAGGGGCTGGAGGTTTGATACTGAATGTTTCTTCAGCGGCAGGTAATGCAGGCATCAGAACTGACGTAAGGTCCATTCTTTTCTGAAGAAAGAGTGTTGGCTTCTAAGGGGGGAGAAGTTTCCTCGGCCCAGAAAAATAATTTGGGATTCAGTTTTCTTAGTTTCGGATGTTGTGCATATTGGTTAGCTTGACATATTTGTTGCCATAATTTTGTGCATGGCAGCCCTTGTACCCAGGCCTGTTTTCCAAGATTTTTTCTCATCTTGTCTGCTAACATTGTAATACTGAATGTATCTGTCATCTTTCCAAGGAGTACATGTAGTGTTGTGACTGAAGCATGGCCCTCGCTTGGATGTGCAGATTTTTAGTGAACATGTTTGAAAAATTTAAAAAAAAAACATTTCACATTCTGATGTTTGTTTTCTCAAAACTCTTACCAATGGCATAACTAATAGAAAGGTACACTTAGCTTACCGATTTCAGCCTAAGCATCCGTTGTGTACACTACACAACCAGGGAGGCGACTCCAGGGAGTCGTTACCAAGAAACCCTGAGTGGCCTTATGGTCACGTGCTCGGGAGTCTCCCGCCAGTCTTTACGCTTAGCTCACCGTGAATGGTTGGATTCAGCCTTCAAGGATAGCTTTTGGCTGTGTATGGTTGGATTACCGGTTGTGTACCCTTTTGGATTACCCTCGCAGGGACGGTGTCTGGGTGGTTACCATAGCAGTTCTTTCCTGCTGGGGGGTTTACCTAGCAGCTTCACTGGTTTTGGTAAGGTAAGGCCTCGGTTAATGCCACACAGCCAGCGGGATTCTTGGGCTGGCCGATGGCAATGGCCGTGGATAGGGTCTTGGCGGACATTCAGGATTCCAGATAACTTTATTGTTGCTATATAGCAAGATTTGTCTGGCCACATCAAGGGCTGCTCACATTCACTCACTCGCTCATTCCACAAGTTATCAGTACAGAGCTACAAGATGGACGATGCCTCAAGGGACTGACTCGTCCGTGAGCTTGGTTCATGTCGCCTAGGGGGATGCCATGCACGGCCTCCGCACACTTTTATTCTCTGTTGCAGTACTCAGACGAAAATCTGCGCTGAGTGTAGGGCCTTCTTTTGGCCTAGGCACGCCAATGCTGTATGCCCCCCTTTCAGCCTGGGCCTCTGGGCGGACTTGTGACATGACCGGCTTGCGACATCCTGGACCCAGCCTCCCCCCGCCCCCCCCTCCCCCTACTCTGCGGGAGTGCTTGTCAGGCGCGCCACCTCGGACTCAGGATCACAGCCTTTGCTCGGATATAACGAGGTAAGCCCTCGGTTAATGCCATTGAGCTGGCGAGATTGCGGCTGGCCCTGGCATTTTCCGTGGAATTAAGTCAAATTATGCAGTTGTGAAGGGGCACTTCCTGACTCAATGAATCAGTGAATCTATGAGTCATTGATTCTTTCTTTTACAACGGCAAAGATGTAAACACTGCCAGAGACAATGTCATTTTGCAATCTGCCATGACCACGTGGTCGTGCGCTCGATTCGTGGGGCCTCAGGCGCCACGTGGGGTGGTTTCGCGCATATGCTTTATGTTACAGGCCACACTTCAGCCCCGCGCCTGTGGCGGAATTGCTGGGACCAAGCGGTTCCCATGTATGGTGCCTTCCCTTCGGGATGTGTCAGACGGCGAGACCGGTGCACCCTTGGAGGAGCAGCATGGGCATACTTGGGGAAGATTGACTGGTGCATGCGCCAAGGAGCCCTACGGAATCGCCACCCCCATCCTCGCTCCTCCAGCTACAGTAGAGCACGCCATGCGACACCTCGGCCTCAGGCGGCTTGTCTTCACGTCGGGCCCAGTTTCCTTCAGGTCCCTGGACCCTACCCTACCTTGGTCCAGTTCGTGCCCTCAGGGACCTTGCCCGCCTGCTCCACGGAACGCGGCCGGCAGCGGCCTCAGTCACCCCACTGCGTGGTGAAAGATTCTCCGGGCCCCGAAGTGCCCACTGGGACATTGTCCGCCCGCCCCATGGGGCATGGCCGGCAGTGGCTTAGGTCGCCCCACAACGCGGTGAACAACAGACCATCTCAGCCGGATGAGGCTACTGCGAGATTGTCTGCCCGCCCCACGGGGCACGGCCGGCAATGGCTTCGGTCGCCCAGCAACGCAGTGAACGACAGTACCGACAGCAGTGTCAGCCACCCCAAGCGTCCGGCAGCCCCCTACCCACCGGACCCGCGGAACCAGGGGTACGGCACTGGGACAGGCAGACCCCAGTCCCACAGACCCCAGTCTGACACGTCGTCAGGCTCTCGCCCCACCAGTGCAGCCTCCCCCAAGAGTCGGATGGCCCCTCCCATGCCAGCGCGTAGACATCTGAGCGGGAGCGATCTTGGACAGCGCCGGCCAGCACTACATCTCCCCCTCGTGGGACTCGCGCTCCCAGGTCCAGCAGATGGGCTCATGCGGATGCAGCCCTTCCCAGCAGCCACCAGATCTCCCACGGGGGATGACATCCCGTCCCTCCTGTCTTCCAGGGGTCATGCTTCCACGGTACCCCACCTCCCTTGCGGTGGAGGGCCTCCTCACCTCCTACTCAAGCGCTGGGTGACAGCAGCGTGACTCACAGGACGACTTTGGCCCCCAGGATCGTACCTGTGAGGCAAACAGGCAATCCCCCTACAGGTCGCGTTCCTTAGACGGGACACAGCACCCCGCCCGTCCGTCAGTGTCTGTGACGGGGACGAGACCCAAAGATTACCCCTGGAAGGCTCCATTCAGCCCCGCTCGGGGTGACTGTCATTTCACCTTCGCCCCCTTCAGCCTTCGTACCATGATGATAGGGATTCTTCGGTCCTCAGAGGAAGTGGCGCGACTGCTTCGTCCCTGCTGCCACTGGACGCATGGCTCCGTCTCCGCCACTTAGACCCCAAGACAGGCCAAGCGGTTCATCCCTTCCTCAGCCCCAGGCCCTCGGGATCCCGCGGAGGCATTTTGGCTCCCTTACAGCAGGGCAGCTATGTGGCTCTGGTTCTTCCCTGACGCCAAGTGGCCGGCAGGATGGGACTTCTCCTTCGTCAGCGGCCCCTCCCCTGCAGCGGACAGTGGCGGCACGGTAGTGGCACCTCGGCAGGCCCAGCGACTCGAGTCCCTCGCTCAGCAGCCTGGCTTCTCAACCGCTCGGAAGTTGCTGCACTCCCCCTTCCGGAGACTAGGGCGTCTTCTCAGGCTCCGACGGGTCGGCCTAAATGGACATCAGGCAGACGACAGAGCCGCTCGGGTCCCTCCTTGAGCTGGCGACACAGTCTGGGGTGAGATGCTTGGAGGCACCTGGGATCTCCTGACCTCGGCTTCTCTAAGCAGCTTTCACTCGGTGCTAGTGGCGGTGATCAGGCTGAGTATCGCTCCGCGATCTACCCTTCCAGCGGTGACCGCATCAGCTCTTCAGGGCGAAGGAGTCTCTGGGCTCCGGAAGCGTCCTCGGAGGTTGCCCCTTGTCACGCTCCTGCCGCTTCGTCATCCCCAAGGCCTTCGGCCATACCACGTTGATGCACCGGTTCTCGTCCCCAAGTTGGCGGCAAGGGGCGACCTGTCATAGACCTCTTGGCGCTATACAGGTGCACATGGGCGCCTCCCCCTTCCAGATGGAAGCATTCGGAGCCTGGACAGTGGTGGGGCAACTCCTGGTCTCTGCAGGCAGCCTTGGCCTGGTGGACGCGGAGCTGCATGTGCCCACGCACCCGGCCTCCTGACAGTATCTTCACTTTGGCTTCCACAGAGCGGTGCACCAGTCCCAGGCGCTCCCCTTCAGACTCCACCTCAGCCCTTGGGGGTTTCTCAGGGACTATCGATGCGGGCATCACCAGGTTCTGACAGATGGCCTCGAGCCCGACTTCCTCTACCTGGACAGTCTGCCCCTCAGGAACCAGGTTGCTAGGAGCCCGGGTCTACAGTGACAAGCCAGCCCTCACGCCCTCATGCAGGCTAGCGCTTCGAGAGTCTTGCACGGTAACCCTCCAGCCAGGGTCGGGCTACTACTTGGGACTCCTGGACGCAACGGCGGACCGCCTCCCCCCTCTATAGGCTTTACTCGTGCCGACCCTGTTGCTTCTGCTCCTCCAAGGGCGCCCATCCTCCGGCAATCTGGCAGCCCTGATCCCAGTGTCTCCTTGGTCCGACCTCATCTCCAGTAGTGGCCGGATCTGTCCTAGCTAGCATTGGGGGTTTCCACTCTCCTCCCCTCCGCCCCCGCTCTCCATCTACATGGACGCGAGCCTCGCCGGATGGGGTGCACACACCGGCTGCTGAAGTTAGGCACTTCCTCAGGCAGCTGGCAAAGAGACCGCGCAACGGACACATCTGGCTAGAGTTCAAGGACGTTTGGCTCCCGCTCGTCACTGGGGAGAATCACCTCTGTCCCAAGGAGATCCTGTTTCGCTCCGACAACGCGCCAGTAAGGACCTACTTACAGGACCAGGTGGGACGTGCTCGCCCTCCCTCTGCATTCCCTTGTACCAGGTCCTCATGGGGTGCCGAGATCAGGACATCGCCCTCAGAGCGCGGCACTTCTTGGGCCTCCTGTTTGCCCTTGTGGACTCCGTCTCGTGTCACGGCCGGCTTCTCCGCACAGAGTGGGCCCTGAGCCCTGTTTTCTCCAACTGCTCTGCGCATGTTGGGAGTCTCCCATGATCGACTCCCTTGCCTCGAGATGGAACAGACTGCTCGCTCTCCTTGTCTCGCCCTTCCGGAACCACTGGCCGGGGCAGTAGATGCGCTCTCCATCCCTTGGGACGGCCTGCTAGCATAGCAATTCTGCCTTTCGTCCTGGTACCCAGGTGCTCCAGAACCTCGCGGGCGTGGAGGTTGCGCGGCAGTCCCACACCGCAAGAGGCTTCTCTAGTGCAGCGGTGGGAGCTATTGCAGCGGCACGCAGAGGTCGTACCCTGTATCGGCTATGAAGGGAGTGGCGGGCCCTCCAGCCCTGGTGCTCCGCCGAGCAGCTCTCCCCCACAGATCTGCGTACTCCCCAGCTGGCCGAGTTCTACGGTGACTCTACTTCCAGCAGAGCCAGGCCCCATCGCTATCAGAGGTTACCGGGCCATGTTTTCAGACACTTATCGCCACTTGGGACGGCCTAAAGGACCTCTCGGACTTTGGCGCATCCAGATCTGCAGCGGCCAGTCTCCCGCTCGCTGGTCCCACGCAAGGCTTGTCCAGGGTGCTGACATGGCTCAACTCGGACTGTTGGAGCCCCTCCTGGTAACGTCATGGAGACTTGAACAGGAAGACCTGCTTCCTTCTAGCTCGCACTTTAGCAACTGGAGTGAGCAGGATCCACGCTTCTCGCGGCAGCCCTCTTGCCCCCAGTCCCAGGCCGATGGATCGGTGCAGCTCCTCGCTGACCCGACTTTCTTGGCCATAATCACCCACCTGCCGCTGCACCCCAGGTGCTTACTTTCCACCCGCTCAAGGGACGGTCCAGTCCCTGGAGTCCCGTCAGCAGGACCCCGTCGGGCGTTGAAATCTACCTGCGCAGAGCGAAGCCACTCAGACAAGGGCACGCTCGCCTATTCCTGCCCTTGGCTCCGGGCAGACGTGACAACTCCATGCAGACGCTCTCCTCCTGGCTACCCTGGGTCATCTGGTTTGCATACAGGACCTCTCCCTGAGGGTGCAAGCCGATGCGCACCCGGGCGCTTGAGGTCAGAGCAGTGGCAGCGAGCATTGCCCTCACCGCAACTGGCCTACCCGGCACCGGCCTCCACGTGGCGTGGGTGGGTAGTCCGCTCAGTCCCTGACTGAGTGGGCTAGCAGACGGGTGCCATCTTTGTCCAGGATTAGGACTTGATGTCAGCAGATATGTTGTTCAGTCTTTTTCACTGGTCCGGTTTTTGAGGAGCTGTACTAACCCAGGTCGTACCATGTTGGATTGATCCTTAAAAATACTCGTGACTTTTTGGTCCTTTGGATCCCAAGTGTTTGCCGTGCTTGGAGACCCGTGTCGGGGGAGAAGAGGATCCTGGTGGCTGAAACACTCCACTTTGGCCTTGACTTCTGCCTAAACGGGAGGCTAGTCGTACCGGCCTAGTCAATCGGCTCTTGTCACGTCGAGCCCTATCCACCTGTTGACGTGCGGGTTGTTATACGGAGCACCATGCTATAGCCTCTGATGCTGATTAGGTGCTTTACGCCAGTATTCCCCTGCATTCAACAGTGTGATAGAAGGCGGTGGCTCAAACGGTTCAATCGGGCTTACCCCCTTGAGTATATCTTTCGGGCAGTCTCCATTGTGCGTCGGCTGGAGACCCGCCGACAATTGCACTTTCCCTTGTTGGGCTCGGTGGCGGGCGGGGACCCCCGGGGGATGAATATCTATCATACTATAATATGGAAAATATCAAAAAACCAAAACTGGCACCAAAGCGGCACATAGCCGCCGACATTGTCATTGAGAACGATAGTGACTCTGACTGTGAGGAAGCGACACCTCAGGCGTCAGCCGCCTGGCCTCGCTTTCTCATTATCCACAGCAAAGTCAAAGAGAAGCCTGTTTCCAAGCTGCACCCTTTCCTGGTAGGTGAGACCCTCAGGAGCTGTGTTGGCAGGCCTGAGGCCCAGCGCCTCAGGTCTGGTGACTTGCTGGTAGAGTGCCGCACCCGGGCACACTCCAATGGGCTACTGAGGCTCTCCTCCATCAGAGACACTCCAGTGGAGGTCACTCCCCACAAAACAATGAATTCCTCTAGAGGAGTGATTAAAGATCAAGCATTGGCCGAACTATCTGAAGATGAACTTGTACGGAACCTTAAGTTACAGGGGGTGACCTACGTCAGGTGCTTCATTTCCAAACGAGGTGGTAGGGAGATCCGTCTCCCTACCATCATCCTGACGTTTGGCACCCCCACAGCTCCTACTACCATCTGGGGAGGTTACTACTCCCTAAAAGTGAAAAAGTACGTCCCTCTCCCCCTCCGGTGCTTTAAGTGCCAAAAGTATGGCCATGGGCAGAAGACATGCCGCCAGGCAGAGGCTCTATGCGCCCGTTGCACTAAGCCTGGACACTCTGCTGAGTCCTGCACAGCCATCCCCCTGTGTGTGAATTGCCAGGGGGCGCATATGGCTTCGGACAAGAAGTGCCCTCGTTGGATCTCCGAGTGCAGGATTCAGCAGGTGCGTGTGGAGAAGGGGCTGTCCTTTGCGGACGCCCAAAAACTGGTTGATGGCCCTGGTGCAGCTGAGGCTGCGCCAAACTCAAATAACAACTTTGTGTATACTTTCAGTGCTGCGGTGGCAGGCAAGCGCCCCACCAAAGACTTCTCTTGTCAAACCCAACTTCTTGGTTTGGGGCGGAGCCTCAGATCCTCTCACCCCTGGAGAGTAACCCTCCTCCGGTGGTGACGAGGAGCCAGGGAACGCAGAGGGCAGACGCTACCGGTCTGGTGGCACCACCTTCTGCTGCTCCTAAGCCTCAGCCCCCACCCAAACCTGCTAGTTTGTCAACGCCAAAGGTTTCTGGCTCTGGTCAGCCTTCTAAGGCCGCTAACTCTAGCGGCAGGACCGCTGCCCAGGACCAAAAGTCTAAGAAATCTATGGGACCGCCGTGCGCACGGGCCCAGAAGGGGAACACTGATGTCCCCCTTCAAAACAAATATGCTGCATTGGAGGAGCAGATGGAGGGAGTGGAAGTTGCCGATGCTGCGGCAGCTCCACCCCCTTCATCTCCTAATAACCAGAGGAGGCCCGGGAGCCGGCCCCCCTCTGTTTCTCCAACTCCTTCCAAGGCAAAGGAAAAAGGGGGGGGGGGGGGGGGGGAAACTCCGCACCCCCAGATAAGACATAATCATGGACTCTCTGCTTCAGTGGAATTGTCGTGGTTTTCAAGCTAACTTTGAGGAATTACGTCTTTTAGTCAAGTGCTATAACCCCTCAGTAATATCTCTTCAGGAGACTTATCTGAAGACTTCTGACCCTGTGTCCTTTAATGGTTTTAACGTTATACATAAAGGCTCTGATTCGGAGAGGCGCTCGGGTGGAGTGGCTCTTCTCATTAGTAGCCAAATTTTATGTAGCCCCGTTAGCATCGACACCTGCCTTCAGGCTGTCGCAGCTCGGGTTACCTTGAAGAAGAGCATAACCATATGCAGTATTTACCTGCCACCATCACTGCAGGTCTGTAGTAATGATTTTTTTAATTTAGTTGATCAACTGCCCCCTCCCTTTATTCTCATGGGGGATTTTAACGGTCACGCTCACCTTTGGGGTAGTGACCACTATGATGGCAGAGGTCAGATGTTAGAAGATGTTTTTTCTCAACTTAACCTGTGTGTCTTAAACGATGGTTCACCTACATACTCTAACCCAGGTTCAGGATCTAGTTCTGTTCTAGACCTCACTGTGTGTGATCCTTCTCTCATGCTGGACTTTGACTGGAAGGTTCACGATGACCTGTGTGGTAGTGACCACTTCCCAGTAGTCCTGTCATCGGTCAGCTGTGGGGAGGGTCCGCCGGTGGGGTGCTGGAATCTTAAGAAAGCTAACTGGCCTCTGTTCGCCTCCCTCTGTCAGTCTCGTATTACAGAGGAGGTGGTCATGTCATCTGAAGAACCTATTTCTTCTTTTACTACTATTTTGTTGGACGTAGCGGGTGAAACCATCCCTAAAACTTCCGCATCAGTCCCTCGAAAGCCGAGAGTACCATGGTTCAACGAAGAGTGCCGCAAGGCCCAAATAGCGCGCAAATCTGCTTAGCGACGTGCTTTCTGTAATCCGTCGCAAGTGAATATTTTAACCTTTAAAAGACAGAGGGCGAAAGCTCGTCTCATCTTTAACTTCTAGGACTCCGTCCCAGAAAGTATGGAAGGCTGTTCGGAGAATTGGGGGCGGGGGTGGCTCGGCTTCTGTTGGCCATCTTAGAGATGGTGCCAGCTTGGTTACAGATAAAAAAGCTGTGGCCAATTTGCTTGCCTCCACCATTGCCCATAATTCTTCAACGGAGCATTATTCACCTTTCTTCCAGAGAGAGAAGGAGAAGCGAGAGTCTCGTATTTGTGATTTTTAGTCCGATAACTCAGAAGACTATAATGTCCCATTTACATTATCAGAATTACAGCAAGCCTTGCAGAAATGTAATGACTCTGCTGCTGGCCTAGATACCGTCCACTATCAATTCCTAACGCATCTGCCTGAGAGGTCACTCCTTGTACTTCTCAAGGCCTTTAACCATATCTGGAGAACTGGTCATTTTCCGCCGTCTTGGCGCCAGGCTGTGGTTTTACCGATCCCCAAGCCGGGTAAGGATCCTTCCGACCCGGGCAACTACCAGCCTATCGCTTTGACATTATGTTTATGTAAAACTATGGAGCGCCTGGTCAACGCCCGCCTGGTGTGGCATCTTGAGTCACAGGGTCTCCTCACAGACCTCCAGTGCGGTTTCCGGCGCTTCCGTAGTACAACTGACCATTTAGTCCGCTTTGAATTATTTATTCGAGATGCTTTTGTCAACAAGCAGCATGTCTATGCAATTTTCTTTGATCTTGAGAAGGCGTATGACACTACCTGGAAGTATAGCATAATGTCTGACTTGTTGGACATGGGTTTTAAAGGGCACCTGCCCGTTTTTATTCACAATTTTTTGACTAACCGATTGTTCCATGACCGTGTGGGCTCCACCCTCTCCGACTCCTTTGAACAGGAGATGGGTGTCCCACAGGGCAGCATTCTATCCCCTGTTTTATTTAGTATTAAAATTAACAACATTGTAAAGGCCGTCAAGGATGATTCTGAATGCTCTTTGTTTGTTGACGACTTTGCTTTGTGCGCACGTGGTCGAGGACTTGCGTCCCTTGAGAGGCGCTTGCAGCTGTGCGTTGATCGCATCCAGCGGTGGGTGTCTCTCAGTGGATTCAAGTTCTCGCCCTCCAAGACTGTCTGTGTGCATTTTACTAACCAGATGAAATTTTTTCCAGAACCTAGCCTGAGCATTGCTGGAGTGCCAATTAAGGTGGCCGAGGAGGCAAAGTTTCTGGGGGTCATTTTTGACAAAAGACTTACCTTCCGCAATCATATTAATTACCTTAGAACCTCTTGTCAGAAGGCTCTCGACATTCTTCGTGTCATCGGTCGTACTGACTGGGGTGCGGACC
Source organism: Semisulcospira habei (assembly GCA_036245525.1). Classification (NCBI taxonomy): domain Eukaryota; kingdom Metazoa; phylum Mollusca; class Gastropoda; family Semisulcospiridae; genus Semisulcospira; species Semisulcospira habei. Next base: position 30,897,035 of record BTPG01000001.1, on the reverse strand, counting down.
GTACTGTCTTACTTCGTCTGTACCGGGCCCTTGTTCGGTCCAAACTGGATTACGGCTCTGTGGTGTATGGCTCAGCTTCCAAGTCTGTGCTACAGCGTCTTAACACAATTCACCATCAGGGTCTGCGGATATGTCTTGGGGCCTTCAGGACGTCTCCAGTTCCTAGTCTGTATGCCGAGGCAGGGGAGCCTTCTCTCAAGCTCCGCCGCATCCGCCTCATGCTCAGCTACGTTCTGAAACTGAAGGCCCATCCAGACAATCCTGCCTATGATTGTGTTTTTAAACCATCGTTTGCAGAGATTTACGATGCCCATCCGGGAGCTGTCCGTCCACTTTCTTTCCGTGTCCGACCTCATCTGCAGGCGGCCGGATTGGACCTGGACAGAGTTTCGGAATCCCTGCAACACATCACTCCACCTTGGCTCTTACCAGTTCCTGACATCTTGCTGGACTTGACTGCCCACAAGAAAGACTCTACTCCACCAGCCATATACCAACAGAGCCTCAATGAACTGCTTTCAATTTTTCCTGGCTATTGTCGCATCTATACCGATGGGTCAAAGTCTGAGGATGGGAGAGTGGCTGCGGCCGCAGTGTCCTCTCACCATCCTAGACGCCCATTTAAGCACCGCCTCCCAGACCACTCATCTGTATTTAGTGCGGAACTGCAGGTGGTTCTGCTGGCACTCAGGCATGCTTATCGATCTAGAGAAAGAAATTTCCTGATTCTGTCTGACTCTCTTTCTGCCCTGCAGGCCCTTCAGGGCACGGGAAATGACCACCCACTGCTGGTGCAGATCAGAGAGCTCCACGCGGACTTGATGAAGGAATATTATGATATCATTTTTATTTGGGTGCCAGGGCATGTGGGCATCGAAGGCAACAGGATCGCAGATTCTGCTGCCAACGATGCCCGCAATGACCCTGTCCCTGACACACAGACTGTTTATAGTGATTTTAGACATGTGGCTAGTGCGTACATAGCCCGTGAGTGGCAGTCCGAGTGGGACAAAGAGGAAGCTAACAAGCTGCATGAAGCCCTTCCTAAGTTGTCCGACGGTCTACCTTATCGCTGTGGCAGCCGCCGTGAGGAGACTGTCCTGGCTTGGCTCCACATCGGCCACACGTATGTTACGCACTCTTATTTACTTAAACAGGAGGAGCGTCCATGGTGTTATGCCTGCGACGAGCAGTACTCTGTTCAACACTTTTTGTTGTCTTATCTAATCGACACAAGGTATAAGCATTTCACGGCAGACTCCTTGAAGGTTTTGTTCTGGGATGTGCCCCCGGACAAGATCTTCAGTTTTCTGAGAGAGTGCCATATTTTTAATAAGATTTGAGCGTTTATAGATTATGATTATTTCCTCAAAAACATTACCGATGACATGACTACATGGGAATATCTACTTCTAGGCTCAATTTTAGCCTACTTGCCCGTTGTGTGCCCACACAACCCGAGAGGCCCTCGGGGAACCCCCCGGAGGGGCCGAGAGTTATCTCCCCATACCCGTCTTACCAGATCCGGTCACGAGACCATTCAGTCTTTCTACTTCGCTCGTGGAGAGAAGACGTGTCTGGCCCGCGCTCTCGCCGCCTCGACCGGTCTTCTGCCTACCGACGCTGGTTGCCGACTTCGTGTGCTCTGCGCCCGCTTCTACCCTGCCTTCTATCTGGCCTTCTCTTCCTGCTTCGTTGGGCCTCTTGCGGGGATTCTTCTGCTTCTGTGGACGGCGGTTTGACTGCCCTTCCCCCCCCCCCTTCCCTTCGTTGCACAGGTAAGGTAGCGGTAGTTCCCTCGGCCGGCCCTCGGGCTGAGAGCCGGCTGCCTGTGGGTGCTTCCCTGCTTTTGCTTTGGGGTTTGTTTCAGGGCGTAGCGCCTGATTAGCTCACGGTCGGCTGTTGCCGTGTCGCGCCCGTTTTGCACGTGGGCCTTGGGCTCCGTGTGTCTTAGCCTGGTTAAAGCCCCGCTAGCCCTCCGAGAGTGCCCCATTACGCTTTCACCGGGAGCCCGCCTACGCTTCGATAATGTCGTTGTGCTCCCGGTGCGATGACTTAGGTTTGATAATAATAATGATAATAATAATAAGCACGTTAAATAGGCGCTTTTTCCCAATTGAAAATCGGCTCAAAGCGCTGCCCCGAACTGGGCCCAACTAGCGCGCTCACGCGAGTTACGCGCATTCACTCACACACCGAACGTAAACACAGCTTTCACGTGGTGCCAAGGGCAAGCTCAAGCGAGCTGCTGTAATTTTGGAAGTTCAAAATCGTGGTATTGGTTGGTGGACTGACTCTGATACCAGAGTGTAAGCGGTGTGCGGCCTGGCCTGAGGTTATGTGGGCGGACCTTGGTCCTTTTACCGCCGAGAGCGTTCCGCCCGGCTTACGAGCGTTCAGCGCCATTTGACACGTTGGCCGCCCTGGCTGTTTCCTCGGCTACTCCCGCACGAAACGGTCCCCGCTTCGGGGTTCGCGGTTGTTCTGACCACAGGACCGCCACTGCTGCCACGCCCGCTGACCCTTCCGGAGGGTCTGTTTGCCGGCTTAGCGCACGTCTCACTGAGAGTGACCAGCAGCAGTCGGCCTTGAGCCGTCCGTCGTTGACGAGCCGTCCTCACCACTCTCCCCACACCAAGCCCGCTGATCCTTCCGGAGGATCGCCTTGCCGGCATAGTGGCCTACTTCCGGAGTAGGGCCCGGAGAGACGTCAGCACCGTCCGTCGCGACGCAGCTGCGACCCTGATCCTCACCGTTCCTCCTCCAGACGCCCGCGCTCTCGCTCGCCTTGCGAGCGCCGTCAGCGGGATTCTCGACGCCCCCTGCAGGACGATGCGCTCAGCCTGCTACCCGAAGTCTCGGTCTCGGCTCTGTTGGACGAGGATCGCTCGACCTCGCACGCGGCAGCTTCCCCGGAGCTGAAGAGGAAGGTCGCCGCCTTCGTTGACACGGAGAGGCAGGTCAAGAAGTTTAGGTCGCTTCCCCAACCGCCCGGCTTTAGGGTCTTCGAGACATCCTTTCGTCGCACCTACAGCTGGCCTCGTCCCAGGAGCCGGTCTTCTTCTCCGACCGTCGCTGGCCCACGGATTTAGACATCTTGTTTCGGCGGGACTGGTATGCTGGACTCTCCCAGGCCTTCTCCATCCCTCTGCCTACGCTGGACCCTTCGGCGGTGTCCCTAGCCGGCGCTCTGACTCGGCTGCGGCGGTCCCCGATGCGGAGCCTGGACAAGACAGCGACCTTGGTCCGTAACACCTTCGCCTGCTCGGGTTTTATGGAGCTCCTCACTCAGTCCTTGGTTCGTCGGGTGGAGGTATCCTGGCATCCTTCCATCTCTCCCCTCCTAGGAGACCTGCTGGTCCTCGCGGAGACCGCCAATTGCGCCGCCTACCATTCCTCGGTCAACGTGATGGTGGCTTCAGCCAACTGCGACCTCATGCGTCGAGATGCCCTGCTCCGCCCCTGCAGTACGTTGCCGCCGGACCTGCGAGCGCAACTTCACCGTGCCCTCTTGGGTGGACCCTTGCTGTTCGGCGACTCAGTCTCTACGGGTCGGCGGTTCGTTCCTCGTGATGTCTGTGCGACTTGGCCGGAGACGCTTCGTCGGACCTCTGGAGTTTTATCGTCGAGAGCGACCTCCGTCTACTATCTCTCGTCCGGATCCTGTGGACACTTCAGCCGCCCCTTCGGTAACGACCGCCCTTCCTCGCATCAGCCCTCGGAACGGTCTGATCGTCGGGACCCGGCGTTGTGCGCTGACCAGAGGATCGCCACTGCTGCCACGCCCGCTGACCCTTCCGGAGGGTCTGTTTACCGGCACAGCGCCCGCCTCACTGAGCCCGGCCTGCAGCAGTCCGCCATGAGCCGTCCCACGTTGACTGGCCTTCATCCTCTCTCTCTCCCCAAGAAGCCCGCTGATCCTTCCGGAGGATCTAGACGCCGGCATAGAGCCCTTCTCACTGAGTCCGGCCAGGAGAGACGTCAGCCTCAACCTGCGCGACACGGTCGCGCCCCCGACTCATCCCGTTCCACCGTCAGTTCGAGACACTCACGCTCGCCCCTCGAGCGTCGCTGGAGGGATCATTCGCCTCGCCGGGATCGTCGCCGCTCCCCCCGGAGGATCTGAACGCCGGCATAGCGCCCTGCTCTCGGAGTCTGGCCGAGAGAGGCTTCAGCCTTAGCTTGCGCGACACGGTCGCGCCCCGACTCCCTCCGTTCCACTTTCAGGTCACTTGATGGCTGATCAGAGGACTGCCACTGCTGCCACGCCCGCTGACCCTTCCGGAGGGTCTGTTTGCCGGCACAGCGCCCGCCTCACTGAGCCCGGCCTGCAGCAGTCCGCCATGTGCCGTCCCACGTGACTGGCCTTCCTCTCCCGTCTCTCCCCGTTAAGCCCGCTGATCCTTCCGGAGGATCGGTACGCCGGCGTAGCGCCCTACTCACTGAGTCCGGCCAGCAGAGACGTCAGCCCTAGCTTGCGCGACTCGGTCGCGCCTCCGACTCCTGCCGTTCCACTTCAGTTCGGGACGCTGATGTGCACCGCTCGAGCGCCTTCGGTAGGATTGCTGTTCGGACTCAACCTCCGCACCTGGGTCTTCACTCGGCTGATGGACGCCTTAGTCGCCTTAGCCCGACAGTCCTCCTCCAGTCCACGTCGAACTACCTGGACGACCTCCGGTTGCGCAACCAATCGGAGACTGCGCTAGCCACGGACAGAGATGCCCTCCTGCACCCCCTGGCACACCTGGGCTTCCTAGTAGACGACGGCAAGTCGGATCTCTCTCCCTCCCGCCGGGTTGTGCATCTGGGTATGGAATGCGCTACCAACCTCAACACGGTACGCCTTCCGGCGCCCCGGATCAAGAAGATGGCGGATCTAGCCGACCAGTTAGCTCGGGAGGATGCAGCCCCCGCCAGAGTCTGGCTTCAGTTGCTGGGTTTGATGAACGCCGCAGCGGATCTTATCCCACTAGGGCGTCTCTACTCCCGACCAATTCAACTGCTTCTTCTTCTCTATTGGCTCACGTCTTCCGGAGACTTGACGACCGCGGTCCCAGTGTCCCAGATGCTCCATCTGCACCTTCGTCGGTGGACCGACCCTACGTGGCTAGCGTCGGGAGTTCCCTTAGCCTCTCCCCCTCCACAGGTCTCTCCTTGCGTCGATGCCAGCCTTCGGGGTGGGGGGGGCCCACCTCCTACCCGGTTCCTCGCGACGGCGGGCTCCTGGCCCTCTCACTTGGCGCACACCCACATCAACTAGCTGGAGATGCAGGCCGTCTGGCGAGCCCTTCAGGCTGGGGATTACCTCCTCGGACACCAGGAGCTTCTCGTGCTTTCGGACGACACGACGGTGGTCGCTTACTTCTAGAAGCAAGGTGGCACTCGCTCACCTGACCGGTGTATGCTCCTCTACAGGAAGATGTGTTGGTGCGAGGACCGGAGCAGTATCCTTCAAGCCCGGCACGTTCCCGGATGCCTGAATGTCTTGGCTGACGCTTGGTCTCGCCGCGACCAACTCCTACACACGGATTGGACCCTGCGACAGGACATCTTCGGATGATCTGCGCCCGCTGGGAGACTCCCCAGGTCGACTTGGTCGCCACGAGGTGGAACCACCAGCTCCCCCTCTTCGTCTCCCCGATTCCCGACCACCTTGCCTAGGCTGTCGATGCGCTCTCCTTTCCCGGGGACGGACTTGTGGCCTATACCTGTCCCCCTACCGTCCTGGTTCTCTAAGTCCTCCTCTAACTTTGGGGCTGTTCGGCGTTCCTCCTGTTGGTCGCGCCGTTCGTCTGGAACCGCTCCTGGACTACCGATCTGCTCAGCCTCGTCACAGACCCGCCCCTGCTGCTGCCCACCCCGCGGGCCATGCTCAAGCTTCCACGCCAGCCGCTGTTCCACCCCTGCCCGGAGTGTCTCCTCCTTCACGCCTGGAGGTTGTGCAGCAAGCTCTCGGAGCTAGAGTCTACTCAGGGGAAGCAATGGAGGCGATCGCTGCGGCCCGGAGACTGTCGACCCTTCGAGTCTACGAGGGAAGTGGCGAGTCCTCTGTTCCTGGTGCACCGATCATGGCCTTACGCCCACGGATCTGACGCATCCTCCGCTGGCGGACTTCTTCTCTGGCTCTTCCGAGACCAAGGCCTAGCCCTCGTCACGGTACGCGGTTCCTTGTCCATGATTGCGGACACCTATCGTCACCTGGGACGACCCGATCCGGGCGCCTGCAAGGACCTAGCCGACCTTATGGGACACTTCGGCATGCAGCGCCCGACACTCCGCTAGTTCCTTCCTCGCTGGGACCTACCCTGGGTGCTCACGTGGTTGAACTCCGCCCGCTTCGTACCATTACCTTTGGCCCAGCTTGCGGACTTGGCACGCACAACCTGCTTCCTGCCGGCACTTGCTACCGCTTCGCGCGGGAGCGAGCTACATGAGCCTTCAGCGCGCCCTGCCGGTCTGCAGTTCCGAACAGATGACTCCGTCCGGCTGCTCACGGACCCGGCCTTTCTGGCAAATAACAGGTCTCCTTTAACTCCGCCTCAGGTGATCACCATTAGGCCGCTGAGAGACCGACCCCGGTTCCAGGAGACCAGGCTACAGGATCCCGTGCGCGCCCTTAAAATCTATCTGCGGCGATCCAATCTCGTCCGCAGGGGGCGGTCGCGCCTCTTCCTACCCTAAGACCCAAACAGCGTGACATTATAGCCCAGACGATCTCTTCCTGGCTCCGCTGGGTCATACGCTCCGCTTATCAAGAGATAGCCCTGAGGGAGCTAAGAGGCTGCACATTCTCGCACACGAGGTACGAGCTATGGCCACGAGCGTCGCGTTTGAGCGAAACGGCACTGTCAAGGACATCGTGGCAGCCGTGGGTTGAAACACCGAGTCGGTCTTGCCCGTTCTACCTCCGGGACCTGGCTAGCCAGCAAGAGAATCTCGCACTGATGGGGGACATCGCCGCGACGCAACACTCCCTCCCGGTGCCACCGGCACCGTAGGTATGCACTTCGCTAAAATTGTCGGGAGTGTGCCACGGGGTGGACGGCGTTGTCCTGTTGGGGGAGTTGTGGGCGGCACCCGCCTCCTCTTCGCAATTCTCCCATGTAGTCATGTCATCGGTAATGTTTTTGAGGAAATAAATTCATTTTTCTCTAAAAGGTATTTTTTCGAAAAATACTTACCGATGACATGACTCGGATAACCCTCCCCCCTGCCCCGCTTGCCGCTTTCGAGCGAAGTATCAGACTGAATGGTCTCGTGACCGGATCTGGTAAGACGGGTATGGGGAGATAACTCTCGGCCCCTCCGGGGGGTTCCCCGAGGGCCTCTCGGGTTGTGTGGGCACACAACGGGCAAGTAGGCTAAAATTGAGCCTAGAAGTAGATATTCCCATGTAGTCATGTCATCGGTAAGTATTTTTCGAAAAAATACCTTTTAGAGAAAAATGAATGTTTCTATTATTTTGACCTTTTTGAGAGTCTTTCGACGTTTTCTTTAAAGACCTGTGCGACATTTTAGCCTGACATATTTTTAAGGTATATTTACATCATGTCTTAAGACCTTTCTTTTAGTCTGGCTGACCAGATTTTTACCCTTCCCGCCGTGAGATGGCCTTAGTTGCCTGCTCGGCGTTAAACCCAAATAACTAACTAACTAACTCACCGCAACTGTGCGGTGGGAGACATTATGGCAGCCATGGGCTGGCGGGCTGAGTCTGCCTTCGCCCGCTTCTACATACAGGACCTATCCGGCCAGCGTGACAACCTGGCCCTGGTGGGGTACATCTCGGCACTCCCTCCCTTCGCCGTAGATCATGCTTAGCTGAAATCGTCAGGGGGGGGGGGGTTGGGGGGGGGTGGGGGGGGGGCCCTCGATGCCTTAATGCACGGGGGGTGCGATTGTTCCAAAAATGGTGTTGCGAATTAACACTTGAAGATGGCTTAGGGGGCGGCACCCTCCTCCTATTCGCTATTCTTCCTATTACTCATGCCATCAGTAAGAGTTTTGAGAAAACAAATGTATTTTTCTCTAAAATGTATTTTTTCAAAAAATACTTACCGATAGCATGACTCAGAGGTCCCTCCCTCCTGCCGCTATTGAGCTAAGGCAAAGACTGGCGGGAGACTCCCAAACACGTGACTGGATAGGGAGGGAAGGGAGGCCACTCAGGGTTTCTTGGTAACGACACCCTGGAGTCGCCTTCCTGGTTGTGTAGTGTACACAACGGATGCTTAGGCTGAAATCGGTAAGCTAAGTGTACCTTCCTATTAGTCATGCCATCGGTAAGTATTTTTCGAAAAAGTTTGGAAATGTGGCTGTGGGGTTAAGAGGGATAAGTTTTCTTCCCCCCCCCCCCCCCCAACAACCTCACCCCAGTCCCCAAAGCCCCTTCCAGTGTAGTTTTTAACTTTGACCAGTGATGAACTAGCAAGAGGCATAGATGGACATGAGCCCCCGCATCCTGTGGGGGGCTCATGTCGATCTGTCTTCTGCAGAAGTCAGGCGTTTGTTGACTGCTCACACCATTTACATACCACAAGTGATAAATATTTAAAATATTTTGTTTCAAAATCAGGTTTGACACCAAAAGCATTTTTCACACCAGCATACACAGGGAGCAAGCATGGCGTGGTGGGCTTCACAAGGTGTTGGTCAGTAAGTGGCTCTTATTACTTTACATGCAGTCTGTCCTCAGTCACAGCACTTGTGTTCAACGCATACATGTAACCCATCGTAACAACTTTTGGGTCGTTTGTGTTTCTGTTCTAAAAACTTTCAGGATGACCAGCAGGGCAAGAAGATTGCATCGGCTGCTTTTAACCCATATCATACTAAGGCTAAAAGCTTCAAATTTGTACACCGCCATATGCAAGCTACATTATAGTACTTACAGAAAAGGATATAACCAATGGCTTCGGTTCAAGGGTGGTGCCAGAATAGCTTGGCGCCTAGAGGCGCCAAGCTATTCTGGCACCACCCTTGAACTATTTTAGTCAAACTCATTTCACACACTGGTGTATTCCGAATGATAAGGGTTACCTCTTAAATTCTCAGAACTACATGCCAAGCTATTCTAGCACCACCTTTGAACTATTTTAGTCAAACTTTTGTTTCCTCAAAAACATTACCGATGTCATTACTACAATGGAACAACCTATAGCTAGCGTAATTTTAGCCCAAAAACTTACAATGTGTACCTTTAGGGCCAGGGGAGGCCACCAGGGGTAGCCTCCCTTCCCACCCATTACGGGTAACAGCCCGAGCAGCCAAGCCACACCAGTTCTTTCCTTTAGCTTGCAGCATATAGACGTGTTTGCTTAGCCCTCTGCTGTGCGGCTGTGTATGGTTCAGGCTGTACTTGAATATCTTCGTCTATGGAATTCGTTCCCGGCCTGTGCTTTCGCCTTGCCTTGGAACTTTCTGGTCTTGTGTGTACCGACGGCTGTGTATGGTTCAAGAGTACTTGGACTTTCGACAGTGAGCTTCGTTCCCGGCCTGTGCTTCGCCTTGCCTGGGAGCTTCTGGCCTTATGTGTACCAACGGCTGTGTATGGCTCAAGAGAGTTGGACTTTTGACAGTGAACTTCGTTCCCGGCCGGTGCTTCGCCTTGCCTTGGAACTTCTGGCCTTGTGTGTGCCGACGGCTGTGTATGGTTCAGAGTACTTGGACTTTCGTCAGTGGACCTTCTGTCTGTGTTGTAGCGTAGGGTCGTGTTCTTAGACCTCTACTGTGCTACCTACGGCTGTGTTGGTTCTTGGAGCCCTTGGACTTCGTTAGCGTGGCTTCGTTCCCGGCCTGCGCGTCGCCTTCTGTGACTTTAGAAGTGAGTGTCACGGGTGCTTCTTGCGTCGCTGCTGGACCCTGGGCCGTGGGGCCGGTCTTCGTCCCTCATGGGAGCGCTGTCCTGCACCGGTTCCGGCTTGAGAGATTACGTCGGCTTCGCCGGTCAAGTTCGCCGGTTGGACGGCCGGGACCTTCGTCGTGGACCCAGCCTTCCTCTTCCTGGATGCTTCTGGGCCTCTGCCGTGTGGGCGCTTCTTCTTCTTCTTCTTCAACTACAGGTGCTACCCTCCCCTGTCCCTTGCGAGATGTCCAGGTAAGGTCTCAATGTTTGCCAGCGCCGCGCCTCTGGCAGCGTGCGCCGGCATCCTTTGCTATATCATTGCTTGTTTTTAGGAAAGCGATATTGCTCAGAACAGGATAGTGGGGAAGGGTGGAAGTGTGCACGGTTTTTCAGGGACCACTGTGAGATGGCCTTAGTCGCCTGCTCGGCGTTAAACCCAGATAACTAACTAGTTTCGGGGAACGTGGCCTTCTACTAGGACCAGTCGCTTCGTTGTTTCACTCTATGTTGCTGTGCTCAAGACCGCATCTGCACACTATGTGGCGACTTGCAGTGGCCGAGTTAGAAGCATGCGATCTACCTCCCCGGCGCTGGCTACGCTTCGGGACCCTCCCGTGATGTCTGCGCTCTGGGTAGAGGACCTTCGGACACCCAGCTGCGGAGCCTACGGCATGACAGTCCACCCGCTTCCGCAAGCATGCTTCGGCCCCGGATTCAGCAGGAACACACTTCGCTGCCGGTGGGGGACGGCATACAAGGCTCTTCCCTTGCGTGCCCACTCTCTCGAGTCAGGTCTGCAGCGAGTCCGCTCGCCCCACTCTGCGGAAAACAAACCCTTACACTCTACATTGGGGGACGCCTTGATCCCCCCTTGCACACCAGCTCGCTCGAGCCAGGTCCGCAGTGAGCTAGCTCGCCCCGCCTTGCGGAACCCAAGCCTCACAAGTCCTCCGGCAGAACTGAACGCCTCTTCTCCCCGACACTGGAAGAAGATAGATAAGAGACAAGAGAAGCCTCGGCTTCTGCGTACGACCCTCGACATGCTACTACGGGTTCGCGACCGCCTGGACTCAGCTCCTCGCCCCTCGCCTGCGTACGCCCCCTCGGACTTTGGCGTCCTACACCGGACCCGCAGCCCGGCATCTTCGGTTCTCGCCTCCCCTTCGCACGCAACTTCAGCTTCGCGAACATCTCGCCCTCCTCGTCGGTCTTCCCTCTGGTTCTTCTTACAAGTCGCCGCCCCCTCCGGTCGATGTCCTCCTGGGTCGTCCATGCTGCTCGCCCTCTGGCCTCGTCTTTCCCCCTCTCCTTCCCCGGCACCCTTTCCCCACCCTCCCCGCTCCCCTCCCCTTCGCGCCGTCGGACACGTGCTCCACCCTCCTTCGTACGGACACTCCACTCGTCGGTCTAGCCGCCCACGCCTTCTCTGCCGCTCGCCCGGGTCTCGCCCCATCTGACGCCAGCTTCCGCCTCTCCAGCTCCTGGTGCGTCGGCCTCCTGCTTCACCCGTCGATGTGGATAGCAGCCTTCGGCGGATTCCGACTCGGCTCCCTCCTTCCGTTCAACCTCCGCGCGCTCTCTTCTACGCCCTTGACCCTGCATCCAGGACGCCCAGGACGGAGATCCTTCCCTCGCTCGACGCGCCGCGCCTCTACTGTCTCGTGTCTTCCTCGAGCCCGGACGCCTTCCCTATCGCCCGCTTGGACGTTGCTGTCCCCCCTAGAGGTTTCGTCCCTGCCACGCCCCGAGGTTCAAGGGTTCGTATCACCATCTCCACCCCTGCAGCAGGATTCAGGCTCCGACGTGGGTTCTTCGTCACCGTCTTTCGCCGGCCGGTGGATTGGACATTGCCTTTCAGCGCAGCTGGATGCCGGACATGCACAGGCCTTGCTTCTGCCCTCTCCGCAGTGGATCCTGCTGCTCAGCAGCAGCTGGTGGACTTCGCGCCTCGCGCCGTTGCTTCCTCCCTGTCGGATTCGGACGGCGTTCCCCTCCGCGGCGCTCTCGCCTGTGCTGGATCCCTCGACTTGGCCAAGCAAGCGCTCGTCTACCTGGAGCTGGCTCTTATTCTCACCGCTGTTAGGGCTCCTCTTTGCTCTGGCTGTGGAGAAGAAGTCCTGCCTTCCGAGCGGCATGTCAACGCTTAGGCCTTCGATGCTCCGATGCCACGCCCTGCTGTGCTCGTTGTCCGCCCCTACCTCCCGCTGGACCTGCGGAGACAGCTGCGACAGGCTCCGCTCAGCATCCCCTCCTCTTCGGGCCTGGCAGTCGGTGAAGGACGCGTTGAGATTCTTAGTCGGCCCGCCTCACCTCCTCCCGCTTCCAGCAACCCGCGAGGTCGTGGGTCGCATCCTGCGGATCGCCGGACCCGCCCAACACCCGCCCTTCCGGCGTCGCTGCGCTCCGCCGCCCGCCGCACCCGCCCGCCCCCCCGACCCCGCCCCTGCCCCCGCCTGGCCTTGCGCAGCCTTAGGCGGCATCCGACCTCGACCTTACCGTTCCGTCGTCGCCCGCCGCCTCCGCTGGGTCTTCGCCCATCCCTTGGTCGGCATCTTCGCCGCGGCCGGGCGGACTTCTTCGAGCCCTCCTCGAACTACGTCGACGATCTGCTCCGGCGCCTCCAGTCGGCACCCTCCCGGGAACAGCGACGAGACGCCTTCTGGCCTCCTCGACACCCGCGGCTTTGTAGTCTTAGGCAACTCGGATCTCGCTCTGTCCCTCTGCTTCGCACGCCGTGGTTGGAGTTCCTGACAGATCTCGTCGGGTGTGACTCCCGGAACTGAGGATCTGGAAGTTGGCGAACCTGGCTTGTCTTCGTGCACAGCAGGAGACAGTCTCCGCCTGACCCTGGTTGCAGTTCTCTGGCCTAGTCACCACCGCGGTGGATCTCCTTCGCTGGCGCCCTCGACCGGAGAAATCGAGGCTCCCTTTCCGGCTCCTCCTTTGCTCGTTCCACTCCCCCGCCGCTAGGCGGTCCCTGCCTGGCTTGCGCCTGGAGTTCCTCTCCTTCGCCTGCCCCCCCCACCTCCCAGTTGTCCCTTGCGTCAACGCCAGCCGTTCCGGCTTGGGTGCACACCTGCTGCCGATGTGCCACGGCTTCCGGCAGCTGTCCACCGGTCCTTGCGGTCATGCCTTCAACTGGTTGGAGTTACAGGCGATACGGCAGCACCCCTCCCTTGGAAACCGGCTCTCGGACATCAGGACCTGATCGTCGTTCCGACGAATCCACTGGTGTGTCCTACATTCAGAAGCAGGACGGGACCTGCTCCCCTTCCTCTGCCTTCTTCTTACCAGCGCCTCCGTCGGTGCAAGGATCGCCGCGTCTCTCCCCGAGCGAGATACTTCACGGCCACCTGCTTGTCCTTGTGGGCTCCCCCTCCTGGCACGGTCAGCGTCCCCACGCCAAGTGAGAAGAAGAGGAAGAGGCGCTTCGCCCGGATGTCGCCCGGATGTTCTGCGCCATGAGGGAGACCCCCCCCCCCCACCTCTTCGTTCTTCACGACAGGGTGGTACCTTCAGCTCCCCCCTCCTCGTCTCACCCATCCCAGAACCCCTAGCCTGGGCGGCCGTTGCGCTCCCCCTTCCCTGGGACGGCCCCTGTGCTCCCGCTTACTCCCTCAGTCCTTGTCCCCAAGGTGCTTCTCTAGCGCTGGGATGCTACGCAATCCTGTCGCTGGGGGCGCCGTTCTGCTGGTCCAAATCCTGCGCCACCGACCTCCTGAACCTGGCCACGGGCCCCTCACTCCGGCTTCCCGCTCCTCGCACGATGCTCTAGCTACCGCGCCAGGCACTCTACTTCCGTGCTCTGGGAGACTCCTGCTACATGCTTGGAGATGGGATGGCAAGCCCTCGCCACTGGAGTTCGCGAGTGAGGCAGTGACAGCTATCGCTTCAGGCTGTGGACCCTCGACCCTGCGTGTCTACGAGGGAAGGTGGAGAGTACTGGGAGCTTGGTGCGACCTCCGTCGCCTCGCCACTACCGATCTGACTTCCCCACCGCTGGCTGAGTTCTTCCTGGCTTTCGCCGAACAGCACTTGGCACCGATCACCTCAGGGGCTACCTCACTATGATTGCCAACGCTTACCGGCACCCGGGCCGAGCAGAGCCCAACAGTGTACCGTCCTTGCTGACCTTATGGCCCTCTTCGGCACACAGCGACCTGCCCTCCGCTCCCTGATCCCGCGCTGGGATTTACCCTGGATACTCTTCTGGATGAATGCTAGCGTTTCGAGCCGCTTCCCCTAGCAAGCATGGCCGACGCTACACGAAGACTTGCTTCTGCTCGCCGTAGCCACAGCCTCCAGAATGAGTGAGCTGCCCGCGCCTTCCGCGCCCCCGCCTGCCTGTAGTGCAGGTCGGATGACCCCATGCAGCGACTAACGGACCCGGCCTTCTTGGCCCTGAACCAGTCCCCGCTGTCGGCCCCACAGGTGATCACTGTGCGATCGCTTACGCCGATCGACTCCTACGAGGAAGTCAGACAACAGGACTCGGTGAGAGCCTTACGCGTGTACCTACGCCGTACCAAGCCGCTCCGCCAGGGACGCACCCGCCTCTTTTTGTTTTCTCTGTCCCCAGGTAGACAAGACATCTCAGCCCAGACGATCTTCCTGGCTAGATGGGTGATGCGCTCCGCCTACCAGGACCTCTGCCCCGACGCTGCCAAGCGGCTACTCTTCCGGGCCCACGAGGTCAGAGCCATGGCTGCTAGCGTCACGTTTGACCGCTACTGCGCTGTCCGAGACACTCTGGCTGCCGTAGGCTGGCAGACCAAGTCGACCTTCACCCGTTCTACCTCTGTCACCTGGTTGGCCAGCGAGTCAACCTGGCCCTGGTGGGGGACATCGCGGCGGCGCAACACTCCCTCCCGGCACCTTCAGTGCCGTTGGTAACCCTTTAGCTAAAATTATCGGGAGATGGTGCCGGGGAGGCCGGGGCTGGCTGGCTCGGTCAGGCACTGGGTTATGCGGCACCCTCCTCCTCTTCGCAATTCTCCATTGTAGTAATGACATCGGTAGTGTTTTTGAGGAAACAAATTAATTTTTCTCTAAAATGTATTTTTTCGAAAAATACTTACCGATGTCATTACTCGGATGGCCCTCCCACCTGCCCCGCTTGCCGCTCGCCAGCTAAGCAAAAGAACTGGTGTGGCTTGGCTGCTCGGGCTGTTACCCGTAATGGGTGGGAAGGGAGGCTACCCGGGTACCAGGTCACGGCACCCCTGGTGGCCTCCCCTGGCCCTAAAGGTACACATCGTAAATTTTTGGGCTAAAATTACGCTAGCTATAGGTTGTTCCATTGTAGTAATTACATCGGTAAGTATTTGTTTTCTCAAAACACATTACCGATGGTATTACACATAGGAAAAAGCCCTTAGCTAGCATAATTTTAGCCAAATTTTGGTTGTGTCCGTATAAGGGAGTGTTGGCAGTAGTGGGGCGTCATAGACCATGCCAAACCCGAATAGCCTCCCCTTACTCACATCCGGTACAAGATTACCCAGCAAACACCAGTTTTAGTTCTTAGCTGGCAGAAGAGTAGGTTGTGTCTGTTTCGAGCTCTGCGTTTTGTACTTGGACCGGTCGTATTTCGACCTTGACTGTTAGTTCGTTGGTACTTGGAACTTTTGGAGCTTGTGGCGTGACTGGGGTTTTTAGTGCTCACGCCTGTGACGGTTCTCTCTTCGTCGACCTGTGGTTCTACTGGCCGACTGGATTGTGCTATGGGGACTGTGACTTGCGGCATTTCCGGTCGCTGCTTCGACCCTGCGTTCCTAACCGGTCATGCCTTGCGGCGTGCTGCTACGACCTGGTGTCGGTGGTTTCTCTTCACTGGTGATACGTGGGTTTGCTCCTTTTTCCGCCATGGCCAGGTAATATCTCGGTGAATGTCCTCGACCGGCGCTCTGGGGTGGGGAGGAGCGCCGAGCGTCGGCACGCGCTGTACACTCGTTTGATTCGACTGTGTTCAATTATGTTCGTTTCACCAGCGCGCGCGCTTTGTTATTGCGTGACCTTAGAGGCCATGCTCGCTCATTCATCATTGTACCCTCTTGTTGCAGTCACTAGGTTCGTATCTGCACGATGTGTGGCGATTTTCAGGGCCCCTCTGACGAGCATGCGGGGTACCTTCCCTGTGCAGGATGCGAGTCGACCCATGCTTGTGATGTGTCCGCCACATGACTGGAAGAGAGCTGGTTACAGCTGGGGGGCCTTACCACCGATGGCGTCCAACTCTATCAGAGATCGCCCGACAGAGACGCCCAAGAGTAACCAGGTGGGACCCAAGTCAGAAGCAGTGGCTTTGTTGTCCCACAGAGAGCGTACCACGCCTTTCAGATCGCCGTGCAGAGACGCCTGACAGTAACAAGGTGGGACCCAAGTCAGAAGCAGTGGCTTTGTTGTCCCACAGAGAGCGTGCGACGCCTATCAGAGATCGCTGACAGAGGCGACCAAGAATAACAAGGTGGGACCCAAGAGAGCGTACGTCACCTATCAGAGATCGCCGGGCACAGATGCCCAAGAGTAACAAGGTGGGACCCAAGTCAGAAGCAGTGGCTTTGTTGTCCCACAGAGAGCGTACCACGCCTTTCAGATCGCCGTGCAGAGACGCCTGACAGTAACAAGGTGGGACCCAAGTCAGAAGCAGTGGCTTTGTTGTCCCACAGAGAGCGTGCGACGCCTATCAGAGATCGCTGACAGAGGCGACCAAGAATAACAAGGTGGGACCCAAGAGAGCGTACGTCACCTATCAGAGATCGCCGGGCACAGATGCCCAAGAGTAACAAGGTGGGACCCAAGTCAGAAGCAGTGGCTTTGTTGTCCCACAGAGAGCGTACCACGCCTTTCAGATCGCCGGGCAGAGACACCTGACAGTAACAAGGTGGGACCCAAGTCAGAAGCAGTGGCTTTGTTGTCCCACAGAGAGCGTGCGACGCCTATCAGAGATCGCTGACAGAGGCGACCAAGAATAACAAGGTGGGACCCAAGTCGGAAGCAGTGGCTTGGTTGCCACATCCCTTCTACGAAAGAAGATAAGTAGCGGCTGATTCTCTGTTTGTCTATTTTGACAAAGGGTATTTACCCGATATATTAATAAATGGTGTTTCTTTATCGTTCGGTACTACTTTAGTGGCTTTGTTGTCACTCAGAGAGCGTTCGGCGCCTATCAGAGGTCGCCTGACAGAGACGCCCAAGAGTAACAAGGTGGGACCCAAGTCAGAAGCAGTGGCGTCGTTGTCCCGCAGAGAGAGTATGACGTCTATCAGAGATCGCCGGACAGAGACGCCCAAGAGTAACAAGGTGGGACCCAAGTCAGCGTCAGTGACTTTGTTGTCCCGGACCAGTAAAGCACAAGATACCTTTTTCTGGGCTCTTGTCAGTGGGAGGGATGGCT
This sequence comes from Semisulcospira habei, assembly GCA_036245525.1. Taxonomy (NCBI): domain Eukaryota; kingdom Metazoa; phylum Mollusca; class Gastropoda; family Semisulcospiridae; genus Semisulcospira; species Semisulcospira habei. The sequence continues at coordinate 30,879,795 of BTPG01000001.1, read as the reverse complement.
GACAAACTCTACTTAAATGGCTAAAACCAATGATTCTTCCGCTGATGACAGAGCCGGCCAGAGTAACAAGGTGGGGCCCAAGTCAACGGCAGTGACCTAGGCGTCCCGGCCCAGTAAGCTTGTAGTCGCTTTCGCGGAGGGCCCTCCTAAGGTTCCCTTACTGTGGCGACCAAGATACCATATCTTGAGCCCTTGCCAGCCAGAGTGATAGTTGGCAACCTCCCTTCTTGGGATGGCTAAGACCAATTTTCAAGCCGGGCTGGTGTCGGCTACCAAACCTATGATGCTTCCAGTCCTGGCCAGGCGACAAATCATAGACAGGACAGGCAGAAACAACTGCTCGGCTTCTCGGGCTCAGGTCAGTGACTAGTGTCGATGTGAGAGCATGTATTGCGCGGTAGCGTACCAGATTGGGTATGGGCGTTTGTCGTGGTACGGCACATAGGGTCTTTTCGTTCCAGCTAGGCGTTTTTAACCCTTTTGCCTCAGGTGTTAAAAGGTTGCATTCCCAGCGGCGCAGCGGTTTCGCCAGGCCGTTGGGGTGTGACACCTCTTATCCTTAAAAGGCTATAATCCTGGAACCACTGAACTGATTACTTCAGTTTGAGAAAATGGACATGAGAAAACAGAGGGGTGTTCTGTCTCTCATAGTTCAATTTAATTCAAATAACTTGATTATCCCTTTAAGGGCAATTACAATCAAATAGTACTCATGCAGTGAGCATTGATTAATTAATTTATTATTATGATTATGTTTATTTTGGGCGCCCTCGCCCGGGCTATACGCGCGTTGGCGCCACCTCCCATCGCGGGTTACACCGGCACTTCTATGGCTTGCGGCGACCACAAGGGCTACAGGACCGCTGCACTTCACTCGACAAGATCCCGGCTCAGTGATGTTGGGCCACGCCTCGCCCCGACCGTGCAGACGAGAGCCCGCTCTAGATGCAGTGCAGAGAGATGACCTCACGATGGGATTCTGGTCCCGGCAATCGCTCACGATCTTTCAGTTCACCTGACTTCGGAAGCATGTACTCACTACACAGGGACCAGGGGTACGAGAGGAATAGGAGACGGCGTCCCAGTTCCATTGGGTTGCTACGCAATGGGAAGACAGGCGCCCCGAAGTATCTTCGTCGCCGTTCGAGTTCGTGGGACCGGCCCTCTGAGACTATGTTGTTCCTTCCAAGTGCTGGGTCCACCTTCGTTGGATCGCCGCCGCCCGGTGTTCCCCGGACTTCGAGCAGTTAGACATCCCTTCTCCTGCGTGCGGGACAGACGTCTTCTTCCGCTTGACTCCAGAGGACGTCGTTCGCCGTGGCTGGGCGGTGATAGCTACTCCACGTCGCTATGCTCGCAGTTCCGAGAGGTCTTGGATTTGCCGCCAACTGCGTGGAGATAGAGAAGGGGTCTCCTCGGGCCTTGGACGAAGCAGGTCCCCTCATCGCGGCCAAGCATTTCAAGTCCCTTCCTCATCCGTTCGGGTTCCGGGTCCTTGTCGCCGGCTTCTGTCTCCGCTTCAGGGCGCCGGGGGAGGTGCTGGTGGCTTCAACTTTGTGATCCTACTTCCCTTCCGCTGCCAACGTTTAGCTGCGGCTACAGACTTCGATCTGATGATTCGAGATACCGTCCTGCACGCTTACTCTCGGCCGGCCGAGTGGGAAAGTAGGCCACGCAGGGCACCGCGCGGTGGAGAACTTCCTTGGCCCCCTGGCAGACCAACAAGGAGGCTAACAAGGACTGTGGCACAGCCGATTCACACTGCTTGTACCGCTGGATGTAGCAGTCTTCCAGGAACTCTGATGCAGGACAGGCGCGCGGTCATCGCAGACCGTCGGACGGTATTGGCAGGGACCACTCTTCCGCGGAGGCGCAGTTCGTCTGCTGCACCGGATCGTGTGGTTTACATCCGAGGGACGGAGGCGACGTGTTGTGACGCCGACGGCTCAGTCCTGGGAACGTCAGTGGCAGCATACTCCAGGCGTGCGATTGATGACTAGTAGTAGCAGTCTACCTTCATAGAGGTCAGCGCGGGTTGAGGACTGGTCCGACCGACCTCACTGCGGGCGCCGGCTTCGGTCTACGTCGGGGGTAACGCACACAGTTCAGATTAAGCTCCTGCTGAGACGAGTTCTCAGCTCGTCGCTTCCTTCTCCCGGCGGGATGCTACCCTCCACTTCGCTTGGCCTGGCCATGGTCAGCGGCGACCAAGCACTACTGTCTTCTTCTAAAACGACAGCTTCGGGACCTAGCGGAAGCGTTCGCTTGCCTGGGTGGAGATGACTTGGAGTTCCAGCATGCTGTGGCGCCTGACTGGTGCGGATGAACTTGCCCTCGATAGCTCCTTTGTGAAGTTACCCATTCGGCGCTGTGGATCCTGCGGCCGGGGGCGCAAGTACCGGGAGTTAGACGTGACGACAGCATGGCAGGAATTAGTTTCCTGAGAGGTAGTCTGCGCTCAGTTCCGCGGCGGTATGGTCGACTCTTCTCGTACACGAGACGGTGGATATGGCACACAATCTTCATCCTTCGACTCGACACAAGTGCCTCGTCATCTTGGCAGATGCTAGACAAAGAACTGAGAGCAGCGGTGCGTCTCCAGGACTTTGGGACAACTCGAGGTTCGAAGTTGTAACCAGTTGGCAAGCTGGGCGGTAGGCTGGGATCCTGCCCACTTCGCCGTCGATTAGAGTGCCTACACTACGGGACAGGTACTACGTGTTTCTTCGTGTGGATTCCGTCGAGGTTGGAGTGCGTGGTCGTCCTGTTCGAGTGGGACTCCCAGTAGGACGGGAGCAGGGCAGAGTAGGAGCGATCCTCAGTACCTTCTTCAGGTCTCTTAGGACTGATGACATGCTAGGGGATCACCGTTCAACCTGACACCTCTTCTGCTTGGAGAAGGAGGGCGTATTTATGGGAGATGCTAGTGCGCTTGAGGCCTGCGGCTCGGGGAGGCATCGCTGTGGCCAGATCTTCCAACTTCACTGCTCACCATCGAGATCGAATGCTGAGTTTACGCTTGGTTGTCCGACATTACTTTTGTTGCAGGTTTGTGGATGTAGGTGGGCACTTCCTGGCTCGGATGCTTGTCTCTTCATCAGTCGGGGTCAGCTCGTCACCTCATGCCCCCCTCTGCAGCTCTCCACTACTCGCACGGTGCTAGCAACCGGGACAGCTGCCTTAACAGTTGGGCCCTGAACTCCTCCGACTCACCCGGAGATTGTGCAGCAAGCCCTCTATCACAGAGGCTTCCCTAGGGCGGCCATGGGTGCTACCGAGACAACCCGCAGACCCTCAACCAGACGAGTTGCGAGGGAAGACGACGAGCGCTGTGTGACGGGACTGACGACAGCTTTCTTTCCTTCCGGACTTGACGAAGACCCAGCTGACGGAGTGCTTCCTCTGGCTATTCATCGCCCAGGGATGGTCTCCTTTCACCTTTCGGGGCTATCTAACCATGATCGCCGACTTCTACAGACGATTTCGCTCATCAGACCCGGGTAGCTGCAAGACCTCGCCTTTCGGAGGCTCTCTTCGCTCTGGACTGCCCAGCTCTGCTTCGCGTGGGCCAAGAAGGATCTACCAGGGGGGCTTACGTGGTCTCAACCCCATCCGTTGGAACCCTGCACATGACGCGCTTGACGGATGTATCAAGGAGAGATCTTCCTGGCGGTCCTTGACTCAACCTCCAGGGTCAGTAAACTATGCGCGCTGTCCACACACCCAGATTGCTTGCAGTGCCAGACGACCGGCTTCATGCTACTGCTACCTGAAACATCTTCCTGGACGAGACGCGGCCTCCCTGACGGTGACAGATGTTTCGCCCTGCGCGTGTACGGACGCCACCCGGGAGTACAGACTTCAGAACCCGGTGAGAGCCTTCGTGTGTCCTAGCCACCTCTTCCAGGGTCAGTAAACGTACGCGCTGTTGTCACACACAGATTGCTGGCAGTTACGGACGGAAGGCGCCGTGCTACTGCTAATGGTACCAGCCTTCAGGGCCAAGTTGTGGTCGCCTTGGCTGCCCTACAGTTGATGACTTTCCGCCCTTACGAGTGTCAGACTCCACTCGGTAGACCAGACAATAGGAACCGGTGAGAGCCTTACATGTGTGCCTGCGCCGGACCAAGTTTGCGCAGAGGACGCACACACCTGTTTCTCCCTTTGTCCCCAGGTAGACGTGACATCTCAGCCCAGACCTGCTCCTCCTGGTTCCGGGGAGTGATCCGCCCGGCCTTCCGGGACCTTGACCTGATGCAGCCACATGTTGAACATCGAGGCGCACGAGGTCAGAGCCATGGCCGCAAGTCCTGCTTCGACAGCGCCTGTGCAGTCAAGGACTTTGTGGCGGCGGTGAGATGGCGAGCGGAGACCACTTTCGCCCGCTTCTACCTGAGGGAACTCTCCACCCAGCGGCAGAACCTCTCGCTGGTGGGAGACATCGCAGCAGCGCAACACTCCCTCCCGGCGCCCTTGGCGCCGCAGGTATCTTAGCTAAAATTATCGGGAGTTTGCTGCAGGAGGGCGGGCCTGTGGGCAATGTTGTTGGCAGTAGGGGCGCTATAGCGGCACCCACCTCCTCTTTGGGATTCTTCCTATGTGTAATACCATCGGTAATGTGTTTTGAGAAAACAAATGAATTTTTCAATTAAAATACATTTTTTTGAAAAATACTTACCGATGGTATTACTCGAAGGTCCCTCCCTCTGGCCCCGCTTGCCGCAGTTCGCTAAGAAACTAAACTGGTGTATGCTGGGTAATCTTGTACCGGATGTGAGTAAGGGGAGGCTATTCGGGTTTGGCATGGTCTATGGTGCCCCACACTCCCTTATACGGACACAACCAAAATTTGGCTAAAATTATGCTAGCTAAGGGCTTTTTCCTATGTGTAATACCATCGGTAAGTATTTTTCAAAAAAATGCATTTTAATTGAAAAATTCATTTTTCGAAAAAATACATTTTAGAGAAAAATTAATTTGTTTCCTCAAAAACATTACCGATGCCATTACTACATGGAACAACCTATAGCTAGCGTAATTTTAGCCCAAAAACTTACGATGTGTACCCTTAGAGCCAGGGGAGGCCACCAAGGGTGCCATGGTCTAGTACCCGGGTAGCCTCCCTTACCCCGCCGACAGGTGAGCGCCAGCTCACTACCAATTCCAACCAGTTCTTTCCTTTAGCTTGCAGCGTGCAGACGTGTCTGCTTAGCCCTCTGCTTCTAACTTGGCTATGTAGTGGTCGGCTTGCTTAGCCTTCTGTCTTGCTACCTAGCCTGTGCCTTGGAGCTTCTGCTTTGTGTGCCCTTCGGAAGAGATTAGAAGAGAGAAAGGATCGTTCGTAGTCTCTGCGCTGTGTCTTTCAGAGACGGAATAGACTTGGTGTGAGCGAGAGAACCGGTTCAGTGCGCTTCGTTCCCGGCCGGTGCTTTACCATGCCTTGGAACTTTCTGGCCGTCTGTGTACCGTCGGCTGTGTTGGTTCAAGAGTACTTAGACTTTGACAGTGCACTTCGTTCCCGGCCTGTGCTTTCGCCTTGCCTTGGAACTTTCTGGCCTTGTGTGTACCGTCGGCTGTGTGTGGTTCAAGTGTTCTTGGACTTGCAGTGAGATTCGTTCACGGCCGGTGTTCGCCTTGCCTTGGACCTCTGACCTTGGGTGTACCGGCGGCTGTGTATGGTTCAAGTGTACTTGGACCTTCGACAGTGAGCTTCGTTCCCGGCCTGTGCTTCGCTTTGCCTTGGAACTTCGGTCCTTGTGTGTACCGACGGCTGTGTTGGTTCAAGCGTTGGCCTTCAACGGTGAACTCTGTTCCGGCGGGTGCTTCGCTTGCCTTGGAACTTCTGACCTTGTGTGTGCCGTCGGCTGTGTTGGGTCAGATTTAGTCCTTCGTCAGGACCTTCGACTTCGTTCGTGTGGCTTCGTTCCCGGCCTGCGCGTCGCCCGCTGTGGCTTAAGAAGTGGGTGTCACGGGTGCTTCTTGCGTCGCCGCCGGAAGATAGGTCCCTGGGCCGTGGGGCTGGCCTTCGTCCCGCCAGGGAGCGCTGTCCTGCTTCGGTTCAGCGGCTTGAGAGTTACGTCGGCTTCGCCGGTCAAGTTCGCCAGTGGTGCGCCCGGGACCTTCGTCGCGGACCCAGCCTTCCTCTTCTGGATGCTTCTGGGCCTCTACCGCATGGGCGTTTCTTCTTCAACTACAGGTGCTACCTTCCCCTGTCCCTTGCGAGATGTCCAGGTAAGGTCTCAATTTTTGCCAGCGCCGCGCCTCTGGCGGCGTGCGCCGGCATCCTTGCTTTTTCGTTGTTTTTTGGGAATGCGATATGGCTCTAAACAGGATAGTGGGGAAGGGTGGAAGTGTGCGCGGTTTTTCAGGGGACCGCGGTGAGATGGCCTTAGTCGCCTGCTCGGCGTTATACCCTTATAACTAACTAGTTTCGGGGAACGTGGCCCTCTCCTAGGACCAGTCGCTTCGTTGTTTGTCACTATGTTGCAGTGCTCAAGCCCGCATCTGCACACCATCTGGCGACTGGCAGTGGCCGAGTTACACGCATGCGATCTACCTCCCCGGCGCTGGCTACGCTTCGGGACCCTCCCGTGATGCCTGCGCTCTGGGTAGAGGACCTTGGCACTCCCAGTGGCGGAGCCTACGGCGTGGCAGTCCGCCCGCCCCCGCAAGCATGCTTCGGCCCCGGATTCAGCAGGAACACACTTCGCTGCCGTTGGGGGACGGCAGACAAGGCTCCCCCCTTGCGCACCCACTCTCTCGAGTCAGGTCCGCAGCGAGTCCGCTCGCCCCGCTCTGCGGAAAACAACCCCAACATTCTACGTTGGGGGACGCCTTGATCCCCCCTTGCGCACCAGCTCGCTCGAGCCAGGTCCGCAGCGAGCTAGCTCGCCCCGCCTTGCGGAACCCAAGCCTCACAAGACCTCTGGCAGAACTGAACGCTGCTTCCCTCTGCTTGCGACTCCGGGTTCGCGACCGCCTGGACTCGGCGCCTCGCCCCTCGCCTGCGGACGCCCCCCTGGTTTCGGCGTCCTACAGCCCGGACCCGCAGCCCTGCGTCTTCGGTTCTCGCCTTCTCTTCGCTCGTCGCTTCAGCTTCGCGGATGTCGCCCTCCTCGTCGGTCTCCCGTGCTGCTCGCCTCCGGCGTCGTCCCTTCCCCCCCCCCCCCCCCCCCCCGTCCCCGGCACCCTTTCCCCTCCCTCCCCGCTCCCCTCCCCCTTCACGCCGTCGGCCACGGGTTCCACCTTCCTTCGTACGGACGCTCCTCTCGTCGGTCTTGCCTTCCGCGCCTGCTCAGGCCGCTCGCCCTGGTCTTGCCTCGTCTGACAGCGGCTTCCGCCTCTCCAGCTCCTGGTGCGTCGGCCTCCTGCTCTGCCCATCGATGTGGATCGCTGCCTTCGACTCGCTCCGGCGGATTCTGCCTCGGCTCCCCCCGTTCTACCTCCGGGTGTTCTCTTCTACGTCCTTGACCCTGCGTCCAGGACGCCCAGGACGGAGACTCTTCCCTCGCTCGACGCACTGCACCTCTACTGTCTCGCGTCTTCTCAAGCCGACGCCTTCCCCGTCGCCCGCTTGGACGTTGTTCTCCCCCCTAGAGGTTCGTCCCTGCCACGCCCCGAGGTTCAAGGGTTCAGGTCTCCTTCTCCGCCTCTGCGACAGGATCCAGGCTCCGACGCGGGTTCTTCGTCGCCGTCACTCGCCGGTCGGTGGATTGGACATCGCCTTCCGCGCAGCTGGACGCCGGACATGCACAGGCCTTGCTTCTGCCTCGCCGCAGTGGTTCCGGCCGATCAGCAGCAGCTGGTGGATTTGTGCCTCGCGCCGTTGCTTCCTCCCTGTCGGATTCGGACGACGTTCCCCTCCACGACGCTCTCGCCTGTGCTGGATCCCTCGACTTGGCCAAGCGAGCACTCGTCTACCTGGAGCTGGCTCTTCTCCTTCTCGCCGCTGTTCGGGCCCCTCCTTGCTCTGGCTGTGGAGAGGAAGTACCGCCTCCTAGCGGCGTGTCAACGCTTGGGTCTTCGATGCGCCGACGCCGCGCCTACTGTGCTCGTCGTCCCCCCCTACCTCCTGCTGGACCTACGGAGACAGCTGCGACAGGCTCCGCTCGACATCCCCTCCTTCGGTCTTGGCAGTTGGTGAAGGATGCGTTGAGATTCTTCGTCGGCCCGCTTCACCTCCTCCCGCTTCCAGCCACCCGGATCGCCGGACCCGATGGACACCCGCCCTTCCAGAGTCGCTGACCTTTTCTGCACATCTTTGCCGCCCGCCGCGCCCGCCCCCCCCCCCCCGACTCCGCCTCTGCCCCCTGCCTAGCCTGGCACGGCCACTGGCGGTACCCGACCTCGCCTTCAGCTTGGCACGAGTTCCTAGCGGCGCCTCCCTCCTTCGAGACTGCTGAGCCTTCGTGCCGAGGTCCCTCCCTTGAGCTTCCCTGTCTGCCGGGATTTAGCGGGCGCCCACACTCTCGTTCCAGTGCTTCCAGTTCCAGACGCTTCTGCGCTTAACTTCGACGGTGTCCCGACCGTTCGGCCGTCGCCCGCAGCCTCCGCTGGGTCTTCGGCCGTCTCTTGGTCGGCGTCTGCAAAGCCACGGCCACGCGGACTTCGTCGAGCCTTCCTCGATCTTGTCGACGATCTGCTCCGGCGCCTCCGGTCGGCTCCCTCCCGGGAACAGCTACGAGACGCCTCCTGGACTCCTCGACACCTGCGGCTTCGTAGTCTTAGGCACCTTGGTTCTCGCTCTGTCCCGCCGCTTCGCTCGCCGTGGTTGGAGTTCCTGACGGATCTCGTCGAGTGTGACTCCCGGAACTGAGGACCCAGAAGTTGGCGAACCTGGCGCGTCTTGGTGCACCGCAGGAGGCAGTCTCCGCCAGACACTGGTTGCAGCTCTGGCCTAGTGAGCACCGCTGCGGATCTCCTTCCCCTTGGTCGGTTCTGGTTGCACCCGCTTCCCCTTCACCTACTCCTTCGCTGGCGCCCTCGACCGGAGACATCGAGGCTCCCTTCGGCGGTCCCTGCCAGTCTTGCGCCTGGAGTCCCTCTCCTCGCCTTCCCCCCCAGTTGTCCCTTGCGTTGACGCCAGTCGTTTCGGCTGGGGTGCGCTCCTGCTGCCGACGTGCCACGGTTCCGGCAGCTGCCCTCCGGTCCTTGCGGTCAAGCCTTCAACTGGTTGGAGTTTCAGGCGATTCGGCTGCTCTCCTCCCTTGGAGACCGACTTCGGACATCAGGACCTGATCGTCGTTCCGACTAGTCCTCTGGCATGTCCTACGTTCGGAAGCAGGACGGGACCTGCTCCCCTTCCTCTGCCTTCTTCTTACCGGTGCCGCCGTGGGTGCAGGATCGCCGCGTCTCCCCCGAGCGAGATACTTCACGGCCACCTGCTTGTCCTTGCGGGCTTCCCCTCCCGGAAGGTCTCCGTCTCCGCGCCAAGTGAGGAGTAAGAGGAAGAGACGCTTCGCCCGGTCGTCACCCGGATGTTCTGCGCCACGTGGGAGCCCCCCTCCCCCCTCTTCGTTCTTCGCGACAGGGTGGGACCTTCAGCTCCTCCCTCCTCGTCTCAACCGTCCCGAAACCCCTAGCCTGGGCGGCCGTTGCACTACCCCTCTCTGGGACGGCCTCTGCGCTTCCACTTACCCTCCCTCAGTCCTTGTCCCCAAGGTGCTTCTCTAGCGCAGGGATGCTACGCGATCCGGTTGCTGGGAGTGCCGTTCTGCTGGACCAGACCCTGCGCTCCTGATCCTGGCCACGGGCCCCTCACTCCGGCTTCCTGCTCCTTGCACAATGCTCTAGCTACCGCGCCAGGCGCTCTCCTTCCGTGCTCTGGGAGCCTCCTGCTACACGCTTGGAGTTTGGATGGCAAGCCCTCGCCGCTGGAATTCTCGAGTGAGGCAGTGACAGCTATCGCTTCAGGCCGTGGATTCTCGACCCTGCGTGTCTACGAGGAAAGGTGGAGAGTTCTGGGACCTTGGTGCGTCCTCCGTTGCCTCTCCACTACCGATCTGACTTCCCGCCGCTGGCGGAGTTCTTCCTGGCTTCGCCGAACAGCACTTGACACCAATCACCTCAGGGGTTACCTCTATGATCGCCGACGCTTACCGGCGCCAGGGCCGAGCGGAACACCTTGCCCCTCGTCGGCACACAGTGACCTGCCCTCCGCTCCCTGATCCCGCGCTGGGATTTACCCTGGATACTCTTCTGGATGAACGCTAGCGTACGAGCCGCTTCCCCTAGCAAGCCTAGCTGGCCGACGCTACACGAAGACTGGCTTCTGCTCACCGTAGCCACACCCTCGAGATTGAGCGAGCTGCCCGCGCCTTCCGCGCCCCCGCCTGACTGCAGTGCAGGTCGGATGACCCCGTGCAGCTACTATCGGACTCGGCCTTCCTGGCCCTGAACCAGTCCCCGCTGACAGCCCCACAGGTGATCACTGTCCGATCGCTTACGCCGATCGACCCCTACGAGGAAGTCAGACAACACGTCCCGGTGGGAGCCTTACGTGTGTACCTACGCCGTACCAAGCCGCTACGCCAGGGACGCACCCGCCTCCTTTGTTTTCTCTGTCCCCAGGTAGACAGTCATCTCAGCCCAGACGATCTTCCTGGCTAGATGGGTGATGTGCTCCGCCTACCAGGACCTCTGCCCCGACGCTGTCTAACGGCTACTCTTCCGGGCCCACGAGGTCAGAGCCATGGCTGCTAGCGTCATGTTTGCCCGCTACTGCGCTGTCCGAGACAGTCTGGCTGCCATAGGCTGGCGGACCGAGTCGACCTTCACCCGGTTCTACCTCCGTCACCTGGTTGGCCAGCGAGACAACCTGGCCCTGGTGGGGGACATCGCGGCGGCGCAACACTCCCTCCCGGCACCTTCGGTGCCGTTGGTAATCCTTTAGCTAAAATTATCGGGAGCTTGCGCCGGGGAGGACGGGGCTGGCTAGCTCAGTCAGTCACTGAGTTACGCGGCACCCTCCTCCTCTTCGCCATTCTCCATGTAGTAATGGCATCGGTAATGTTTTTGAGGAAACAAATTAAATTTTTCTCTAAAATGTATTTTTTCGAAAAATACTTACCGATGCCATTACTCGGATGACCCTCCCACCTGCCCCGCTAGCCGCTCCTCAGTCAAATGAAAGAACTGGTTGGATTGGTAGTGAGCTGGCGCTCACCTGTCGGCGGGGTAAGGGAGGCTACCCGGGTACTAGACCATGGCACCCTTGGTGGCCTCCCCTGGCTCTAAGGGTACACATCGTAAGTTTTTGGGCTAAAATTACGCTAGCTATAGGTTGTTCCATGTAGTAATGGCATCGGTAAGTATTTTTCGAAAAAATACATTTTAGAGAAAAATTTAATTTTTCATACACTGGTGTATTCCGAATTTTAAGGGTTAATTACCCCCCCCCCCCTTCCCCCCCTCCCCTCCCCCCTCTGCCATATAGATGCACGTCCATGAAGCGACCTGCTCCAGGTAGTAAAGGGTTAACAGTTTGCAATATCTCTTTCATAAAAATGGTCTCAGCATGTCTTACATTAATCACTTCAATGCTGCACAAAAGGGCTAACACATAACGTTTGTTTCATTATGAAGTTGGGATGTTGTAAAAGGAATTAATTTTCTGCGCTTCTTTTCCTTTGTATGTAGGAGAGTTCCGCATTGCTCATGAGAAGCTGTATACAACCTCTGTTATGTGTGCCTACTTGCATGGATTTAGACAACTTCTGTTATGTGTGCCTACTTGCATGGATTTAGACAACTTCTGTTATGTGTGCCTACTTGCATAGATTTTGAAAAGAAGAGGAGAAAGAAAAATTAAGCTTTAAGACAGGAGCAGATCACTTTACTGTTTCTGGATAATGAAAGTTGGTATACCACAGCCGTTTGCTGCAACCTCAGTGTTTGCCTGAGGCATGCCTGAAAGTGTTAAACAGTAGGTTACCCTTTTGGCCATCCATAGTGCTTTTTTTAAAGATGATTCCTGCAGGAGTTACCTCGACAGAAAGCGCTATGGTCAGCCAAAGTGTTAACCCATTTAGCCCACACTACAGCAGGAGAAGGATCAACCATGATAATTCAAGGGTAGTGCCAGATTAGTTTGGCGCTCTCAGGCGCCAAGCTAATATGGCACTACTCTTGAATTATCCTGGTTGATCCATCTCATGCAGCTGGTACGTAGTCATTAGGTGACACCTCCAAAAGTTGGGAAATGCGGCCATGGAATTATATGGGCTAAGTAGCATATTTTATCTTTGTTATAGTTCAACCCATACTTGGACAAGATGGGCCTGCGCTTTGCCTGCCTGTGTCCGTCCTTCACCAAAACGGAAATACTGAACAAGAACAACACTTTGTATCCTAATGATGCAAACAGTGTGATTGAAACACTTGGCATCAACCCGTAAGTACCATACGAAAAACACTGGAGATGATCAAGACTGCAGACCATAGGCGATGGAAGCGTTGATAGATATGCAGTGTGTATACATACCAAAAGAAATCACTAAGGCTAACAATAGACTATTTCCAGAAGTCAAAAGTAGGATTATCGCTTTGTCTGTCAAAGCGCTTTTTCTCGCAATGAACAACAATAACGTCTGCTAGATCCTCTTACCCCTTCATCATGCATTGTCAGTTCATGACTATCACTCAGGGCAAGCCAAACAAATAGTCACCTATGCCATAAGGAAGGGGTTAGTCAAGGGATGCAACTGTTTAACCCATTTAGCCCAGCGTCCCACAGTAGAGGATGTATCGAGCTTGATAAATCGAGGGTAGTACTGGATTAGCTTGCCGCCATCAGGCGCCAAGCTAATCTGGCACTACCCTTGAATTATCATGGTCGATCCTCCTCCTGAAACTGGTACATAATTGTGACATGGCACCTCTACAGATCAGAAAATGCAGCCTTGGGATTAAATGGGTTAATTGCTTCTCCACATTTTAGTGTTTACCCACAGAATGCATCTACTAACGCTTGCCTGATCTGTATGGTCTGTGGTCCACGACTAGGACAAAGCATAAAGTAAGGGTCTTTTCCCATCTACTGTCAACCCTTGCCTATGGCCATGAAATTCTTTGTCAGTTTTTGTTTTTGTTAGACAAATACAACTGTGCAGGAATGAAAGTAAATGTTTGCTGTGAAATCAGTAATCATTTGTGTTGAGCCTGAGGATTTCATCTGTGTGTTGTCGTGCGATACATGTAGTTTGTTATAAGTTGCCACGCTCTATGCTCTAAATTTCAGTGTCAGATGCCAGCACACATTGTATTTTCCACAGGGTGTCACAAGTGGTGGACGCTTTCCTTCGGCTTGTGGAGAATGAACAATGTAATGGAGCTGTGCTGACAGTAACACTGAAGGACGGGATCGTGTATCACAAGAAACCGCTGGCCTATGACAAAGTGTGATCCATTAACCCTCTTTACTCCATGGCTGCATTTCCAAACTTTGGGAGGCGTTGTCTAACGCATATGTATCAGTTGTAAGAGATGAATTGATCATAATTCAAGGTTAGTGCCAGATGAGCTTGGCGCCTTCAGGCACCAAGCTCATCTGGCGCTACCCTTGAATTATCATGATCAGTCCATCTCCTGCTGCAGTGTGTTGGGGCTTAATGGGTTAATGAGACTGTTTGTCTCAAAATGGACCTATTCCACCCTGGACTATTACAGTTCAGGAAAGGATTGACCATAATACTTCAAAGGTGGTGCCAAGTCTCCCATCGACCATGACGGTTCAAGATTGGTGCCTGAATAGCTTGGCACCTCAAGGCGCCAAGCTATTTAGGCACCACTCTTAAACTATCAGAGTCAATCCATCTCCTAAACTGTCATGTAGTATTCATAGGACAACTCCCACTTTTGACAGTAAGGGTCCAAATGTAATGTCGTTTGTTTCTTGCAGTGGGAGCAGCACATGCTTGGTTCTTGATTGTGCCATGCAAATGCAAAATGTACATCTCAAGATATACAATGCAGAAACTATTTGTTAGGTCACAGATGGTGGTAACAGAACATGTGATTTAGGCTGATTAGCCCCCTTGTGTGTGCAGCTGCTGGTGGCTGCATGCATGCACAATTGGGTTACGATCCTGTGATATATGCTATATAGCACTGAAACCTTTCAGTCTACAAACCAAGAGCTTTTGCTTGGTATCTGTAAGATGGTAACATATTTCTGATCTCATACTCTGCACAGGGTTAATGTTTGGTGATGGCCCTGTTGGACAGGATGTGGTTTGGGTGTGGAGAAAATGGGAGGGAAGAAGGTCAGACTATATATATATATATATATATATATATATATATATATATATATATATATATATATATAAGTTATTGGTCGGAGGGGTTTGCTACACAGACCCTTGTAGGCCTGAGGGAGGTCAAAGGAAACATTGTACCCCGAAGGCCTGAGGGGTACAGTTGTTCCTTTGACCTCCTGAAGGCCTACAAGGGTCCGAGCAGTGAACCCCTCTGACCAATAACGTATTTATTTTCATTCCTCCACTATTTTTGTAAAAGAAATCAAGAAGACATCTTGCGACCTGGATCACACCAGACATGACTTGACGTCAAAAGAATATACCTTTATTCATAATAAACTTATGACGTAACTTAAAATATGTCATGATGTTGCCGTCTCCAGTACTGAGTGCGCTTGTTGTTTCGAACAACACTAAGTAACTTTGTACTTTAGAACGTTTGGTGATCTTTTATAGAACAAAACTGGCATCCAAGATGCGTCAAGAGGGCTACAAAATGTCCTCCATTTTTCGCTACAGGGGTTTTTATATCACGGTCACATGGTATGGTGGTTTGCGCTAAAGTGACTGGTCGTGTGTGACGTAGGGAGGAAAACAAATATATATATATATATATATGTGTGTGTGTGGTGAAAGGGTGGGTGGAGGAAGAGGGTTGCATGTTAACCTTCGCACACTAATACATCTGTGCTGATTTATCTTTCAATTTTAGCCCTTTGCATGTTAGTAGCAGTTTTTACGGTGATGATTCCTATAGGAATAGTGACAAAACTGCTACCGACACTCACAGGGTTAAGACTATTCCTCAAAAACAAATGTGGCTTTATTGTCATACTGAAAAGTGTAATTAGAAGAATAAGAAATGGAATTATTAACATTCAGAACGGCACTGATTTACACTTCATGGTCATATCTGCCCCATACTTTTATATAGGCGGCTGGCTATGGATGCGTTCCCAACATACTGCTCCAAACATGTTTACATCGAGCCATGGCAGATGGCAAGCATCTCTGTTGATAACGGGACACACTCACAGGGACCCATCCTCAATGAAAATGTTTGGGGGGAAGGGGGGGGGGGGGGGGGGGAGAGGCTGTGTCCCCAGGCCCAACATTGTTTGTATCATTATCTACCGTATTGAAAATATGGTAGACTTTAAATTGGGGTTGGTCAGAACGCATTCTAGAGAATGTACACGATGTGCTGGGCGTGTGGGCCCCGAATTCTGGCAAAGAAGTAACAAGATAAAAATGACGTCACGTCTAGCTACGCATATCTTGCTAGAGAAGGTCTTTTTGGGCGCCAAGCGCCATATGTGTGTGTGTGTATGTATGTGACAGCGACTAGAGCCAGCGTTTGAGGATGGACAAGTTTGAAATTGTATGATATTGTCCCTAAAAGAATAATCTCCAGACGTTTTTTTTTATATTTTTTGGTGAAGATGCTCATTGGCGGGAAAATGGCCATTTCACAAAAACCAGTTGATCCACACTGAAGTCTGTAATTTTTCTTTATTTTTACTAGATATTTTGCATATAGCTAGATAAAAGGGACATATTGAGTTCATTAACCAGCATTGTACCTCTAGAACTTTCTTAGTGATAATTACTTCTTTTTTTTTTAAATCACTTTTTGGGGGATTAATTTAACGAATTATTTGGGATTAATCTTAAAACAATTGAATCTTTTTTATGAAAAAAACAATCTTCTCATTAATTACTTACTTACGCCTGTCACCCCTACCCGTACTGTGACCGATCCATACTCATCTTCTTCGCCCAATTTCATTCTCTGCTGTTATCTGCCCTGTTCTCTCCCAGAGTCTGAAGTTGCTGATCTTCTCTGGCCAGTGGATTTTCAAAATTCTTCTAAGGCAACTGTTCATGAAGGTCTGTACTCTGTTGACTGTGGTTTTTGTCGATCTCCAAGTCTCTGCTCCATATAAGAGAACTGCTTTTACATTGGACTTCTCATTAATACTCGCATGATTTTCATATACGGTATTTACATAAGCCTACAGTTTGTCTCGGCTGTCAGGTACGATTAGGTCAGTTGTGACCTGTATGCCCTAGGTGTGGAAATCAGACAATTTTTCTGCACCACTTTTTCAGAGTCATCTGTAAAATAGCTAACATATCTTTTCATTAATACCCGCTTGATTTTTCATAAACAGTGTTTGCATAAGCCTGCTGTTTGTCCCAGCTCTGGGGTAGGATCAGGTCAGATTGTGACCTGTAAGCCCTAGGTGTGAAAATCAGCAAGAAAACTGCAAAGGTTTATCCTCTAATACATCAAATGTTAGTACTGCGATGAGTAATGTACAACATCTATTACTTACTTACTTACGCCTGTCACCCCTACCCGGGTATAGGCCGTCAACGAGAGACCTCCAGCAACTCCTGTCCTGTGCTTCTCCTTCGATTCTACTCCAGGTGGTTCCCAGTCTCTTGATGTCTGCTTGGAGGTCTCGACGCCAGGAGTTTCTCGGCCTACCTCTTTTCCTCTTTCCCTGGGGGTTCCATGACAATGCCTGCCTAGTGATACTGGAAGCTGGCTTTCTCAGACTGTGACCGATCCATCCCCATCTTCTTCGCCCAATTTCATTCTCTGCTGTTATCTGCTCTGTTCTCTCCCAGCCCCCCACCCGGGTCTGCCCTGGGGGACTTGGGTGGGGTTAGGTATTTTTTAGTTCCCAGGGTCACCCTGGTCAGCCCCACAGGGTGGGTTTTTCTCTCTATTCTGGGGCATGTGTTTCTGTCTACCCTTGGTCCATTCACCTGTACTTGCCTTTTTAAAACTCTCCCTACTGTCTGCACTGCCTGTAGCTCTTGATATTGGATGTGTGTTGCTAAATGGTCTTAGCTTTATTTATGCCCCATGTTGTAGGTTTATTTAATGTATTTGACCGGCTGGCGACATACATTCAATTTTCTGTTTAGTTTTTTTTTTCACAAGCAGTGCAGGCACGTCCTGAGAAAGCCTTGTTGCTGTCGGGACGTTAAGCAATGTACAATCAATCAATCAATCTGTTCTCTCCCAGAGTCTGACGTTGCTGATCTTCTCTGGCCAGTGGATTTTCAAAATTTTTCTAAGGCAACTGTTCATGAAGGTCTGTACTCTGTTGACTGTGGTTTTTGTCAATCTCCATGTCTCTGCTCCATATAGGAGAACTGCTTTTACATTGGAGTTGAAAATCCGGACTTTGGTGTGTTGTGACAGCTCTCTGGAACTCCACACTTTTTTCAACTGGAGAAAGGCTGCTCTGGCTTTACCGATTCGTGCTCTGACATCTGCATCAGTGCCGCCTTTTTTGTCTATGATGCTCCCGAGATAGGTGAAGGACTCCACCTCCTCCAACGGGGTGCCAGCAAGCAAGACTGGTTCTTCCCTGGTTGCATTCAGCCTCATTGTCTTTGTTTTCTGTTTGTGAATGGTGAGGCCCACTTGGGACGAGATGTCAGCAAGCCTCGTGGTCTTGTCCTGCATTTGTTGATGAGTGTGGGACAGTAATGCCAAGTCGTCTGCAAAATCGAGGTCGTCAAGCTGTGTCCACAGTGTCCACTGTATTCCACTTCGTCTGTGCTCTGTGGTCATCTTCATGACCCAGTCTATGGCCAGTAGGAAGAGGAACGGAGACAGCAGACACCCCTGCCTGACACCAGTTCTGACCTGGAGCTCTCTGGTGAACTGCCCTTCGTGGATCACGCGACATGTCATGCCATCATAGCTGCTCTTGATCAGGCGGACGAGCTTTGTGGGTACACCGTAGTGTCGTAGGAGTTTCCACAGAGTCTCTCGGTCCACGCTGTCAAATGCTTTCTCATAATCCACAAAGTTGACGTACAGCGGGGAGCTCCACTCCAGAGACTGTTCCACGATGATGCGGAGAGTGGCGATCTGGTCTGTACATGATCGGTTCTTCCTGAATCCTGCTTGCTGGTCTCTCAGCTGGGGGTCAACGGAGCTCTTCATTCTCTCTAGGATGATCCTGTTGAAGACCTTTCCTGGTACTGACAGCAAGGTGATTCCTCTGTAGTTGGAACACTTGCTGAGGTCGCCTTTCTTGGGAAGCTTGATTAGGTACCCCTCCTTCCAGTCAGCTGGCATCACCTCCTCTTCCCAGATCTTTCCAAACAGTGGGTACAGCATCTCAACTGTTGTCTCTAGGTCTGCTTTCAGAGACTCCGCTGGGATGCCATCTGGCCCTGCTGCTTTGCCATTCTTCAAAAATGCCACTGCTTTTCTGATCTCTTCCCGGCTGGGTCTGTCACAGCTGATGGGTAGGTCGGTCTCTGCCGGCTGGATGTCGGGGGGGTCGGGTGGGCTAGGTCTGTTCAGTAACTCTTCAAAATACTCGGCCCATCTGTCGAGTTGGTCTGCTCTGTCTGCAATAGGCTTGCCTTCTTTGTCTTTTACTGGTCTTTCTGTATGGCCATACTTACCCGACAATCTTCTGGTAATGTCGTAGAGCTGTTTCATGTTGCCGCTGCCTGCTGCCTTTTCTGCCTCTGCTGCCAGTCTGTCTGTGTAGGCCCTCTTGTCTGCCCTGATACTCCTCTTCACCTCGCGGTTGGCTTCCGAGTATTCCCCCTGTGCCCTTACTTTGGCTGCTCTTGTGCAACTGTTGTTGACCGCTGCTTTCTTCTGCTTCCTCGCTTCTATCTTCTTCAAGGTCTGTGCCGACAGCCAGTCCTTGTCGTGGTGTTTCCTGAACCCTACAGTGTCTTTGCAGGTTGAGTTCAGCGCCTCTCTAACTGCCTTCCACTGCTGCTCTGTGGTGACCGCCTCCTCTTCATTTACTAGCTCCTGTAGCGCTTGAAACCGGTTGGACAGCACCAGTTTGAACTCTTCTCTAACTCCAGTTTCTCTCAGGAGGCCTACATTATAGCGCTGTCTTCTTGTTGTCTCTGTGCGGATTTTCTTTAGCTTGAGCTTCATTCTTAAGGTAAGCAGATGGTGGTCTGAGGCGACATCTGCTCCCCTCCTCACTCGAACATCTTGAAGGGATCTTCTAAATTTCTTGCTAATGCAGATATGGTCTATTTGGTTCTCTGTTGTATGGTCAGGTGAGACCCAAGTTGCTTTGTGTATTCTTCTGTGTGGGAAGATGCTGCCTCCAATGACAAGTCGGTTTAGAGCACAAAAGTCTACAAACCTCTCCCCGTTCTCACTCATCTCCGAGCCTAGTCCCTGTCTCCCCATCACCTCTTCGTATCCGGTGTTGTCCTCCCCTATTTTGGCATTAAAATCGCCCATGACGATGGTGATGTCTCGCTCCGCACATTTGTCCACGGCACTCTGGAGTTGGTCGTAGAACTCTTGTTTCTCTTCCTCGTCACTGTCATTGGTGGGCGCATAACACTGGATGACGTTCAGCTTGAGCTTTTTCTTGGTTCTAAAGGCTGCTGTTATAATTCTTGGCCCAAGAGGTTCCCAGCCCATCAGCGCTCCCTGTGCCACTGGTGACAGCATGAGTGTTACTCCTTCTGTATGGGGGGCATTCTCCTCTTCATGACCTGAATACAGAATCATCTCCCCACTTAACAGCCTTTTCTGGCCAGACTGCGTCCATCTGGCTTCACTGATGCCTAGCAGGGAAAGGTTGTACTTTTGCATTTCCGCTGCTATCTGGGCGGCCTTGCCGCTCTGGTACATGGTCTTGACGTTCCATGAGCCCATGGTTGTATCCCTGGATAGAGAGAGGCGGCTCGGTCCTGTGGCTTCCGAAGACTTCCGGCTTTCACCACAGGACGTCATAAGTCTTCTAGTAGAAGAACCTTCCTCCTCCAGGAAAGGAATTACTGTTAGTCTTTTCGTCGGCGTTTTTGTAGCTATTTCCTTTTTTGCAGGGTGGGGAAGCTACCCCCACGCCCAACCCCCTTACTAGGAGGACCAGGGGTTTTCTGTCGGGGTCACCTTCCCTTAGACCATGTTGGTTCACGGCACCTTATTTCATTCGGTGCACCCCTCTCACGAGGGGCCCCCACCCGGGTCTGCCCTGGGGGACCTGGGTGGGGTTAGGTACTTTTTAGTTCCCAGGGTCACCCTGGTCAGCCCCACAGGGTGAGTTTTTCTCTCTATTCTGGGGCATGTGTTTCTGTCTACCCTTTGTCCATTCACCTGTATTTGCCTTTTTAAAACTCTCCCTACTGTCTGCACTGCCTGTAGCTCTTGATATTGGATGTGTGTTGCTAAATGGTCTTAGCTTTATTTAGGCCCCATGTGTTAGGTTTATTTAACGTATTTGACCGGATGGCGACATACATTCAATGTTCTGTTTTTTTGTTTTTTTTTTCACAAGCAGTGCAGGCACGTCCTGAGAAAGCCTTGTTGCTGTCGGGACGTTAAGCAATGTACAATCAATCATACAATCAATCTCACGAGGGACCCCCTATCCACCACCCAGGGGACGCGCCTCAACGCCGTATGGTCCCAGCGCGAGGACAACATCTATGAACACGGCTAATGATGCCATGACATGAAGCTTGATATGACATCATTTCGCTGCTCGTGCTATTATTCTTCTTCAGAATAGCTATGTTATGCCAGACCACAGAACTTACGAATGGCGGGAATTGCTGTGTGTCCGTCTTTATTTCTGTGTGTCAGTGTGTGTGGATCAGAGGGTGGATTAGAGTAGGAGATGAATTCCTGTCGCTACACGAGCCCAAAGAGCATACTAATGGCGGGAAGCGCCATGTGTCCGTCTATTTGTGTGCGCCGATGTGTGTGTTGATCAGAGTTTGGCTTAGACAGGAGGGAAATGGATCAGCATAATAAGCCTAAAAATATGAACAACTCTGAATGTTCCTAAAAGATAAACGCATCTGAGCTCCAAACAATACAGTAAACTTTAGGATAAAATCCCCATCTTGTTTTTGTTAATGAAGAGAATGTCTGTATGTTTTATGAGGGCACTCCCCCCTCCTCCACCCTCGCCCCTCCTAACCCCCCACACCCCCACCCACCCACCCCACATTCTCCTTCATTGTTTGAATTTTTGGAGGCTATGAAACAACACGTCAGGCACACTGCCCTCCACCTCCACCCCGCCAGTGAAAAATGGTCTCTGTGCCGATGGCGGCACAGTGGGCCTGCCCACAGCCATGCGCAGGCCCACTGCGGCTGCCGCAGGCCCACTGCGGCTGCCATCGGCCCGAGAACCTTTTCTTACTAGGAATATCTTTCTATGCCACCGACTGTTCAATTGACAGTGACACGTTTGAGGCACATCTACATGACCGTTCAAGAAGAAACTCTGTCTGGGTTGCAGTGCCAACACAACCCTTGTAAGAAAGTCATGGACTTTTGTCCACAAAGTTTATTCCATGCCTCACCAAAAGTTCCATATGTGCTGGCTCGTCTGTGTCCCATGTTTGCAGTTATGTTATTCTGTATGCAAGCTTTTCCGTGTAAAAGGCATGACACATGCAGTTTTATTAGAGCATCTGAAAATGTCTGTTGACGACTGGTCCATACACTTATGTACTTGTACGCTTTGCGTACAGACCATGCGCACAGAATTGCAACCATGCATATGTGCATGTTTGTCATGGAACCCCCGGGGAAAGAGGAAAAGAGGTGGGCCGAGAGACTCCTGGCGTCGAGACCTCCAGGCAGACATCAAGAGACTGGGAACCACCTGGAGTAGAATTGAAGGAGAAGCACAGGACAGGAGTTGCTGGAGGTCTCTCGTCGACGGCCTATACCCGGGTAGGGGTGACAGGCGTAAGTAAGTAAGTAATATGTGCATGTGCGTGTGTCTGGTTTCAAGTTGCAGACTGGTATTTGTGTTGGACTTAGTCAGGGGCTGGCCGTGCTGCGTGGGAATATGGTCTTCACTATACATGTATTAGTGGTATGGGGAATCTTGACCCACAAGGAGTAAATCATAAGTTTCAACATGAAATACAGCGCTGGTTAACATTTACCCCAGGAATTACTTTGGTATTTCTCAAACTGTTATGATCTTTGACATGATGAGAGACTCGATCATTACAGTAAAGGGAACAACCAACAAACAGCAAAGCTCCCCGGGTCCAACTGCACAATACCTTTCTGTTATTTTTCACCTATTGTTTGTGCTTGACCAGTACTCTTACTCAAGTAATTTCATCTACACTGTAGTAGCTCATTGTTGTATATGTAGAATGATGATTTAACCCATATCATTCAGAATACATCAGTGTGTGTGAAATATGTTTGACTTCTTCTTCTTCTTTTCGTTCGCAGTGGGCTATATGGTCAGTCCAGCACCGGCGATGAATGACGTAGTTTTCTCCAGGTCTTCTCGACTGCCGTAGAGTTTGGTCTGCAGTGGAGTTGGCGACGGCCACACTTCTTTTCTTTCATCGTCCAGTAGGGGGCATCTCTGGAGAATATGTTCCGCAGTTTGGTCTTCCTGACCACAGGCGCAGGTTGGTGATGGCGCCAGCTTGAGCTTTCTGTTCATGTGAGCATTCAGTCTGTTGTGGCCGGTACGCAGTCTGATCAGGACGACTTGCTGCTCTCTGGTCATTGTGTGGTAGTCATCTCTGTTTGACCTCGGCCTCATCAATGCTTTGATGATTGTCTTTTGCTCACTATAGCTGACGCTGTTTTCTTGTTGATCTTTTGTGGCTCCTTCTTTCGCCAGCTCGTCTGCCCTTTCATTTCCTGGTACCCCACAGTGAGCTGGTATCCACTGGAGAACAACTCTTCTGGTTTGTCTGACCTTCTGCAAAGCTCTGGTCAGCTGGGGGAGTTTGTCGTTCTCGAGGGCCTGGAGGACTGAAAGGGCATCGGAGAAGAAGACAACTTGATAGCATGGGTCTGTAGAATTTTGAACCATGGAGGCGGCCTGCATAAGTGCTTCAGTTTCTGCTTTGTAGTTTGTGCAGTGTTTGCTGGTGGCTACACTGGATGTGGCTGTATGTCCCCCTGGGAACTGGATCAGGATGCCAGCACCTCCATTGGAAATGGCATTTGTTGCTGATCCATCAGTGTAGATGTGGATCCATGCCTCCTTTGGGTACTGTTCGTCGATCAGGGCTAGGGTGAGTGCCCGTCGAACGGTGTCATCCTGACAGTCTCCTGAGGCAGCATGTGGGACACTGGTGCAGATCTGGATGTCTGGTTTGTCCACTGCCCAAGGGTTTTCCACTTCTTTTGTGATCAGAGGTAAGTGCTCTGTGGAAGGACTTCCCTGTACTGTCGAGAAAGTCGCATGCTCTCATGGACAAAGCTGCTTCTTTTGAGCCGGTTCTTGGTGAAGTTGCTTAGTCTGTGCTTCATGGGGTGGTCGGGCAAGCACCTGAGCTTCTCCGCCTGTACCATGGTTTTGGCTTCTCTCCTCTGGCTGAGAGGTTGGATTGTGGTCAGCTTCTCCATTTCCTTGATTGGTGTGGATTTCATTGCACCAGTGATGAGTCGAAGAGCCTGGTTTTGCACTCGGTCGAGGGTCTGCAGGTTCGTCTTGGCTGAGGTTGACCATGCTGTGGATCCGTACTCAAGGTGGGGCCTGACTGTTCCCTGGTATACTGTCTTCAGTATCTTCTCGTTCGCTCCCCAGGTGGTGCCTGCCAGTTTCCTGAGTATGGCCAGCTTGCGCCGGGCCTTCCCCTCTGCCTGTGCAATGTGTGGTTTCCAGGTCTGACGTCTGTCGAAGGTGACACCAAGGTAGGTAGCTTCTTCATCCTCTCTCAGAGGGGTTCCACCAAGCTTGATGGTTCCGGCTTTCTGCTTTGGGGACAGTGTGAAGAGGGTGGTGGAGGATTTCTCCTTGTTGACAGAGATGCACCAGTCTTCTGCCCATGCGTTCAGCTTATCTGCCGCTAGCTGCATTCTGTAGGTGGCAGTACTTGCATGCTCCTCCTTGCACCAGATCACAAGGTCATCTGCGTATAGGGCAGCTTTGATTCCCTTGGGCATTTCAGACACCAGATCGTCGATGAAGATAAGGAAGAGGGTAGGTGAGAGGACTCCGCCCTGCGGGACGCCATGACGAAGGAGGAATTTCTTGCTTTTGGTCTGGTCGACGCTGACTCTTGCCCTGCGGTTGAAGAGGTAGGAGCGTATCCACTGGAACATGTTACTGGACACGCCTTTTCTCAGCAGTTTGACAAGCAGCCCATCTTTCCAGACCTTGTCAAAAGCCTTCTGAAGATCAATCCAGGTTACAAAGACCAGCTTCTGCTCCTGGAAGGCATCTTCAACTTCCTGCGCCAAGTAAGTGACCTGGTCTTCGGTGCTGCGGAACTGTCGGAAGCCAGCTTGTTCAGGGGCGAGGAGGTTCCTGGATTCCAGGTAACACCTGAGGCGCTCGTTCACAATTCTCTCTAAGGTCTTCACAACACAGCTGGTGAGGCTGATTGGACGATAGCTGGTGGCCTTCTTTGGATCCTTCCCTTCTTTAGAATGGGGATCATGATCGCTTCTCGCCAGAGTTGTGGTAGCGATCCTTCTTGCCAGCTCCTGTTGAAGACCTCAAGTAGCTTGTTTTCTGCTGCACTACCAAGGTGGGTTAGCATCTCGTTGGTGATGCCATCTGGACCAGGAGACTTCTTCGCCTTCAACTTTTGGAGAGCTATATGAAGCTCTTTGTGTGTAAGTGGTTGATTCATGGCGTCTGCTGTTGCTTGTTTGGCAGGTCTCTCTCTTTGCTCTCTTCTTGCTTCTCTCTGCTTTTTGGGGCTAACATGGAGATTGCTCTCAGCTGCATAGCTTTCAGCAAATTGGTTGGCAGCATGCTTTCCTGTTAGTATCTTCCCATTTTCTTCTAAGGTGATGTTTCCTTTGCTCGTGTTCTCATTGTTCAACTGCTTGGTCAGTTTCCAGAGCTTTCTGCCGTCCTTCTCAAGGTTCAAGGAGCTTGTTTTCTCTTGCCAGCTCCTGCGTCTTGCCTGTAGCCTGTAGCTTCTTCTTGAGAAATTTGGCTTTGGCTTCCTGGAGGCGGATGTTGTTTGCCTGTGATGGGTTAACTTCTGCTTCTCTTCTGGCATCTGCTAGATCATCATCCAGTTCCTGCAGTTCATTGCTCCAGTAGGGCTTATAGTCTTTTCTAGCACCGCTGCTCTGAGGATGCTCATGTTGATTTGAATGTCTTTGGTGAGTTCGCTGGTGCGGTGTCTAAAGAGGAACCAGTTCGCTCTTTTGTAGTTCCACCGTGGGAAGGTTGCATCAGCGCAGGACTCCATATCCAAGGTCAAAAAGACTGGCCGATGGTCACTTCCACCTAGCTGTTCTCCGACCTCTCTGCTGGCTTGCTTGTGCATGTCTTCTGTGCAGAAGGCTAGGTCAAGAGTCGATGTAGTGTGCCATCTTCTGGAGTAGAACGTGGGGCAGTCAATGGGACTGTTTAACAGAATGAGATCGTTGTCGTCCTGCCAGTTCTCCACCTCTTCTCCTCTCCGATCCAAGTGGTCGTATCCCCAACTTTGTGAGTGACTGTTGAAGTCGCCCACCACAATGAAGTTGGAGGCCTTAGTGGGGATCGTGTCAAGGGTGAGTGGTCTGTCGTTGTGGCAGTAGAAGTTGACCAGCTGGAAATCTGCTGTCTCGTCTGGATCCGAATCACTTGGTACTCGGAGTTCTCCATGTGAGTGTCGATCAAACAGGCGTTGATGTTGTTCCTGATCAGGGTCAGGATTCCTCCCTTGCTTCGATCTGTTCTGTCGGACCTGAAGCACTGGTAGCCTCTCACTTTGAAGGACTTTTGGGGTGTCAAGTGCGTCTCCTGAATACAGCAGATGTTGATGTTCTTCTCATGCAGGATATGCTCCAACTCGGTCTTCTTGTTCAGAATGCTTTCTGCGTTCCAGTGCATGACCTGAAAAGGTCGCTGCTGACTGGGATTCTTCCTGGTTGTGGTGGTGCCAGTAGCTCTCCTCCCGCGTCCCCTGGCGCGACAAGACGGACGGGAGGGACCTCCAGTAGCTGAGGCTGGGTCCCTTAGAGGCATGGGACCCGACGCTGCTCCACCCTGGAGAGTCCTCAGTGGGCGAGCGCCGTTATCGTCAATGGTAGTTGGCCGTATAGTCATGGTTGCGGGTTTGCGTGGATCCATGGTTTATCAGAATGCGCCGTGCGGCCTGGGTCCTCCATCTTCAGCATTTGAGGTTTCTGTCGGGGTTACCTCACCCTTAGCTCCTGGTATACGACCTTCCCTGGGAACACAGGGTGGCTAGAGCTTTATGCGGCTCTTGATCGCATGATAAACCCGTCGTTGGACACATGGGGAATTTCAGTGGAGGTACAGTGCCACCTGCTACCCCGCCCCGTCCTGGTAAGCTCATCGCCATTTGGTCCGCGACTGCTTGCGCAGCTAACCTCCATATCTGAAGGCCGTTCCCCTATCCGCCACCCGGGGACGCGCTAGGTTGGGGATGGTCGCCCCACTGAAAATCCCACACTGGGTTAAGGAAGTTCGGCATGTCCTAGATATGTTTGACTAAAATAGTTCAAGGGTAATGCCAGAATAGCTTGGCGCCTCTAGGCGCCAAGCTATTCTGGCACCACCCTTGAACTAAAGCCATTGGCCTATATCCTTAACTGTAAGTACTATAATGTAACTTGCATATGGCAGTGTACACATTTGAAGCATTTAGCCTCAGTATGATATGGGTTAAGCTCACCCAACTGCAAGAGGTACAGATCTTTATGAGAATCTACACCTCTCGCTGAACCATTTTGTGTCCATCTTCCTTTGAAGGCTCAGGATCTTCACCGTTGCATCTGCGTCCACTGGTAGTGAAGGGGCTATTTGTCATTGTTGTGTTTACATCATCAACAAATCATATGGTTAATCACTTAATGCTAAAAGTGTCCTGATCATCCAAACAAATGGTAAGTGAAACAGTATGTATTATGATGACACGTGTCCACCGGAAGATGCCAGTATTACCCATATCATACTGAGGCTAAAAGCTTCAAATTTGTACACTGCCATATGCAAGCTACATTATAGTACTTACAGATAAGGATATAGACCAATGGCTTTAGTTCAAGGGTGGTGCCAGAATAGCTTTAGAGGCGCCAAGCTATTCTGGCACTACCCTTGAACTATTTTAGACAAACTTATTTCACACACAGGTGTATTCCGAATGATAAGGGTTAAGTGAGAATTTGTACTTTTGTACTGGTGCTGACAGCGTGATTATTATTAATTGCCCGTATTTAGGATTAGTTTTAACACATTCTATACCAGGACCGAAGTCCCCCAATTTTGAAGTTGCCCTCTGGACAACTGTATTACAACTCTAGAGACAGATCGAGCATGATAGTTCTGGCACCATCCTTGAACTATCATGCTTGATCCATTTCTTGCTGTGGTGTGTTGGGGCTGAATGAGTTAAAGGGAAAGACAAGACTAACCAAACGTTGAGTTAAATCGATGTGTTATCAAGAAGAAGAAACATAAATCAAGGAGACCTTCTCCATCCACACTTTCATTTAGATATAATAACACGTTGAAAATGCAACCAGAGCCCTACGTGTAATTATTTTGTTACATTGGACACTTTTCTTTTTTCCTTGGCTTGAATTCGCAAACGAAGATTCTATAAGGGTTGCCCACGACATCTGCAGGCATGCTCATGGCAGGGAGGCCAATTCGGGACAGGCAGGTTCGACCGCAGTGGCTGCAGGGGAGGTCTGGCCAGGGTTCTGAGTTGCGGCATCTCTGTTTTTTCTCCTGAGCCGCTTGTCCTTAAGGCTAGCTCTGCGAGAGTCCTCAAAGGAGACAGCTGCCTTGTAAATGGTGGAGTGCCAGGTGTCGCGGTCCACAGCAAGCAAAGACCACTGGCAGTGGTCGATTTGGCAGGCACTAAGTGACTTCTTGAGACAGTCTTTGTATCTCTTCTTCGGTGCCCCTCTGTCTCGGTGTCCAGTGGTGAGCTCGCCAAACAGGGTAATCTTGGGTAGGCGATGATCCTCCATCCTAGAGACATGCCCTACCAAGCGGAGCTGTGTCCGCAGCAGCAAAGCCTCGATGCTCACAGTTTCTGCCTGTTCAAGGACCTCGACGTTGGTGACATAGTCACTCCAGTGAATGCCGAGGATGGTTCGCAGGCAGTGCTGGTGGAAGCGTTCAAGAAGTCGTAGTTGGCTGCGGTAGAGGACCCAGGACTTGGAAGCATACAGCAGGGTGGTGAGGACGACAGCTCTGTACACATTGATCTTGGTGCCTGTTTTCAGCTGTTGATTGTGCCACACCCGTTTGAATAGTCGCCCAAAAGCGCTGTTCGCGTTTGACATTGGACACATAATTTCAGCTTAACAGCACTAAATACACAGAATGTCAGAATGCCGCGTAACAAAATGTCAGAATTGCCTGTGTGATATACCAGGTATTTGTTTTCCATACTACAGGTGTTTGAAAAAGGAAAAAAAAGCTTGGTACTACACTTGTCAAGTACAGATGTAATTGTGTGTATTGTTATAAGCACATTTGCATACTGCATGTACAGATATTTTCATGTTTTTAGTAAAATTTAAAAAAACACTCTGCTTCAGTTTGTTTGTCAGTGGCATAGAAAGATATTTTTTTAGGGGGGGGGGGGGGGGGGGAACAGCCCTATCTGAGAAAATATAGACGTTCTCCTCTTTTTTTCTTTAGAGTCAGGGGGGGGGGGGGGGGGGTCCCAAATTTGGCGCTGACCCCTGCCCCTTCCCCCTCCCGCCACCAACCCTCCTCCCTTCCACCCCCCCCCCCCCCCCACATACACACACGCACACATCAGATTTACAGACCTGGACAAATGCGTGCACGCACCCACATACACCAGGGGCAGATCCGGGGGGGGGGGGGGGGGGGGGGGGGCGGGCACAACAGCCCTCCCTTCCCCTCCTCCCCGTTTTCCAAACTGTGTCATACAAAAGAATTCAGACCAAGACAGTGACTATCAGGCGAGCATAAAATCATAACAAAGAAACACGCTTAAAAAGAATTGTGTTGAAATTCTTCTTTTTTGGTGCTTTTCTTTGGGGGATTTTCTTTAAAATTGTCCCCCACCCGGGTCTGCCCTGGGGGACTTGGGTGGGGTTAGGTATTTTTTAGTTCCCAGGGTCACCCTGGTCAGCCCCACAGGGTGGGTTTTTCTCTCTATTCTGGGGCATGTGTTTCTGTCTACCCTTTGTCCATTCACCTGTATTTGCCTTTTTAAAACTCTCCCTACTGTCTGCACTGCCTGTAGCTCTTGATATTGGATGTGTGTTGCTAAATGGTCTTAGCTTTATTTATGCCCCATGTTGTAGGTTTATTTAATGTATTTGACCGGCTGGCGACATACATTCAATTTTCTGTTTAGTTTTTTTTCACAAGCAGTGCAGGCACGTCCTGAGAAAGCCTTGTTGCTGTCGGGACGTTAAGCAATGTACAATCATTTAAAATTGTACTATTGTGTTGTATTAGTTCTCCGCCCTGAGATGGCCTTAGTCACCTGCTCGGCGTTAAACCCAAATAACTAACTTGTAACCATTCTCTCTACACGTGTTTCTTTTATTTTTTTTTGTTAGGGTTTTCTCAGACATACTTAGAGTTTTCAGAGGTTACAATTTTTATTTGTTACAACTTTTCTTCTTTTATCTCAGAGAA
The DNA here is from genome assembly GCA_036245525.1 of Semisulcospira habei. Taxonomy (NCBI): domain Eukaryota; kingdom Metazoa; phylum Mollusca; class Gastropoda; family Semisulcospiridae; genus Semisulcospira; species Semisulcospira habei. The sequence goes on along the minus strand of BTPG01000001.1, from coordinate 30,849,965 downwards.
CAGCACCGCTTTCGGCACTTTTTTTAAAGGAAGGGCTGATCATATCTATATACATATCTATATGGGCTGTTGATTGTGCCACACCCGCTTGAATAGTCGCCCGAAAGCACTGTTCGCTTTTGCCAGCCTGTTGTCCAGCTCCTTGTCCAGCTTGGCGTCTGACGTGATGATGCAGCCAAGGTAGGTAAACTGGTGTACAGACTTCAGTTCGGACTCGCCGATGGTGATGTGGGGAGGGCGATGCTCTTCCTTGGGTGCCGGCTGATGAAGGACCTCTGTCTTTTTCAGACTGACCTCAAGTCCAAAGAGCTGGGCGGCATCTGCGAAGCAGGACGTAATGCGCTGCAAGGCTCTCTCTGTGTGTGCAACGAGGGCAGCGTCATCAGCAAAGAGCAGCTCACGAATCAGTTGGTCTAGGGTTTTCGTGTGGGCCTGCAGTCGTCTGAGGTTGAACAGGCTGCCATCGAGACGATACCTGATGTACACTGCGTCGTCATCGTCGAGGTCCACTGTGGCCTGCTTCAACATCATGCTGAAGAAGATGGTGAAGAGGGTCGGTGCCAGCACGCAGCCTTGCTTCACGCCGTTGCGAATGGGGAATGGTTCTGAGAGGTCACTGTTTAGTCTGACCTGGCCTTGCTGGTCCTCGTGGAGCTGGACGATCATGTTGAGGAACTTTGGGGGACAGCCTAGTCGCTCCAGGATCTGCCACATACCTTGCCTGCTCACATTGTCAAACGCTTTTGTTAGGTCGACAAACGTTACGTACAGCCCTTTGTTCTGCTCGCGGCACTTCTCCTGAAGCTGTCTCAGCACAAAGACCATGTCGGTGGTACTCCTGTTGGCTCTGAAGCCACACTGGCCCTCTGGGAGGTGGTCCTCAGCGATGGCAGGTACCAGCCGATTCAGGAGCAACCTTGCGAGAATTTTCCTGGCAATGGACAGCAGGGTAATTCCACGATAATTAGAGCAGGCAGACTTCTCTCCTTTGTTCTTGTACAGGGTGATGATGACTGCATCACGGAGATCCTTTGGTAGTGTTCCTTTTTCCCAGCAGCAGAGAAAGAGGTCGTGGAGCTTGTTGTGCAGTGCTGGGCCTCCATGCTTCCAGATCTCTGGCGGGATTCCGTCAATGCCTGCTGCTTTGCCACTCTTGAGCTGGTGGATGGCTGTGAGGGTCTCTTCGGCGGTGGGCGGTTCGTCCAATTCAACCTTTAGTGGAAGGTGTGGGATTTGGAGGATGACTGTTTCTTGAACAGTGCGCTCAGCGCCGAAGAGGTCCTGAAAGTATTCCGACCAGCGGTTCAAGATGGAGGTATTATCTGTGAGGAGTGCCTGTCCATCAGCGCTTCGCAGGGGACTTTGTACCAGGTGCCTAGGGCCATACACTGCTTTCAGTGCTTCGTAGAAGCCCCTGTAGTCACCGTTGTCAGCGCAGAGCTGTGTCCTCTGTGCGAGTCTGGACCACCACTCGTTCTGGAGCTCTCTAAGCTTGAGCTGGAGACTGCTGCAGATGAGGCGGAAGGCAGACTTCTTCACAGGGCAGGAAGGCTGGGCTAGGTGGGCCTGGTGGGCGGCTCTTTTTTTTGCTAGAAGTTCCTGGATCTCTACGTCGTTTTCGTCAAACCAGTCTTTGTTCCTCTTTCTAGCAAAGCCCAAGACTTCCACAGAAGATTTTACAATAGCAGTTTTCAGTTGTTCCCAGAGTGTTTCAGGGGAGGAGTCTGCTGGATCAACTGTGTCTTTGAGCATGCGCTGTAAATCGGCCTGAAGGGCAGCTTTCTTGTCGTCACGCTGAAGGCTGGCAACATCAAGCTTTTTCTTGGGGGGGCCCCATTTCTTGGGTTTCAGCTTGAGGCGGAGCCTTAGTTTGCAGCGAACAAGGCGGTGGTCAGTGTGGCACTCTGCGCTGGGCATCACTCTGGTGAGGAGGACGTCACTGCGGTCCCTCTGACGCACTAGGACATAGTCGATAAGGTGCCAGTGCTTGGAGCGAGGATGCATCCAGGTGGTCTTTCGACTGTCCTTTTGCTGGAAAGTAGTGTTGGTGATGACAAGTTGCTGCTCTGCACAGAGCTCCAACAGTAGGCGACCATTGTCATTGCAGTTCCCAACGCCATGCTTGCCGAGGACTCCTTTCCAGGCTTCTGAGTCTTGGCCCACTCTGGCGTTGAAGTCGCCAAGGATGATGACTTTGTCGTCTGCAGGGGTGCTCTGCAGGAGGCTGCGCAGGTCAGAGTAGAACTTGTCTTTTTCTGCAGGCTCTGCCAGGAGGGTTGGGGAGTACACACTGAGAAGGGTGACGTATTGCTGGTGTCTCAGTGGGAGGCGCATGGACATGATGCGGTCGGAGTGACCCGTTGGTAGGTTTTCCAACTTAGTCGCAATGTGGGTCTTCACCATGAAGCCCACGCCTGAAAGCCGTCTTTCTGATGCAGGCCTGCCTGACCAGTACTGTACAGAGCTGCCGTCCTCACCACCCTGCTGTACGGTTCCGAGTCCTGGGCCCTCTACCGCAGCCAACTACGACTCCTCGAACGCTTTCACCAGCGCTGCCTGCGTACCATCCTCAGCATTCACTGGAGTGACTATGTCACCAACATCGAGGTCCTTGAACAGGCGGAAACTGTGAGCGTCGAGGCTTTGCTGCTGCGGACACAGCTTCGCTGGGCGGGGCACGTCTCCAGGATGGAGGATCATCGCCTACCCAAGATCACTCTGTTCGGCGAGCTCGCCACTGGACACCGAGACAGAGGGGCACCAAAGAAGAGATACAAAGACGGTCTCAAGAAGTCACTTAGTGCCTGCCAAATCGACCACCGCCAATGGTCTTTGCTTGCTGCGGACCGTGACACCTGGCGCTCCACCATTCACAAGGCAGCCGTCTCCTTTGAGGACTCTCGCAGAGCTAACCTTAAAGACAAGCGGCTCAGAAGAAAAAACAGAGCTGTCGTAACTCAGAACCCTGACCAGACCTTCCCCTGCAGCCACTGCGGTCGAACCTGCCTGTCCCGGATTGGCCTCCGCAGCCACGAAAATGCCTGCAGACGACGTGGGCAAGCCCTATAGAATCTTCGTTCGCGAAGTCAAGCCAAGAAGAAGAAGGAGAAGACACTTGTCCTCCTCCCCACCTCCACCCCATCTCTCTAACAAAACAAGATTAATTGCGCACTTCTGATTCTTATATGGTGTTAATTTTCTTATTGAAAAGAATGTTCTACCTGGAGTTTCTGCAAAAGCAGTCGCCTTGTGTTTGACAACAACATTACACTACCAATTACTCCTGCGTCTGATGAACAACACAGCCATTTGTGAAAATTGTGATACTGCTCTATACGCCCACAAACCTCGTCCATATGAGGAACACACTGAGGATCAGATCACGGAAATAGTCATGATCACCCATGATGTATACCTCTTACACTGGCTGATGATTACTTAAGGGCTAGTTAGTGATCAAAATCAAGACATTTCACACCTCCCCTCTGGTGACACGCATCAGTGACTACATTGCTACTCTGATGTGCACTGGTCCACGGACACTACCTCAATAGACAAAGCTACGCAATCTGGGTGAGACTGGAGACCCACTGTGTTCAGAGAGTGATGTGTGACGGGGTTGGGGGATTAGCATTCACCTGTGACACCCGGGACAGTCGGCTGCTCACCCCAGGGGAGACACACAGCAGTTGATTTCTCGCCTTCTGATCACAGTTGGCGTGTCCACAGTTGTAGACTTAAACCTAGGTGACTGCCACGTATTAGGATGCAATATGAATGGTATCACACGTCGGACGCCAAGCTGGACAAGGAGCTTGACAGCAGGCTGGCAAAAGCGAACAGCGCTTTCGGGCGACTTTTCAAGCGGGTGTGGCACAACAGCTGAAAACAGGCACCAAGATCAGCGTGTACAGAGCTGTGGTCATCACCACCCTGCTGTATGGTTCCGAGTCCTGGGCCCTCTACCGCAGCCAACTACGACTCCTCGAACGCTTCCACCAGCGCTGCCTGCGCACCATCCTGGGCATTCACTGGAGTGACTATGTCACTAACGTCGAGGTCCTTGAACAGGCTGAAACTGTGAGCATCGAGGCTTTGCTGCTGCGGACACAGCTTCGCTGGGCGGGGCATGTCTCCAGGATGGAGGATCATCGCCTACCAAAGATCACCCTGTTCGGCGAGCTTGCTACTGGACACCGTGACAGAGGGGCACCAAAAAAGAGATACAAAGACTGTCTCAAAAAGTCACTTAGTGCCTGCCAAATCGACCACCACCAGTGGTCTTCACTTGCTGTGGACCGTGACACCTGGCGCTCCACCATTTACAAGGCAGCTGTCTCCTTTGAGGACTCTTGCAGAGCTAGCCTTAAGGACAAGGGCTCAGGAGAAAAAACAGAGATGCCGCAACTCTGAACCCTGGCCATACCTCCCCCTGCAGCTACTGCGGTCGAACCTGCCTGTCTCGGATTGGCCTCCGCAGCCACGAACAAGCCTGCAGACGTCGTGGGCAACTCCTATAAAATCTTCGTTCGCGAAGTCAAGCCAAGAGAGACACAGAAAGAGGTAATGCTTTTCATGAGCCCCTGTGACTGAAAGGGCACTGGCTGAGGGACTGAGTTGGGCCCTAGCTCAGCAATGACTGGACACTTCCCCACCGGTGGGGTTGACCAGCAGTCAGCAGCTTATTGCCAGATGGCTTTCTCAATCTGAGGATGCAATGAGGATTGTATTGCACAGCAAGAGACGCTGATTTACATGAGTCCATGTGAGTGCAGGGGCATATGACACTCTATGTCTGGCTGAAGCACTGTGACAGGTGCAGGTCAGCAGTGCCAAGTGAGGATATTTGATTATAGGCCCATGAACACACTAGGCTCGCCCACCAGTCCAGTGAGATAATTGTGAAATATGCCGCACAAGAGAAGAAAAAAAAAATCAAATCGTAAAACACAGTCCACAAAAAAAGCAGCCAAAAATTGGGGAGGGGGTCGGGGGGGGGGGGGGGGGGTACGGGCCCCCTAGACCCCCCTGGATCTGCCACCGAAAGTGGTAACCTCTATGGAAAGGAATAACCTACTGTGCATGTGAGGGTAGGAGAATAATATATGGCTGAAAGGGGCGAGTGTTACAGTAAAAACAGGTTAAAATTAGGTTCCTGTTGGGTAAGGGGGGGGGGGGGCGGACATTTTGCTCTCACCGCCCAACCTTCAGCAATGTGTTTGAAGGTGGGGATGTGGATCGAGGGTGTATGTGGAGGTGGTTTCCAGTTCCAGAAACGGATGGCCGAGGGGAAAAACAAATGGAAGTGGACATCAGTGCTTGACTGAGGCATAAGCACTTTGTTTTTGTGGCAACGGGAAGCTTAATTTTGTTGAGGTGCGGAGAATGCCAGGAGGGGGAGTGATGGCCACAAGGCACTGCAGGATTTTGTACATCAATACGCCATTGTCTACTCGGCGTCTTTCTCTGAGGGACTGAAGGTCGAGGCTGGCAACGAGGGCAGTGGCGCTGGATGTGGGGCTGAAGTCTTCCAGTGATTCTCTTCATTATCTTCTCCAACACTGAACAAAAAAAAAAAAAAAACCACACCAAAAGTTCTCCAAAAATAATGTTGGGCCTGGGAATACTCTGCACCTCCCCCCCCCCCCCCCCCCCCACCGATTTTTTTTATTTAGGGGGGTCACGGGAAGAACGACCGTCCGGCAGGGAGTGGTGGGGGGGGGGGGGAGGGCGGATAACAAACGACGGTCAATCTTCATAAAAATCGTATATTTTTGCTACAGAAACAAAGTTTTTTTTGTTAAATTGTGAACAAAAAGTAAATAATTTAAATGTTGTTTCCTTTTAGACGTCCCCCACCTGGGTCTGCCCTGGGGGACTTGGGTGGGGTAACTACTTTTTAGTTCCCAGGGTCACCCTGGTCAGCCCCACAGGGTGGGTTTTCTTCTGTATTCTGGGGCATGTGTTTCTGTTTACCCTTGGTCCATTCACCTGTATTTGTCTTTTTATAACTCTCCCAACTGTCTGGACTGCCTGTAGCTCTTGATATTGGATGTGTGTTGCTAAATGGTTTTGGCTTTATTTAGGCCCCATGGCGTAGGTTTATTTAACGTATTGGACCGGCTGGCGACATACATTCAATATTCTGTTGTTTTGGTTTTTTTTCACAAGCAGTGCAGGCACGTCCTGAGAAAGCCTTGTTGCTGTCGGGACGTTAAGCAATGTACAATCGATCAATCCTTTTAGACGCTAAGAAAAAGTATAAAGAGAAAGTAGAGTCACAGTTTGAATCAGGTAGCTTAGCAGATGCATGGAAAGAACTTAAAACTTTATCAGGCCACGTTAAATCAAAATTCAGTAGCAGTAGCATGCCAAAGAAAGAACAAACTGAATTTTCTGAAAAAACTTAATGAGTTCTATTGTAGATTTGAGAAAGATGATCTGAAGGATGACTTAGATAGCATGATTTCCCAGCTTAAAGTAAATGTGGCAGGCAATGTTGAGGAAAGAAGTACCCAACGGAGAAAGAAACACGCTTAGAAAAGACGGGTACAACACAATTTATTAATATTTCGGGTAAATACCCTTTGTCAAAATAGACAAACAAACAAACATAGAGATTAGCCGTTACTTATCTTCAATGGCAGAAGGAATGTGGCCACATTCCTTCTGCCATTGAAGATAAGTAGCGGCTAATCTCTATGTTTGTTTGTTTGTCTATTTTGACAAAGGGTATTTACCCGAAATATTAATAAATTGTGTTGTACCCGTCTTTTCTAAGCGTGTTTCTTTCTCCGTTGGGTACTTCTTTGCATATTACACGCTTGACAGTCACCTTTTTGGTCTGGATTAATGTTGAGGAAGACTTTGAGATCCATGGCAAGGCGGTTGAGAAGCTTTTTAGCAAACTGAATGTTAAGAAAGCAGTAGGCCCTGATAATATTTGCGGTAGAGTTTTGAGATTATGTGCCAGTCAGTTGTCTGGTGTTTATAGCCGTTTGTTTAGCTGGTCTCTGAAGGATTGCACTGTACCTAGGCTCTGGAAAACATCTACTGTCTGCCCTGTCCCTAAGAACAACAAGCCCAAGACACTTGATGACTATCGCCCTGTAGCTCTCACCGGCCTCTATAGTAATGAAGTGCTTTGAGCGTGTTGTCCTTTCTAGACTGCTCGATCAGGTCAAGCCCTATCAAGATCCTTTCCAGTTTGCATACAAGCAAAACAGATGTACAGACAACGCCACACTCACACTCCTGCACCATGCATACACACATTTCAAGTAGAAAAACCTGGCCCTTTTGTACACATTCTTTTTATAGACTTTTCGTCAGCCTTCAACACTATACAACCCTATCGCATAGCTCAAAAACTTCTCTGTTACAATGTAACTCCAAGGCTTATTCTATGGATTGTCAACTTCCTTGTAAATGGGGCCCAGTCGGTTCGCTTTCAAACAGCTCTTTCATCCCTTAGGTCCACTTCCATAGGCGCCCCTCAAGGTACAGTTCTCTCCCCTGTGCTGTTCACACTCTACACTAACGATTGTAGTGGCACTGACTCTACCCTTCTTATAAAATACTCGGATGACACTGCCTTAGAAGATCTCTCCAATAATGATGCGACTTACTTTGCAGAAGTAGAACGTTTTAGTGTTTGGTGTAAAGATAATTTTCTAGACCCAAATGTGAGTAAGACCAAGGAACTACTAGTGATAGATTTTCGAAAAAAAACCTGCCCTGTCCCTGTTCTGATGATTGATGATGTGTCTGTTGAGCGTGTGACTGAGCATAAGTATCTTGGAACAGTTATAGATGATAAGTTGTCCTTTAACGCAAACACCACCCTCATACACAAGAAATGTCAGTCACGCATCTACTGCCTCCAGAAACTCAGGAAGCTGAATGTGAACCCCTCTGTCCTTCAAACTTTATACTGCTCTTTTATTGAGTCTGTCATCACTTTCGGTTCTGTGTGCTGGTATGGAGGTCTGAGTGTGAAGAACAAGAACACCCTGGCATGAATGGTAAACATCTGCAGCAAAGTGATTGGCAGTCAGCAAGCCAGTGTGGAGTCCCTGTATGAACAGCGTTTGGTGAGAAAGGGTAGGCGGATAGCTTCAGACAGATGATTGAGTGTCCTAGCTTTGTGCGTGCGGAGTCTGCGGCCAGAGGGGAGGAGTTCATAGAGGTGGGCAATGAGTGTCCTAGCTTTGTGCGTGCGGAGTCTGCGGCCAGAGGGGAGGAGTTCATAGAGGTGGGCAATGACATTGCCCACCTCTATGAACTCCTCCCCTCTGGCCGCAGACTCCGCACGCACAAAGCTAGGACACTCAGACTACAGCACAGTTTCATCCCCAAATCCATCACTCTAAGCAATCTGTAGGTACATCCACGCATACCCAAACCTAACTCCTCCCCCTATCTTCCTTTACCTGTGCAATCAGTAAGAATGGAGCTTGCTGATTTTAGAGAAGTGATTATATTGTGTTTTATTTGGTGGTGAACATGGACATATTGAGATTGTTGTTACCGAGTGTTTACCCACTAATTATTTTACTAAGGTAGATTAATTACGCAGCTTGTGTAATAATGTATTGAGATGTTTGTATAAAAAGTAGCGAGGGTTAGGATTAGGTTGAAACACGCGTATTATGGATGCATGTGTAGAGGTGGGTGTGAATGTATAAGTGCCGCTCAGTTCATTTCATAAAAGACGTTTATGTGTGAGATGTGTAAGAGCTACGTGTAAAGATTTTGATTTACTTTGTCCATTTGGAATTTGTAGCTGCGGTGTAAGTGCCGCAGGGAGAAAATGTTCATAATTATGCTATAATGTTTTCATGTCTTGTTTGTACTATTTGTTATAAATGTACCACAACCGAATTTCTCTTTCTGAGATAATAAAGTACTCTTATTCTTATTCTTCTTATTTCTTTGCAAATAGTTCAGTTGTGCCGGCTCAAAAAACAAAATTCTCTTTAAAAATATGGGGGGTTGGGGAGGGGATACTTTTTCAGTCGGGCGGCTAGCCCCTAAACCCCCCCCCCCCCCCTTTTCCCATCCCGTTTCCTGTGCCCCCCACCCGGGTCTGCCCTGGGGGACTTGGGTGGGGTTAGGTATTTTTTAGTTCCCAGGGTCACCCTGGTCAGCCCCACAGGGTGGGTTTTTCTCTCTATTCTGGGGCATGTGTTTCTGTCTACCCTTTGCCCATTCACCTGTATTTGCCTTTTAAAAACTCTCCCTACTGTCTGCACTGCCTGTAGCTCTTGATATTGGATGTGTGTTGCTAAATGGTCTTGGCTTTATTTAGTCCCATGTGTTAGGTTTATTTAACGTATTTGACCGGCTGGCGACATACATTCAATGTTCTGTTTATTTTTTTTTCACAAGCAGTGCAGGCACGTCCTGAGAAAGCCTTGTTGCTGTCGGGACGTTAAGCAATGTACAATCAATGTACAATCAACCGTTTCCTGTGCCACTGCGTCTGTGCGAGTGTGTTTGTGAACGTACGATGGTTAGTTATGACTACTTTTGCCAACTATAAAGTTGAACCGGAAATGACCCTCAAAGCACCAATGAGCTATCGTAGATGCAGTAGAGTTTGGACTCGTCTCTAGGGCCCATAGAAGAACAACTTGTTTTGCGTCCGAAAGGCAACGTATGTCATTGTTGTCGATGAAGGACCAGCAAGGGAAGACTTTGAATGTATGACAGCAGGATCTGACAGTGCACGATGTCTCTAGAGGGAAAAATAGCGCTGGTGACAGGTGCGGCCCAAGGGTTTGGGAAAGCCTTCTCCGAAGCACTCCTACAGAAGGGAGCGAAAGTAGGGCATCTACTGCAGTTGATATTCGTTCCTTACATTTACAGTCGGACATTATTCTTCATCTTGCATTCTTTTCATGACTCGTGTATGATTATATGTACGAATGTTCGTTGAGGTGCCCCCGAGCAGGGGCGGATCGGGGGAGGGGGGGGGGCAAATACTAGACACCCCCTCCCTGTCCCGACCTAAATTTTGTAGAATATTACATGAAAGGCCTTTTTTTGTATTCTGGAACCCCTTCCCAGCTTTTCAGTCCTGATGTGCTTGGCACACGCCTGAACCCCCACCCCACCCTGCCCCACCTTTTGATGTTTTGGCCATCATGAAGGAATGTCATGGCGCTTTGGGAGACCTGTTGTATCAGGTAAAAAAAAATTAAAAGTTGGAAACCCCCCATCAGATCCGCCCCTGGCGTCACATTACATAAACTCTAATCGGCATCACAGGTCAGCAGCACACTTAGGACACCTCAGCAGGTCATAGAGCTGTTTAATAATTTGCTTCATGCCAAGGATAGTGCCAAGTTAATCATACACTACCTTTCAACTATTATTACTGATGCCTCTCCCATAACTAATACGAAACAAGGGTGAGTGAAAGTTCAGTCTAAATAGATAACACAAAAAACGGTGACAATAATTGAAGTGACAATAAAACCTACACATGAAAAAAAGATCAAAACTGCACCAGAATACACCTTTAACACAAAAAGTCCTGAAAGGCTACGACAAGATGTGAATCGACATTTCAAGGTTGGTGTCAGAATAGCGTGGCGCCTGAGGCGCCAAGCTATTCTGACACCAGCCTTGAAATATCATGGTTGATCCGTCTCCAGAACTGCATGGGTGGGACTTTTCCGGCTACAACCGGATTTCCGGAGTTTAAAAAAAAAAAATCTGACAAGATGTGAATTGACCATGATATTTCAGGGTTGATGTCAAAATAGCTTCTGACACCAGCCTTGAAATATCATGGTCAATCCGTCTCCAGAACTGCATGGGTGGGACTTTTCCGGCTACAGCCGGGATTCCGGATTTAAAAAAAAAAAAAAAAATTAAAAAGTGCCCCAAGTGCACTTCAGGATTCAACTTTTTTTTTGAGTCCCACCCATGGAACTGTGATATAGACCTCAGAGGATAGATCTACAAAAATTTGATTTTTTCGTCCTTGGGGCATATGGAGTTAAGATTTTCTACATTTCTGTACATGTCTTCGCCCACAGGTATGTTTAACGGACATACAAGTGAAAGAAGGAGAAGCAACAACATCAGAATTCCAGAGCAGGTTTGGAAAAGACAGAGCGCTGTTCATGAAATGTGATGTTACATCCAAGGATGCATTTGAAGGTTTGTACAACTGTTGTGCAGCACACTACCAGTAGTATAGTTCTGGTTTTAGTTCAGTTATTCCATCTTTGACCTTCAACTGGCAAACCAAACTAGTTACCTCCCTTGATCTGCTAAGCGTGTGTAGCAGATCAATAGAAATAACCAGTGTGACATCAGGCTTTGTTTTTGTATAGGCTATGATTATGTCTTTCCAATAAAAAATGGTCATTCGGCAACACTGTGACGGTGGCATGGGAAGAACTTTAGTCCTGAAAGAGAGAGGGGGGGGGGGGGGGGGGGGGGCAAGGAGGGCACAACTATCTACTGGCTGAAAAATCAGTAGACAGGGGATAGGGGCACCAATGGGCAGGGAAAGTGAGAGCACGTGTACCTTACACCCTCCTTTACTGAGCATCGATAAGTCCCCGGGGAGCAGAAAGATACTCCTGCTTCCCCTTCTTTAACCAGGCAGGACAGCACTACTTGTGCCATGGTATGAATGTGCATGATGCTTATTTACTTGATTTCCTTTCACTTTGCTTCTTTGTTTGTGCTGATATTGGTTTGTGTGTTTTTCGTTGCCCAGAGACATTCAGAAAAGTCCTGGACCGTTTTGGATACTTGGACATTATGGTCAACAATGCAGGGATTGGAATTGAAAAACAGTACATTCAAATGGTCAACATCAATTTGGTCAGCATTATTGTATTATATTTATCTAGATAATAGATTTGTTTTTCTTAATCCACAACGCCCTGAAAGACTAGAACAGGATGTGGCTCGACCATGATATTTCAAGGTTGGTGTCAGAAGAGCTTGGTGCCTACAGGCGCCAAGCTGTTCTGACACCAACCTTGAAATATCATGGTCGATCTGTCTCCTGAACTGTGATATAGACCTCAGAGGATATATGCAAAAATTAAATAATTTCGTTCTCAGGGCGTAAGGAGTTAAAGGGCATTGTTGGCATGTGGATTTCAGCAAATTTGCTTACACTATATATTATCGGGTCATGACAAAATGCGATCCATTAGTGCCCATTGGTTCAAACTCAAATGCACTCTTTAGTTTTCATTAATAAATCTCACAAGTGTCCAAATACAATTTTAATATACGATCAGACCTGCAATACCTGTTTGAGGCAACCACCTTTCAATGCAGATCAGCCAATTTTGGTCGCATCGTCTTCTGTCTGTAACCCTGTGCAGAACGACCACCTGTCTAAGGTAACCACTTTTTGATAGTCCTTTGGGTGATAGCTCTACACAGGTTTGACTATATTGCAAAGGAAGAGTCTCTTCCCGAATGGCACAGCAGGTCTGACATCACTCTTACATATTCATCATTTCTTCATGCACCTATATACCGGGTAGTTGTTTGCGTGAACATTTGGTATACAGTTTGTCTTCTTAACCCTTTGGCTGTCAGTAGCTGGTTTTGTCGCAATGATTCCTGCGGGAATCATCTTGACAAAAACTGCTACTGACAGCCAAAGGGTTAACAAAATATTTTAAATCTTCACAGGTTGGTGTGATGACGGGCACATACCTAGCCATACAGGCAATGAACAAAGAAAATGGAGGTCGTGGAGGGCTCATACTCAATGTCTCTTCAACAGCTGGTAAGCAGCTGATAAATGTAAATTACAAATATAATGTTGTGTTTTGCTTAGTCAATGCTGATTTATCAAGCTCAAGTAAAACTATATTTAGATTTTACTGGTAAAAAGTTAGTTGGAAAATGTCTACAAGCTGGTCAAGTCATATATGTTTGGTATATGTTTGGGCACACATCATAAATTTTGTACGTTAATTTTTATGTCTGTCACATTATCGGTATTGTTTAGTGCTTTTATTTTGTTGTTAACCCATTACATCCTGAGGCTTGTTTTTTTTTTTAATTTCTTATTGTCCTTTGAAGGCTACATTACAGATTAGGAGATAGATCAACCATTTTATTTCAAGGGTGGTGCCAAAATAGCTTGGCGCCATAGGCGCCAAGCTATTCTTGCACCACTCTTGAACTATCATAATCAAAATTATTTTCAAGCAAGTCTATCAGGATGAAAAGGGTTAAAGTTCTGTTTTACAGGAGTCTGCTCCTGCAAAATTCTTCCATTTTTACAAGGCCAGACTCAGCAATATTGTTTTCATTCTTTCTTTTTTGTGGTGAGGATTAACACCGCGAGCATACTTTGAACCAGCTTACACAGGAACCAAGTATGGTGTGGTGGGATTCACAAGGTCATGGTCGGTAAGTTAATATACTACCATTTTCACATGATATGAACGGTATATACATATGTATACTGATGAGCAAAAGAAATGCAACATTTTTGGAATGTTGCATTTCTTTTGATGGCAAGTATCCATACGTATTTGATGACCTCTGTAGTCTTGTGTACAAATCACTGTATCAGTGTATAGAGAAGTACAGTGGAGTCCGCTTAACACGAATTTCTGGGGACACGGAAAATCACTTCGTGTTAACTGTATTTCGTGTTAACCAATATGGCCTCAAAATTGATCACGGCCCTCAAGGAGAAAGTGTGTAAGACGTGTGCGTGAATGAGTACCAGGTTAAAAGTGCACATTATCGTACTTTCTATGCATACCTTCAGCTCGCTAGGAAAACACAAGGAAACGTGTACAGCTCGAGTATTTAATGTAAATCCATCGGGTAAAATCCATACTAAGTTACAATCCTCAGGTAAAAGCAACACAGGCTGAAGTACAATCCCGCATCGGTAAAAGGGTTGTGTTGGTACACGAATGATACAACATGAATACAGTACAGAAATGCTAGCCAATGAGAAGACAGATTACAACAGCCGAAGGCTATTCAGCCAATCACAGACTAGAGTTTGCTCTGATCTGTCATTTGTACTTCCACAGCGCGAGAGCGACACGTGAATTGGTTTTCTGTGAATGGAATCTGTGTTCGTGTTAAACAGGTGAATAATAGTGAAATTGCCCTGGTTGGGAACCGAAACCAGCTTCGTGTAAAGCGAAATTTCGTGTTAAGCATTTCGTGTTATCAGTGAAATTTTAATACAGAATAAGAAGGCCGTCGGCCGGGAATGCAAAAACGGTTCGTGTTAACCGGAATTTCGTGTAAAGCGAGTTCGTGTTAACTGGACTCCACTGTATTTAATTACCAGTGGAGGTGCACGCTGATCAGAGTGTGTTTTATTGATTACATGCTTGTATCTCATCAGCAAGTTTGCATTGGAAAATCTTGAGCCCAAGTATTTCAGTGTACAGTGGAGTCCGCTTAACACAAATTTCTGGGGACACGGAAAATCACTTCGTGTTAAACGTATTTCGTGTTAACCAATATGGCCCCAAAATTGATCACGGCCCTCAAGGAGACATGTGAAAGACGTGTGCGTGAATGAGTACGAGGTTAAAAGTGCACATTATCGTACTTTATGTGCATACCTTCAGCTCGCTAGGAAAACAAAAGGAAACATGTACAGCTCGCATATTTAATGTAAAATCCATCAGGTAAAATCCATAGTAAGTTACAATCCATCAGGTAAAAGCAACACAGGCTGAAGTACAATCCCGCATCGGTAAAATTGTTGTGTTGGTACACGAATGATACAACATGAATACAGTTCAGAAATGCTAGCCAATGAAAAGACGGATTACAACAGCCGAAGGCTATTCAGCCAATCACAGACTAGAGTTCGCTCTGATCTGTCATTTGTACCACCACAGCGTGAGAGTGACATGTGAATTGGTTTTCGGTATCGGTGAATGGAATCTGTGTTCGTATTAAACAGGTGAATAATAGTGAAATTGCTCTGGTTGGGAACCAAAACCAGCTTCATGTAAAGCGAAATTTCGTGTTAAGCATTTCGTGTTATCAGTGAAATTTTAATACAGAATAAGAAGGCCGTCGGCCGGGAGTGCAAAAACGGTTCGTGTTAACCGGAATTTCGTGTAAAGCGAGTTCGTGTTAACTGGACTCCACTGTACGCCATACCCAAGTTTGCTATTGTAACAACTTTCATGGCCACTTTTAGTAGTGCACGTTTTTCTCAATAACAAAATGCCTGTTTTCAAAATGGGCATCATTATAGAGGAAAACAGTTGAGAAAAATATGAGCTAATGTATTGCATACATGTATGTTTGTCGCAGTTCAACCCTCATATCCAGAAGATGGGAATTCGCTTTGCCTGTTTATGTCCAGCATTCACAGCCACAAGGATGCTGGATGGAGTAAACACAATGTTCCCAGAGGAGGCACGCAAAATGATTGAGATGGTGGGCATCAACACGTAAGTGTATCTACGCTTTTTTCTTCAGTTTTTGGTGTGGGTTTGGGAGGGTAGGGGGAGGGTAAAAGTTACTGACGTGTAAATAGATGGATAGTTCCAACAATCGTAGCTTTGTGTAACTGGTGCATGGCAACAAGGAGTGAATTCATGGTGAAAACATAATAAGTTGCACCCGCTTCCTCCCCTCTACCTAGGTTTGCATTACTGCATCATAATATGCTATTGCCCATCCGTTCAGATTCTCTCTAATCATTGTGCGTCGGTGTATTGCAGAGTCGAGTCAGTTGTGGATGGCTTCATGCAACTGGTTGAGAATGAGCAGTGCAATGGAGCAGTAATGACTGTTGTCGCACGTGAGGGTATCAAGTACTATAGGAAACCGCATGCTCTCAGCAAGATGTGAAGACAGTATACCCTTCGCTGATGAACACTGCAAGCAACACCCAAATGCAAGAGGCATGGATGCTCATGAACCCCCGCAATTGCGGGGGCTCATGAGGATCCATGCCTCTTACTGACACCACTTTGTATCCATGTTCTTGGGAAGGCTGGGGCTCTTTTGAGTTGAATCAATGAAGATTGCAGAAGCACAATCTGTGTCAACTGGCAGGGAAGGGATTAATAATAATAATAATAATAAAGGTAATTTGTATAGCGCCTAATCACCAAGTTGCTCTAGGCGCTTTACAATCGCAGTAATGAAACACAAAGCAAAATACAAAAACAAGCACATACAACAACAAAAAATACATTGATTTACAAGGAGCAGAAAACTCGCGCGCACACACACACACACACACACACGATGAGCCGGCAGACAAAATGGTCTTTATGTATATGCAACAGAGAAAAGGTGTGTTTTAAGCTTGGATTTGAAAATGGAAAGAGATGATGAGTGATGCACATCAGCTGGGAGGGTGTTCCATGTAATGGGACCAAAATACGAAAATGCACGATTAGACTCTTCAAGTGTTGAATGCAGCTGACTTTCTCAAGTACAACTTCCTAGTAGGCAGACCTACATAAACAACCAGGTGGAATATGAGAAGAGCTAGTGTACGTGCGTAACCCCCCCCCCCCTCCCCCCACCCCTTCCCCTGGTGCTTGCAGTACAGAGGTGGTTGGGATGGCGGAAGGGGTAATGACAGTCTTTGTATCATGTATTGTAAATATTAAAAACTAAAAAACTATAATGGTGTCCTTTTTGTTGTTGGCTCACATGCGAAGCAAAAGTGAGCATGTTCTGGGCCAGTGGTCGTCCGTCCATCGTCCATGGTAAACTTTAACGTTGGCATTTTCTCGGAGACTGTTAAAGCTACAGTCTTCAAACTTGGTCAAAGGATACTTTGTGGCAAGACCTTTCTAAACATACCAATTTGAGTGACCTCTCACAAGGTCAAGGTCACAGGGGATCATATGGCAACTATATCTGTTATGATTGGTGGGGCCATTGTTAACACACTTGCTTTTAGCGGATCAAACTATATTTTTTTTCAAAAATGGGTAGAGAGGAATCAGCATAAGAAATGAAGCGACACAAGGAAGCATCTGAAAAACTTGCACAAACGCAACAAGATTATGAAAAGCAAAGAATAGAAAAACTTGATTTCATCAATGAAAAACTCAGGCTAGGTCACGCACAGCATACATTTTCAAACGTTGATGACGTGATCAAGGAATACTTTCTTGTTACTGGTGAAGACATGACCATCCCACAACCAAAACTTAGCGACTATTACCAACCAAGCCCAGAACAAAGAAACGGAGAAATTATTTTTGTTCTAGTGGGAATGACATTTGTATATTTTACAGGAGTTTTTATTGCTAGAAGAAATGCCTGACATCGAAAATAAACTATCAAATATATATTACTCTCCAGTTGGATATTGGAAAGGAAAAACCGCAATAGAAAAATTATATGCAGCTGTGGGTAGAGATGTCTCACTCAAGCAAATAAGACAGTGGCTGCAAAAACAGGCCATTTGGCAAATTTATTTACCTGCTCCAAGAAAAATAACCTCATTTTGAAAACAGTACCCCTAATGACACCCATCAAATGGATCTTCTGTTCCTGCTGCATGATACAATTAGGAAAAAAAGATACAAATATGCACTAACTGTTGTCGACATAGCTTCACCCCCACCCGGGTCTGCCCTGGGGGACTTGGGTGGGGTTAGGTACTTTTTAGTTCTCAGGGTCACCCTGGTCAGCCCCACAGGGTGAGTTTTTCTCTCTATTCTGGGGTTATGTGTTTCTGTCTACCCGAGGTCCATTCACCTGTATTTGCCTTTTTAAAACTCTCCCTACTGTCTGCACTGCCTGTAGCTCTTGATATTGGATGTGTGTTGCTAAATGGTCTTAGCTCTATTTAGGCCTCATGTGTTAGGTTTATTTAATGTATTTGACCGGCTGGTGACATACATTCAATGTTCTGTTTAGTTTTTTTTTTCACAAGCAGTGCAGGCACGTCCTGAGAAAGCCTTGTTGCTGTCGGGACGTTAAGCAATGTACAATCAATCAATGTACAATCGACATAGCTTCAAGGTATAAGGACGCTGAAGCCATAACTGACAAGAATGCTACCACAGTAGCCACAGCGTTAACAAAAATATATAGTCGAGGTCCTTTAAAATACCCAGGCTTGTTCAAGTCGATGACGGATCTGAATTCAAGGGTGCTGTTAATCAATTATTTGCAAAGCATGGAGTGCTAGTACGGCGAGGTATACCAGGCGTGCACAGATCACAGGCAATTGTTGAGAAATTTAACAAACAATTATCTGAGAGACTTTTTAGCTATCAGTATTCTAAGGAACTCATGCATGACGCATGTAACACTGAGTGGGTTAAGAGATCTGTGATAAAAGCAATGAATAACGAGGGACATCAAAAAACCCACCGAAGCTATTAAATTAAAAACAATACCGTCGGGGACAGGGTTAAAAACAACACCGCCTGACACAAGCTTGTTTTCAAACAGATTAGATATCTATATCAACCTGGTGAGGCTGAAAATAGACCTCCAAGCAGACATCAAGAGACTGGAAACCACCTGGAGTAGAATCGAAGGAGAAGCACAGGACAGGAGTTGCTGGAGGTCTCTCGTCGACGGCCTATACCCGGGTAGGGGTGACAGGCGTAAGTAAGTAAGAGGCTGAAAATGACGTCAGACGCAAGGCAACTGATCCAATTTGGTCCACATCTGTTCACAATATAACAAAATAGTCCCTGGCGCTAACTCGTCAATTTATTATCTATATGAGCCTGCACCACAGAGGGCGTTTGTCAGAGAAGAATACAGGATATTTCCCCAGACACTGTTTCTCATTTTTAACCATTTCATCAACTAACTCACTGATTAATTCATCAACTAATTCATCAGTTATTTCTTCAGATAACTTAAGGGCATAATGCCCAGGTTCATAAGCCTTCTCCTTGGTGTGAAACACTCGTTTTGTGTCCCCTACTGCAAGTGACTTTTTATGTGTTTGGATCATTTCAAGATTGTGTCTGTTTGACCTCAGTGTCTTGTTTGGATAATCCGGCATTAGTTCGCCATCTAATACTTGCTTGTAATGTTCATGACGAATGTCTTTATTTTTTAATCGCTGTTTTTTTTAATATTCCTTGGCTTTAGACTGACTGCCTTTCTGGTGCAGTATGGAATACATTTTTTATCTCAGTCCAACGTACTCAACAATAGGCACTCCATTCAGTTCATCTTTAAATTTCCCAGGCACTTTCTTGTTTTGTGTGCTGTACAACGGGTGATCCTTAGGATAATCAGATGTGTCATATATATGCAACTCTGTTTTCATGTCTTCATAAAAGTCTTCAGTAGGCACGTCAATGATCATAGAGTCAGTGTCAGTGTATAACAGTCGGCACTCAGGATACTTTGGTTTAACCTTTAAGCTACCAACTTATTTTTCTACAAATTGCCCTGTATCCCTAACTTTTTTCATCCAAACCAAGTAAAAAAAGGGGGTACATAATTCAAACTGTAAGTATGATGTTAATTCTGCTTCAAAATGTACCAAATTTTGACATGATGTTGGAAAATACATACAGTATATCATACTTTTGTCATTTTAAGTGTCTGTGTGTCACAGTCTTTTTTTAACTGTCATATATGTCAATAAAAGGTGCTAAACCATACCCCTGTCAGAAATTCAATCCAGAAAACAACAAAACTGGTTAGAAACATACCAGTGGCGGTCAGGAAGTCTCCACAGATAACTACTCTACTCATTCCATGATACTGATCACGCGCATATATCTCAAGACATACCCACAGGTACAAACAAGTCAGGTAGGTTTCAGAACTGTATTCAGTTATAAAGTTTTTGACGTAATTCCATCTGAAGAAAATATGAGAAAAATATTTTTGAATGTCAAAGAAACTCAACATAGGTCTAAACCGTCACGTGGCCAGTACTACCTAGGTCAGAGTCATCTTCTGCATTACACAGGTATGTACAGGTAGCTCTTCGTCATCGTTGATATTGGATTCAGAATTGGTAAGATCTTCAAATGTGCACTGAACTGAAGCTGAAGTCCGATTCAGAGTCATCTTCTCTGACAGAATTTGAACAAATATCATTCAGTAATGCTGTAAATTCAGGGTCGCATTCACTCTCCATGCTTAAGTCACGTTGTAAGCGAAACAGTCTCGAAAAAATCTAACTTTTGATTCAAAACAAACTCGAAAAGCACCCCACATGTAGCAGAAATGGAAGTAGGCATATCCCACAATGCATTGATTCTGTTAAAAGTTGGAATGGGTGCGAAATGAACCGGAACTGAGTGGAAACTGAAAGTAGGTATGTACGGGCGGTACGGTCGTACATGGGGTGATATGTCACGGGCGGAACCGGGCGGTATGGTAGTTAAAAGGTTAAAGTAATCATAGTAAATTTCAAGCATAAATAGTTTTGATAACTCAAGTATTGCCATACCAGTGAATACTGGCTTGTCTAGTTTAACAATCTTTTTTTTTTTTTTTTGAGTGTCACTGCATACAATGATGGATGAAACTCTTTATACCCTGTGTATTGTGGCTTGCCTGTAAGTTTTATTAGACCTGATTCAGTTGTGACCAGTCTCACATCTTTGCAGTGATGAGGATTTTCCATCGTCTTACCAAAACAGGCATTGTTCATAAGCTTAAAGAAGTCTTTGTCAAATGCAGTGTTGCCATCTCTTGCACGCAAGGTTGTATTTTTCATTATGTAATCTTTCATAAAAGCACTTTGATCAAATTCAATGCCTCTGTAAACTTTCTTTAGTACTAACCCATGCCTGATGTAAAACTGTAGTAAGCGATAGTGACAAACGTAATTGAATTTGTCATTCAAATTTGGCACAAGTTTAGTGTCTTTTTTTTCCCAGTCATACTCATTTTCTCAACAGCTAATGGATAATAATTGTGGTAATCATGTAGGTGGTGCGGGTAATAATAATAATAATAATAAGCGCATTAAACAGGCGCTTTATCCCAATTGAAAATCGGCTCAAAGCGCCGCCGCGAACTGAACCCAACAAGCACGCTCACGTGAAACACGCGCATTCACTCACACACTGTACATAAGAACATTCATGTGGTGCTAAGGGCAAGCTCAAGCAAGCTACTGTAGTTTTTGGAAATTCAAAGTCGTTTTTTGTATTTGAAATTTGATTAAGTGGGCTGAAACTGATACCAAAGTGGGTACTCCAGGTCGACTTCAAAGATCCAACCTTTTGCATCATTCCGGTCAAGAGTCATAATATAGTTTGTTGATTTTGTTATATCACACTTTGACAAATCATGCAGACAAAAGTTTTTCAAGGGCAATAATTCACACATCGCGAATCCGTACAAATTATTGGCATCGAGGTACATAATGAATGACCTTGACCTTGAGGGGTCAAAGTCGTCAAGATATTTGTTGTTGGCTTTGGCATAGTTGTTTGCGGCTATACTTATGCCTCCTCTCAATCCGCGTTCAACCATTTCACCCATCGTACGATCAGACAACAGGTCTATAGATATCTTACTGGATTTCAAAAATGCATCCCATGTCATGCCAGGACTAGTTATGTAACAGGCTGGATCAAGACTGTAGTGCAACAGACCCTTTTCACGGTAACTTTCAAATACATCTTCAGGCAAGCAAAAGTCAGCTTTCAAGTACCGGTCATGGTTGTCACCAATCGTTTCACACCCTAGTTTACCCCATGCATCAAGAGCGTGCTGGTATTCAGAGTCAGAAATACCTTTACCATTTAGTGTAGAATAAAATTTCTCTTTTGGAGGTAGTTTCCTTTCCTCAAACACAACCCACTCACTGATGTACTCATAGGGGTAGACTCCTTTTTTGATTAAATCAGGATCAAAATACTTACTTGTTATTAAAGACGATGCCAGACCTTCTGCCAGACTAGCAAGCCCTAAAGACAAATGTTGCATGGCGTCATAAAATGCCAATTTGTTGTCAAGCCTAAAAGTCAAGTACTTTTCAGTTGTCTGGGCAATACAACTAATTATTTTGTAAGACTCATCCACAGCCTGCATGATAATGTGTGAATCATACCCCTTGAGATTGTGAAAAAAGATAGGCAGTTTATATTTTTTGTGATCTATTTTTAGTTTTAAGTTGCATTCACCATGTGCAGCACCTCTGTAACGCCCAGTTATGTGGTCATGGTCGCGAATTTTATCTCCACCCAAAGGTTGTTCACAAATCCAACACATCACTGCTGTATTAAAATTTAGTTTGTCTTCTTCTGTCATCACCAAAGGCATCTGACACTTTTCCAAATAATGTACTATCTGACTATACAGTTGTCTCATTTCTGTTAAAAATTCAGCTCCTGCATTTTCACCTCTGTAGATAACAGGTTCAGTATGTTGACCATCTGACCTAACAAGAATGTAACCAAAAGAACACACCACTTGATCACTCAATTTTACAGTCTTTGGTAATGATTCTGGAACAGGGCCCTCATATGACACAACCAGTGATTCAAAATCAGCATACACTACTAACGGCAGCTTTTGCTGATTAACATAGTTTTTTTAAAAAAATATACCTTACTATCAGGATCTGGATACCTAAGTACTGTTTGAATGTCATCAGCTGACCTGCAGTGCTGGACATGTTTATGCGCTACTTTAATAGAGGAAAATCTTTGTAAACATCTTTTGCAAATTTCCTGTTTGCCATCATGTTTTGTTGTATGTTCATGAATTAGTCGTGACATATTTCTGATAATTGTGTAGTGAAAGTTATCACCATGGATTATTAATAATAGGTCAACATGCTTATCTTCTGACTGTCCGTAGGTTGGAGCAAGTGGTGATGTTCTAATTGGTTCTAACTTATTAGGAAACTTATTATCCCATAAAAACACATTTACAGATATCCCAAGATTTAGTTTTTCAAACAAGTCTATGTCCTCCACCTTAACAGGAAAATCTATGCCACTGAAGTTGAGTTCATTTACAAATTTGATATAGTTAAATACACACTCAGGTTTTGTTTTACAAAATGCAGTTTGGCAAGCACGCACCACATGAAACAGAGATCATCATTGTTCTGAATATTGACAACAGCCTTTTTGTTTGCTACCTCAGTTGGCAGTGGCAACCATGATCTACCTAATATAGATGATATCTTGACTGCTTCAGTTGTAGTTTATGTACACGACCTTCATGCCAACCAGACCCTTTTATTTTTGCTCTGTCGATTGCTTTGAAAAAGTCAGGCAACAGTCTTTCTCTAAACACTTTTTCTAATTCCCCTTTTGAATTGACTGTGTGTTGTCTTGTCGAGATATATGATACAATCACTTCACCATCTACTCTAGTAAATTCTATTTTCGCAACAATCTGAATCTTTACACTACCTGAAAGAAGATTATCTTGTATGACAGAAAAAGACCTTTCTATCGATTCATAGACACTGTAACTGTTGGATATAGGCAAGTCTGTTGTGTGAAACACGTTTCTTAAGCCTGACGAGCTTTGGGCATTGTCCGTTCTTGTGTAATACCACTTTATTCACTGTAACGCCTACAATAAACAGATTTAGTTTGCATAGTTGTCTAAATATTTGTTCACACACTGTCTCAAACCACTGATCATCAACTTCAAAGGTATGTGTCTTAAGATCAACAGGCATGTACTCTACAAATGGTAGCTCTTCAAATATTTCTAAAGTCATTTGATATGACACATATATCGCTGGTGTTGATATTGGTGTTTTTGTCCGGTTGTTTGAAATCTGTTCTTAACTGATCAAAGTGCTGGATATATCTAAAGCACTCTGTTACTGTAACACCTACAAAACAAACATTTATTTTTTTTAGTTGTTGGTGTATGTGTTCGTACACTGTCTCAAACCAGTCATCATCAACTTCAAAGGTATTTGTCTTAAAATTACCAGCAATGTACTCTACAAATGGTAACTTCTCAAATATTTCCCAAGTCACATTATTTGTCACATATATAACTGCTGGTAACGCTATTGGTGTTATAGCAAGCGCAAATGGGTTTTTGTAATGTGTTCTTATCTCTTCAAAGTGCTGGATATATCTAAAGTAGTCTGTAACATCAACCGCTTGTGCTTGTCTGACCGTCATTTTTTTATGGACAAACCAAAAGTATAAATTAATTTACTAACCCATACCCTGTTGGCTGATCTGTCTTTAAGATAAGCTTTAGATGCTTAGTTGATTTCAGTTTGCTTTTCACAATGTCTCGTTTATGTTTATTGGGGATGACATCGTTCTCTTTGAGACAGTCTTCAAAGCTGTAACAATCCTTTCAGTAAAACAAACAGATAAACTTTAGTTGTTCACGAAAATCTTTCAGTACAGCATTATATTTTTGAGTGATGTTTGCGTATCTGCCACTGAAGGCAAGTTCTGCCAGTGGGTTTCTCTTCTTAACAATGTCTTTTTCTGCAGAGCAGTCATCAACAATAAACAACGTTGGCTGACCTTCAAATTGCTTGTAAAAATATTGCAGGTAGTCATTCAGTTTTTTCTCAGGGTCAACTAAATACATGTTGCTGTCAGTCCAAATGAATAAACGGTTGTGATAAGCTTTGTTGTGTTTGATAGTAGGACAAAATATCACAATGTTTTCGAAATGATAGATGTATCTTGTTTGTAGGAGGTTAAGGTTGTAGGACACACCTCTTTCGCGCATCTTTTCTGCGCATTTAGATACCGCTATCTTGCGTCTGCCATGACCTGAGACTAGAGGTCACCGAAAAAAACCGCCATACGGCAAGTCGTATTGCAAACAAGCTCAATTTATCGATAATTGACAAAAGATATATACTGTCTGAAATAGGTGTGTAAGCTGACTGTTTCTATACATAAAATGTTGTGTTTCCTCAGAAATAAGATACTTTTGCATAAGTTGCGACAAGTCATCGAGCGTCAGTGGTAACGCATAACCATTTCTCAGAAGAAGAAAAAAAAATGAACGGGCCAACCAAACGGGAGCCAGGAAAACAACAAAATCTCTTCAGACATCAGCAAGGAAAAGGTAAACTAAAGTAGAAAAAGTGGTTGGTGGTGTATCTGACTGGTTTTCCAACTCTTTTAAAAAAAAAAAAAGTTTTATGCACCGCCGTGAGATGTCACCTGCACGGCGTAAAACCCCAATAGCTAACTGTCCTTTTATGCATGGAAATTTACAGCCTACCTGCAATGAAGAAGACTACATTTTATTGTGGGTTGACAGGGGCATGCATTCCATGTATGTCAGTCACCACCGAGAAGTAGAACATTTCCATACATTCTCAGAGAGCCTTTACTAATACGGTGGAAGGAATGTAGTCCACATTGTAGCGATATTAAACCAGTGCCAGTGCTTATTTATTATTACGTACTGTGTGTAGTAAAAAGTCCTGCTAAGGGAGAATTTTGCATTACTAACTCAGTAACTGCTTTCAGTACTTAGTAACTTAGTTTTCTCATCCATTCTCTGTCTTATGAAGGCTATATTACAGATTAGGAGATAGGTCCAGCATTTTTTTAGTTCAAGGATGGTGCCAGAATAGCTTGGCGGATAATACGCCAATCTATTCTGGCACCACCCTTGAACTATCATAGTCACATTTATTTCAAGCAGTGGGTGTATCAGGATTAAAAAAGTTACCTAGTAAAACGCTACTATGACTGAAACCCTAATATTTGTTGACTACCATTTTGGATGACCGTAGAATGTGTGAAAAATACAAATTTGACTAGTACAAAAGCAAGCCTTTATGTTGAGACTCGTGACACTTATTTCAGCCTTTTGGAAAGGTCACACAGGTTGTGAATCAGTTATGTGCATGAGGCGTACAGACGTGACTTTGCCATTGTTGTTTGTTCTTTGCGGTTTACACAGTTTTTGTCGCATTTATTTTGAAAGTAATAATCTGCCCCTGCATTTAGTTCACGCAAAGTGAAATTGTCATGCTGCCGAACAACACAGTAATAATCATGTATTTCATTTCAGGCTAATACTGCTGTTGACCTCTCACTGTGGAGTCTCAGTACTTTAACCCAGAGTACATACTTGCAAACAAGTGCAGAAGCATGACGCCTACACCAACTGACCAAGGTCACGCTCACAGCTCAAGTGAAGTGAGGGAAGGTGACACTTATTCTCCTGGACTCAAGGTAAATCATACCAGTAGTTCTGTGATGAGAATCAGGTGCAGAACACAACACAACTATGGTGTGAATGAACACATCATACTGTAATGCCTTCTTTCATTGGCTCATGTGCGAAGCAAGTGTAAGGCTATGTTCTGGGCCATTGGTCATCCATGGTAAACTTTAATGTTCGCATTTTCTCGGAGACTATTCAAACCACAGTCTTCAAACGTAGCCGAAGGATACTTTGTGGCAAGACCTTTCTTACTCTTAGCCTACCAGTTTGAGTTCAGGCCAAGGGTCATGAGAAATCAAGAAATAGGTAAAAAAAAAAAAAAAAAAGCCATATTTTGACAAAAGATATTTTTTCTCAAATACTATTCACAACTGTACATAAGCCAGCCCTTTACTTATGCTTAGACTCATGGCACTTAAATTTCAGTCACCTGTTGGAAAGGTCACACAGTTCAGATTAAGAAAATGATCAGTTTTAAATGCACACGAGCGATCCAGGCTTCACCATTGTTGTTTGTGGTGTTCACAGTTTATTTCACATTAGTTTGAAGGTAGTAATGTGTAAACTAAATGTAGGGACGAATTGGGTGGGTGGGTGGGTGGGGGGGGGGGGACTCCCCCCACCGGCCCCGAATTGTTTATAATGCTATAACAAAGTCCCTGTTTGTGGAGTTTTGAACCGACCCACCCTGAAATAAGATCAGAAGTGAAATTGCCATGCTGCCGAATAACACGATAATAAACATGTATTTCATTTCAGGTCAGTGCTGCTGTTGACATCTCACTGCAGAGTCACGCCCAGAGGGTATACTTGCAAACAAGCACAGAAGTATGACACCTACACCAAGAAGAGGCAAGAGCTAGTCAGGTCATGTTGCTCAAAGGAGAAGGCCACAGCTAAAAGCAGGCAATTCCAGTTCCAGCGGATCAACTAAAGTGAGAGAAGGCGACACTTATTGTCCTGGACTCGAGGTAAAGCATACCGATTGATTTGTGAATAGAATCAGGTTCATAACAAAACACAACTGGTTGGAATAAACACATCACACTGTAATGCTTTCTTTCATTTTGAAGATGGTGTAGTACTAGTACTAGCATTCTCAACAACACCGAATGCTAAAATCACTTGCTGTCAACAAGTGGCACCATATTGCATTTGATTTGAAAACTAGAGGGTTGGGCAAGTCTGCAAATACTGTCGTTTTCTTTAATAAGCACTTAGTGCATACAAAAGGACTAGAAAACTCTGAATACTACCCATTTGGTCCAGTGTTTGCTGTTGCTAAACAGCAATGCGTTGTGTCCTGTTTGAAACAATTTCTGCAAGTTACACTTTGAATATTGATGCTGATTCTAGATATATGTATACACCCTTTGTGGTCATTTCAAGCTCAATGGCGTCTAATTTTTGGCGCACGTGTGATAGCAAAAGTAAGTGTTTGTAATGGGTCGTCCGTCAACTGTCTGTTATATGTGGGCAACTTTAACATTGGCATTTCCTCGAAGACTATGCAAGCCTCAGACTTCAAACTTGGCACAAGGGTACTTTGTGGTAAAATAATTCTAAACATACCAATTTCTGTGACCTTTCAAAGGTCATCTCAAGTAGTATTTTCAACTTCAAACTCAAACTTGCTATGGAGATACCACATGATAAGGGTGACAAAAGTTAGTTTCGGGTAGAGTTGTAGTTTTTATCAATGTTTTTGCAAACTTTTCAATAACATTTGGCATGATGATAACACTTTTCTGTGCATACTAATGTAATCAGCCCCTCACAGAGGTCAAGCGTCACAGAGGGTTGACAAATGTGTGAAAAATGAAGGGATTTGGAAAAAAACACTCAGGTTTCACTGGTACAAAATCCAGCCCTATACTTATGTTTAGACATTTTCAGAGACCTGTTGGAGAAGTCAAGCCAAGGTCAAAAAGGTCAGACGTATTATGTGGATTGGTCATACATGTGAACCATAAGGACATTGCCTTTCTTGTTTATGTTCTGACTACTGTCATATTATGCATGTATGTACTTTGTATAAATACTTGCAAACATATATGCACGCAATATGTGCATGTCAAAACTTTTTTTGATACAAAATTATCTTTTGCAGGTTGCGAAAGATAAGGGAAGAAGAGTTCAGCGGGTACATCTCTCCGCGATGGCCAACCGACGAGAAGGCAAAGGAAGTGAACTGATTGTCCTGTGTAGGAGGGCAGACGTCCTGTTATTTTGATGTCCATCCACCAGGCTGGCCACAATGTCAAGGTTTTGGACAGTCACATCATTCGCAATGCAGCAAAAGCCTGTGCCTTACTGCCTGAGCTGATGCATAGCCATATATTAGGAGAAGGGCAAGCAGGCTTTAGGCCTGGCTATTCAACTGCAGACACAACAGCAGTGGGGCAGTGACAACAAAGTGACAATGACAAAACTCGAGAACATAGAAATAAAGAGGGAGTGTTTCCATAAGCCTGACATAGAAGCAGCGGGGCGACAAAATTGTAACGTGCAGTCGAGCAGTTCAGGGGCTATTGTACAGTGATGGGGGTGTGCTTTGTGTGTTTTCATATAACAACATGACAAAGCGATTTGACACCCATGTTGTAATTTGTAGTGCAGTAAAAAGGTGAAAAATATCTGTATTTTGACCAAACAGATGTTTTCTCAAGTGTACACAACTTCAAACCCAGACTTGGTACAAGGTGGTAAGAACTTTTCATGCATACTAATTTTGTATGCATGAAAGGTCAGAAAGGTCAAGGGTCACAAGAAATCGGGAAATAGGTACAAGATAGCCATATATTGCCCAAAGATGTTTTTTTTCTCAAGTATTCCTAACTGTAACCCTAAACTTGGTAAAGAGATACCTGATGGTAAGACCTTCCTATGCATATTTATTTGGATGACCCCCTCAGAAAAGTTACTTTTTGTCACTCTCCTGTCATGTCGCGATTTGGAAACGCAGCTTAATATGTATTAGTTTTTGATTATCCAAGGAAAACCCCTTTACTGACAATGTGTTCATTTTTCAAAGACATTTCATCATATGAACAGGTCTTTTTTGTGACAAGTTCCTAAATACTGGCATACATCAGTCATTCAAAATATGTACTCCACAGCTGACACTTATGGGGTAGGAAACAGTGGTACAGATAGATTTTGTGCAGCATAGGTGTGAGACAAGGAGAAAACTTATCACTGCTCCGCTTTGCATGATTCAAAATGATATACAGGGTTAATTCTGAAAATGGTCATTAGCCTCAGAGTATAAAACCCATGGGTCCTTTCTGAAGAGGGGATGTGCGGAAATATATAAAACGTGGGGATGTATATTTATGTCATTAAACCCTCAGCTTAAAATGTTGTGCAAATGTGGACTTGCTCAATGAAAAACGCAATACTGCTCAAGAGTTGACCATGCAGTTCTTGCATTACCCTCCAGCTGTCACAGCAGATTTAAGTGGTTGGGTGATAACTGATCATAGGCATATGATATGTACTGTACTTTGTGTTTGTTTTGTTTTTTTCTTCCACTGTCAATTTTTGACTTTCAGCTGTGTGGCTTTACTTATCGTATCAGAATTGCTAACCACATGGTTCATTTCACAAGTTTTACAGATGTACTGTACATGACACACGCCAGCAAACAGAATGACCTGACTATGATCTGTGTCCATACAAGTCTCCGTAGGCATGCACACAACTAAAAATGACATCAGCTCCACTTTTCTCCCAAATAGCTTGTATAAAGTCAGCACTTTGTCAATGTAAATGTGAATAATGTTACATGTAGTTGAAATATGTTCTGCAGTAAAGCTGTATTTTGAGGGGGAGCTGGGTGGCTCGGTGGTAGTGTGTTTTTCTTTCCTTATAATTTGTAACCAAAAACTGCTGGGAAACTGAGATTCAGCTAGAGAGATAGGTACATCCACTACCAATCTGTTTACAAACATCTTTCAACCAGAGATGTTCATCGACCTGCTTTCACGGAGACACCAAAGGAACATGTAGCATTTCTTGCAGCAGGTATATTAAAATAAATTCACATCAATTAATGTTTGTAGATGATGCCAGTAAAAATAAAAATAAAAAACTGTCTGTGACAACACTCTTTGGTGTGCTTTTTCATCAGTGAAGCTGTGAATGATTGAATGAATGTAAACATGTAATGTAAACATGCTCACACAATGCCTGGCTGAAAAAAATGAATGAACAAATGTACCGAGGTAACCAGTGTGCATTTTTATCCAAGACTGAATCCGGTTGGTTGGTTTATGGTTTAACATTCACATTCCCACAGTGATGATAATCGCATATTTAAAAAATAAAAATAAAAAAATACCACGCGTTAAATTTTTTTTTGCTTTGGGTTTAAATTGTGTTTGTTTCATTTAGCGAAGTAGAAAATGTATGGGTTTCAAATGTGAGCAGGAAAAAAAATGTCGCCATCTACGGGACTCGAACCCTGGTCACCTGCGTGGCAAAAAAAATACCTTACCACTGCACTAACTAAATTACTAAGAACCAGCACGTGCATTTAATTACTTATAGATAAACGTTTTCATCCCGTATCTGCCGTTGTTGTTTGTTCCAGTTTACTGTCACAAATAGTGATCGATTGATTGATTGATTGTACATTGCTTAACGTCCCGACAGCAACAAGGCTTTCTCAGGACGTGCCGGCACTGCTTGTGAAAAAAAACAAACAAAAAAAAACAACAGAATATTGAATGTATGTCGCCAGCCGGTCCAATACGTTAAATAAACCTACGCGATGGGGCCTAAATAAGGCTAAGACCAAATAGTGATCGAGGACTAGCAGTTTGGGCGTAGTTTGCGCGTAGGTTTTCCCTTGTAGGTTTAAAATAGTCGTTTTCCCTTCTTTCTCATGCGTGCTTGTGACCGGCTACGGCGGAGATATGATCTGCCGGAAGTCAGACATCGCTTGTATCCCTTATTGAATACGCACTCGAAAACGACCCAAAGTGCCAAATTTTGTGCGGGACCCCATATTTTCTTCATAATCAATGTGATAGTTATAACATAAAGTACGACTTTATCGAATAAAAAGGGCCTGAGCAATTGCCCAACATTGCAAACACTTGTAATGTTATTGATAACATCCGGGCAATTTGCGAATTTACAACATAAACTTTTCTCGATTGCACTTAGAATTCCAATTATCAGAACACACTTTTTTTTACGAGAAAATACTAACGTACTTTATGAAGTGACCGAAATGTTTCTTTATCATTTTAACACACTATTCGATAAATTTTTATTGTGTTCTGAAATCAGCTATTTTGCGTGTTTTCGCTCAAGGGGTAGGTCACGCAAAAGGCTCAAACTTACAAATATGCCCGGGACCATGGGTCTTTCAGGGTGGCAAACAAAACAAACCACAGTGCGGATCGAGTGTCATCAAGTTCATTTTAAAACACAATATAATTTTAATTATACGTGACCACTAAGTCTGCTTTCTTTAATGTTCAGTTAAGCATCATAAATAAGATACAAATATGTATTTATTGCTTTGGCGCAGAGGTGCCAACCCCTGATTTTACGTGTCAGTATTAAATGAGCATTTTGTCAGTATTTTTCAAAAACTGTCAGTATTTTTGCATGACACGGTTTCAGTCATGGTATCTACAATAAAAAAAAAATACACTATTCATTAATAATGATGCATTAATTATAGAACTACAGAATAATTATCATAAGTACTTTGAACATAAAAAAGCTAACTTACATTATTGTTTGAGAGCTTTTGATGTTGCTGATTTGC
This sequence comes from Semisulcospira habei, assembly GCA_036245525.1. Classification (NCBI taxonomy): domain Eukaryota; kingdom Metazoa; phylum Mollusca; class Gastropoda; family Semisulcospiridae; genus Semisulcospira; species Semisulcospira habei. The sequence continues at coordinate 30,818,086 of BTPG01000001.1, read as the reverse complement.
ATGCCTTGACAACATCCAACGGGAGATCAACATTGTAACATTCAGACTGCATGCTTGATTTGATAGTAACTACAGCATCCAATGTCTTGGAGGACATGGTTCCACGAAAGTCTGTCTTTATTTTTCTCACAGATGAGAACACCCTTTTGCAAGCAGCATTTGACACTGGAATTAGCAGAATTCCAAGCATCACCTTTGCCAGAAATTTGAACCTTGGTGAACCAGTATGGTCAGTAATGGCTGCTATCTCAACCCACTGGTCTTCTGCCTTGCTCTTTTCCTTGACTGCAGCAGGCAGGGGCTTGCATGTGAGATAGTCATTGAACTCCATTTCTAATCATCAATGCTACAGTCAACTGGAAGGAGACAGGGAAAGCGTTTGACAAAGTACATGACAGAATCCCACTTTGCATTTTCCTGTAGAGAGATGTCAGCAACTTGAGCACAAGTCCACAACTTCACTTTTTGCTCCAGAAGTTCCAGCTTGGGACCAGTCTTACTCTTGTCACTGGGCTTGCCTTTGGAAACAGTGCTCATGTTGTCCACAATGTACTGGCAGGCTGTCAAGTAAAACAGTTCAACATTTTTGAAGAACTCCTCTTTCTCTTTGTCATTCACTCCAGCAGATAGATGATCACGAGCTTGAGAACCAATGCAAATGGATGTACTGTCTTTGATGTTGTACTTTTGCTCAAAGTGGATCTCCATAGAATGGCCATGCATGGCAGAGGGCTTGAGAAAACAGGTCTCCAGTCTTTTAAGAAGCCTTTCAATGTCCCGCTTCACAAAGTGAATCCTGCTGTTTTATGACTGCAGTCGCTTGATGGTTTCATCAAAGAAGTCCACCACATAGGCAAAGAATAGGACATACAGCTTGGGTGTTCTGCGACAAAAGAACTCTTTCAACTGTCGTAAGACAGAGCTGGCACCTGAAGTGTTTTTAACAGAGCACTCTTGTTGGAAGAACAATTTGAGGGGCTCCCACTGCTCAATGATTCTTTGTAGAGCTGCTCCCAAGGACAGCCACCTGGTAGGGACATGCTCCAGCAACTTGTGTTTGGGTGTACCATACTTCTCCTGCATGGCTTCAAACCGCTTGATTCTGTTTGTTGACTTGTCAAAGTACCAATGAAGTTGTCATATCAAACTTCTGAGATTTCTTGACAGCAGTTTTAAAAGCAATATGGAGCAAGTGGCAGATACATCCACTGAGATGAACATTAGAGTTCCTTTTCCTTACATAAGAAATTACTCCAGAATGATGTCCAGTCATCACATTGGCGTTATCACTCACGACAGCAAGACAGTTATCCCATTTTATGTCTCTTTTTTTCAATTCCTCATTCACAAGTAGGAAAATGTTTTCTCCTGTAGCAGGCCCATCACAAGATGGCATACTGAGCATCTGAGTTGTTGGTTCACCTTTTTCTCCCATTACAGTCACAACAATTGGAAAATATTTTTCACTTCCTTCTTGCGACCCATCGGTTCCCAGTACAAAAGGGCCAGATTGCATTTTAGCACAAAGGTCACTTTTACTGCTTTCTGCTAAGCAGTGGATAACATTTCTAACTTTCGTTCTCCCACATGCATATTTCGCAGCTATCTTCGAGTCCGGGAACATTGCTTGAAAAGGTTTGCCGCTATGATCTGCTGCACTTAGCGGAAGATTGTGTTCTATTAAAAAATGCGCAAAGCACAATTCTGCTCTGAAACAGCGATATCTTCACACGATGGCTTTGCTTTATCATCACTGAAAAAGTTCATAATAGTCAAAGAACTTTCTCTAGCAGCAGCTTTTGCTTTGTGAGCTTTTGAACTGCAATGTCTCTTGATATCATCGTATCCTCCATGGCTGATTTTAAAATCGAAGTTGCAAGTGTTGCAACGAGCATAAACATCCGAAATGCTGGACCTCGCAATACATGGAAAATTTTTTGAGTAACTTGCGATAAAAGTTTGTTCTCTTTTCTTCTTTTTACTCACACCAGGATTCTCTGAAATTGTTCTTTTTCTTGGTCTCCCACGTGTTTCTTCACACTTTTGCGCCATCATGTAGTTTGAAAAGAATCCCAAGATGCAATCGTTTAATCTCGCAATGAAAAATGAGGCGTGCAACGGGAATAAAATAGGCCTCGGTATTACTGCGCGCTCTCTCTCTCTCTCGTTTCTCTTAGTCGAGTAAAGCGCACATCACACACGCAAACTAACAGTCAGCACTATTTTTAGCACCGAATCTAGGACAAAGTAAGGATTGATTGATTGTACATTGCTTAACGTCCCGACAGCAACAAGGCTTTCTCAGGACGTGCCTGCACTGCTTGTGAAAAAAAACCAAAACAGAACATTGAATGTATGTCGCCAGCCGGTCAAATACGTTAAATAAACCTAACACATGGGGCCTAAATAAAGCTCAGACCATTTAGCAACACACATCCAATATCAAGAGCTACAGGCAGTGCAGACAGTAGGGAGAGTTTTAAAAAGGCAAATACAGGTGAATGGACAAAGGGTAGACAGAAACACATGCCCCAGAATAGTGAGAAAAACCCACCCTGTGGGGCTGACCAGGGTGACCCTGACAAAGTAAGGAAAGGCTCTAAGCGTGCAGTGTAAATATAGACCTACGCTGTATTTTTAGCGATGTGAAAATAACGGGCAATAAAAAAAAATTGACCGTATTTTCCCTTTTGTTTTCTCCGTACTAATATACAAGCAAGCGGAAAACCGTATTTTTAAAACTTGACCGGAATTAAATACGGCGAAACCGAATTAGTTTGCACCTCTGTTGGCGGTTTCAGTCTTTTTTTGTATCTGAATTGTAATTCCGTCACTACCGTTTTCGACAATTCGACCTGACCCATGTAGGTAGTCGTCGTCTGTACTAAGTAGGTCTAACCAAAGTGCATATTTGTCTGTCAGGTATTGACTGACTCTTATGTCATACAAATGTAGATCTTTGCATGCCATGTTTGCTGGTTTTTCTCTAAGCCTTCCACCTGCAAAATATTTTGTGATCTCGTCATAGTGCTGGTACGGTAACATGCCTGAAGCATACACTTGATTAGGGCGCCCTTCGATTACAAGACAAATGTGTAATCTTTGGATTGTAAAACTTTTTTGAATCCCTTTTGTATGGACTTCCTGGTTCAACAAAAGCATAAGAATGCCTTTAAGTGACCTAGCAGGTGTGTTTAGGTTAATGTTCCACATTGGATCGCTTTTGTCTTTATGCATTAAACTGTGGCATATTACACGGTCATAATAAATTGGCAGTCTTGACTGGTACTGATTTTGAATGAGAGTAGCTAGATGAGCATGTGTGACAATTTCATACTCCAAAGAGATGTTAGAGATCTTATATGTTGCGTCTGTGTCAGTTGATTTAATAAGTCATTGAAAATTAGTTCAAATCTCACACGGTCATTTAGTGCTCCTTGATAATAAGGTAAATGCGCTGTTAGGATTTTAAATTCAAGTGGAATGCAAAACCTACTGCCATATGTTTCTGCCACAATAACATCGTTGACTACTGTTGTTGATTTATCACCTGCGTCGATTCTAAGTTTGGCAACGTTATCAGCCTGTATGCCTTGATAAATACGGTCTTCTCTTTCTTCTTGAATGAGCCAAAGGTCTTTGTAACAGTAGAATACATCAGCATCGTCAAGACTAAACACTTCCTGTCCTTCAAGTTTAACTTTAATAGTTTTAATAATTGTTCTGCCAAGGTTGTCAACTAGTGTTCTTTTTTCATCTGTGTCTGATGAAAGTTCAATATTAAAAGCAAGGCGAGAAGTGCCATGAACAATAACATCATTGGGCCCTAGGTTTGAAAACTTGACGGTAAGATTGATTGATTGATTGTACATTGCTTAACGTCCCGACAGCAACAAGGCTTTCTCAGGACGTGCCTGCACTGCTTGTGAAAAAAAACAAACACAAAAAAACCCAGAACATTGAATGTATGTTGCCAGCTGGTCAAACACATTAAATAAACCTAACACATGGGGCCTAAATAAAGCTAAGACCATTTAGCAACACACATCCAATATCAAGAGCTACAGGCAGTGCAGACAGTAGGGAGAGTTTTAAAAAGGCAAATACAGGTGAATGGACAAAGGGTAGACAGAAACACATGCCCCAGAATAGAGAGAAAAGCCCACCCTGTGGGGCTGACCAGGGTGACCCTGGAGTTTGGTTTTGATCAATGATACTAGGTCGCCTAATGCCCTTAACACCATGAGGTTCACGTAGTTTTCTATATGGGTCTAACTTTGATCCATAAGACCATGCCATTTTATTATGCAAAAATCAAAAAAATTAAATTAATAAAAACAATGGCAGTGGGAGGATTGGTCATGATTTTGAAATGGATGTAATGAATGTCTCTGACACTAGTGCTACAGATATGACTGGAATGGGAAGTACTTCCAGTATGTATCACGAACTGGTACAAGACAAAGTGAACTCATTTTATGATAAGTGTTAGTGACCGCCCAGTACAATCTTATAAAAAAAAAGATCAAGCTAAGTTTAGATCTTTAAGTACAATCAAAACTGAAGTCGGTGGTGAGGCAGCACTGCAGCGTTACCTTGGTGTTGGTTGTAAAAGGTTACCACCTCAAATTGTTACTGCCCTTCGCGACACGCAAACAAGGTTGCCAATGGGGCGAGAAATTGAAATGACAGAAATAAAAAGGCTGCCAGAAATAGCAAACAAGGTAATACATGAAACTTCATTTACAGAAGGGCAAATAAATGAGGCTATTAATACAATTGGTGACTCTCCATTGACAATGCGGGAGTTAGTGTGGTTGGATAAAACACTGCAGTCAATAAGAGGTGAGCTGGTTTTGATTGATTGATTGTACATTGCTTAACGTCCCGACAGCAACAAGGCTTTCTCAGGACGTGCCTGCACTGCTTGTGAAAAAAAAACACAAAAAAACCCAGAACATTGAATGTATGTCGCCAGCCGGTCAAATACGTTAAATAAACCTAACACATGGGGCCTAAATAAAGCTAAGACCATTTAGCAACACACATCCAATATCAAGAGCTACAGGCAGTGCAGACAGTAGGGAGAGTTTTAAAAAGGCAAATACAGGTGAATGGACAAAGGGTAGACAGAAACACATGCCCCAGAATAGAGAGAAAAACCCACCCTGTGGGGCTGACCAGGGTGACCCTGCTTGATAAACACATAGAAAGAGAAAAGGAAAAATTAGGTAAAGTTGATGAGAATGATGACATTGAAATAAAAGAAAGAATACAACACAGATTAAATGATTTGAAGATCAGCGCGGCTAGAAGTGATTGAAATTGGGAAAGAAAAATAAAAACACAGGTCAACAGGATAAGAGAAACTATTCAGAAATACTTCACGAAGACACAACTTTGGCTGAGAGATTGAAAACACTTTTCAGAGAGCAGGGTATCACTATTTCAAGTTTAATTACTGCTCTTGGATTTATTATCAGTACTGTAGTGTTAGCTGTAACCGGAAGCGCAAGCGGACCGGGTGGCGGTCCAGCTCCGGCGCCTCCACCGGCCCCGGTTCCATCAGACCCAAACAATTTACAGGCGTGGGTAAAAAAACAGTTGTCTCATATTTCAGACTTGCTTAAGAAATTGGAAGTGAAAGCAATGGATGCTTTGCCTGGCATAATAGGTAGTGTTGTCAGTTGGCTGATCAGTACAGCAGCAAATGTAGTACTGTTTATGGCGGAGCATGTGTGGGTCTTTTTGGTGACAGTAGGATTGATTGATTGATTGTACATTGCTTAACGTCCCGACAGCAACAAGGCTTTCTCAGGACGTGCCTGCACTGCTTGTGAAAAAAAAAAAAAAACAGAACATTGAATGTATGTCGCCAGCCGGTCAAATACATTAAATAAACCTAACACATGGGGCCTAAATAAAGCTAAGACCATTTAGCAACACACATCCAATATCAAGAGCTACAGGCAGTGCAGACAGTAGGGAGAGTTTTAAAAAGGCAAATACAGGTGAATGGACAAAGGGTAGACAGAAACACATGCCCCAGAATAGAGAGAAAAACCCACCCTGTGGGGCTGACCAGGGTGACCCTGGGAACTAAAAAATACCTAACCCCACTCAAGTCCCCCAGGGCAGACCCGGGTGGGGAGGTGACAGTAGGAGGGTTAATCGTAGGATATTATTAATGAAACAGGTAAAGAAGTAATATTCCTAATCTAGTAAGGCCCATTACCAATGCAGTTCTCTCTGACTCATGTTTGTTTACTGGGGTTACTGGCTGTACGGGTGCTGGTGCCGGTGCAGATGTCGATGCCGATGCTGGGGCTGTTACTGACATTACTGCCTGTATGGGTGATGATGATGTTACTAACGTTACTGGTGTTATTAATGGTTTTAATGGTTGTAGGTGTGTGGTTGTTGGGCTCAAGTTTACAGATTGATCGAGTCCTAATTTTTGATCACGCCCTGCAACAATTATTTCATTATTATAATTTGCTATTGTACCAATTTGGAGTTGAAGGTCAGATGGCAACATGTATAACCCAATGCCAACAACAAAATCAACTTTCGATCTGGCATATCTGAGAACGTCTTGATAGCGTTGTATGCTGGATGGGAGATCTACTAGTTTACCGAGTCTTCTAGGTTTGCAAGAAACTGTTTTTGTGCTTCAAAATTTTCCACTCCCATTTAAAATATTTGATTTTGTTTGACCTTGTGCTCCTAGTATACACCACACATACGTTCTGATAGACTCATTAATGCGTTTGACTCCTGCTTGAGTAAACCCATCACTCCTGTCTAAGACTAAATGTGGTCCAGGTATTAGACTGTTTCTGTTCTATTTTGCCCATAACCAGATTTCAGAGTGTAACCAGGGTAGTAATCTTGGGGGTATTGTCTGTGAACTCGTAGCGTAATACAATGTACCCCTGCCGTGGTGATCATCAAGTTTGTGTGAAAAGTCATACTTTGTACTAATGTTAAATTCATTACAGATGCGTTCAAATGCTTTCATATCCATGGGGTTGTTAAAACGGTTAAAATTGGATTCAGTGGGCAGTGGGGCATAGAGTTCTGACAGTATTCTTCTAAGCTGATAATACGAGTGGAAACGATAGACTTAATCAGTTTGTTTGGGTGATTCAAATGGTCTGTAAAAGAAACGCCACAGCCAGTAGTTGAGCATAGTATAGCAAAGTTAAGTTGGTTTTGAAACATCTGTAGTGGGCTTCAGGACCACTTTCTTGCCATTGCATCATCTATTATTGGAGGATTTAGGTAATGATCATATGGATTCGGCACTTGAAAAAAATCTCCTTCGGACAAAGCTATATCGAGCTGATTTAGTTGAATTATTTTCTGATCATAAGTTGGTGTGACATTGTACTTGGCATCCACATTAAATTAAAACGCATCTGTAGTAACAATTGTTGGTGATTTAAATTCCATTGTGCTTTTTATGAAATAATAAAAATTGATTGTACATTGCTTAACGTCCCGACAGCAACAAGGCTTTCTCAGGACGTGCCTGCACTGCTTGTAAAAAAAAAAAAAAAAAATAAACAGAACATTTAATGTATGTTGCCAGCCGGTCAAATACATTAAATAAACCTAACACATGGGCCTAAATAAAGCTAAGACCATTTAGCAACACACATCCAATATCAAGAGCTACAGGCAGTGCAGACAGTAGGGAGAGTTTTAAAAATTGATTGATTGTACATTGCTTAATGTCCCGACAGCAACAAGGCTTTCTCAGGACGTGCCTGCACTGCTTGTGAAAAAAATAATAAACAGAACATTGAATGTATGTCGCCAGCCGGTCAAATACGTTAAATAAACCTAACACATGGGGCCTAAATAAAGCTAAGACCATTTAGCAACACACATCCAATATCAAGAGCTACAGGCAGCGCAGACAGTAGGGAGAGTTTTAAAAAGGCAAATACAGGTGAATGGACAAAGGGTAGACAGAAACACATGCCCCAGAATAGAGAGAAAAACCCACCCTGTGGGGCTGACCAGGGTGACCCTGGGAACTAAAAAATACCTAACCCCACCCAAGTCCCCCAGAGCAGACCCGGGTGGGGGGAGTTTTAAAAAGGCAAATACAGGTGAATGGACCTCGGGTAGACAGAAACACATGCCCCAGAATAGAGAGGAAAACTCACCCTGTGGGGCTGACCAGGGTGACCCTGGGAACTAAAAAGTACCTAACCCCACCCAAGTCCCCCAGGGCAGACCCGGGTGGGGGGAAATAATAAAAATATTCATAACCTTAACAAATCTTGACACAAGCAAACCAGTGTTGTTAACTAATGGGATTGATAATCGAGAAGGTAAGAAGGTTGTAGCTATTCATGAAATGTTCTATACTGTAAAGTGGTTTAATGTAACAGATGATACAAGTTTTCATGTAAGTTATAGCGTCGCCGGTAATAGTGGCTTGGGCACTAATACACACTTTATACCATCTGGGTATTATGACTTTTGTACTTTAGCTAACTGGTTTCAAAGTAAATAAAAAATGAAAGCAACTTTAAATCCGGCTAACGTATGTGTTACGTTAGAATTTCCTGTAGGTAGTCAGCCTATAATTTCAAGTGAACTTGCATATTTGCTCAGTTTAATAGGTAGACATATAACTTCTAGGGATGAAAAATGGGCATTTGGTTTTGGAAGTTCTAATATTGAGGGTTGGTTACCTACTACAGTGGAAGATAATATAACTGGAAAATACCCTGTTCATTTGTCAGTACACACAGTGCTGGACTCGGAACCTGGTTCCGAGTCCTGGGCCCTCTACCGCAGCCAACTACGACTCCTCGAACGCTTCCACCAGCGCTGCCTGCGTACCATCCTGGGCATTCACTGGAGTGACTATGTCACCAACGTCGAGGTCCTTGAACAGGCTGAAACTGTGAGCATCGAGGCTTTGCTGCTGCGGACACAGCTCCGCTGGGCGGGGCATGTCTCCAGGATGGAGGATCATCGCCTACCAAAGATCACCCTGTTCGGCGAGCTTGCTACTGGACACCGTGACAGAGGGGCACCAAAGAAGAGATACAAAGACTGTCTCAAGAAGTCACTTAGTGCCTGCCAAATCGACCACCACCAGTGGTCTTCGCTTGCTGCGGACCGTGACACCTGGCGCTCCACCATTTACAAGGCAGCTGTCTCCTTTGAGGACTCTCACAGAGCTAGCCTTAAGGACAAGCGGCTCAGGAGAAAAAACAGAGATGCCGCAGCTCAGAACCCCGGCCATACCTTCCCCTGCAGCCACTGCGGTCGAACCTGCCTGTCTCGGATTGGCCTCCGCAGCCACGAACAAGCCTGCAGACGTGGGCAACTCCTATAAAATCTTCGTTCGCGAAGTCAAGCCAAGAGAGACACACAGTGCTAAATGTTCATTTGAAAGAACTGAACACTACTGAAAATGAACAGAATGGAAAGCCTTCGACTTTGTTGAGAAGGTTACCAGCTGGAACTGCTCACTATTGTGAAAGTGAAGTTATTAGATTTCCTAATTTACAGTTAAAAAGATTAGGTGCCAGTTTCTTTGAATCACTGTGTTTATCTGTAACTAATCAGGGTGGAAACCAGTTCCAGATGCATGATTTTAGTGTTGTATTGGAAGTTAAATAAATTTTATTTTTGATGAATAAAAAATGAGAGTTGGTCCAAAGACAAGAATTATTTCAGTTGCGTGTCCAGTAACAGAGTAAAGGATTTGGCTGACGTGCAGGATTTTGATAAAGGAGAGGTGGGAGAAGTGTATGGTCTTGAACTTGATTCCTTTGGATTGTACAGATGGAAGGTCGATTGATTGTACATTGCTTAACCCTTATCATTCGGAATACACCAGTGTGTGAAATAAATTTGACTAAAATAGTTCAAGGGTAGTGCCAGAATAGCTTGGCACCTCTAGACGCCACGCTATTCTGGCATCACCATTGAACTAAATTGATTGATTGATTGTACATTGCTTAACGTCCCGACAGCAACAAGGCTTTCTCAGGACGTGCCTGCACTGCTTGTGAAAAAAAAAACCCAACTAAACAGAACATTGAATGTATGTCGCCAGCCAGTCAAATACATTAAATAAACCTAACACATGGGCCTAAATAAAGCTAAGACCATTTAGCAACACACATCCAATATCAAGAGCTACAGGCAGTGCAGACAGTAGGGAGAGTTTTAAAAAGGCAAATACAGGTGAATGGACAAAGGGTAGACAGAAACACATGCCCCAGAATAGAGAGAAAAACCCACCCTGTGGGGCTGACCAGGGTGACCCTGGGAACTAAAAAATACCTAACCCCACCCAAGTCCCCCAGGGCAGACCCGGGTGGGGCCCATTGAACTAAAGCCATTGATTTATATCCTTATCTGTAAGTACTATAATGTAGCTTGCATATGGCAGAGTACAAATTTGAAGCTTTTAGCCTCAGTATGATATGGGTTAACGTCCCGACAGCAATAAGGCTTTCTCAGGACGTGCCTGCACTGCTTGTGAAAGAAAACCTAAACAGAACATTGAATGTATGTCGCCAGCCGGTCAAATAAACCTAACACATGGGGCCTAAATAAAGCTAAGACCATTTAGCAACACACATCCAATATCAAGAGCTACAGGCAGTGCAGACAGCAGGGAGCGTTTTAAAAAGGCAAATACAGGTGAATGGACAAAGGGTAGACAGAAATACATGCCCCAGAATAGAGAGGAAAACCCACCCTGTGGGGCTGACCAGGGTGACCCTGGGAACTAAAAAGTAGTTACCCCCACCCAAGTCCCCCAGGGCAGACCCGGGTGGGGGAGTACAGAGGGAAGGTAATTGATGATGTAAAGGATGATGCAGAAAAAAGGTATCCTAAACTTGGTCAACTTCTCTGTGATGTTACTGTACCTACTACTGTAAATAATGTGCTCTACAGCTTAAAACATGTGGGTAATAAGTGGGTAATTATTCCTACCCCTGTTCCGCTTGCGCCTATCTCCATTGTATTGGACGTAAAGTTTGTATGTATTAGTCCTTATGTATATTATACTGATGAAAGAGCCTTAGTATTTAGAAAAGTTGTTAACTTGTAAGTCTTGTGCCAAGCTATTTCGTAGACACCAAATAGCAGAGAAAAAAAAACTGCAGGAGTATGGAAAACGAAGGTATCTTATTACAAATAGAAAGGGTAGATCAGATACTACTATTGTGTTCGTACCAGCAAACTTTACCATTGCTAGAGAAGCAACAATAGTATTTGAAATTATCATGAGGTCTGTGGCCGATTCCAAAGAAGCAGATGTTGCACAGGGAATCAAACGTACGTGGGATAGCTCAGTAGCAGAGTCAACAAAGGTCATTATTGCTATTAGAAAAAGCGCAGATTTTGAAGTTTCGAGTAGCATCCCTGCTGTTAAGGTTGTGATCGATAAAACAACTATAGTTTATCTAAGTTACATAAAACTGGAACACAAAGATCTTGTTTCGTTTTATTACGCTAACAAATTGTATACATTTGAAGAGTTGCAAAATAAATTCAATGATTAAATTTAAAAACAAAACATATTTGCCATAAAAAAAAATGCCACCAGTGTATCCATAAATAACTACAGACCCGCCGGAGCTGCGTGACAAAAATTACAGGCAGACTCATTCCGTTTAATGAATATTACAGAAGCATTGAAGTATTTGGAAGGAGAACAAACAAAATACTCCAGGTGTAAAAGACGATATAAAACAGTTTTCAATTCTGTACACAACACATTAATGGCTGTGGGTGTGGTTTCAGCTGGATTATCTGTCACTGGTGTAGCTCTGTTTGCGACGGGAGTAGGGAGTGTCATAGGAATTGATATTCAAGCTGTTGGCGCCGTCACAGATCTGGAATGCTTTGGTATGGAAGCCCTTAACAAAAGATTTCATACAAAGTTGCAGAAGCATGAAGCATTGAGTACACTTGCAGGAGCTAAGCTGAGCAGTATGAAACTTATTATCAGTAAGGCTTTAGATGATAATAAAATTGACGATCATGAATTTAAGAGAGTGCAGGATGATTTGGCCAATTACAAACAACAGAAGTCTGAAATTCAAAATAAAATGCGGAGTCAAACCGCGAATATTGAAGAACTAAAGGCTTCTTTTTTAGAACAAGGGATTGATTGATTGATTGTACATTGCTTAACGTCCCGACAGCAACAAGGCTTTCTCAGGACGTGCCTGCACTGCTTGTGAAAAAAAAAAAATAAACAGAACATTGAATGTATGTCGCCAGCCGGTCAAATACATTAAATAAACCTAACACATGGGGCCTAAATAAAGCTAAGACCATTTAGCAACACACATCCAATATCAAGAGCTACAGGCAGTGCACACAGTAGGGAGATTGTAATGATTGATTGTACATTGCTTAACGTCCCGACAGCAACAAGGCTTTCTCAGGACGTGCCTGCACTGCTTGTGAAAAAAAATAAACAGAACATTGAATGTATGTCACCAGCCGGTCAAATACATTACATAAACCTAACACATGGGGCCTAAATAAAGCTAAGACCATTTAGCAACACACATCCAATATCAAGAGCTACAGGCAGTGCAGACAGTAGGGAGAGTTTTAAAAAGGCAAATACAGGTGAATGGACAAAGGGTAGACAGAAACACATGCCCCAGAATAGAGAGAAAAACCTACCCTGTGGGGCTGACCAGGGTGACCCTGGGAACTAAAAAATACCTAACCCCACCCAAGTCCCCCAGGGCATTGATTGTACATTGCTTAACATCCCGACAGCAACAAGGCTAGAGAGGGGGAATATGAGAGTATTAGGGAATATTCTATGGTCCTCATTTTTCTATGTTATTCGCTCACAAAAACGCACACGACCTTGCCTTTCCTTTTTCTCAAATTCCTTTTATTTTTCTCTGTAATTAGATATATAAAGAAAGAACTGAATCTTTATTAACACTATGACTGAGAATTTAAGGGGTTAACTCAGTCATAGTGTTAATAATACTTCAAATCCCCCCCCCCCTAGACAAAACGCCCGATCAAACCAGTGCTTGTAACCCGAAGCAATTACATATAATACATAAACACCTCATGCCTACGCTTGACTGGTTTTGAAAGACCCCCACTTCAATTCAGGTAAGATATGAATAGACCTGTTCTGAAAATAGCAATTATTCGCATTTTCATGTCGGGACGAGATTGCCTTTTGAAACCGGGATCGAAATCTTTTGAATCAGATCGGTATGCACCCAGCATGTCACGGTATTCATAACGGAATTTTTAATTTTTCCAATTATGTGTTCACCCGTTCGATTTGCCATTAAATGCAAATGGCCAACAGCCAACGCGCCGACACAGTAGGGCGTCGCTATTCAACTTAGTAAGGGAACACTCTATGAATAAACCGGCTCTACAGCTTTGAAAAGGCTATTTGCTGAGAGGTGACAAGAAGAGTTACGAAATTGACTTCATATTTACTCAATGACTGGTTCCCGAAAAATCAGACGGTGGTTATACTGTGCACTATAAACAGTTTGATAAAAAACTAACAAGTAATATTTAACACACACACACAGACGCACAGACAAAACACACAGACGCGCACACAAACAAACAAACAAACAAACAAACACACAATCAAACAGACGTACACACACACACACACAAACACACACACACACACAAACACACACATACACACACACACACACACACACACACACACACACACGCACTTACAGACACTCATGTCAGTACAATTTTATCGTAAGCATGAGCTGCCAGGTGGTGTCACGGTTGATCGCCTTTTGTGTTGCCTCACGCCGCGCTATTAGCGGCCACATTCCATTCCTTTTCAATTCAGACACGAGCCGCATTTTGAAAAGGCTCTCACCCGTCAATGGCCTTTATAGCTATACCCTTTCAAATCGCTAAGTAATGACAAAAGATCAACAAGGGGAACGTTATTATTTGAAAGGAGGGGGATCATTTACAAAACGGTTCTACATGTGAGGGCTTAGTACTCATGTCTGGTTTACTGACAAAGAAACAAATGTGTTTATAAATTATTTTTTTTTAATTGCATTATAAAATGAACACAGATGAAATATTATTATTAAATGATATTGGCGCTGTAGAAAACATAGACTTAGATTCGAAAAGGGAACGACTTTTATCTGTAGTGGTTTCTGGTCATTCGAAATCTTATCTTGGGAAGCGGCTTTATTCAACTGAAGATATACTATCCCTCACGGCTGCTGATTTATTTAAACTTCATTTTAAATATGAACAGCACATGGCTTCACTAATGACCCGTGATTTGAGCAAATCAATTGTCTGCTTATATTCAAAAGCTGTGAGTTACGCTCTCCCTGTAGACATTGAAAATCTCACAAATGACCTCGAGAGTAACCCCATTGTAACGAGTGCAATTGGTAAATTAGCTTGCCTTTTATTCTACAGATTTGGTAATTTGCTGGCTCCTCTGGTAACATTAATTGTAACTAGCAGCCATATCGATTTCACGAAATTAAATTTTTTTGTTGATAAAAATGGACGACCAACAGACGACCCCCCAAACGACCCCACAGATGAACCCTGTCTCGGATCCTGCCCAGACTCAGATTCACACAGTGACAAAAACAGCTAAAAATGCAGGAAGGGTTCAGTCTGGTAAACGTTTAGCTGAATGGAACAAGCAGAAAAAGTTACAGCTACAGGCGCTAACAGAAAAGGCTCATGTAAGTGATCCGCCGTCAACACTGTTAGGACCGTCAGGACCGTTAGGACTGACAGGACTTTCAACACCCCTGTCACACACACATCAAAGTGAAAGACCTTCAACCCAGTCTAATTCTGAAACAGCAAAATATGTAGTTGCCGCATTTGTTGTCGGATCTGGTTTTGTAGCTTACCAATTATACAAAAAATACAAGCCACACACTCGTACAGTGACCAAAAAATTAAACACTCCATCATCAAAAACAGAAGTCTCCACATTACCAACAATACCCAAAGTTGTCGACCCATTTCATATGCAGTAATAAATTTATTATTTTAATTTTTTCTTGCCTAAGAAATGAATGACTCAAATAATTTAATGAATCTTGTGTATCACTCTGCAGTAATCAGTGCATTAGCAGTAGCGTTTTCTATGCTGGGAAAAAATCTACTCAAAATGAAATCAGCAGACCTCAGTAGACTCGATTTTGAAGACAGCGCTAAGCTAATTGTAGTTGTAACAGCGTCAATCGCCACGAAAGACCTTCTTGTTAAACAGGGAATTATTCCCGAAAATATATCTATGTAAATAAAAAAAAAATATGGCGACGATAGCTATTATGGTGGGAGGAGCGATGGTCAACGCCCTCGCGTTTAGCGGCTCTAATTATCTCTTTTCTAAAATGGGTAGAGAACAATCTGCAGAAGAAATAAAGCGTCATAATGAAGCGTCAGAAAAATTAGCACAGGCAGAACAGGATTACGAAAAGAATAGAATTGAGAAACTTGATTTCATCAATGAAAAACTCAGGCTATAAGGTCACGCACAACATACGTTTTCAAATACAGACGACGCAATCCGTGAGTATTTTTTAGTCACGGGTGAAGATATGTCTATACCGAAACCAAAACTAAGTGACTACTATCAACCAAGCCCAGAACAAAGAAACGGGGAGATAATCTTTGTTCTAGTGGGAATGATATTTGTTTATTTTACTGGAGTTTTCATTGCTAGAAAAAATGGCAGCCGAAAATAAACTATCGAAAATATATTACTCACCATCAGGGTATTATAAAGGAGCAACCGCTATTCAGAAATTACATGCCGCTGTGGGCGGAGATATAACACTCAATCAAGTCAAGCAATGGTTACAGAGACAGGCAATTTGGCAGGTATATCTCCCTGCTCCAAGAAAGATAACAAGGCCTCATTTTGAGAACACAACACCTAATGACACGCACCAAATGGACCTCCTGTTTCTTCCGCATGACACAATAAGAAAGAAACGATACAAGTACGCATTAACTGTCGTAGACATTGCTTCAAGATACAAAGACGCTGAACCCATATCTGACAAAACAGCCAGTACAGTTGCTACTGCTTTATCAAAAATATATAGTCGAGGTCCCTTAAGATACCCCAGACTAGTGCAGGTCGATGATGGATCTGAATTTAAGGGCGCAGTTAATCAGTTATTTGCGAAGCATGGTGTACTGGTCAGACGAGGCATTCCAGGTGTACACAGATCACAGGCAATTGTAGAGAACTTTAACAAACAGTTATCAGAAAGACTTTTCAGTTACCAGTATTCTAAGGAACTCATGCATGACACCCGGAACACTGAATGGGTACAAAGGTTACCACATGTGATAAAAGCAATGAACAATGAAGGACACCCAAAACCTGCTGATGCTATTAAATTGAAAACAATTACAGAGCCAAAAACAATGTCAGCACAGGCACCCGACACAAGTTTATTTACTAAACAGGTGAGATATTTATATCAACCAGGTGAAGCTGAAAATGACATCAGGCGCAGGACGACAGACCCCATTTGGTCAACATCCGTTCATAATATAAAAAAAATAATTCCCGGCGCAGACGCAACAATATATTACCTGTATGACCCTGCACCCCAGAGGGCATTTGTCAGAGAAGAATTACAGATTATTCCCTCAGACACCGTTACTCATTTCAGTAACTAACTCATCAATTAATTCATCAACCAGTTCGTCAGCTATTTCTTCAGATAACTTGAGCCTGTAATGTCCAGGTGCATAAGCTTTTTCCTTAGTGTGAAACACTCTTTTCGTGTCTCCAACTGCAAGTGATTTCTTATGTGTTTGGATCATTTCAAGATTATGTTTGTTTGATCTCAGTGACTTGTTTGGATAATCAGGCATTAATGCACCATCTAACACTTCTTTGTAATGTTCATGACGTATGTCTTTATTTTTTATTGCTGTTTTTTTTATTCCTTTGGCTTTCGACTGACTTCCCTTCTGGTGCAGTATAGAATACATTTTTGATCTCAGTCCAATGTACTCAACTATTGGCACACCATTTAGTTCATCCTTAAACTTACCAGGCACTTTTTTGTTTTGTGTGCTAAACAGTGGATGATCTTTAGGATAGTCAGACGTGTCATACATGTGTAACTCTGTTTTCATGTCTTCATAAAAGTCTTCAGTACACACATCAATGATCATAGAGTCAGTGTCAGTGTATAGCAGACGGCAGTCAGGATATTTTGGTTTGAAGTAATCATAATAAAATTCAAGCATCAACAGTTTTGACAACTCCAGAATTGCCATACCAATGAATACTGGCTTGTCCAGTTTAACAATCTTTTTTTTGAGTGACACTGCATACAATGATGAATGAAACTCTTTGTACCCAGTGTATTGTGGCTTGCCTGTAAGTTTAATTGCACCCGATTCAGTTGTAACAAGTCTCACATCTTTTCTGTGATGAGGATTTTCCATTGTCTTGCCAAAACAGGCATTGTTCATAAGCTTAAAGAAGTCTTTGTCAAATGCAGTGTTGCCGTCTCTGGCACGAAGGGTTGTGTTCTTCATTATGTAATCTTTCATGAAAGCACTCTGATCAAATTGAATTCCTCTGTGAACTTTCTTTAATACTAACCCATGTCTGATGTAAAACTGCAGCAAGCGGTAGTGACAAACGTAATTGAATTTGTCATTTAGATTTGGCACAAGCTTAGTGTCTTCTTTTTTCCCCGTCATACTCATTTTCTCAACAGCCAACGGATAATCATTGTGATAATCATGTAGATGATGTGGGTACTCTAGGTCTACTTCAAAGATCCAACCCTTCGCGTCGTTTCGGTCAAGATTAATAATATTGTTTGTTAACCCTGTTACATCATACTGTGACAAATCATACAGACAAAAGTTTTTCAAGGGCAATAATTCACACATCGCGAACCCATACAAATTGTTCGAGTCAAGGTACGTAATGAATGACCTTGACCTTGAGGGGTCAAACCCAAGGTCACCATGACTGTCCAAATATTTGTTGTTGGCTCTGGCGTAATTGTTCGATGCAATACTAATGCCTCCCCTTAATCCACGTTCTACCATTTCACCCATCGTACGATCAGACAACAGGTCTATAAATATCTTACTGGATTTCAAAAATGCATCCCATGTCATGCCAGGACTAGTGATGTAACAAGCAGGGTCAAGTCTGTAGTGTAACAAACCCTTCTCACGGTAACTTTCAAATACATCTGCTAGCAAGCAAACGTCAGCTTTCAAGTACTGGTCGTGATAGTCACCAATTGTCTGACACCCCAACTTCCCCCACGCATCAAGTGCATGTTGATATTCAGAGTCAGAAATACCTTTTCCAGTTAGTGTAGAATAAAATTTCTCTTTTGGTGGCAGTCTTGTTTCCTCAAACACAACCCAGTGATCAATGTACTCATATGGATAGACACCTTTCTTAATCAAGTCTGGCTCAAAATATTTACTTGTTATTGGATACTCAGTCAGTCCTTCTGCCAGACTAGCCAACCCTAAAGACAAATGTTGCATGGAGTCATAAAATGCTAATTTATCTAACCTAAAAGTCAAGTATTTCTCAGTTGTCTGGGCAATACAACTTATGTTTTTGTACGACTCATCTACAGCTTGCATGATGATGTGTGAATCATATCCTTTGAGATTGTGAAAAAAGATTGGTAACTTGTATGTCTTAGGATCTATTTTTAATTTCAAGTTACAATCACCATGTGCAGCACCTCTGTAACATCCAGTTATGTGATCGTGGTCACGAACTTTATCACCACCTAAAGGTTGTTCACAAATCCAACACGTCTCAGCTGTATCAAATTTCAGTTTGTCTTCTTCTGTCATCACCAAAGGCATCTGACATGTTGTGAGATACTGTACTACCTGACTATACAGATGTCTCATTTCTGTTAAAAACAGACATGCTGCATTTTCACCTCTGTAGATAACAGGCTCTGAATGAAGACCGTCTGACCTAACAATAATGTATCCAAAAGAACACACCACTTGGTCACTTAGTTTTATAGTCTTTGGTAATGACTCTGGAACTGGACCCTCATATGGAACAACGAGTGATTCAAAATCTGCGTATACTACAAACGGCAGCTTTTGCTGATTCCCATAGTTCTTAAAATACACTTGACTACCAGGATCTGGGTACTTAAGTACAGTTTGTATGTCATCAGCTGACCTGCAGTGTAAAATGTGTTTGTGCGCCACTGCAATAGAAGAGAATCTTTGTAAACATTTTTTACAAACTTCCTGTTTCCCATTGTGTTTTGTTGTGTGTCCATGAATTAGACGTGACATATTCCTGATAATTGTGTAGTGAAAGTTCTTGTCATCGCCGATTAGCAACATGTCAACATGTTTATCTTCTGACTGCCCATATGTTGGGGCAATTGGAGATACTCTAATTGGCTGTAACTTGTTTTCAGATTTATTATCCCACACATACACATTCACAGATATACCAGGATTTAATTTTTCAAACAAATCTATGTCTTCTATTTTAACAGGGAACTCAATGCCACTAAAGTTGAGTTCATTTACAAATTTGATGTAGTTAGATACGCGATCAGGTCTTGACCTCACAAAGTGTAGTTTAGCAAGTACACACCACATGAAACAGAAATTGTCTTTGTTCTGTATGTTAACAACTGCTTTTTTGTTTGCGACCTCAGTTGGCAGTGGCAACCATGCTTTACCTAATATAGGATGATACCTTGACTGCTTTAGTTGCAGTTCATGTACATGTCCTTCGTGCCAACCAGACCCCTTCATTTTTGCACTGTCGATTGCCTGGAGAAAGTCTGGTAATAGTCTGTCTCTAAACACGTTCTCTACCTCCGGTTCTCTTCTTGTGTTAACTGTGTGTTGTCTTGTTGATATGTACGATACAATCACTTCACCGTCCACCCTAGTGAATTCAATTTTTGCAACAATTTGAATTTTAACACTGCCTGTAAGAAGATTTTGTTGTATGACAGAAAAAGAGTTTTCTATTGATTCGTAAACATTGTTAGTATTGGATATAGGCAAGTTTGTTGTGTGAAACACGTTTCTTAAACCAGATGAGCCAGGGTTTGATGGGCCAGGGCTTTGAGCATTGTCCGTCATTTTTATTTGACCGACAAAATAATAAATGAAAAAATATTACCGCTGGCTCACCTTGTGTAATACCACTTTATTAACTGTAACACTGTCAATATAAACATTTAGTTTGCGCAGTTGTTTAAATATGCTATAACAAACTTCCCCTAACCAGCCATAGTTGGTATCAACAACTTTAAAAGTAGGTGTCTTTAAATCAACTGTCATGTGCTCCACATTTGGATGCTCATCGACATAATCCAAAGTCACACTATATGCAACATATATTTCTGATGGTGCTGAAAGGCTTATGTAAGTCTGTTTGGGTGATGTTATTAAATCAGTAAAGTGCATAACATCTTTGAAAAGGTGTGTGAGATCAAGCACCTGTATGATTTGACCGTCTGTCATTTTTATTGGACAAACAAATGTATAAATTAATTTACATCAATTTACTAACCCATACCCTGTGGGCTGATCTGTCTTTAAAATGAGCTTTAGATGCTTAGTTGATTTCAGTTTATTTTTTACATCATCTCGTTCATGCTTATTTGGGATGACATCATTCTCTCTGAGACAGTCTTCAAAGCTGTCACGGTCCTTACAGTAAAACAAACAGATAAACTTTAACTGTTCACGAAAATCTTTCAGTACAGCATTATATTTCTGAGTGAGAATCCATACACTAACATTTGCATGTCTGCCACTGAAGGCAAGTTCTGCTAGAGTGTTTCTCTTCTTGACAATGTCTTTCTCTGCAGAGCAGTCATCAACAATAAACAATGTTGACTGTCCTTCAAATTGCATGTAAAAATATTGTAGGTAGTCATTCAGTTTTTTCTCAGGGTCAACTAAGTATATGTTGCTGTCAGTCCAAATAAATAAACGGTTGTGATAAGCTTTGTTGTGTTTGATTGTAGGACAAAATATTACAATGTTTTCAAAATGGTGGATGTATCTTGTTTGTAATAAGTCAAGTACGAATTGAGTTTTCCCACACCCTGTGGCACCAACAAATAATCCACAGTGTGGATCGAGTGTCATTAAGCTCCGGTTCATTTTAATACACAATATAATTTTAATACAAGTGACCACTTAGTCTGCTTTCTGCAATATTGAGTTGTGCGTCGTATATCAGGTACAAATATATGTTAATGGCTGCAGCAGTTTCAACCTTCTTTTGTATCTGAATTGTAATCCCATCACTACCATTCTCGACAGTTCGTCCTGACCCATGAAGATAATCGTCATCTGTACTACGAAGGTCTAGCCACAGTGCGTATTTGTTTGTAAGGTATTGTCCGATCCTAACATCATACAGATGTAGATCTTTGCACGCAATGTTTGCAGGTTTATCTCTAATCCTTCCTCCTGCAAAATACTTTGTGGTTTCGTCATAGTGTTGATAAGGTAACATTCCTGAAGCGTACACTTGATTAGGGCGGCCTTCGATTGTACAGGACAAATGTGTAATCTTAGGATTGTAGAATTTTTCTGAATCTCTTTTGTATGGACTCACCGGTTCAACAAACAACATAAGAATACCTTTCAGTGACCTGGCTGGTGTGTTTAAGTTTAAGTTCCACATTGGGTCACTCTTGTCTTTGGGAATTAAACTATGTCTAATCACCCTGTCATAATAAATTGGAAGTCTTGACTGGTACTGATTTTGTATGAGTCTGGCTAGTTCAATATGTGTGACAATTTCATATTCCAAGGAAATGTTAGAGATCTTGTATGTTGCATCTGTGGCAGATGATTTAATAACTTTGGAGTAGTCATTGAAAGTTAGTTCAAAGCTCAGACGGTCATTCAGTGCCCCTTGATAATAAGGCAAATGAGCTGTGAGGATTTCAAACTCAAGTGGAATGTAAAATCTGGTTCCATATGTTTCTGCTAATATAACATCCTTTGGTACCCCAGTAGTTACCTTATCTCCAGCATTGATTCGAAGTTTACCAACATTATCAGACTGTATACCTTGGTAAATACGATCCTCTCGTTCTTCTCTTGTGAGCCAAAGATCTTTGTAACAGTAAAATACATCTGAGTCGTCAAGACTAAACACTTCCTGTCCTTCAAGTTTTACTTTAATAGTTTTAACAATTGCTCTGCCAAGATTGTCAACCAGTGTTCTGTTCACATCTGCGTCTGATGATAGTTCAATGTTAAATGCAAGGCGTGCAGTGCCAGGAACGATAACGTCACTGGGACCTAGGTTTGGAAACTTGACTGTAAGAGTTTGGTTCTGGTCTATAGTACTTGGATTGTTCGTGATGACGATTGATTGTCTTATGCCCTTAACACCCAGAGGCTCACGTAGTTTTCTGTATGGGTCTAACTTTGATCCGTAAGACTGTGTCATTTTTATTATGCACAATAAAAAATAATAAATTAATAAAACAATGGCAGCGGGAGGATTTAATCATGAAGATTTTGAAATGGATGACATGCATGTCTCAGATACCAGTATCACAGATATGACTGGAATGGTAACTACTTCTAGTATGCATCATGAACTGCTAAAAGATAAAGTAAACTCATTTTATGACAGTGTTGGTGTCCACCCAGATGTCTTGGATCCTAACCAGTTTGAATACGAAAAAGGACATTTATTTGTAAATACAGACAGAGGGAAAATATATCTAACACATAAAAACAATTCTTCTAAGTTTAGAGCTTTAAGTACAATTAAAGGTGAAGTCGGTGGTAACTCTGGGTTGGCAAGGTACCTTGGAATTGGAGGGTCTCCCGTTCCCCCAAGACTGGTTAGTGCGCTTCACGACACGCAAACAAAGTTGCCAACAGAGCAAGAGATTGAAATGGCACCAGTAACAAGCCTACCAGAAATAGCAAACACAGTGATACAAGAAACCTCATTTACTGAAGGACAAATAAATGACGCTTTGAAAACAATAGATGATCCACCTTTGTCAATGAGGGAGATTATGGGATTGGATAAATCACTGCAGACAATAAGAGGTGAGATGGTTAATAATCTTGCCAAACTGGGAGAGCTTGATAAACACATAGAACGTGAAAAAGAGAAACTGGCTACAGCAGACAATGGGAATCTTGACACAGAAATGAAAGAGAGAATACAGCACAGATTAAATGATTTGCAGATAGAAAGATCAGAACGGTTAGAAGTGATTAGTATTGCAAGAGGAAAACTGAATACCCAAGTTAACAGAATTAGAGAAACTATTCAGAAAATACTTCACGAAGACACTACTCTGGCTGAGAGACTTAAAACACTTTTCAGAGAGCAGGGTATCACAATTGCTAGTTTAATTACTGCTCTTGGATTTATTATCAGTACTGCTGTGTTGGCTGTCTCCGGCAGTGGTGGTGGAGCACCCCCGGCACCAGCACCACCAACCCCAGGCCCACCGACTCCAACAGACCCAAAAGATTTACAGTCATGGGTAAAGAAACAGTTGTCTCACATATCAGACTTGCTTAAAAAATTGGCTGTGAAAGCAATGGACGCTTTGCCTGGTATAATTGGCACTGTTGTCAGTTGGCTGATTAGTACAGCGGCAAAGGCAGTATGGTTTATGGCAGAGCATGTGTGGGTATTTTTGGTGACAGTAGGAGGGTTGATGGTGGGTTATTTAATGAAAAAGATAAAGAAGTAATACTCCTAGCCCTGTTAATCCTATTACTAATGCAGTTCGTTCTGACTCATGTGTGTCAGGGGTTGTTACTGACTGTATGGGTACCAGTGGTGGGGCAGGGGAAGTAACCTCCTGTAATGATTTTAATGACAGTACATGCGCAGTTGTTGCTCCTAAGTTTACACTTTTATTGAGTCCTAATTTCTGACCAACACCTGCAACAATGATTTCATTATTATAATTTGTTATTGTACCCATTTGGAGTTGAAGATCAGATGGTAACATGTATAACCCAGTGCCAACTACAAAGTCAACTTTCGATCTGGCATATCTGAGTACGTTTTGGTAGCGCTGTATGCTAGATGGGAGATCAACTGATGAATTTATTGAATCTTCAAGATTAGCGAGAAACTGTTTTTGAGATTCAAATATTCCACTTCCATTCAAAATATTCGATTTTGTTAGTGATTGTGCACCTAGTATACACCAGACATATGTTCTGATAGACTCATTTACGCGCTCGACTCCCGCTTGAGTAAACCCGTCAGATTTATCTAAAATAAATGTGGTCCAGGCGTTTGACTGCTTCTGCTCTATTGATCCTATCCAGACTTGTGATTTTGATGAGAATGAAGTGTAACCAGGGTAATAATCTTGAGGGTATTGTCTGTGACTCATAGCGTAATAAAGTGTACCCATGCCTTTGTGATCATCAAGTTTTTGTGTGAAGTCATACTTAGTGCCAGGGTTAATGTTAAATTCATTACAGATGCGTTCAAATGCTTTCATATCCATGGGGTTGTTATACCTGTTGAAACTGGATTCAGTTGGTAATGGTGTATGCAGTTCTGACAGTATACGTCTAAGCTGGTAATAAACATGGAAACGATACACAGACTTAATTAGTTTGTTTGAGTGATTCAAGTGGTCTGTAAATGAAACACCACAGCCTGTAGTTGAGCATAGTATGGCAAAGTTGAGTTGGTTTTGAAACATCTGTAGTGGACTTGAAGACCACTTTCTTGCAGTTGAGTCATCTGTTATTGGAGGGTTTAGGTAATTATCAAACGGATTTGGTACTTTGACTTGAAATAGGTCTTGTACGCTTGCGTCAGACACAGCTATGTCTAGTTGATTTAGTTGAATTATTTTCTGTTCATAAGTAGGTGCAACATTATATTTGGCATCCACATTAAATTGAAATGCGTTTGTAGTGGTAATGGTTGGTGATTTAAATTCCATCCTTTTTTATATGAGATAATAAAAATGTTTATCACATTAACAAATCTTGACACAAGCAAACCAGTGTGGTTAACTAATGGGATTGATAATCGTGATGGTAGTAAGGCTGTAGCTATCCATGAAATGTTCTACACAGTAAAATGGTTTAATGTAGAAGATGACATATATAATAAAGTAATTTTTTATGGTAAGACTGAAGCTATACCTCCTGGGTATTATGACTTTTGTACTATAGCTGAATGGTTTCAAAGTAAATTTAAAATTAAAGCAACTTTAAATCCAGCTAACCTACTTGTTACATTAGAATTTCTGAAACAAGATTGGTTAAAAATTTCAGATAGATTTGCATATTTACTTGGATTTTATATTGATGAAGATTGGTGGAGATCAGATGATTTAGATGAAGCTATGTCTGGTATTATAACAATGAAGACCAAAAAACTTAAAATAACTGGAAAACGCCCTGTCAATTTGTCAGTACACACAGTGCTAAATGTTTATTTGAAAGAACTAAACACATCTGAGAATGTTCACAATGGAAAGCCTTCAACTTTGTTGAGATGCTTACCAACTGGAACTGCTCCGTATTGTGAAAGTGTGGTTGTTAGATTTCCTAATTTGCAGTTTAAGAAATTAGGTTCTAGTTTCTTTGAGTCACTGAGTATATCTGTAACTAATCAGGATGACAAACCAGTTCTTATGCATGATTTTAGTGTTGTGTTGGAAATTAAATAATTTTATTTTTGTTTATAAAAATGAGTGGTCTTGGTCCAAAGCCTAGAATCATACCAGTTGCATGTCCAGTAACAGAGTTGAAAGATTTGGCAGACGTACAGGATTTTGAGAAGGAAGGGGATGTTGGAGAAATATATGGTTTTGAACTTGATTCAAATGGCATGTACAAGAGGAAAGTAATTGTTGACATGAAAGATGGTGAAAGACAGATTCCTAAACTTGGTCAGCTACGTGATGTTACTGTACCTACTCCACCTGTAAATAATGCGCCATACAACTTAATACATGTGGGAAATAAGTGGGTGGTTTCACCTGTACCTGTTCCACCACCCACAATTGACTGGGACATAAAGTTGGAATTTATTAGTCCTTATGTATACACTGATGATGAAGGCGCCTTAGTGTTTAGGAAAGTTGTTAATTCTGGGCCGCTTATTGTAAGTCTTGTTCCAAGCTTTGCCCCAGACAACAATAGCAGAGAAAAACTGAAAGTTGAAAATTATGAGAGACGGAGATATCTTCTTACAACTAGAAAGGGTAGATCAGATACTTCTGTTGTGTTTATGCCAGCAAACTTTACCATCACAAGAGAAGTGACAATAGTATTTGAAATTATCATGAAATCAGTAACTACTGCTAAAGAGGCTCAAATTGCACAGGGAATTAAACTTACATGGGATGAAACAGTAACAGAATCATCAAAGGTCTTTATTGCCATTACAAAAAATGGTGATGTTATTAATGTTTCGAGCAGTGTTCCAGCTGTCAAGGTGGTGGTCGACAAAACAACTTTTGTTCGTCTAACTTACATAAACCTTGAACACATTGATCTTGTTGCATTTTATTATGCCAGCAAATTGTATACTTTTGAAGAGTTGCAAAATGTAATTGCTGATTAAATAAAAAAAATATTTGTGAATAAAAAAAATGGTAAACTTCTATCCACAACTACCGACGCATGAGACTGTGTCATCATTTGTTCCTGATCAACATATGCCAATTGCTTCAGATAAAACATTACAGGCAGATGCATTCAGATTAAATAATATTACAGAAGCTTTGAAATATTTGGAAGGAGAAGAAGCGAAATATTCACGGTGCAAAAGGAGGTATAAGTCAGTATTTAATTCTGTTCAAAACACTTCTATGGCTATTGGTGCAGTTTCAGCTTCATGTTCTGTAGGAGGTATTGTTCTTTTTGCCACAGGAATCGGAAGTTTTGCTGGAATAGCAATTGAGGGTTTAAGCGTTGCTACATGCCTAGCATGCTTTGGTTTGGAGGCCTTGAACAAGAGGTTTCACACGAAATTAGAAAAACATGAAGCATTGAGTACTTTGGCGGGTGCAAAGCTGAGCAGTCTTAAACTTATTATCAGTAAGGCATTGAATGATAATTGTATTAATGACGAGGAATTTAAACGAGTCCAGGATGATTTAAATAATTACAAGAAACAAAAATCTGAAATCCAGAATAAAATGCGTAGTCAATCTCCCGTGAATGTTGAAGAACTGAAGGCTAGTTTTTTAGCGGAAGGAAAAAAGATAGGTGTTCAGGAAACCACAGAAAAGCTACACAATCTTTTAAACAAATAAAAATCAGATTTGGTAATCGTTTATTAATGTCATACACTTCACAGAGAGATGTCATGCCACTTACACAGTTTAGGCCTGCACCATCTGCACCACCAGAATATTATTGAGAAAAAAAAAGTTTTCGTTGCTCTTGTAACTTAGTAAAAAAGACTTAGTATACGTGACTGGAGCCAAGTTGTTATTAAGTATTTGTAAGTAATTAGGGTAAGTAATTAATAAGTTCTTAATGTAAGTAGTTAAATAAGTTCCTATTGTAACTCACTTAAAGGTTAACATTTAAGTGAGTTGTGACTTATTGTTTTACTTGAGACCACTTGATAGTTTCTTATCCAGCTGTTTTCAGTGTCTGTATAGTGTAGAGTTTAACCACCAGTTGATTTTCTAATTCCTTAGAAACCTGACATGAGTACAAATCCCCCTCCTTTCAAATAATAACGTTCCCCTTGTTGAACTTTGACACAACTTAGCGATTTGAAAGGGTGTAGCTATAAAGGCCTTTAACGGCTGAGAGCCTTTTCAAAATGCGGCTCGTGTCTGAATTGAAAAGGAATGGAATGTGGCCGCTAATAGCGCGGCGTGAGGCAACACAAAAGGCGATCAACCGTGACACCACCTGGCAGCTCATGCTTACGATAAAATTGTACTGACATGAGTGTCTGTAAGTGCGTGTGTGTGTGTGTGTGTGTGTTTGTGTGTGTTTGTGTGTGTGTTTGATTGTGTGTTTGTTTGTTTGTTTGTTTGTTTGTTTGTTTGTGTGTGCGTCTGTGTGTTTTTGTCTGTGCGTCTGTGTGTGTGTGTTAAATATTACTTGTTAGTTTCTTATCAAACTGTTTATAGTGCACAGTATAACCACCGTCTGATTTTTCGGGAACCAGCCATTGAGTAAATATGAAGTCAATTTCGAAACTCTTCTTGTCATCTCTCAGCAAATAGCCTTTTCAAAGCTGTAGAGCCGGTTTATTCATAGAGTGTTCCCTTACTAAGTCGAATAGCGGCGCCCTACTGTGTCGGCGCGTTGGCTGTTGACCATTTGCATTTTAATGACAAATCGAACGGGTAAACACATAATTGGAAAAATTAAAAATTCCGTTATGAATAGCGAGACAGTGTGGATACATACTGTGACATGCTGGGTGCATACCGATCTGATTCAAAAGATTTCGATCCCGGTTTCAAAAGGCAATCTCGTCCCGACAAGAAAATGTGAATAATTGCTATTTTCAGAACAGGTCTATTCATATCTTACCTGAATTGAAGTGGGGGTTTTTCAAAACCAGTCAAGCGTAGGCATGAGGTGTTTATGTATTATATGTAATTGCTTCGGGTTACAAGCACTGGTTTGATCGGGCGTTTTGTCTATGGGGGGGGATTTGAAGTATTATTAACACTATGACTGAGTTAACCCCTTAAATTCTCAGTCATAGTGTTAATAAAGATTCAGTTCTTTCTTTATATATCTAATTACAGAGAAAAATAAAAGGAATTTGAGAAAAAGTAAAGGCAAGGTCGTGTGCGTTTTTGTGAGCGAATAACATAGAAAAATGAGGACCATAGAAGATTCCCTAATACTCTCATATTCCCCCTCTCTAGGCTTTCTCAGGACGTGCCTGCACTGCTTGTGAAAAAAACCCCAACTAAACAGAACATTGAATAGAAGTACCCAACGGAGAAAGAAACACGCTTAGAAAAGACGGGTACAACACAATTTATTAATATTTCGGGTAAATACCCTTTGTCAAAATAGACAAACAAACAAACATAGAGATTAGCCGCTACTTATCTTCAATGGCAGAAGGAATGTGGCAACTGAAGGAGGTGACGTAAAATAAAAGAAAAGGAAGAACAAAAGTGCGGAAAAAGTAAAAATGACGTCAACGAAAAATCGCGTAAGAGAGAGACTCGGAAAGAACCTGAACACGAGAGACAAGAGTGTGTGCAAGCACGTGCAGGAGCGAGCGAAAGAAAAGGCGTGTAGATGAGGCCAGAGAGAGAGAGAGAGAGAGAGAGAGAGAGAGAGAGAGAGAGAGAGAGAGAGAGAAAGAGAGAGAAAGAGAGAAAGAGAGAGAGAGAGAGAGAGAGAGAGCGAGACGGAGAGAGAGAAAGAGAGAGAGAACGAATGGGGAGTACCCTTGGGCACGAAGTAGGCTGAGTGTCTAATACACAAAGCCTGCTAAACACCAACCCGAAGGCAAACTTTATATCACCTTCAAGTTGAGGACTACCTCGGGGAAAAACGGGAGGACCCCGGGAAAAAAACCCCAGCATTTAGCACGGTACACAACAAGTAATAAGTCATGAAAACAAAGCAAAGAATCAAATTCAGTAAGAGAATATTGGTATAAGTGGAGAGTAGGTAGTTGTGAAACCGTCTTCAAGGGTAACTCAAAAAATAAGGGGGGGGGGGGGGGAGAGAGAGAGAGAGAGAGAGAGAGAGAGAGAGAGAGAGAGAGAGATGGGGGCGGGGGGGGGGGGGGGAAGGGGGGGGGAAAAAGTAAGGAGGAAGGGGAAAAAAAAAAAAAAAAAAAAAAAAAAAAAAAAGGAAGGGGGGGGGGGGGCGGAAGACAACCAGCCAGAGCCACCAACCCCACCCAACGGGCACCCACCAGCCCACAGAAAAACACACAGGCACGCAACAAGACGACCACATACATCCCCAAGGGATGCACACGATCGCCCCGCCCCAAACCGCGTATCAAACCGTGAGCCGGAGACCCGGTGCCCGACAGGGAAGGGCAAGGGATCCAACTAAACGTTCGGCCAGCGCTGAGAAAGTCCCCAAGGGAAATGTACATATCAACCAGCTCCAACATCACCTAACTGATTAGTGAGTAGTAAATCAGTGAGGTAAAGTAGCAGACACAAGCAAGGTAAACAATGTTAATCTTTCATATTCATCCCGAGTGGCGCCACAGTGCCCAGTTTATTAATCAGAAATTTTTCACGGTCTTTCCTGGCCCAGACATTACTGGCTTGCATAAGCCAGAGGCCTTTAACTCGAATGTCTGAGACGGAGTGGTCGGCCTGATTGAAATGTCGTCCGACCGGTCTGTTGTATTGGTACTTGACAGACTGAAGATGTTCTTTGAAACGGTCGTTGATGGTTCTTTCCGTCTCTCCAACATAGAGTTGGCCGCATTTAACACAGGAGATGACATAAATCACGTTGGTGGTTAGGCAGTCACCTTTTTGGTCTGGATAGAACATTGAATGTATGTCGCCAGCCGGTCAAATACGTTAAATAAACCTAACACATGGGGCCTAAATAAAGCTAAGACCATTTAGCAACACACATCCAATATCAAGAGCTACAGGCAGTGCAGACAGAAGGGAGAGTTTTAAAAAGGCAAATACAGGTGAATGGACCTTGGGTAGACAGAAACACATGCCCCAGAATAGAGAGAAAAACTCACCCTGTGGGGCTGACCAGGGTGACCCTGGGAACTAAAAAGTACCTAACCCCACCCAAGTCCCCCAGGGCAGACCCGGACCCCCAGGGCAGACCCGGGTGGGGAGCACACAGTAGGGAGAGTTTTAAAAAGGCAAATACAGGTGAATGGACAAAGGGTAGACAGAAACACATGCCCCAGAATAGAGAGAAAAACCCACCCTGTGGGGCTGACCAGGGTGACCCTGGGAACTACAAAATACCTAACCCCACCCAAGTCCCCCAGGGCAGACCCGGGTGGGGGGTAGAACAAGGGAAAAAGGTCGGAGTAGAAGAAACAATGAAAAGAGTTGAAGGACTTTTAAGCAAGTGAAGATCAGGTTTGGTAATCATACATTATTTGTCATATACTTCACTTTCACGTCTGCCCATTTGACGCCATCAGCTCCACCGCCAAGAGTATTACTGAGAAGAAAAGTTTTTTGTTGTCCTTGTAACTTGGGAAATCTGTCCGAGTATCTTGTTGACTTGGGTCAAGAACTTACAAGTTCTTATGTTGAGACACTTATAAAAACTTGTTTTAAGTCATACGAACTTGCAACAACTAACTTTAAAGTTACTTGTAAAAACTTATGGCAACTAACTTCAAAGTTGTAGGTAACTTTGAAATTTGTTATCAAGTAAAATCATGTTATTCTAGAAAGTTACATGAACAGTAACTTCCTAAGTTTACCTCCCACTCAGCTATAACAGCAGCAAGTTTTAAAGGCCCTATACCGCCTCCAAAAAACAGCACAGATAGCCTTGTATTGCGGTATTTCGTTTTAGCTTCAGTCCATTTAGACATCCAGGTACACAGTTTTACGTCAGTTAGCGTGACGACTGATTCCCGGTCTCCAATTACTTTTATTGCCGGGGTAACTGTAGCCGTCTAAAAATAGTTTACAAGCAGACGACTTGTGGTCTCGGCTGTAGCTAGGGACATGCGCATAGCATTCAGAATTTCGGACATGCGCATATCATGCAATCAAAATGGCATCAGAGCCGGGATGATGCATGCGTCCGAAAGCTACGGTATCTGTCACGTCAAAACAGACTCCGGCTCCCAAGCGAAAACGCACCACTGCATTGACGGTATCGGCGAAAAAGACAAGACGAAAAGTGTATAGCAACACAATCCGGGCCAAAACTGGCAATGTGCCGATTCGGAATCAGTTTCAGAGGTGGACGAAAACAAAGGAATCTCTCGGCTTTTGGGGGACTAGAGGAGGAGAAGAAAAACTCCAAAACTGCTTCGGGACTTGTAAGTACACTAACGGATATTTCGTTATAACACAGGGCTAGAAATTAACTTTTTTCTTTGGGGGCCACCGGGCCCCTTGATTGAAAAATTTGAGGGCCCACAAGCAACTTTCGGGGCCCAACTTTGAAAAATAATGCAAACAAAAAACAAAAGAATTATTGACAATATAATAAGTAGAAAGTACAATTTGTCTGATAATCTAAAATAAAAACAATTGAATTTCCAATTTTGCTGAGTGATGTCATTTTTATTTGCCTTTTCTTTCACTTTCAAACATTACCAACAAAAAAGGGGAAAAAACACACACACACACATTCAGTGACACACATATTCCAGTGACTAGTGAGCCTGAAATTGCCATTAAACAAAATAGAAAAAAAAATCAAGTGAGTCTCTTGTATAATACTTTTCAGTTTTGTGACTGAGTATTGCACAATACACATCATTAAATTTTTAATGAGTAACCTAACAAAAAATCTGACCTCAATGCACAAAAGTTCAAAACAAAACCATGAAAGAGAACTAAACTTAACAGTACTCTTCCTGATAAACTAAAGTTAAACAAACAGATTTTGCCTTTTCTTTTTTTTTTCAATCATCTATTCATATTACACTTATGTGCACTTGAGTTAACAGAAGTAAACTAAAAATACAATAACAAAAAAAAACAAAAAAAAACCCCACAATACTATTACTGTGAGTGAGGGCACCGGTGTGGGTTGCTTCCCTTAGCCCAAATGCGAAACTGCCGAGTAGAGCTAGCTGTAGCAGACGAATTATTTTGCGGGCCAAGCGGGCCCTTCGTTTTTCAACTTTCCGAGCCCGAAATCAACTTTGCGGGTTTTTGGCCCCGGGCCCCCGCTAATTTCGAGCCCTGTAACATAATAGCAGACGAGAGTAGTATTCAAAGAGGGATGTGTGTGTCCTCGTGTCGCCCATTGTAGTAGGGTTCTGGTGCATTTCGGCCTCCTCATCGCCAACTGTATCAGTGTATCGAAACCATTTTAGACAAACTTGGAAAGTATGCCTACACTCCTACAGTATGCATGTGCTAACTGCTGTGTAGAGTGAAAGTTAGTTGACGATAAAGGAATGCAGCAGTTGTTATACGCACTCGGTTCCGTGCATTCAACTGCAAGGTGAACTCAAATATACACTCGGTGGCACAGTCAATGAATGGAGGCAGATTGTGAATTCATGACGTACAGCAAACAATTTGTTGCTAGAGAATAGTAAGCCTTCGTCCCTGTAGGCATTATGCAGGGGTATGAAGAGCAGATTTCATACTCTCGCCCACATTTTTTTTGTAGAAACTAGAGTGCATTACATAAGTCAAATTTTAAAAACACCCTTGTGAGTGAGTTGTGTACACTCACCCGAGCGAGTACACCACGTTTGGACACAAACACACTGTTCCATCCTCTAAATTCTGAATTTGTTTACACACTAAAGTAATCACTTGACTTTATCAGATTGTGTACAATGAATTGTGTGTAGCAATTTTTTTTTTTTTAGCAGTTAGTGTCAACGATGGAAATGTGCATGTCAGTTGTCACTGTGTGTGTGCACAATTATTTAAAACCATCCTATCCTATTTCAGATATGATTCATCAAAGACCCAGCAGCCTATCACTGTCAGGTGAGTTCAGGTCCATATAATGTATCTAGTTTGCCAGTTTTATGCCATTGACAATTTCACATGAAGATGTGCATTTTAACTATAACTAAAAGGGTAACTAGTAATAACACACATAATAGTTGTAATTTTAACAATTTGTAATGTTTTCATTTGTGTGTGTATCACTGTATTGTTTTGAAATGTCTGGTTCCTTTAATGTAAAATGATCTGAGTTACACACACAAACATTATGTAAAATAATAAACTTACAGTTACACACACATTTTGTACCTGTGGTTAACTTTACAAGTAAACATTTCTTGCCTTCTCATAGCAATAATTGTTCCTTTCTGTGTGCAGCTCAAGTTCAGTTCACGCTCCAGCTGGACCAGTCCAGACATCCACGCCTGGACCTGCTCAGCTTTATTTACATGGCTCAACTCCTGGCATGTCAGAGATTTCAGTGGCTGATTCAGAAAGGTTTGGAGATTTTACTTAGCAGTAAACCAGAGAAAATTGTATTATATCAGCCATACATACTACTGCGACAGTGTTAGTATTAGTATAACTGGAATGCATGAAAATAAATAGCTCGACAATTCATTTTGCCAGCTTGTATTTGTAAGGTCAGATGATAATGTTTTGTAATCCTGAATTTGTCCATTGCAATTTGCAGTCTGGTATTCTGTGCAGTAACATTGATCATTTGACCCCCATGTTTGGTTATGTTCTGATATTTATAATGACATTTTTCTTGGTTCTGTTACAGTGCTGAAAGGTCACAATTGTCAGGAGTGGGGCCAATGAGCAACTTAGCTCATTGCTGCTGCCACAGGGTGGCGTAAACACAGTAGGGGGCTAAATTCAGCATTCTCAGTGTTTTAGTTGATCCCTGTCTGTGCACATTATCTTGGGTCCTCGCGATATACTCCATGCCACGGGTATGTCGTGGTCTGTTCACAGGCTTTCGTTTTCATCTGGTATATCATACAGTAGGATTAGTTAATGTGGTTTACTGCGCTTAGCGTGTCCGGATCCTATGTCATCCAATCGGGCACCGAGTTTAGGCGCGATATACCTGTGGCCTGTAGTGTAGCGTGAATACTGAAGACTATGCACACGAAAAGCTATCACCTAAGACACTGAGAAGAGTGACTTTTCCCCTTATGAGAGCAGCAACACTGCATGGCAGCAGGAGAAGACAATTTGTGCTAAGTTGACTATTGTTTCAACTGACACACAGTTTTATGGAAAGTAAGTTAGTCTTTGGTGCAAAACCATGTTCAGTTATGGAACATTCACTTTCTTCATTCATTTGCGGCATGTAAAATTGTTGCCTTGTAAGCTTACAGTGCTTACTGTTACAGTAAAGTATGTCGAGGGAGAAAGGCAATCTTGTGTGAATGCTTGCAGCCTTCATTGTGCTGGCTTGTGCAGCTGGAGGATTCTTAGTAGGACTGACATGTATTTCTGCATAGATGCTTGATTGTTGGAAAGGTCACTGTCATAGTGGCTGCATTACTATGAATATTGTGCAGACAGTAGGCACTTTTGTCAATTTAATCAACATTTTCTTTTGATGACTAGTGTCTACCTCAGTAATAGGTCAGATGCAAAATCTGCCTTCATGGTGAAGGTAATGGCGGCAGTATCAAACTCATTGTGCACGCAGCCACCAGCACTGTTTACAGTACCAGCGCCTACATGCACAAGGGAGTTTCAAGCAGTATCTGGTTTGCATTTTGCCCATTCTTTCCATCTGCATCCTTTACCCACTATTAGTATTAGTATGATATACTGTGCAGCTGATGGTGGGTTGGGTTAGGGCCTGGCTCCAGCATTGATTAATTATCTCTTTTCAGATGGCCGAAACTACACTGTGCCCAATATCTCTCCAATACCATCATGGAGGAGTTGAAAAAAATCCTTTCCCTAAAGACCGTCGTCAAACGGGAGACGGGGGGGGGGGGGGGGGGGGGGGGGGGGGGGGGGGAAGTCAACAAGGATGGAGAAACAGGGATTCGTTGATGCCATGACCGAACTACTTGGTAATGGTGTGAACATCAAGGAGATGCCCATGTGGGTATTGGTTATGTGATGAGTGAGTTCCTCTATTTCTGTTGCATGTACTTAGGGCCTTGTCTGTCTTTATGTTTTGTTTGGTGTGTGTATGGCACTGGTGACAGCTGCATTATTTTAAAAATGAAACTGAGACATGTAGCTACAAGGATTGCAGTGACTTCATTATTACTTGCAATTGCCAAATGCAGTACCTTTAAAAAAAGTGCCAAAATTAGTCAGTTTTGTTTAGACTTACTACCTGGTTTGTACCTGATATTTTAATGTTATAATAAGCTATCTAATGTCAATTGTCAGCTGTCCAACATCAGTTTTGTTATTTTTTCCGGAGAGGCTGAGTCAGAGTGTTGAGTAGACTAGATTGTAATTGTTGCTTGGCACTTTTGCAAATATTTCAGTCAAACTGGCAGAAGGTTAGTTGATCATAAAATGTTCATATGCATGCTAATTTGTTTGACCAATTGTAATATCAAGGGACAGGTGAGGTCAGCAATGCGTGATAAATGCATATGTTGACAAGATTGTGCATGTACTATTTGACATTTTAAACACCTGCTCATATCAGTGACTTGTCAGAAAGGTCATAATCACGGAAGGCAAGATAGGTGGTGCAGATCAGTCATGCACAAGAGTCATGAGGCTTTGCCGTTCTTGTGCCGTTTGTTTTATTTTGCTTCATATGTACCATTCTTCTCTGTCTGCAGGGAGCACCTATGCACATATCAAGCACTCCAGTGATATTTGGCACGTGGTGAAAAACCTTGGCAAGAAAATCATGAAGGTTTGTATATTTTCTAAATTCCAATGAAGTGGAACATCTTCATGATCCCCCCCCCCCCCCCCCCCCCCCCACGGTTTGATTTTTTTGGCCCATGGAAGCAAGGTCTGTGGCCTAACACCCCCCCCCCCCCCCCCCTCCCCACAAGTTGTTTGATTTTTCGGCCCCTGGAAGCAAGGTCTGTCGCCTTCCCCCCCCCCCCCCCCCCCCCCCCCCCCCCCCCTTCACGATTTTATTTTCCGGCCCCCGCTGAAGCAAAGTGTAGCATCGTGGAGGCCTTTTGTATCAGGTAGGTTCAAGGTCCCAAACAAGAAGTTGGGCCTCCCCCCCCCCCCCCCCTCCCACTGCAGGAGCAAAGTGATCCGGCCCTGTGATATGTCCAGTAAGTGTTGAATGCAGGATTGAAAATGAAAATATTGTTAAATCTTTCATGCACTAGATAATTAAAAGGTTGTCTGAAAAAGCATGTCCATTTCCTATGTTTTACTGGCTTATGTGTGACAGCAAAAATGAGTATGTAAATAGGCCATGCAGCGTCTGTTGTCTGTGGTAAACTGTAACGTTTGCATTTTCTCAAAGACTATCAAACCTCAGACTTCAAACTGAGCCCAAGGACACTTTGTGGCAAAACCTTCCTAAATATATCACTGTCAGTGACCTATCTCAAAAGTAAAGGTCACGGGGGTTCAAGAAAAGGGCTAGAAAATAGCCATGTTATGACACAAATTGTATTTGTTCAAATACTACAAATCCAAGCTTGGTACAGATATCTCACGTGATGATAAACAAATTTGGAGGACCCCTCGGAAAAATCAAAGGTCGGCAAATGTGTGGAAAATGGCTGTTTTTAATAGTATTGTTCTTTTTAACAAAAGTTGGTCAGATCAGTTTATGAACATATTCATAAGCATCGCCTATGACAGTGAACTGCCACAGTATGGCTTAGTATCACAGCATGCTCAAGTACTAAATGTGGATATATCTTGCTTAGTTTCAACTCATTTTTTTCCAGCCAAGGGAGATGGTCAGTCTTTCCAGAAAAGGAAAAAAAGCACTACAACTACTTTCATGACCTTGTCCTGGCTGCTCTCAAACTGCGTATCCACTACAGGGTTGGAATGAACAAAGACCCCTGGAGGCTGCTGACCCTTGCTGACACTCGTGAACTCTGATGCACCCACACCTACAGCGCAGCTCGTTACAGAGAAAAAGTCATGATATGAGCGAGTCTTTGTAGTGAGCCATTCGATAACCACCCTTCAGCCTTATAATTCAAACTTGGTACAGGGATATTTTGTGGCAAGATCTTTCAAGGCATACCACTTTCAGTGACCTCTGCCAAAGGTCAAAGCAAGAGTAGGTATGCCAAAATTATCTTTTTTGGACAAAAGTTGTATTGTCTCAAATTCAATTTTTAACATCAAAATTACCTTTTGGACAAAAGTTGTGTTGTCTCAAATTCTATTTTCAACATCAGAGCCAAAAATCATGCATGTAAAATGAAGGTAAAGGACCATCAATTACAATTTTTGGTAGAATAATTGTTTTCAACAGCTCTTTGGCAAATTTTTAGCTTAGCGCTAAGGCATTTTACAATACGACTGTCTTGTACACACTAATTTGGTTAAAAATGTATGTAGTTGACAAGTGAGTGAAAATGCACATAATTATGTTCATTAAAGTAATAAAGTAGGATTTCACACGTACTTTGGCTGAGTCTGTAATTATGTTAAGACAACACTTTTGATGTGATCTATGGGGATGTCAAGGTCACTGAAATTGTGCAGATCAGGCGCACAATGGAATCAAAAAGGTTGTGCCATTCTTGTCGGTTATTTGAGGGAAAAGCTTGCTTTCAGTCAACAAATTCCATCCCACGTTTTTTTTTTTTTTTTCTACATCTTTCCATGACTGCACAATTTTGTCTCCATGTGTGTGGGTTGGTATTTGCAGACAGGTCCCCAGCCATGGCGTGAAATGTTTTTAAGATCATGTAAATTTGAGGCCGACACGGGCATATGAAGCCAGTGGATTAATCAAGACAGATACGTATTGTTTTTGTGTTTTTCAGGCAAACTCTAACA
Organism: Semisulcospira habei; assembly: GCA_036245525.1. Taxonomy (NCBI): domain Eukaryota; kingdom Metazoa; phylum Mollusca; class Gastropoda; family Semisulcospiridae; genus Semisulcospira; species Semisulcospira habei. The sequence goes on along the minus strand of BTPG01000001.1, from coordinate 30,779,513 downwards.
GGGTTTTTTTTGGTGTTAATTGTGATAATCAGTTGGTTGCAACAAAGCTCATGGACTTGGGTCTCGTGTTGTGAAAGAAAAAAGGTTATCAAAGTCTCATTCAGGGAAAACAGATTGTCTTAACTCATTCTACCCCAGACACCCCACAGCAAGATAAGGATCGAATATGATAGTTCAAGGGTGATGCCAGAATAGCTTGGCGCCTATGGGCGCCAAGCTATTCTGGCATAACCCTTGAACAATCATGGTCAATCTGTGTCCTGCACTGCAATGCAGTCTTCAGAGGACAACGGCAACATTTAAGGATTTCGGTCTTGGGGTAGAATGAGTTAAAACTTGTGGAGGTGCCAGGAGCTTTGTTACATCCAAACGATTTGTTACAAAGCACCCGAATATTCACTTATGTTTGATAAAATCATTGGATTGAAAGCCTGCAGACTGTCATTTTTGGCTTATGTGCGAAGCAAAATGGAGTATGATCTGGGCCAGTGGTTGTCCGTCCGTAGTCTGTGGCAAACTTTAACGTTTGCATTTTCTCCGAGACTATTCAAGCTACACTCTTCAAACTTGGCCCACGGATACTTTGTGGCAAGACCTTTCTAAACATACCAATTTCAGTTACCTATCACAAAGGTCAAGGTTACAGGGAATCAGGAAACATATTAAAAAAGCATTTTTTTTTTTTACATAATTTATTTTTTCACAAATACTATTCACAAAGTCTGACCCAAACGTGGTATAAAGATACCTGATGGTGAGACTTATCTATGCATACTAATTTGGATGACCCTTAGAAAAGGTCAAGGGTCACAAGAGGTCGTCAAATGTGTATAAAATGCCAATAATTGTAGTTGTCAACATTTTTGCAAACTTTTCAATCAGATTTGGCACAAAGGTAGCTGATAATAAGACCTTCCTATGTATCCCAATTTAGTTGACTCATAACAAAGGTCAATGGTCACTGGGGTTTCACAGTTGTGTGAAAACAGATTAAATTTTGAGAAATCATGGATTTTGTTTGTCCCTTTTACTTATTGTCAGATGTGTAGATTGGTCATACACGTGAGCCATAAGGGTTTTGCCTTTCTTGTTATGGGATATATCTGTCCAAGCTGTCAATAGACTATTTGCAGTTTTTGACCAAATTTTGATTACATAAGTAAAATGTGCACAATTATGTACAAAGCAACAAAACTGTTACTGTTGCTAGAAAAACTTTTTTAATTTATATTTTTGGGTGGATACATCAGAGTAAACATATCAAAGTACACAGGAAAGTTCGCAAATATGAGTAACACACATCAAGTTACAAGCAGTATAGACAGCACACATGCATCCTCCAGTTCTATAAATAGCACTGGTAGTTGCAGGCGTGTCAAGTTTTGTAAGAAGACATAAACCACAACTGGTAAAACTAACAAACCCTATATATCTGCACAATCCTGTTAAGGTCCTATGGTTGAAACCTCAAACATTGCAGCCTGCCAAAAAGTGCAGTGTAAGGGAGCCATAAATGACAAAAATTGTTGCCTTGACCAAACATGTACTTCTCACTCTGGTAACTCGTAATTCAAATGAAGGTTCCTGAAACAGGCAGAGCTTCTTGTAGTCTACACATGTAGACATAAAACTTGGCGACTAATGTAATAAGATCTATGACAGTGTCAGGTCTAAAATTCCTAGCTATACCAAAAACAACTAGACTCCTTGTAAAATCAAGATGGAACAGTTAGCACAATTATCTCGTAGTCATTGTCCTATGTCAGACCAGAAAGTCTGTACATACAGGCAGTCCCAAAATAAGTGGGCGAGAGTTTCTTCCTCGGTCTGACAAAGAATAAAAATTACAGACTCGGATAATTTGCGCAAAAAATAAAACAAGTTTTGTAGGCACCAATCAATGTAAGAACCTTGTCTAAAACCATCACAGCTGTGACTCCAGTGTTAGAAAAGAAATTGCTGTATGCATTGCATATGCCATTGATCCAGCGAAAAGTTCATAGTTACATAATTAAAAATGTGGCTACCGTCATCTTGCAGAATAGCAGTTTAAGCGTTCCAAAATTTACTCCACCAAGACCGAATTGGTTCTGTTTGAGAGAAACAATTAAATCTTGATGGAATAAAACCAGTGTACTGGCCAAAGAGCTCAGGATGATGATCTCGAACAGCCCAGACACAGCACGAAGGTATGACCCGTCTCTCTCCCGCATCAAGTCGGCTATGGCGTCACATGGTAAACTGGCGATAGGCAGCGTGTCTGTTGGCCTTTACTTCACCCTCCTCATCATCAAAGACCAAAATATGTCCCTCTTCATTACTCATGCCAGCTGCAGGACCATGGAGTCCAAAATAAGTACTGCATTTCCTGGGGGAAAGAATACGAGTTCAGTAAGCTCATACATGCCGAGGTAATGCACTGTAAAAAGCAATATTTCGCCATAAACTTTAACAGATGCCTAGGATAAATCAGACTTGTCTTTTATTCTGTGAATTATATACAAATATTTTGTATTATCTTGATGTGAAAACTATATGTTGTATTTTTCTTTATACTAATTAGCGCTTTTTTCCTATGAGTATCATTTTTTTAATAATTACTATTCACATCTGCAAAACTCTGAAGTATGTACAGAATAAACCTTGAATTTCTAAATCACAAGAACTGAGTTTGTTGTGTGGTGGGGGGAGGGGGCGGCGAACATACAAAACCCAATGGGTGTCACAACAAAGATGCATCAGAGGAAAACATCAAAGTACACAGGAAAGGCACAGTTTTGTTTTATAATGGGTACATAAATTATATTGAGCAACATTCTGCTTCATAATCGTGCTGATAACCGACAGATGTGACTGCTAAACCTGAATCAAAATATCCTTGTCTTGCGATTCGGGTCTTGTAAACACATCTGCCCATTTTCGGCACTATATCGTTATCAAGCAAAATGTTGCTCAATATAACATAATATATATACTATGTACCCATCATAGCATGTCTTCCTGTGTTAGGTGTGCACTAATTTAGAAAATCGAGACCAAAACATTGGAAAAGGGGCTATCGGCATTTTTGGTTCTTTCTGGCATGAATCAGCCACAATAGAATGTTTATAGTGGGGGTAAATATTTCTGAAGTGAAAAATGTATAAATTGTATATCTTTATTTGTGCACCATGCTTTTTTCATGTCTGCTTACTGTACATGTACAGTTAGCAACACTGCTCCGGTGGTGCTTCGGGTTGGAGGAGAGTGCACGCTGCACCACAATCACATCACATGCTTTGTAAAGAGCTTTCAGCATAGCAATGGGGATTTAGCGCTATATAAAAACCCTTTTATTATTAGTACTATTATTTTAAGAGCAGAATATCAAGATTTTGATTAATATTGTTATTTTTTTACAAGACCAGACTGTCACTTGGTTGGATTGCTCTGCTGACCCCCACCCTTAGAATTTTTGGCAAGAAATTAACCGTCGGGCACCAGCCCCCCCCCCCCCCCCCCCTCCCCACACACACACGCCACCACCACCAAATGAAAAATATCTTCTTATGGCACTGTAGCCTGTGGAATATTTTTTACACCGACACATATCATACAGTGTTGGAGTACTTACTTTAGGTATACCAAACATACATCAGAAGAAACTGCACAGTGTACATTTACATGATGCATTTACAGGTACAGTTTGTGTACTTACAGGTACGAGAGAAAGACAGTTGCCATATCCACAGCACAGTATTTGAATGTCTGTTGGCATATTTTGACACTGCAGCAACACCATGATGGCTGGTGGAGGGTGGTGACCGCCTGGTTGGTGCTCTTCAGCCTCCATTATGCTGAACATCATAACATTATGCTGTCCCTCACTAATACCTGCGAAAATTTCTAGCAGTCTCTCAGCGGGTATTTTTTTCTACCTGCTCCTGAAAAAAAAATTGATTGATATAGTGTTTTCATGACCTTGAGAACTTGATTTCATATCAACCACATAAATTGGATCAGCGTCAATATAAAATAGCTACATTATAATTTACTGCAGCACATGTAAACACAAACAATATTACACAATGTTGACATAGCAAAGTCTCATCCCTTCTAAAAATACAATTCCCTGTCTACTTGCCTTGAGTCTTGCTTCCTTTCTATCATATTCTAAGGTTTGTGTAGTGTCGATGCGTGCTCCTCGTCTGCGACCTCTTCCTCTCGTTGCACTAGTAGAACTTAGAGGCTGTTACTTCTACGGAAGGGCACTGACCAACCCTTCTTTTTCTTGTCCTTGTCGGCAGAACCACTGGAGACGAAATAGTACTTCCTCCAGGGCGAGGAGCTGGAGATGAGGCTTTGCTTCCATTACGCGTGCGTCGCGGCCGCCGGAGTGTACGACTCTGTGGTTGATGACTGACTAGATTGAGCGAGCAAATAAAAACAACGCACCCATTTTAAAGTTATATACTACTTGCACTGTATACAAATAACTAGGACAGAATATTCCTGCACAAATAAACACAAACAATACTTACGGTTACATAACTTCGTATCTCACGACTGAACATGTCTGAGGCGCATTGAGGTTTAGGTTTTAAAAAAAAATGTTTACTGGCAAAAATCAAACTACCGCGAAATATTTATTTGAAGCAAAACTACAGGCTACGAAATCAGCAACTTTAGATGCACACAAGGTTTACAATGTATCTGATGCGACGTAACATTGATACTCACCATGTTGACAACGGAGAAGCTGGCGGAAGTTTCATGACGTCACAAATCCGACTTATGGTATGGGTCTACCGAGAAATATGGCTGTGTGGGAACTTCGAAGCCAGCAGCCGGCAAAACGCAAAACAAAGCAGTACGCAAGAACCCGGGCAAATGACACGGTCTGACGGTTCCGTAGCGTCATCATTTGACTAGTAGGTGTGTTTTATGTGTATAAAATATGCATACTCGACAAACACTTTTGATTTCACAACGTTTTTTTAGACCAGTTAGANAAAGTTTACCCCACTCTGTTATTGAAAAACCTACCACTAGCTGTAATGTGTAGATTTTGGCATGTCTTAATAGACGTCTGAAAACAGAGTTGAAGGAGGGTGGGGGGGGGGCTCGTCTGACCAGGTTGTAATTAAATTTAGCATAATAAAAAAAACAAACAGAAACAATATTTAAAAAAATAGAAAAAAATATTTTAAAAATTGAAAAAAAAAATGGTATAAAAAATAGAAGAAAAAAAATGGTAAAAGGGCTGCTTTGACCGTCCCCACCTGCTCTCACAGGATACGATGTAGCCCGGGCTATTTGCGCATTCACCCCCCTATGGAGAGGGCTATAACCCTTGTACTTGTGCGTAGCGCATTCATCTTTCCTGTGAGAACCCTCGTGGGGGAGGGGTGGGGTGAACTGGATGCCGAGGCCATGAAACAAACCACGGCACCAGTGAAGGGAATAGTTTGCGCCTACTATCCATCCTCACTGAGCAGTGATTAGTCCTCCCGACCAAAGCAGTACCCAAACACAAGTAGGATATTTTATTTATTTAAAGCTAGTCAATTAAATTGTCTGAAATCTTGTGAAAGAAGGGCTCTTGTGGATCTGACTCTGGAAAAAATCTTGAGAATCTAAGCCTTTTGCAAAACAAAAAAAATCTTTTTATTTACGTACTCAGATGAAGAAAGTAAGATGTTTGGTGGTTCCTGACTAAGCCTGAGACTAACAGTAATTCAATAGCTGACTGGTGTACCTGTATAAGGTATCATATGTTGTTGCGTTTAGGATCCTAACCGGTGGAGCGGAACGTGTCATTGAGAAGCTATGCCTAGCTTTGGACAGAGATCGCCCGGTAGTGTAATAGGATATTTTTTATCACACAATAGGGGTGTGTGCACATAGTACCCTGGAAAGAAAGGTCTATAGTGCAAAATCTGTTCATACCTACGGGAAAGGGATTTTAAAACACCCCTTTTGAATGGGGTAGACCATTTAAATAGCCTGATGGACGAGCCTATTTCCAAGGGGGGGGGGGGGGGGGGATTTCATGTGCTTTTGTTGCTGCAAACATATAATCATTTTGAACACTCTTAAAACAGAGCAGGTGTATACTAACTTTAAAGTCAGGTCTCTCACTGGGGGGTAGAGTAATGGGGTTTGTCTTTCAATTTTAAATGCATCACAAGTTGACCTACCCCTATTAAAAAGCAATTTACATGTGTGGAGATCAGCATTCACAGGTGGTGCATATTGAAGTGCATTAACGCGCTGCACAGCTAGCGAGGCACCGACGGTTTGTGAAATTGTGCGAATGATGATCAGTTTCTGTGCATAAAGTTAATGAGACTAGAAGTCTGCAGGACTTGTATCGCTCGTGCATATTTGTCAGGTTGAGGTCAAATTCTTTCATGTCCGGGTCATGCTGTCTATGCGCCAAAATAGAATTAGATGCTTTGTAAAGCTGTGCATAATTAATACTCAGGAACCTAAAATAAAAGTCGTGTACGCTACGTATTTCGCGTATGCCGAATATTTGAGTGTGCCTGTCTAAATGAAGACAGGTTTAACTGTATTCAAAGGTGCAACCTACCCTCTTAAAAGAACTGACCGAGGTCAATGACACAGACATTCCAAAGGGTTGGGTGGCCTGACTAGCCTTGTGTGTTATGTGTACGTAACAGCTGAGTTGTGTGTGCGCGGTGAGGAAATGCATTGGAGAAGGTAAGGCTGTGACTGTTGATTGATTAATTAGCCTTTGTTTAAAGAATTGATTGATTGTACATTGCTTAACGTCCAGACAGCAACAAGGCTTTCTCAGGACATGCCTGCACTGCTTGTTGATTGATTGTACATTGCTTAACGTCCCGACAGCAACAAGGCTTTCTCAGGACGTGCCTGCACTGCTTGTGAAAAAAACAACTAAACAGAACATTGAATGTATGTCGCCAGCCGGTCCAATACGTTAAATAAACCTATGATATGGGGCCTAAATAAAGCTAAGACCATTTAGCAACACACATCCAATATCAAGAGCTACAGGCAGCGCAGACAGTAGGGAGATTGATTGATTGTACATTGCTTAACGTCCCGACAGCAACAAGACTTTCTCAGGACGTGCCTGCACTGCTTGTGAAAAAAACCAAACAGAATATTGAATGTATGTCGCCAGCCGGTCCAATACGTTAAATAAACCTACAACATGGGGCCTAAATAAAGCTAAGACCATTTAGCAACACACATCCAATATCAAGAGCTACAGGCAGTGCAGACAGTAGGGAGAGTTTAAAAAAAGGCAAATACAGGTGAATGGACCAAGGGTAGGCCAGAAACACATGCCCCAGAATAGAGAGGAAAGCCCACCCTGTGGGGCTGACCAGGGTACCCTGGGAACTAAAAAGTAGTTAACCCCACCCAAGTCCCCCAGGGCAGACCTGGGTGGGGGTAGACAGTAGGGAGAGTTTAAAATAGGAAAATACAGGTGAATGGACCACGGGTAGACAGAAACTCATGCCCCAGAATAGAGAGGAAAACCCACCCTGTGGGGCTGACCAGGGTGACCCTGGGAACTAAAAAGTAGTTAACTCCACCCCAAGTCCCCCAGGGCAGACCCAGGTGGGGGTTTGTTTAAAGAAGTCAATGACAGCATTCATTATTTAGGTGCGTGGGGGATCTGCCTTAATAATCAAGGGTTGACAGATGATCAAAAAACGTGCCCCCCCCCCCCCCCCCCCCCCCCAAATTTATTAACATGCTAGCGTGGTGTAGGTCTTTTGCATGAGGTTCAAGGTCCCAAACAAGAAGTTGCCCCCTCCCCCCCCCCTCTGGAGCTAAATGATCCGGCCCTGGATCTGTCAGCTGTGCGTAAAGCTTGCATTGCATGTACACCTGGCAACCCCGTATGGCTGTGAGCGAGCCTCATTGATGTAGACAGAATAGTACTAGCAGAAGTTTTTAGGGGGAAGTACCGATGATTGCCTGCACGAGAATTTCTTTTAGACTCAGTAGCAGGATATGCTCACATCTAGGTATAAGATCACCCATAATTTCAGACTGTAACCACATAAAAACTGATATTACCATAGGAAAGAGTGCATAAAAATGTGTGGCAAAATTTCAAAGCTCTACCTTTTAGATTTTATTAATATCACAACTTGATTTGGTGAAAATGAGACTATTTGTGCATGTCATAAAATGCTAAGTTTAGGGTCGATGTACATAATCTCTTGACTGACAAAATCCCAACTTCTTGTACCGATTAAACCCAATACCTAGTTTGTACTGATTATTTTACAGCTTCAATAATGGTATACTTTAGAAGATATGCCATCCTAAAAATGGTTAAAAAAATCAACATCAAATAACGTGCTTTACTATGCTAGCAGGCTACATTCACGCCCTTTTCGTGAAAGCATGCGTTCCATTCTTGCCTGACCCCGACTAAACGGGCAGAGCCAAATAAACAAGAAAGGCAAAGTCCATATGGCTCAAGTGTATCACCGATCAATACGCATGACAATAAGGGATGGCTTCCACACCAGCAAAATCAATGTTTTATCAAAATTTAGTCAGTTTTCGCTTATCTGTGGAATCCCCGTGACGAGTCAACTAAATTAGTATACATAGGAAGTTCTCATCATTAGCTACCTTGGTGCCAAATTTGATCGAAAAGTTTGCAAAAATGTTGACTACAATTCTATCAAAACTTGGCATTTTATACACGTGTCAACCTCTTGTGACCTTTTCCGAGGGGGACCCAAATTAGTATGCATACATAGGTCTTACCGTCAGGTATCTCTGTACTCAGTTCGTGTTTGAAGTTGTGAATAGTAATTGATAAATTTTAGTTTTTTTGTCAAAACATGGCTATTTTGAACCTATTTCCCCTAGTTGTGACCCTTGGTCTTTCCGAGGGGTCATCCAAATTAGTATGCATAGATAGGTTTTACCATCAGGTAGCTCTGTAGCAAGTTTGTAGTTGTGATAGTATTTGAGAAAAAACATCTTTCGTCAACATATAGCTAATTTTTTACCCATCAGGCATCTTCACAGAAAGAAAAAATCCGACCACATCACTCCCCTGCTCAAGCTCCTTCACTGGCTCCCCATCCTCCAACGCATCCAATACAAGATTCTGTCTCTATGCTACAAATCCCTGAACAACTATGCTCCTACCTATCTCTCCAACTTACTTCACCCCTACACTCCTTCCCGCTCCGTCTCCTCATCCCCCGCACCAAACTCAGCACTTTCGGTCCCCGCTCCTTCTCAGCATACGGTCCATCCACTATTTGTGGTACGCGAGTCATTGTCTAAAGCGTGCGCATGCGTGTGCGAGTTGTGAGCGCGCGCTTAGAGTTATAATTATTATAAGATAAGCGCATTTAATTATTATTATTATTATTTTCCTAGCTCTTGTGACCCTTGACCTTTCCGAGGGATCAACCAAATTAGTATATATCAGACATGAGACCAGGTTCAGATCAAATCCTAGGAAAGCAAAGAGTCCGGGACTCGCAACTCACAATCAGTATATTTTCATGTGGGGGAACTTCACAAAACACCTACATTCATCTTATAGTGTAAGCAACGAGTTCAAGAAAAATGTAAAATTCAACATGTAAACATGCACCATAATTCAACGAATTTGCACCGATAAAAAAAAAAAAACAAAATGCAGGGGAAAAAATTTGGATTTCTGAAAAAATTTTGGAAAAGTCCCAAGATACCCCTAAGAAAGGTCTTACCATCAGGTATCTTTGTATCAAGTTTGGGATTGAAGTTATGAATAGTATTTGAGAAAAAATAAATTACGTCAAAATACATCTATTTTTCATGCATTTCCTGATCCTGTGACCTTGACCATAGCGAGGTCACTGAAATTGGTATGTTTAGAAAGGTCTTGCCACAAAGTATCCTTCAAAGGTCTGAACTGACTTTGAAAAAAAAAAGCGAAAATTAAAAAGGCGCAAGAAATTATACACGGAAACAAGTGACCACCCTATTGTCCCACCAAATTTCTGTCCATTCAAAGTGAAATGAGGCCCACTGGAATCCTTCCTAGGATCCCAGAAAAGATTGCTTGCGATAGGCTTTGTTAGCTGGTGTCATATATTCTATATGACCTTAGGTTATCTAACCAATCAGAACTGACAATTGATTGATTGATTGTACATTGCTTAACGTCCCGACAGCAACAAGGTTTTCTCAGGACGTGCCTGCACTGCTTGTGAAAAAAAAAACTAAACAGAACATTGAATGTATGTCGCCAGCCGGTCAAATACATTAAATAAACCTAACACATGGGGCCTAAATAAAGCTAAGACCATTTAGCAACACACATCCAATATCAAGAGCTACAGGCAGTGCAGACAGTAGGGAGAGTTTTAAAAAGGCAAATACAGGAGAATGGACCTCGGGTAGACAGAAACACATGCCCCAGAATAGAGAGAAAAACTCACCCTGTGGGGCTGACCAGGGTGACCCTGGGAACTAAAAAGTACCTAACCCCACCCAAGTCCCCCAGGGCAGACCCGGGTGGGGGGAGAACTGACAAGCTGGCGGACGAACCAGCGAAGAAAAAAAAGAAAGTATCATCGAGTCGTGCCGACATTGACAGACTCGGTAATTGCGGAAGAGAAAAAAGAGGAAGAGAGACAAGATACCCCTAAGTAGAACCGACATCGGACAAGGGAATCTGGACATGTGGCAACGCATAAAGCATGAGCTTGGCTTGACCACCCACCCGGAATTTGTCACTTTCCTGCTGAATCAGTAACTTTCCTGCTGAAATCAGTAATCCGGGATTCTTTCTACGGGTACTCCGGTTCTTCCACCCCCCCCACACTTTGGTACCGGTTTCAGGCCACTTTACAAATTTCAAATACAAGCAATCAAAAAGCTCTGTAACTTCAGTAGCTGAACTGGCCCTTCGTCCGTCTTGTATTGTGTTCGTCTTAAATGGCGTAAATCCGAGTCAGTTACGCGAGTGTGCGTGTTGGGTTTCAGTTCGCGGCGCTTTCGAGACGATTTGCCCAAAAATTGAGAAAAAGCGCCTATATAATAACAGTATTATTATCTACGGTCTTTGTTGATCTGCCTATAGTTGCTAGTGCAAGTGATTTTCAGATTTCATGATCTTCAGTAGAATCTCTCTCTTACCGATTTAAAACCAGTGTTATTATAGTTACGAGCTAGTCATCACACTTTATGCTGCAGAGATCTTAAAACTATGGTGCATGTCAAAGTTGCTGGTTGCAACATTTTTTTTGTCATTCACTCGATTCAGATAGGTAGTGTTTCTGCTGCAAGGTTGCATTTGTCATTTCCAATGATGCTTTTCGTAGACGTGTGAGACATCAAACTGACTGCAGTGCAGGAAGTCGGTATAAATGTTATATTCCAATGATTGAAGACAGTGCATGTTTCCGAGGGGTAAAGGATCAATGGTCAAACTAGACATCGTAGACGCACGCTGGTGTTGAAAGCGCCAAACACACCACGCCCTCGGTGCACTACGCATGATCGCTACTAGTAAATACTAGCAGGTCGAGCGGAATCTGCTTTGATTTCGACAGCAGAGCAAGTACGGAAGGTTTATTCTACTTTCTTGTAAAAAATTAAATCAATGGGATGCCAGAGAACATCAGTACAAGGGTACACCGACACATGTACATCACACCTATGACCTCGTGACCTGCAGTTTTGCGATACACAGATAGTCGTAGGCTCATAAATATACATATTAACCTTTAGCACGCTGGTGGCGACATTTGTCGCCAGCCGCCATCTTGCTTCATTATCGGATGGCAACATATGTCACCACCGCGTGGTCTGTTCGAAATCGGCTATGGTAAACACACTAGGTTGCTATGAAGCCTTTGCAAAGGATTGTGGGTGATTGTAAATGAGGCTTGCTTCCGTTTTATATCGGCCATCTTGCTAACTTCGAGTGTGTTTGAGCGATTCGAATTTTCTAAGCGAGAGTTTGTTCTGACGGCTTCATTTTGACAAAAGATGACTGATGAGGAGTTAGAAGCATTCATCAAGGAATACTTTTATGGAGTCAGATTCCGATGATGGAGACTTTCTTGGCTTTTTGCCAGAAGACTTGAGATCGAGGGGGGGGGGGGGGGGGGGTGGGATTGATTGATTGATTGTACATTGCTTAACGTCCCGACAGCAACAAGGCTTTCTCAGGACGTGCCTGCACTGCTTGTGAAGAAAAAACTAAACAGAACATTGAATGTATGTCGCCAGCCGGTCAAATACATTAAATAAACCTAACACATGGGGCCTAAATAAAGCTAAGACCATTTAGCAACACACATCCAATATCAAGAGCTACAGGCAGTGCAGACAGTAGGGAGAGTTTTAAAAAGGCAAATACAGGTGAATGGACAAAAGGTAGACAGAAACACATGCCCCAGAATAGAGAGATAAACCCACCCTGTGGGGGGGGGGGGGGGGGGGGGTGGGAGATGGTGGTGATGGGCAGAGGAGTGATTCTGAATCGAGTGCTAGTGAATGCGGAAACGGTGCGTAGTAAACATTGATTTTTTTTTTTTTTTTAAAGGATAATAACACAGATAACACAGTTTTAAGAATTGTGACATAATCTTGATTCATTTATTTACGTACATGCCAAATTCCACAATCATACATAGAAAAATGAAAAAGTTGTAGGCTTTTGAAGTAAGTAGGGTAGCGTTGGGTTTAGCCCACTCAAAATGAATGCAGTTGCAGGGAAAAGAACTGCCAGCGGAAAGCAGAGTGCTAAAGGTTAATTCAAAATGAGGCCGATGCATACGATAAGTTTGCGCCTCGGGTACAAAAACGATACACCTCCAACAATGAATTTGACATTGTATTTACGTCATAAAGCTCTAAGATAGTACACAAAGGACCCGTACACATACTGTCAGCAGTATATGTTGCAGTTTTCCGACCGTGTTAAGATGCTTGATCCTGGGGAATATAACTACGGACAAACATTAGTGGTACCACTGTCCCAGAACATAGGCTCCCTTTTTCTTCACACGCGTGCCAAAATGGGTCAGTCTATTTCATTTTAGGTAGGAGCCTACACGTACAAATACCAGCTCGACTACTTCGTGCAGTATGGTCAAAGTTTTCAAATGTGTGGCAACTGCATTTTAGAAAACGGATCAACTATTGTTCCTTTGTGCCACAATAGCCCAGTGCTTTGTTGTACCAAGCCGTTTCAGCACCTCCCTTGAACTATCAAGGTAATTTCCTGTTGTCAGGTTTAAATAGATGCTTGGAATTTTCCTTGCGAGCCATCCAAGAGCCCTGTGCATACAGTTTAGTTCCACCTAGGCCTCACAAAATGATGATACAATGTATTTCCTCACAAACCGGATAGGTGAGGCTAGCGCTGGCAGAATTGTACAACAAACCAAGGGGAATTACTCAGCGCTGGACAGACGAACAGTTAGATCCCCTGCGGCACCCAATCGCCAGCCCACAGAGAAATACGCAGGTATAGAACAAGACGATCATTTGCATCTTCAAAAAAGATGCATCAGGTCTCTTATATAACCGTCCTTCTCCGGAATTTAGGAAGTAGGCAGGGGAAACATACATATTTACCCAACCACATGGTAATGCACCTTTGTGTTTGTACGTTTCCCCTGGGGGCAGGGGATCCAACTGTTCGTCTGTCCAGCGCCGAGTAATTCCCCTTGGTTTGTTGTACAATGTATTTCCTGCTCAGAGCTGCTGTATTGCCATAATCACTTGTTAGCTTAATCTTGATGTGATTTGTTAATGAATACTGTGTACACTTGATTGAATCACGATTTGTTTTCATTTTATATTTAATGCACTGTTCTGCATCAAAATGTGCTATGAAAATGTTTGTCCGTTATATAGATTTTAATTATACATGAACAAGACATAGCCCTTATGGCTCACGTGTATGACCAATTCACATGCGACTTGTGTGACGAGTGAAAGGCTGGCTTCTGCACCAGCAAAATTAATCTTTTCCCCAAATGCTAATCTTTCACATCCGTCAACCCCTGTGACCTTTGCAAGGAGTCAACCAATTAGTACGTACAGGATGGTCTAATCAGCTACCTTCGTGCCAAATTTGATTGAAAATTTTGTCAAGAACTACAATTTTATCAAAAATTGGCATTTTACACGCATTTGCTTACCTCTTGTGACCCATGACCTGTCCAAGGGGTCATCCAAATTAGTATGCATATAGGTCTTACCATCAGGTATACGTGTACCAAGTTTGGCTTGTGAAATGCATTGGAGAAAATTTCTTTGAAAGCATGGCTATTTTGGACTCATTCCCCATCTTTTGTGACCTCGACCTTTCCAAGGGAACCAGATTAGTATGCACAGAAAGGTATTACCATCAGGCATTTTTGTACCAAGTTTGGGTTTGTAGTTGTGAATAACATTTTTGAATTTTTTTTATTGCGGTCCAAGTATAGTTTGAACCCATTTCCCGATCCGTTACCTTGACCTTTGTAAGGACACCCAAATTGGTACGTTTAAAAGGTCTTGCCACAAAGTATCCTTGGGCCAAGTTCTAATGTGGCTTTAATAGCCTCTGAGAAAATACCAATGTTAAAGTTTACCACGCGTAACGGCGGAGGGATGGACCACTGGCCCAGAACATACTTTTGCTTCACACGTGGGGCAAAAATGTTTGTGGTTTCATTTGTATACACAGAAAGAATTCCAGTCCTGGTATTTTTACACAAATATAATGCTCCACTCTCAAATCATTCTGACCAATCATTGCAGTGAAAACCATGCAGCAATCAATATTTTTATTTGATGGATGAGAAAGCTATTCTCTTGAGAACCATTGACTTGGCACACTAAATTCACAACATACAGTGCACAGGTGCCAAAATCACTTATCCAAATACTGACAACACAATGATTCCGCTATGCAATCAGTTTTATACCAAGCTTAGCAGCTACAATGAGACAATTTTCATCAGTGTAATACTGACAAATGAAACCCCCCCCCCCCCCCCAGCACAAGAAAATAAGCTGCCATATTGTTTTCTTCCTGTGCTATGTGACGGATTCAACCCCCACCCCGACTAATGCAATGAATGATATGGGAAATGAGCTGATCAATGTAATGTATAAATGATAAAATTTGACCTGGTTAGTATAAAAACAGAAAAGTAATCTTGCTTCAATTGCCTTGTTACTAACTACCATCCACAATGAACCAACTTAAACTACAGGAATGCAGATTTAAAATATACAAGGCAAACATTCTTTTCATGGCCTAATTGGGAAAAAATATCTCCACATTAAAAACTTCAGATTTTTTCATCATAAAATATGAAACGGAACACATGAAACGGACACTTCAATCCAGCTGTTTCCGCAAGATGCGTATACCAGTTGAGGTTACCGTCTTGTTTGAGGTCTGCATCACGTCAACATGTCTATTCAGCCACTGGAAACTGAAACTGTACTTTTAAACTTATTTGTACTGTCACTGTATCTGAGCAAGTCATGCTGGGTTTCTGAAAGTCTGCAGCCTCACAAAACACTAACAAAAGTAGGCAGAAGCTCTGTTGATTTTAAATCCAGTGTTCCGAAGGCTCTGCCCTTCGTAAAACACTGATGACAGAAAGAGTAGGCAGATGCTTACTCCTCTCCCCAATGTTTTGTTTGGAAATGGGTCATTATCGGCTGTAAGGGTGGAAGTTTTGTGAGGCGCCCCCTCGACCAGCTCCAGCTCCTCCTGCATTGCCAGGTGCCTGTCTGTTCTGGTAGCCACCTCCCATTCCAGTGCCGGGGCTAGCAGCTGCACCAGTTCCCTGTCCGTTGGGCTGGGCACCACCACCACTACCACCATAACCAGCTTGTTGGCCCCCGTAGCCACTCTGCTGTCCGCCATAGCCACTCTGCTGGCCAGTCTGGCCTCCAAACTGACCATCACCATAACCTGGAAACAAGCACTGAATTAGCACTCTCTCCTCTAAATGTTTATAGTTTTCCAATCCATTTCCAGAAACAGTAAAAAATTTATACCGCAAACAAGGCAAAGCCCCTATAGATTGCGGGTGTGACCAATCCACATAAGCATGACCTTTCCAACAGGTCAATGAAATCTGCAGGAGTTCAAGTATCTGAACATAAGGGTTGGCCTTTGTACCAGCGCAATCCGAGTTTTCTCAAAATGTATGCATTTTTCACAAATTTGTCAACCCTCCATGACCTTGACCGTTGCGAGGGATCAACTAAATTAGTATGCACAGAAAGAGATCCCTGTACCAGGTTTGGGTTGATTGATTGTACATTGCTTAACGTCCCGACAGCAACAAGGCTTTCTCAGGACGTGCCTGCAGTGCTTGTGAAAAAAAAAACTAAACAGAACATTGAATGTATGTCGCCAGCCGGTCAAATACATTAAATAAACCTAACACATGGGGCCTAAATAAAGCTAAGACCATTTAGCAACACACATCCTATATCAAGAGCTACAGGCAGTGCAGACAGTAGGGAGAGTTTTAAAAAGGCAAATACAGGAGAATGGACCTCGGGTAGACAGAAACACATGCCCCAGAATAGAGAGAAAAACTCACCCTGTGGGGCTGACCAGGGTGACCCTGGGAACTAAAAAGTACCTAACCCCACCCAAGTCCCCCAGGGCAGACCCGGGTGGGGGACCAGGTTTGGGATGCAAGTTGTAAATAGTATTTGAGAGAAAAAGTTGGAAAAAGGCTATTTCCTGATCTTGTGACCGTTCTGAGGAGCCATTCAAATCAGCTTGTATAGGAAGGTGTTACCATTAGGCATCTCTGGGTTTAAAGTAGTGAGTATTTGAGAACACCTTTGGTCAAAATATGGCCATTTGACAAATTTCCTGAGCTCTTGTGACCCTTGACCTTTCAGAGGTCTCAACCAAACTAGTATGTATAGAAAAGATCTTACCATCAGGTATCTTTGTACAATACTTGGGTATGCATTTGTGAATAGTCTTTAAATCAATATTGTCAAAATATGGCTATTTTCTGATCCCCTGACCTTGACCTTTGAGAGGTCACTCAATTTGATATGTTTAGAAAGGTCTTGCCACAAGTATCTTTTGGCCAAGGTTGAAGACTGTGGCTTGAACATTATCTGAGAAAATTCCGACATTAAAGTTTACCAAAGATGACAACTGGCTAAGAAACAAACTCGCTTTTGCTGTGCATGCGAGCCAAAAATTACACTTCTATCAAAAACTGGCATTTTTCACACATTTACTGTCCTCTTGTCACCCATGACCTTCCAGAGGGGTCAACCAAATTAATATGAATAAAAAGGTCTTACCACCAGTCAGGCATCTCTGTACCAAGTTTTAAGTGAAAATATTTGAGAAATAATTTGAGTCCAAATATGGACTTTTAAAAAAAAAAAAAAACTTTCTGGACCCCCTGTGAACTTGACGCGAGAGAGGTCACTGAAACTGGTATGTTTAGAAAGGTTCTGTCATAAAGCATCCTTGGGCCAAGTTTGAACTTTGACTAAAAGTCTCCAAGAAAATGCTAACATTAATGTTTACCACAGAAGCCTGATGGCCCATTACATAGGCTCACTTTTGCTATAGCATGTGAGCCAATAAAGGGGATGTGGTTACGGTTAAATGGTGGATAAGTAAGCATGGGTGACAGTTGGCAACTGAAGAGGTAAGGCAGGATCCAAGGGCCATCCACATGCAAGAGACCAATGATGACTTGAACATTTTTTTTTTTTACAAATTTTTGTAGCTGTCACTGCAATCTAGAAATAATATTTATACTTGTAGCCAGAAGGTTTTGTTTAAACAGACATAAAGTTATGCACACCAAATCAGCAATTTCTAAATGCAATATTTCCATCTGCAAACTTGTACCAAAACATAGGGGCATGACAGTTACAAACACTGAAGCCAACATATGATTAAGAACTGACAACACCAAAGGTTACAATTGCAGACTCTAACATATAATCCTGAACATGTCCGAAGACCTTGCTGTAATTGAAAACAGGCTTACCATAGCCATAGCCGCCAGCTTGCTGACCATCAGCCTGACCTTGTTGACCATAGCCTGAAACAATGATAAAACATTACACATTGAAGAGAGACAATCAATCTTTATACCACAACATGACACCCAGGACAACACATCCATGAACAGGAACCTGTTGGTAACCAGAATCCAACGTGACAAAAGGAAACACGCCATCCGCAGTGACACTACATTCAGCTATCTATAAACAGAAAAAACACCTCAACCAAGAAAGGCCAAAATTTTTCTTTTAACCCACTGCTCCAGCAGAAATAACATGGGTGGGAAAAAATGATTGATTGATAGTACATTGCTTAACATCCCGACAGCAACAAGGCTTTCTCAGGACGTGCCTGCACTGCTTGTGAAAAAAAAACTAAACAGAAAATTGAATGTATGTCGCCAGCCGCTCCAATACTTTAAATAAACCTACGATATGGGGCCTAAATAAAGCTAAGACCATTTAGCAACACACATCCAATATCAAGAGCTACAGGCAGCGCAGACAATAGGGAGAGTTTAAAATAGGAAAATACAGGTGAATGGACCAAGGGTAGACAGAAACACATGCCCCAGAATAGAGAGGAAAACCCACCCTGTGGGGCTGACCAGGGTGACCCTGGGAACTAAAAAGTAGTTGACCCCACCCAAGTCCCCCAGGGTGGGGAGTGGGAAAAAAATGAGACTAAAAACGGACCTTGGACTATAATCTATGGCCAACGAGAGAAAAATTCTCACGAGTCCCTGCAGATACAGGGGCTCGTGAGAATGTATGCCTTTTGCAGATGGAAGGCCTGGTCTATCTGAAGCAGATTTCTGAGATTATGCAAAAGCTGAATCAAGGACCAAAGACTGTCACCTAGACATTAAAAACAACGCACAGCCTCTGAGGCCCTCTGTCTGCAAAGTCTCAAATACCCCTTCCAAAATGAAGGGCCTGGGTTGGATGCGAGACTGAATATCCCTCTTGCGAGTATCCACTGGACTCTGGCGTCCAAAGCTATTAGCAATGGTCATCAGCTATTGCCTTCAGCATGTCAAGTGCATCAAATGTCCTAAATGGTTTTTCTTTTGGCATTCCTGGGCTGATCAACAAAAATAATGCCGTTTCTGAAAGACAAACTTGGCAAGAAAACAAATGAGCATTTAGTGGGATACACGAACACGCAAGTTGGCTATTACCTTGTTGTCCGTATTGTCCATACCCGCCATATCCCATTCCCTGTTGGCCTCCCTGACCTGAGAAAGATAACAACCAACTAAGTAAATATGGCATACACCATTTGCTCTACACGACAGTCCTGTACTGCACTCCACGTTTATTCTGTATGTATAAAATTACACTTGTACCATAAAACTGTCAGTTCTAGATAATTCCTGATAGAACCCGGCCAAGACATTTCTCCAGGCAAATCCGTTGCCCTTACCTTGGCCTTGCTGTCCATAGCCACTGTAGCCACCATAGCCCATTCCCTGACCTCCCTGGCCTACAAAAACACAAACAGCAAAAATATGCAGTACGAGCCTGTCGCTCCTTCAATAAAGGTCATAATATTAATTCAGAAAATTAGTTATATGGTTTCGTTTCTGTAGAATATGTATAAACGGTCTAATACTAGACAGGACAATTCCCTCGATTGCATGCTAATACTAATGGTGCAGATCACTGGCAGCAGATAGATGTGATTCAGTGAGTTACTGCAGATCCATTTTCAACAGCGATTCATTAACTACCCAAAGCATGCTACATGCAACAGAACTGAAAACACACCCAAAATTCCTGAAATGACTATTAAGGGCTAGAGTAACATGAACCCATCAAACAACACATCAAAGTAGAGGATTCGGGATGGAGAACCAGATCTACTGAACCAGATCTACTAAATTAAGTACAATGCCGACGGCTGCAGAACAAATTAACAGAACAAAATACCAAAGCCAAGATCAAGCAAACATAATAATGATAAAAAAAGCAACAAATTAAGGGAAAGAGTTCAAGCAATCAACGACAAACCACAACAATAGTGCCAGAAAAAAGTATTGCTGTAATCGTCGCCAAAAAAAAAAAAAAAAAACCAAACCTGGGAAAGCAAAACAAGCTGCTAGAGACAGCTATGAAAGATAAAAA
This sequence comes from Semisulcospira habei, assembly GCA_036245525.1. Taxonomy (NCBI): domain Eukaryota; kingdom Metazoa; phylum Mollusca; class Gastropoda; family Semisulcospiridae; genus Semisulcospira; species Semisulcospira habei. Next base: position 30,759,359 of record BTPG01000001.1, on the reverse strand, counting down.
CCTGTGGCGATTGATGGCACCTGCCCCTCGGATTTACTACTGATGCCATCACCACTGCCCACCACTGCCCTAGCCGTCTGGTCGTTGTTCATGTTAGCATTGTTGCCGGGACCCATCAGCCCCATGCCCCCACCAAACGCGCCAGGAGGCATGCCCATCATTCCTGTTGCCAGTAGGCAATCAGCGTCATGGTATGAGTCTTCAAAGCTTAAACCTTACTTTGCCTACAATATAGGACATTGTACTATATAATCCTTCAAAGTGTCCAGAACGATGTTAAATGTTGTGTTTAACCATATTGCACGTGCAGACATTTGGAGAAAAGGCCGAGCTACAAATACTACTGCAAGACAATGTTGACAGCCTACAATCTACAAGCATGCAAAGAGTACACAGACTGCAGTAAAGCAATACAGCACCTAGAATCTTGTCCATCAACAGCACAGGCATATTTATATAGCAATACAGTAAATTTTAGACCGCATCAAACTTACAAATACAATGCTCATTTCAACAGAATGTGGTTGGTTGAACATTGCTGAACGCTTTGACAGCAACAAAGACTTCCAACAAAATGTGAAACAATACTCATTCCACAGAACACGAAACAATTATAGGACTTATTACATTTCTAGTCTGTGTAGATTCCAACCTGCAAAAGTGCAGATTTTCATGAGCCCTTACAGTTGCAGTAGTCATGAAGATCTTTGCTACTTGCGAGCTGGGACCAGCACAAATTACAAACTTAACGTAGAAGAACATAAAACAACTCACCTTCGCCTTGTGGCCCCCAGCCATTAGAGTAGCCGCCCTGACCCCAGCCTTGCTGGCCATAGCCCTGGTTGCCCCATCCCTGGTTTCCCCATCCTTGGTTGCCCCACCCCTGCTGGCCACCCCAGCCCTGGTCCTGCCCGCCACCATATCCGCCGCCGCCTCCGCCACCACCACCCCCACGTCCACCCCCTCGGCCGGCACCACCTCCACCACGACCACCTGCACCGCGAGGTTCTGCTTTCTTGCACTCAACCTGAAGAAGATTTTAAACAGTCAGGTACACTATGGCAGAAAAATCAAAATTTGATTGTACAAGAATTGAATATGCCACTCCCTTGTGCAGGTAGCTACAGAACCAGAGACTGCATACACAAGGGGCTTATTTCCTAAGCACACAACACAATGAGCTTTTACTCTTGAATTTTGACCCCGCCCACAGGCTTGTGCAACCAAATACGAACTGTGCTAGTCCATTTTCCCTTGAAACACGGGTCATGTTTTGACTAAACAATGGGATGTAAACTTACAACTATAAATACAAATTGGATGAAGATTTTGTCTTTCTTGTTTTCATTATCACTTTCTCTACAAATGTGATCTGCATAAAGCTTTCATGTTTATCTGTATCACTAACAATGTGCACTCTGGAAAAATGGACTGTAATGTACTAAACAAGCTAGTATTACTTGTCACAAAGGAACAGTTTTTTCACAAGTCAGCAATTCTTCTATATGGTCAAGAGTACGACTAGGCGTCGAGTGCCGGTTTCGCTACCTGACAAAACGAAGCCTTCAAACTCAAAATCGGGCATGCATCTCACACAACCATATCTCAACTGGTTAGAAATTGAACATACCTTCTAATCCTGTGTCATTTTTGCATACATCCGATGGGATAAAAGAGTTATGGGTCATTCTCTGGATAAGGATACCAGTTGGGGTGCCTATTTTTGGGGCTTTATTGTTTGACAAGTATTGCTTAGTTTTTCATGATAATTATACATATCTGCTTGGTATTGTCTTAAAAAATCAAAGGTCTGAATTGACTTTGAAAAAAAAAGCGGAAATTAAAAAGGCGCAAGAAATTATACACGGAAACAATAGTAGTAGTATAGTAAATAGTTTGAGGAGCGGAAAATCGGCGAGATTACCGAGCAAATCCTCGAAACGGCGGAACAATTCAGACCTTTGAAAAATTAGTTTTTGTGCTAGAACGATTTTACCAGTGAAAATGTCGCAAATCACGGTCGCCATTTTGTGACATAGTTTAGCTATGCTCACAAGGAACATGCCTCGCGCTGGGACCATACGGCGTTGAGGCGCGTCCCCTGGGTGGTGGATAGGGGGTCCCTCGTTGAGAGGGGTGCACCAAATGAAATAAGGTGCCGTGAACCAACATGGTCTAAGGGAAGGTGACCCCGACAGAAAACCCCTGGTCCTCCTAGTAAGGGGGTTGGGCGTGGGGGTAGCTTCCCCACCCTGCAAAAAAGGAAATAGCTACAAAAACGCCGACGAAAAGACTAACAGTAATTCGGAAAATTCCTTTCCTGGAGGAGGAAGGTTCTTCTACTAGAAGACTTATGACGTCCTGTGGTGAAAGCCGGAAGTCTTCGGAAGCCACAGGACCGAGCCGCCTCTCTCTATCCAGGGATACAACCATGGGCACATGGAACGTCAAGACCATGTACCAGAGCGGCAAGGCCGCCCAGATAGCAGCGGAAATGCAAAAGTACAACCTTTCCCTGCTAGGCATCAGTGATCACTAGGCAGGCATTGTCATGGAACCCTCAGGGAAAGAGGAAAAGAGGTAGGCCGAGAAACTCCTGGCGTCGAGACCTCCAAGCAGACATCAAGAGACTGGGAACCACCTGGAGTAGAATCGAAGGAGAAGCACAGGACAGGAGTTGCTGGAGGTCTCTCGTCGACGGCCTATACCCGGGTAGGGGTGACAGGCGTAAGTAAGTAAGTACAAGGAACATGCTTACTCCTTCATAAACCTTCCAAATTTTAGCACTTGATAATTTTTATACAGCATATATCATTCTTCAAATAAGACTTGTTACAGTGTGCTTATAAAGAGGTTTTACAGGAAAATGGGTGAACAAAAATGCAGCCCTCGGTCGTCCCGCATGGTGTCCCAAAATATGATGCAAACAAACTTGACCCAGGATCGACACAGGGCTTTTGTATTCCTCCGCGAGCAAACACATTCAAGCAAAAAAAGTTAACTTCATTGCTTGGTAAACCTTTTAAAGTTTTCAAAAGCGATTTAAGTATCATAATCAGGGCTCGAAATTAGCGGGGGCCCGGGGCCAAAAACCCGCAAAGTTGATTTCGGGCTCGGAAAGTTGAAAAACGAAGGGCCCGCTTGGCCCGCAAAATAATTCGTCTGCTACAGCTAGCTCTACTTGGCAGTTTCGTATTTGGGCCAAGGGAAGCAACCCACACCGGTGCCCTCACTCACAGTAGTATTGTGTTCTTTTTTTTTTTTTTTTTTGTTATTGTATTTTTAGTTTACTTCTGTTAACTCAAGTGCACATAAGTGTAATATGAATAGATGATTGAAAAAAAAAAAAAAAAAAAAAAGGCAAAATCTGTTTGTTTCACTTTAGTTTATCAGGAAGAGTACTGTTAAGTTTAGTTCCCTTTCATGGTTTTGTTTTGAACTTTTGTGCATTGAGGTCAGATTTTTTGTTAGGTTACTCATATTAAAATTTTAATGATGTGTATTGTGCAATACTCAGTCACAAAACTGAAAAGTATTATACAAGAGACTCGCTTGATTTTTTTCTATTTTGTTTAATGGCCATTTCAGGCTCACTAGTCACTGGAATATGTGTGTCACTGAATGTGTGTGTGTGTTTTTTCCCCTTTTTGGTTGGTAATGTTTGAAAGTGAAAGAAAAGGCAAATAAAAATGACATCACTTAGCAAAATTGGAAATTCAATTGTTTTTATTTTAGATTATCAGACAAATTGTACTTTCTACTTATTATATTGTCAATAATTCTTCTGTTTTTTGTTTGCATTATTTTTCAAATTTGGGCCCCGAAAGTTGCTTGTGGGCCCTCAAATTTTTCAATCAAGGGGCCCGGTGGCCCCCAAAGAAAAAAGTTAATTTCTAGCCCTGATAATGATACTTTGTATTTGGCCTATCGATCTGGCATCCACAAAATGTGCAACGACCGAGATGTGCACAGAACTATTTTACTTCGCAAGTTGTGAATGAAACCGGATAACAAATTGTGTCCTTCCGCGGAAAACGCACGCATTGCTGGCTGAATTATATTTAGCTTTCAAAGACTACGCAATCCCATGCTATCGGCGATTTTGGATGTGGTGTCCGCACAGCGCCTTTGTTGTACGACCGAGATATGTCCGCCTTTAGCTTCAATCTTTGCAGCGATCTACGTTTAGTTGCATGTGAATTAAACTGCTTTTCTGGAGATATTATGTAGCTTTTGTATTGCATATTCTTCTGTAAGAGTAGCCTTAAGAACACTCTGAGCAATGTGTTTGTGGGGAAATTGGCTAGAAATTTAAAGTTCAGGTTTTTTTTATTGTTTATTTTAATTTTTTATAAACTAAGTTGGCACTGAGACACCCCAAGAGCATCAGTAATAAAGAATTATGCCTCTAGTTGTTTTCTGAGAAGCAGAAACTTTTAGATGGACGAACTCAAGACAATGTTGTGTGTGGCCAAAATGTAACCAAACTAAGGTAAATACGGTAAAATTCTTTTTTTTTCAACATAGCAGTGTGTGTGTTGATTACTGAAAGATTATTTAGGCGTCAAATGATGGTATTGATGGATGATTTTGAGTGGAATGGGACTCGCATTGGCGTCCATCCAACAACCGAGACTGTACAATTTGCAAAATAAATTCATACAAAATGCTAACATCACTAGTTTTTTTTAAAAATATTTTGCTTTGCATGTACATTAACTAGAAGGATCATTCTTTCATTTGCATAAACAGTTTGTTAAAAAATGCAAAATTGAATTTTTACTTTGAATGTCACACAAGTGGTATCCTTTTCCAGAGAATGACCCTTATTGTTTTGTGCGATCGAGCGGCGGAAGCCAAAATTTCGAAACGTGACATCACTCACGCGTGTTCGCTTTCAGATAAAAAAATTCCGGGGAATGAAATAGAATTTTGAAACCAAGTATAGGCATATAGAGAGCCAATGCAAGTTACTATTTTGTTACCATATCGTCGAGTTTTACACATGTCTAAGTTTAAGTAGTTTGAGGGCAAGTAAGAATTAACATAACCCGTGTCATCAATTTCACACGTGCAAATCTCGCTGTGAACCGGAACACAAAAAACGTACCGTGAGGCACCTAATTAACATATCCTAGACAACATTACTCTTCATTCTGATTACCATAAACAAATTCAAAATCCTTTTGAGAATTGAAAGAAGGCTGCGTTTTAAACTTCAACCCAAAAGTTGTAAATTTTGTGTTACGTTCAATCACGGGTAAAAAATCTCGCAATCAACTCGTGATTTTCTGGAATCGGCCATTTTGAGATTTGCATTTGGTCAGTCCTACGTACCTCATACCTACAGGTGACATAAATGGAGCAGGGAAGCGACAAAGTTGAAGGTAAGTTTTGGTTGTAAATGGTTATGTTCATGGAAAATTGACTGAGCACAATAAATGTTAAAAAAAAAAGCCATGTAAGTGTACTATTTTTCTAATTACTTCAAATGAATGTTGATGCAAACAAATGTAAAATCAATCGGCTCAATGACCGCGTGTTTTGAACAAAGGAAGAAAACATTACTCGATGAAATTTGCCCCCATCCGACGATGACGGTTTAGTTTTGGTTGCAACAGTTATGTTCAAGTTTCTGAATGCGATATGCAATATTTTAAATGATAAAACAGAACAAGTAATGTATGTTCAGATTAGGTTTGTAGCGCAGCAACACTTTGAAACAAAATTAATAATTATTACCTTTTACCGTCACCTTGCCGTTGTGTCTGCTTGTACATAACTTTACACATGGTTGAAGGTTGTCGGAATTGCGTTCAGGCAATTACAGTGTTATTTTCAAAGATTAAAAAGAACACTACGTATCACACATTTTCGTCGATTCAGTATTGTTGTCTTTATCCTTCCTGATATAAAAAAAATAGAGTAAATGTCTTTTGCTGCTGCCGTTTGATTGTTCATAACGTTGCACAGTTTGGCTAGGTAAATCTTTATGTAAAGATATGTTCAAACCATGAGTTTTGCATATTGCGGGAATGTCATACATTTTTTTAACCAATTTTTGTTGGTAGGAAGAGATTTTGTGCTAATTTGATTTATACTGCGGGTCATAGATTATGAGTTGCTGAATTATAGCGTTTGTACACACCGTGCAAAAGGAAACAAACATAGCACCGTCAATCAAAAAATGGTCATTTTTCTTATCTTAAGATGTGATAATGTTCCCATTGTCTTTATGTACTTTATATTGTTTCTTTATTATGTCACATAAGATTAAGTAAGAATAACCCTGTTCTGGCAGTATTGGACTGACCATAACATGACGTAACACTTAGGGTGGTTGGGTTGGAAAGTTCTGTTACACTGTGCTTCATGCTATTTTTGTATGGTTTAGTCTTCTATGATAAGTACAGATAGTCTGTGCATTTTTAAAAAAACTTTTCTGCACCCAAGAAATGACAATTTTTAAGAAATGCCTTGAACATAACTTGACAACAATTATGTTGTCAAGTTACGTACAGTTAAAACAGTGCTCAGCTAATATTTTGTCCATTGCAATGAATGTACAAACTATTATTCTAGATAGATGACTGAACATAACTTGACAAACTAGACTGACATGTAAAGTGTAAAGTTATGTTCATTACTGTAGCACAATTCCTAGTATACGGTCTTTTGAATGCCAACTTTGCTACTTGTTATCAAAATACAGCTTGGGTACTAAAATATAAATTGTTAAACCTAGAATATACATTTTTCTGTTTTAAATAGTTTGTACATAACATGACATCATGTGTTGTCAAGTTATGTTCAACCAGAGTTATGTTTGGTTCACATATTGTCTTTCAAGTTGCAGTCTGATCATGCTTTTTACTCTTTGTTGTGCTGGCCAAGCTTGATAGCTGCCATGATATATCACAATTTAATAATAACCAGCCATTTTAGTACAAAATAACCAGACATATTAGGCTGATGCTAATAAAAACAAATCGCAAACATGGGCACAAATTGAAATTATTTGACCCTCTCTGTTTCAGTTCTTCGGGATTTGTTCCTGAATCGAAAGTTTCCGAGGCTAAAGGGTCTTTCCCAGCAGTGAAAGCACCCAGAAAATGGATGCTAAACACGTGTCGTGGTGCAGTACCCTGGTGAGCAAGATTATGTCAGCATACTTGTGCTTACGAATGATAGCAGCCAGGAATCGTTTTTAAGTATTTGAAACCAGAAAAATGTGGATTTTGAACATGTTTTAGCTCCATTTAAGTTTGAGATGGAGACATTAAAAAATTATAAAAGGCTGTAAGGTAAGTGGGACTGGTCGTCACTGGCCAATAAAGAAAAGGAGTTTGAAGTTTCCTTAGGAAACTTAACCAGCAGGAAGCTTGTTATGGGTTGCTTCAAGAAAGCGCTGTGATTATGCAACATAAATAAAGCAGTCTCTTTTTTCGGTTTCAGGAGTGATTGTCGGTGTAGATCCTCTGAGGGTCAAATTCCTCAAGCCTCACCAGACAAAAACAGACTATTTGTTTACCCTGAAATAGATGACATCCAAAAAGTAGGGGATGATTGTAGCGTCAGCTGTAGATTTCCTGCCACTCTCCAACAGTGCACGCGAGTGGAGAGTGGTTGGGTTTGATCAATTTTAATTTGTTTCTGCCATGTTTAGCTCAAGTATGAAGCTAACTAAAGTGAGTACTTTCTGTGCCAGTGGTCTGCTGAAAACCATCGGTAGTGGTAAACTTGGGTCAATTGGTGCTAGATTATATTTGTTTGAAAGTGGTACAGAAAAGGGTTTCTTTGCAGAGGTATTTGGGCAAAAGGTAGGCTCCGATGTCACACAGCCCATAGCAAACATGAGCAATGGCTAACGTCAGTTTTCAAGAGTGTTAAATGTATTGTGTTCTAAAATGTATTGAAAGTTTAAACTTTTTTTCAGTTGGTGCTTTCTCACATTGTGCAGAGATTTGAACCCCATGTAGTAAAGTTACAATATGTATTTGCTGATTTCATTACTCGTTTAGACACAGTTTTGGGATAAATAAGTGTATTTGTTAAAAAACACATCACTTGAGTAGTGTTTTATTTTGGATTTATGCATGTTAGTTAAAGAGCCTCAAGTTTGTTCGTCACGGTGTAAAGTTATGTTCAAGCATTGTGTGTTTCTCGTTTTTAGCCTTCATTTCATTCTAGGTTGTGAATGGTGTATTTTTCCTAAATTATTCTGTAATCTACAGGAGTTTAGTACACAATAAAGGGAAAACATACCATCTTAATTGACTTTCTTTGCTGCGTTAAGGATTTCAACATTTTTGTTCATAAGCAAATTGTCCAATTTTTTTAAAAGTTTATAGCTGTGTTCACACTTATCTCAATTAGGATAGTTTAGAATCTATCAATGTGCAATTGAAATTGTATGTTTAATACCACACACAATTGTTTTAATATAATTTATGCATTTTTCTTGCATAAATGTACAAAACAATTTCAGTGTTGCACCATTGTGTATCTATTCACCCCATCAAACTTTCTTTTAAGTTTAAGCATAGCCTAGTAAGGAAAGAAGATAATTTTATACAGCATGTATCTACTTTGTGAAAGCTAGAAAATGTGTTTTATAAATGTGTGATGGTGTAAATGTTATGTACAAACCACAACGGTTTTTCGCCAATTACACCCAAACGACTGCTCATGGGGAAATTGTTTTTGGGGAGCATGTTACTTATGACTAAACACATCACAATGATGCAAAATGATGCTAATGTGTTGAGACCCATGTCACACTCTTTGGACACCCAGTCGTACTCTTGACCATATTTCAAACTAGCATTGATGTGCTGTCACTATGGCTCGAAACCTCTTCAGATAAAAGTATAATTTTACTTAAAACACACACATCCCACTCGATCATACCCATAGTACTTGTACAGCAATTAAACAACAAAAAAAAAGTTTAGTTTCATGCAGCAAAATTTTCATTGTTTCAGTATCCTACAGTGGACACACACTGAAGAGGTTTCTATAAGGAAAGTGTTAAAGAATCCATGGTGTGTTGATAACTTTTCAATCAGACTTGGGAAGACTGGGGGGGGGGGGGGGGGGGGGGGGGGGGTTGGAAGTTGGGGGGGTTGGAAGTTGCCCACTAAAATATACGGATCTACATCAACATCAGAATAACCATCCAAAAATAATGAATTACTAAACTCTAGTTATCAACACACAAATGTGCATTAAAGCAAATACAAGTATGTAATTTAGCTACTAAGGTTAAATCTGCTCTGGTAAAACCAAGACCAAGCTTAACAGTACTACAAACAAGCATAGATTTTTGTAATGTCAGTAGGACAGTTTAAAAGCATTGTACAGTTGAAGGTGTTGGTACTGGAAATGAACTACACAGGTATGAATTACACTATTAAACTTTAACCTCTTGGCCCATACAGCCACTGGTACTGTGAACAGTAGCGGTGGTGACATGCACAATAGGGTTAAGGAGAAGAGATAGCAGCTGCTGAACGTAAATGCTTAAGTCTTCTTGATTGTGGTTCCTTGCTGCATCAGTGTGATTTTCAGGTTGGGGAAAACCCGGACTTGGTCTAGGTTTAAGTAAATGTAATCAGTTTGTGTAGTGCATCACACATTTTGTAATGAATAAATATGTAACAATGGAGAACAATAACAAACAAAAGCAGTCATAACAATATTTACGGAGAGCAGTAGAGCCACAAAGGGGATGTAAGTCAAACTTATTTACACCAGTAAACTTGCAGCATAAAGTCTAATTACTGATCTAATTAATGAAATACTGGTAACAATGTAATCACTGATAAGTACCAGCATAAAGAATAACCATAGTAACCAATTCTGATAATTAAGCTTAGTACTGACACATTACAAAACCAAACACTGGTACTAAACAACCAGTAACTTTTAGGACATAATTTAATGGTCAGTTTGTTGAAACTGACCAAATAATTACAGCAATAAACTAGAATTAAAAGTAACCGTGACATCAACGGTGTAATTAACTAATTACAACTTAATCCATACATGATATGGCAAAAACTATGAGATGAGAACGGCGCCGCTGCATTCCGCGAGTGAGATAATTTGACGCTAGCATTCCCCTTGTGGTGTCTCCAATAGCTGGAATTTTTAAGCCCCACACGAGGAGAGGCAAAACGCAGACATGTGAAAAAAGTAACCTGTTTTCCATTGACGTCCACATAATGTTCCGCACAAGCCTGTTCTACGCTGTCCTCATTGTCGAAAGTCAAAAAACCAAACCCTACAGCCAATGAAAATGCATCAAAATAAAATTAAGTAAAGCAAACAATCACACAGCATGTAACATTTCCCTTCAATCAATTAAAAGTGTATATTCAATGGACTGTACAGAACAAGAGCACACCTGAACCTGAAATAAAGGCCATGATTAACACACAGACATGATGGAGGAGAAGGAGTGGGGAAGAATATACCTGGGAGAACCAACTGCAGCCTCTCATGATCTTACAGCAGAATCATCTTCAAAGTCACCCCATGTAACACTATCCCAAGTGAAAAAAGAGATGAAAGCTATCCACCGAGACAAAGCAGTGCACCATCCACACTGTGTGCAGTCCTGAAGAATCCGAGCTGCTGATATAACGCACATCACTACCTTGGGTTTACATTCTATCCAGAAAAAGCTAGTCTCTCCTCAATTTCATGAAACAGTTTTCAGCCTTAGTTGCAGCACTTCCTAATGAACACATCCATTTCTCTGCTTGCTAATCATCACATCTGTTTGTCTAAAGAAGCATCAACATATTAAAACACAACCACTAGTAATACATCCACTGTTTCATAAGTAGTTATCCCATTTTACAATTCACATCCAGTTTTGATGAGTAGGCATCCAAAGCAGGAATGGTACGATGCACCTCCAGAAGTGTAAAGAACTTTGTGCCTCCGTCGTGAGGGCTCTGAATTTAAAGTCTTCCACTGATCCGGGGCATCCTTGTGTCCACACAGCATCCAAAATGTGAGGATCACACCAAGTCACTTGCCCTCTGTGCCAGCTCAGATTCCTTTCCCTGTCCATGGTCTGCCTTCCATACTCTGCCATGTTGTCTCCAGGCAAACACGTAACTCTTAAATTAACTGGTAATTACAGAAACTATTCTTAACAGGATTACATTATTTGGTATGTAATAGAGGCAAGTTCTAAACGTTTTCTTAAGCATCAATGTTCCCCAAATTCCACGTAACACACACAAACATGGGTACAAACGTACAACACACACACACTAGAGCAACAATCACCACAAAAACATGCCATTGAAAATTTGACGATGCAACTGTTGCCAAGATCATGACATACTGATCAAACACAGTAAAAAAAGCATCATTTTACAAAGTGACACATTACATTTTCAGACACTTTTAACTTAAACTAAATTACTAAAATCCAGTTTAAAAAAAATAACACATCACAAAGTATATAAGCAAATCCTTAAGACATGTTAAGAACTAACCCTTCGCCCTTCATAACAGTCCAACTTATCCATGAATTAGACCTTAGCCAACCCACCCAATAAAATTCAACATACCTCTTGATCTGCTCTTTTCATGATCATACATGATTACCACCTCTGTCACCTGGAAAAAAGTATTTCCATCTGAATTTTTTATCTACAAGCAAAATCAAGAGTCTTCTCAACAGCACATAAACATGCCTGGTATGAATTTGATCAAGTATGTGACAATGGCAGGAGTAAAATGGAGTTAAATATCCACGCTACCCAAGAAGCCTCTTCAAACTGTGACCATGTAAGCAGAAGACCCTCTGACAATATTGACCCAAGGATTTGCTTGCTGGCAAGAGGTATTGTTTCTCATGAGTCCTGGCAGCATGCAGGGGCTTCAATAAATGTACACCAACTATTGTTTCCTATTTTTTTTAAAAATCATGTCTCATGTGCACATCTGGACTCACATTTCCAAAGCGTGAAAAGCTTTCCCTGATGACATCCTCCCCTGCATTGTTGGGAAGGCCACCAATGAAGATCTTTGTGGTGCGTCCAGTCATGCCACCACCACCACCTCCTCCACCACCACCGCCGCCGCCGCCACCACCACCACCACGCCCTCCCTGTGGCTGCAAGTGTAAATATCCCATATGAAAATTATGTAATAAAATGTGATTTGTGAATTAAATGTGCAAAGAGAAAAAAATGCAGTTCAGAGAGCTGGTTTTCTAACAAGCTCAGTGCAAGCAAGTAAAATACAATATTTTGCACTTTTAAACTCCATGGCAGTACACTCTGTGACAGCCCTCTAACACTCTCGCCTTGCAGGCTGTGAACAGTTTCAAGTCCAAAATTATGTTTAACGCAAAGAAATTTGTTGTGTACCCCAAAATTTGTGTTAAGATTCAAATGTACAGAGATATGAAGCATAGCTATACTCACCCTTGGATTTGATCCTCTGGCATTGCAAGCCTTTGCATCAACCTGAAAACAAAGAAGAAGAAAAAAAGGTAAGTCTTATGGTGCACACTAAATTTCCCCTAATTTTATGGTGCACACTAAATTTCCCCTAATACCAAGGTCACAAGTTCCCCTAAACTAGTGTGCTCTTCCATGCGAGATGCCAGAATGCAGAGTGGGCTGTGGGCAAGACAGTGCCTCACTATAGATGATCAAGAAAACTGTACAGAAACATTTCAATAATATTGCCACATATTAGCATAGTTTTCATAAATAAGATGCATCTACTGTTAAATAATAAGTACCGTTAAGTAATAAGTAAAGGGATGGCTTCTACACCAACAAAATCCACATTTTCTCAAGTTTAATCAGTTTTCACACATCTGTCAAACCACCTTGACCTTTGCCACGAGTCGATTAAATTAGTATACACAGGAAAGTCTTATTATCATCAGCTACATTTGTGCCAAATTGGATTGAAAACTTTTCAAAACTGTTGACAATTCTATCAAAAATTGGCTTTTTACACACATCTGCCAACATCTTGTGACCCTTGACCTTTCTGAGGGCTCGTCCAAATTAGTATGATTAGATAGGTCTTACCATCAGCTATCTCTGATAGTGCCAAGATTGGGTTTAAAGTTGTGATTAGCATTTGAGAAAAAACATCTTTTGTCAAAATATGACAATTTTTCATGTATTTCTTGAGCTCTTGACCTTTACGAGGGATCAACCAAATTAGTATGCATAGAAAGGTCTTACCATCAGGCATCTCTGTACCAAGATTGGGTTTGTAAAGTCATGAATAATATATGACAAAAAAATTATGTAAAAAAAAAAGAAGCTATTTTTTACCTATTTCTTGATCCTAATGACCATGACCTTTGTGAGAGGTTACTCAAATTGATATGTTTAGAAAGGTCTTGCCACAAGGTATCCTTGAGCCAGATTTGAAGACCGTGGCTATTATAGTCTCCGAAAAATGTCAACTTAAAGTTTACCCAGGACGACAGCTGACGGACAACGGCGACCAGGCGACAACTGGCCCAGAACATACTCACTTTTGCTTCGCACTCGGGCCAAAAACAGGTCTTATTTCAAATACTGTATGACCAGGACGCAGTCGTCCACAGTCCCTTCTCTACCCCAGATAAAGGCCAGACATGGTACCCCAAAGTCATTTTAAGTGTTCCTTAGTGTTTATGGGTTGAGTGGATTTTTGGGTTGTTTTAACCCCTTAGAACCCGGACACAACCATAAAATATCCCAAAATACCTTTTATTTGCTGTAAAAAATAATGTGAAGCACTTGATCAATTTTTCAAGCGTTCGCGACGTCTTTTGCTCAAAAACACCCGACTACACCGCTTTGCGAGTGACTAACGCCGCCAGGTTTGGGTCCATTCAAACCGGTTCCGTCTCTACTTTCCCATCCACAAACCAGTTGGAGGCTACAAAGGCTCTATAAATAGCTATTGGCGCGAAACTGACATCACAAACGACCGGAGTTTTTCTTGTACGGACGCTATGCTGAGATAATACTATTTTGCAAAACCAACCAATGAGCAGAGCGCGCCGAGTGTTCCGGGCGACTTCGGGTTTTTCTGGCCAGGCTCCATTACGCATGGCGTACAACTCGATCAAAATACGAGAATCGCTAGTTCAGATCACGCATTTTCTACATTTGTGACCCGCCACCACAAAATGAGTCGTAAGTCACTTTTTGGACATTTTGAGATATTGATATCAGCAGAAAATAGAAAGAAAACCCTTTTCAATGGTGCCAATAACATGTGAATCAGACGATTGGTCACTGAGTTATGGTTTATAGAAACTGGGGACCCCACACATGTACCCGACCACGCCACCCGACAATTTTCTAAATGAGTCTAAAATCACTTTTTGGACATATTGAGATCAGCAGAAACTAGAAAGAAAACCCTTTTTAATGGTGCGAATAACATGTGAATCCGACGATTGGTCACCGAGTTATGGTTTTTAGAAACTGGGGACCCCGCACATGTATCCGACTATGCCACCCGACAATTTTCACAAATAGCGGGAAATCGGGTCAGGGACATTACGACTCATTTCGTGGTGGCGGGTCACATTTTACATCCCTTCAGCAGTTATTTCATAAAGTGCATCAGTTGTAATCGTTGGAAATGTCTCCAACGGCTTCGAAGAAGTTGTGTGGTGCTCAGCTAGCAGCTGCGAGGTTGAACAGACGAAGACAGATGTGTTCGAGCAGACGAACCCGAGTGAAGAGAGAGAACGTAAAACATTCCTAAGCCTCATAATGTAACTGCCGATGGGACGGTGGTGAAATCCACAACACCTAAGAAACTTTAATTGATGAAAGATGCTCGCGACGTCAGCATTGGTCAGTAAACGATTAAAAAAAAAATATTGGTTTTACACATCGCTCAGGTGTATCTGAAATGGCAAAGTACAGCAGACACTTTGTGCACCGACAGGTTCCTTTGACATTTTACCTGCAGAAACTTCATTAGTGTGCATATATATATCCAAGACTGAGAAAACTTTTGCTTTTCATTTTCTCATGCGAAATGTTTATACTGCATAATTCGCATATTGATGACTATAAAGCTGAATTATGACAAAGTAAAGGTTGATGTTTACCTTATTCTCTGTTTTTCTCATTTTCACTTTTTTTCATCTTTTATTGAATAGATCTCATAAACCTGAATAGGCACAACATTCAAACTTTGCAGTTATAATTGTTATTCACTTTGCTGCATTTTGTCAGAAGGATTTTGTGATTGCACAAGGGGAAAAAAAGTTGTGGCTATTCAATGCCCCAAAATCGACATTTTCCCTCTTCCAGCTCATGTAGCGTATTTCATCGTAAACTTTCCCCCCGGCCCCCCCAACAGCTTCAGAATAAAATCCTTCTGACAAAATTTATCGTTTTGACAAAGAATCACCAGAAAAAAGAAATTTGTTTCTAAGTTTGGTAGTGTTTGAGATCTATTGCTTTGAATTTGTACTAAAATGTGTATACGGTGGCCATCTTGGTTGGTTTCCAGGGCACCGGGGAGTCGTACACACCCAAAAACCACTTTTTTGGTCTCAGTTCACCAAACCCTATCAAAATACATTAACAGTTTAAAACAGATTCTAGACAGACAAAAGCTCATATTTGGGGTGTAGTGTCTGGCCTTAAATTTTGCCACGCATTACTTGCTATTCACAACAAAACAGTATCTGCGAAGTGTAACAGCTATCCAAGTCTCATCTTGGCTCAAAGTCAAATAATCTAGCGGGCTTTCTCACGCTGCTTGGGAACTCACAACCAGCCAACATCATCCCACACAAATATAAACATAAATAATGCTCCCCTTGTTACCAAAAGACAGTACAGAAACATGTTGCAACATTAATAAAAAGATTTAGTACAGAAATGTTCTATTACAACATAAGATATAGTATAGAATAGATACAATACAACATATAGTACAGAGACGTTTTATGACAACATAAACAAAAACAAATATGCATTTACACTCATGATTGCACTTCTGCCAAACTTACTGTTCTGCCATCGATAGAATGGCTTTTTGACGACAAGATAACCTCAACTGTGGCGGGGTCCTTAAACGTGACAAAACCAAATCCCCTGGACTTGCCAGTCTGTGGATTCTTCATCACAATGCAGTCTGTAATCTCTCCAAACTGACTGAAGTAACCCTGCAGTGAATCTGAAACAACACATACAATATAACCTCATTTGAACGGTCACGTGCCATTTCCCGTCACTTTCACCATGTACGAAAGATGTTTACTACCAAGTACCATGATCACCTGCAGAACGCGATGAACGGCAGAAATAATTGAATTTACAGTCACGCCAAACTTCAGCGGCAAAGCTGTCACGCGCGATGGGTAAACGACATCTTGCTCAACACCTAGCTGCCCGCCAAACACAGAGACAAAGGCCAGACGTTGTGTCATTATGCCACGACGGATGTCCTTAGCTAGGCAGCGGTGTGAAATGTTGCACTGTTCCACCAACTGCAGTCATGCAATGACCAAAATTTAACTAACCTTTCTTTTACCCCCTGTGCCGACTTGGCAAAAACTCTAATGCTCCCCAGCAGATGAAAGATGTTGCATTGACATAACATGCCATAGAGTTATGTTCACAAGGAATAGCTCCGACATCTTGTTTTGCAGTCACTAAAATTTTATAGGTCCTCAAATTCACATTGTACAGATTTATCTGGTCATCTTATCTACTTTATTGCAGGACAGCTAAAGAAACAAAACTGGTGTTTGTTTCATAACTGCACACAGTGCATGAGATGTACTGATGGTGTAAAGTTATGTACAAACAAAAACAAAAAAGAAAGATGTTTATGCCAGAATGCGCCACATGCTTTATTATTATTAAAAAGTTAAACGGCAGGGCTTCCGTTTTAGTGCGTCTATGATGCATTAAAACTGAAAATCACGTACTGAAAATGTAACTAAGGGGTAGTCAGACCAAAGACAATACATTATAAGACAAATCACTTGCCCCAAGAGTGCGAGGACGTGCTTTAGAGATTTTTCCCTTGTAATCGTGTTGACTCATGACTGACCAAATGAGCAAGGGTCTGACTTTTGCAGCGCAATTTCTTGTTCGAACGCTCGCTACAAGCAAAGTTTCACCGGCATATCATTTTTCCTTATTCCCCCCCAAGGAAGAAACAAGGTAAGCCGATTACTCTGTGGTCTTATCTTAATTCGCATAAATTTTCGATTCTGCATTAGAGTCGCCAGGGCGATACTCAGGCATAGGTCCCTTGTGTAATATGTACCTTTGGGTTTAAATCTGGGAGAGTGGAAAACTGATCCAACTGCAAACAGACCCTAGCCGTCTCTCCACGCCGAGAATTCCGAGAGATGTCAGTGGAAAAGTGGTCTAACGACTATTTAGATCCAGAGTAATTATACGTTTCTAGTAACTTTGTTTTCAAATGTAGAAGGGGGCCAGATGTACATAGACCAGTTTTCCTGTCCCATTGTATCCACTTAATAGTGGACCAAGTCAAGTTAGATCTAGCAGGGTTCATACAGACCTTCAAGAAAAACGTTTAGGGCCTGTTTTAAGAAAAAAATTAGGGCCTGTTTTAACATCTAAAAATAAAAACAAAATGGGGCTATCACGACACACTAAAATACTGAATAAAATAACATTTGGTCAAGAGTACGACTGGGGTGTCCAAATGGTGTGACAAGCACCCTGCATTTTCAAAAGAAAAATAATTTCATATAAATCTGATGTACCTTTGCATACATAAACATTGACACTAAGTAAATTTTTTATGTTATTTGCAGTCTGGTTGTTATTGAACTTTGAAGTTTAAAGTTTGAACGTAACATTTACAATGTCACATTTAACAATTCACAACAAGCACAAGCTGTAAGCAATTTTTGGCATTTGTATGTTTCAAAGTATGTTCTCCATCCAGAATATATGGTATGTCTATAAATAAAGTTTATTAGTGGAAAATGCAACCTTTTATGCCATAAAATAGGTACCGGCAGCCCTATACATAGCACACGGTCATGCACCTGACTTTTGCCCTCCAACCTCTTTGCTTCAAACAGGTCTAGCTCTTTTAATTTAGGCTTCCATGCAATAAACTTAGTATGTATTTGCAGAAAACGTTGCGTTCTTTCGTTTGAGTCCAAGTGTGAGTGTGGATGTTGTACCGTTAGTGAAAAAAACAGTTGTTAAAAATGACCGTTTTCGTCGAAATCGCACGGGTGGCTCGCTTCCCGAAACAAGCTCACTGCAGTCACGTCGTTTCAAATGCTCGCCGGACGTGTACTATAAATAGAACAACGCAATGGTATACGTCACTGGAAAGTACTCGTCGTGAGCTTTGCAATGGTGCCAAATATGAAAGACTTTTTTTTTAAATGACGACTTTTATTGCAATTTGTAACTTTTGAACTCAAAATTTGTCCTCTTGCCGAAATATTATGCATAGCTTGCATAGTATCATTCAAAAGTTCATTCATATTTCTTTTCTAATCGTTTCCGACGAGATTACATGTATGGTACGCGTCCATTGGTTGAAATTCCGAGGTCACCCGTACTCAAATATGCCGAAATTGTGTACGAAAATGGCGACCGCCAGTGCACTGATAATTTCGTCAAAAATCAGCGATGAACTAAATAAGTTCACATCATTATCAATGTAAATGTCTTCTAAATCCATTTTGATACAACGCCAATTTATTTTCATAAGTGTTATGAAGTTTGATTTTATGTAATCGCGTGCAATTTGATCGCTGTGCAAGCTGCTAAATGATGC
Source organism: Semisulcospira habei (assembly GCA_036245525.1). Lineage (NCBI taxonomy): Eukaryota > Metazoa > Mollusca > Gastropoda > Semisulcospiridae > Semisulcospira > Semisulcospira habei. The sequence continues at coordinate 30,740,561 of BTPG01000001.1, read as the reverse complement.
TTCCTCAGCTTAGTAGGCCTCACGAGTGAACGCTGTTTGTACATTTTTTTCTGTTTGGTTTCCGACTGAATATTTATCGCTATTATGCTGAAACGTATTATTTGAGCATTCTAGTTTGCATTATTGTAGCTAAAAGTAAAAAGTAACCAGCCGATATTTGATTATTTTAAAATTAAAATTGGTCACTGGCGATCGGTTTTCAACTTCCGGTAAAGTTATGGTTCTGGGCTATGCGTCGGCTGCTACGCAAAGCAGAAGCGAGTGGTGAGCTACGGGCACATTTCTGAAGGATTAAAGCATTAAATACCATTTTTACTCGTGGTCCGGCAACTGTGACTTAGTAAAAAATACGTAATGGCATTTGTTTTCAATTTCAGGGGATGAGTGTTTTCAGATCCTGTGCAGAATAGCACAAACGGGGAAACCTAACCTATCTGACAGTTAAGAAATGGCTTGGGGGGGGGGGGGGGGGGGGGGGGGTTAAACTAAAACACTGAACGCTGTCATATCAGCGTGTTGTAGGATGTCAAACGAAAGCATTTTGAAAGATATTAACAGAATACTTAAAAATGTTAAAATTGGACAAGAAATGTGAAAGTTGTGTTATTTTGAAATTATTCTTGTTTTTGCCGCAAGCCGATTTTAGCTGGAGAGGCATCTTCGGCTAACTGGCATTCAAAAACCACTATTACCATCACACCCAAAAAAATTGAGCTTACACTGACCAATACTTTAAACAAAATCTCAGATTTTTAGCCAATTTAGAATAGATCTGAAGAAATTGTGGATTGTCAAAGTTTGCTTGCCGTGCAATTTCCCAAAAACAGCCTCGGACGTGACAATTTTTTGCAAAATTCTTTTCCTTATATCTCTGAAACTATTTGAGCTAGACACTTGCTGTTTTTTTGGTTGTTCTTATTTTTGCTTGAACTTTAATAATACCTTCTTTTCTTGATATCATATTTGCAAGGGATTTGTGTATTTTAGGGGCTGCCTGTACCTACATAAAAACTGTCTGAACATAACTTTACACCATAATTTCCAAAAGCCACTAATTTTAAATTCTATTTGGAGAACTAATTTTAAAATGTTATGCTAAATGCACAGAAACAAGTCTCTAATTTAAGTGCAAAAGCCAATTGAAAAAATAATGAAAAGAAAATAATATATATCTATAAAGTTTGCTGGACTGCTTGAACATAACAATTTACGCCCACAATTTGGACGCATACTGTAAACTTCGTAAAGGGTTTCTTTCATCTCTCACCCATGCATCCTCTTCAAAACATTGATATAAATCACACTACACCAGTAGTCTTCAGCAAAAACAGATTAGTAGAGATAAATAAGTGCCTAGACTGTTTGAACGTAACTCAACATTTACACCATTCTGAGTATAAATCTTCAAAACTGGATCATTTGATTTTCCATGTAAGAACCACAAACCTTTCATTATAAAAACAAAGTACATACAAAATTTACAACACGTGTTATGTTCAAGCAGGGTCTTATATTATGGTTAATTATGCAAAAGCAACTCACTCTAGAAAATCACCACTCAATGGTAATTTAGGCCAACACTGCAAACATCTCGTGACAGCAACAGTGATTTTTCATAGTGCAGCATGCTTTTGAAAATCTTAGTTCCATGGAGCATGTGTAAAATGTGTCATGTTTTGTTCTCAAGTTATAATTCGGACTTGGTCGTGATAATGTCCCAAATTCTACTGTGGTCACCCAAAAATCATGTATCACTGGAAACCTTATCCATTTCCCTAAAACATGATGCATGCCTTGGTTTGATCTGACCACTTCTGATAATTTTGTAGCAGGTTTTGTGAGGGAGGGTGTAGATTTTACCACTGGACACCCAGTCTAACTCTTGACCATTTACCAAATGGTGTTCATAGACATTTCTTCTCCAATACAAATCCTTATCCAGCAAGTACTTTTAAATCACATTCTCAGTTTCTGGTATAAATTGTCCTAGTCATTACAAAAGCATAAATTTCTTACACTGGCTGGAGTAAACACATTGTTCTTGCAGCACAGTCAAGGTACATGGAAATCTTAAACTTCTCAATCACAAGACAAAGAAGAAAAAGCATGCTTTGTCTGCCTTGTCCTTGGTCTACAGTCAAACACTTTTTCAGGTGGAGAGGAGAGAACAGTACACTGAATCAGCATACACTCGATATGGAGTTACTTCCCTTGACCGACTAAACTTCGAGATTGATCGGCAATATCAATGGGTTTGATTTTCGCAACCGATTTTCCTTTCTGATTGTTTTCTCCCACTTTTTTTTTTCTGTTGAAAAACTTTTATTTCTCTCAGGCTTTTACGTTTTTAGGGCCTCCAGCCACCCGTTTTCATTTTTAGGGCCTTTTAGGGGCCCCTAATTTTTCTCTTAAAATGTTAGGGCCTTTTAGGGCCCTGTGCGAACCCTGTCTAGTCATTTGCATAGCTGCCAACTTTGGAGAAATAAAAATCCTGACTGGCCGGGGTCCAGGGGCCGCCTAGGCCCCGGCAGGGTGCAGGGGCAGCGCCCCGCTGGGGGGTGCAGAAACGAAAATCAGCATTTTGATGGCAGTTTGGAGGCCTCTCCTTGAAGCAAAATTCAAAATAATAACCAGTTTGTATCCTTTAGTTTGAAGTTATTTACATTCACATCAGCACAAAAAAATCATGGCTGAACAAAATAAATCAATGGAAACGAAAAATCAGCATTTTGAAGGCAGTTTGGAGGCCTCTCCTTGAAGCAAAAATCAAAATAATGACCAGTTTGTATCCTACAGTTTGAAGTTTATTTACATTCACATCAGCACAAAAAAATCATTGCTGAACAAACTAAATCAAGGACAATGGAAACGAAAATCAGCATTTTGAAGGCAGTTTGGAGGCCTCTCTTTGAAACAAAATTCAAAAGTTTATCTACTCTTTTGATGGTGGGCAAGGGTTTGCAGCAGCCTTCAGGGATTGAGATGTTGCTGATTTTGCCTTCAACAGCCGCAAGTCCTCTCTCTCTCTCTCGTCTCTTTCGGTTTGTGTTCCACACTTTCATAATTATTTCACAAGATGCTCTTACTTTTTCATGTATTCCTTCGTTTATTCAATTCATCATTCAGTCTGACCGCCAGACAGTCTTTATTTTTTCTTCATTATACTTCGCTACTTATACTTATACTTGGTGTTTCTTACGTTTTTCATGCAGACTGATGTCTTTTTGGCCGCCGTGACCGATGTTTATGTCCGCCCGGCACATTTTACAAAAGGCAAAGTGTTCCCCCTTTCTCGATTCTTCGATGTAAGGAAAGGAACGCTTGTAGTCTGGATGGAACTTCACCAAACACTTCTGCTTCTTAGGAGGCATGATTTTGTTGAAAATCCAAAATACTCTGTGACCAGTTGTGAAGATCGTTGAGCATGTGCTCGAGGGCAAATTCGAAGGAACCGGAACAAACAGAATGGACGGAATTTGCAGCGCATGCGTAATCAAGACTGGCTGTGGGTCCCCGAAAGCTTAACGGTACAGTATAGTGGTAGGCTCTCAACTACAGGCGCTTGACCCCGCGCGCTACGCCAAAATGCCTCGAATTTTAAAACAAAGCTTGAAAATATGAAAATCGGGAGAAATGTACAAAAAACCGGAGAATCGGGAATTGAAAAAAAAATCGGGAAATTCCCGATAAAATCAGGAGGGTTGGCAGCTATGCATTTGTGCCACACGTGCTTAACCTGGGCGAGGAAAAGTATTTTTTAGGCTACACGGGCCTTTCCCTTTCATTCAAGGCAATACGACCGATAGGGAGAAACCTGTGAGTTTCATGTTCTTAATCGAGTTGAGTCGAGACCAATGTTCCGATCAAAAAGAGAAAAGTACTGGTGAGAAATTAAGCAAAGAAACCTTGAGTTGTAAATTCAGTCATTGCAAAGTTACTTCGCTTTCATTGTCTATCAAGACTTAGAATACAAAAGTATGAAAGGTCACTGTACTGTTCTCACGAACTACGCCTACAGACTACAGTGTTTAGCTGGTGGTGTTTTAGTACTTGTATTTAAGTCTTTAAGATGTCTGGGTGCAGAATTCGCGCAGGGAAGATCTGTTGGGATTTTCATCTGCTGAGCCGCGTTCACGTTCCTGCAGGCTGTGCAGTGCCCATTTTGAAAACAGCCAGCTCACGTGTGTCGACTTTGTTTTCGGTGCCCAACCCACCCCCACAATTAACAACAGACAGCCACCCAGTACAAAAGATACTGCTACAGATTCAGAAGCGCCGGCTCACAAACAGGCTCACATGTCACTGCAACCACGTACTTTCAATGAATAAATATGAATCTGATTTATCATTTGTAAGCTGAAATTTTTAATTTATAAAATAAATTACAAGTTAGTTGGGTTTAATGCCGAGCAGGCAACTAAGGCCATCTCACGGCGGGAAGGGTAAAAATCTGGTCAGCCAGACCAAAAGAAAGGTCTTAAAACATGTAAATATACCGTATAAATATTTCAGGCTAAAATGTCGCACAGGTCTTTAAAAAAAATGTTTACAGACCCTCAAAAAGGTCAAAATAATAGAAACATCATAGTCTATAAACGCTCAAATCTTATTAAAAATATGGCACTTGATGAAAGATGCTCACGACGTCGGCATTGGTCAGTAAATGATTAAAAAAAAAATTGGTTTTACACATCACTCAGGTGTATCTGAAATGGCAAAGTACAGCAGACACTTTGTGCACCCGACAATTTCCTTTGACATTTTACCTGCAGAAACTTCATCAGTGTGCATATATCCAAGACTGAGAAAACGTTTCCTTTTCATTTACTCATGCGAAATGTTTATACTGCATAATTTGCATATTGACTACTATAAAGCTGAATTATGACAGGGCTCCCAATACAAATTCTTAAAAATCCCTGAAAAAAAAAAAACGTTGCCGGATTTTCAGAGTATAGTGTTCCTTTTATAATATAGACTGTGTTGGTAAGAGGATACTAAAATCTATAATGAATCGATCAATAAGGACGTGCTGCAATATGATCTTGATCACTTGCAAGAGTGGTCCGACACATGGGATTTGCATTTTAATGTAGAGAAATGTAAGGTCTTGCATACTGGACGGAACAATCCTGAACATGATTACCTGATGAAAGTTAACAGTGACATTAATGATTAAAAGGTGGTATCTCGTGAGGAGGAAAGGGACTTGGGTGTTGTTTTTGATAAAGTTCTATCTTTTGATCCCCATATTCAGAACTGTATCAATAAGGCCAACAAAACGGAGTAGTTAAGACAGCCTTTAATTATTTGGATAAGGACTCTTTCAGTAAAATGTATAAAAGCACTAGTCAGACCACATTTAGAATATGCAAACACTGTACGGTACCCAGGTTTAAAGAGACAATCAGTTGCACTCGAAAGGGCATGAGAGACAAGCAACACAGCTGGTTAAAGAATGTAGAAATGGATTATGACTTACTTAGACGCAAATATTTTGGACTACACTCCTTACGTGGACGTAAAATACGTGGAGACTTAATCCAAGCTTTTACAATTTACAATGTTATCAACGACCTAAATTGAAACAACTTTGGCAGCACCGTTTAGTGACAGAACTTGAAACTCTTAAGGGAAAATCTTTGTACAGCATTGCAACACTAACCTGCAGAAGTTTTGTTTTTCTAACAGAGTTGCCATTGTTTGGAATGAGTTTCATTAAAAAAAAAAAAAAACCTAATATAAATTCTTTTAAAAACCAGCTGGATGAATCACCAAATTTAAAGAGATTTTCTATTGCTATGATTGATTTGTAGGAAAAATTGCATGCATGATAGACCTATATAGTAATTAAAGAAAGAAAGGACATTTGCAAAGACCTTGCGGCCTATTTTGTCCTCACACTACTATTACTAGTAGGTACCGGCAGTCTATATGTAGGTACAGGCAGGCTATTACTTTAACTGTAAGACAAATGCTTCTGCAGCTGATTTTCAGTTGCATTCCCACAAATGTTGTGACACAATTTGTGCATGCACTACCACATCATTTGTACCGCAATAAAGATGAAGTTTTACCCTTTCCAATGATGTATTTCTCTTTGCTGTGTGTTAAGCGAGTGATTTTTGACAAATTTTTAAAAAAAGGCTCTGCGTGGTTATTTCTCGCTGTGAGCGTGGCCTGCCGAGTGATACGAAAAACACACTGTGTGTTCCCTGCGCTGGCTACATCTCCCCATTCAATGTACACAGCTAAAAATAGCACAGAAAGAGAGCACAGATGATTACCTTCAAACTGATACCAAGTTTGCCTGTAATTGAAAAAAAATAAAGAGTCCAAATCACCAAAAACAAATTTTAGGAGCAATTTTCGACCAAAAAACGCACACATAACCATACAAAGCTTATACTTTTTGAAAACGTTTTTCGCTCTTTCTGATGGTGTACGCGGTATTTTTGTGACGTCAGCAGGGTCTCACAGCTTTTGTATGAAACGAGCACAGCCATTGGTCGTTCTTCTCAGTCCGTGTCAAAATGGCTGTGAGCATGAATGAATCGACCTGGGACATTTGGAGTCATATTAAACGCGATTTTGGTAAATAATCAAACATACTTCGATGTATTTTTGCTGTAAATGTTGTTAAAATGTTATATATAAACTGTGACAGCAATAATTGCATTGCAAATTGTATATTTTTCACAATCAAGGCGCTGAGGCACTCTTGCCTTTGAGCTGTTGAGAAAATGGAAACCTGGCATTGACGTGCCCGATGAAAAAGTTCACTACGTGTTTTAATCAATAAATACAAGGACCATAGAATATCAGACTTGTCAATAAGTAGTTCAGATAACTGCTGATTTAATAATTGTAGCGCTCGATGTTCAACTTTTAATAAGATATGCGTTGTAAAAGTTTCATAAACAAATCTCCAAGGCCCGGGCAAGGGATTGATTGTACATTGCTTAACGTCCCGACAGCAACAAGGCTTTCTCAGGACGTGCCTGCACTGCTTGTGAAAAAAAAAAAAAAAACTAAACAGAACATTGAATGTATGTCGCCAGCCGGTCAAATACATTAAATAAACCTAACACATGGGCCTAAATAAAGCTAAGACCATTTAGCAACACACATCCAATATCAAGAGCTACAGGCAGTGCAGACAGTAGGGAGAGTTTTAAAATGGCAAATACAGGTGAATGGACAAAGGGTAGACAGAAACACATGCCCCAGAATAGAGAGATAAACCCACCCTGTGGGGCTGACCAGGGTGACCCTGGGAACTAAAAAATACCTAACCCCACCCAAGTCCCCCAGGGCAGACCCGGGTGGGGCATCCCGGGCAAGGGAGGTAATCCGCTCGTAAACAGTACGGTGATGTGGGAACCTCCTATTACAAACTTGTGAAAATGTTATTGCACTGAATGCAAATCAGCAAAAGTGAAGTTTACATCCTTGTTTACTCTTCTTACCCTTAAATAATGCATTTGGATATGTTAGTGTTATTATAAATGTACACAGCCAAGATAAAGGCCCATAATCTTCCAAACTGCTAGAAACTAATGCAAAGAAGAAAATAAGCAGAAATTGTCAATATAAATATTATTCTTAGCAAATATTGTCCAGATCTTCCGTTGACCACTACAACAGGCTGACTTTGGAAAATCAGTCCTGAATCCCTGAAGTGTCTGAAAAGCCAGTACACAGCTTTCAATTCAAATACTTTATTGTGTCAGTCTAGCCGACAAATTTTCTTTTGTTGGGATCACATGCGCGCGTACAGTTTTAGCCACATTATGACAATGGTGAAAAAAACTACATGACCTAGCTTTCACGCTCCTGTATTTTGTTGCCTAAAGTAAAACTTGGTGAAGAAACCAGTCAAGGTTGGAAACATGGTGTATGAAAATTGTGTGTGATGGGGGGGGGGGGGGGGGGGGGGGGGGAGAACAAACTTTTTTTTTCTAATATATAGGAATGTTGTGATGCTGCATTTCATTTTAAAAGTCTCTTAAGAGACACTCAGAGACTTTGAATTTTGAAAATCTAACAATAATGGTACGTTCTACAGCTATTTGAAGTTTACACACATAATTGCTCTTACGGCCGCAGCTAAAATTTGAACGAACTGCCACTTTTAGGTCACGCCTGTGGTCAAGCTTCTGGGTTCCATGGCCTCAAAAAAAATAGGGTTAGTGTACATAAACAATGCAACAAACTGTTAATTTGAACATGTTTTATGGAAATGGTGTCATCTTACAGCTTCTCAAAATCGGCTTGTCGTAAAATTTGACAAAAAAGGCCAAAAACAGCTGAATATGTACCGTATTTAAAGGTCTGTATCTCTGGTTCTAGAAGAGATAGATTGTTTTGTTTGTATTTTTGCCCTCCTTCATAAATTTAATTCACTTCCCCAAAAATTTAATTTTGACCTGCCTGTACCTACTATATGGCTGGTCAGTGCAGAGCCAAATGTGACTTTTGAAAAACGAGTACTTTGAGCGTCGAGGCGCCGCCGACCGACGTCCAGCCGCGGCTCCGAAAAAGACTCGCGTTTCTTACACAATCGAATCTGTACTATAAATAGAAGAACACACTAACTTATACCATTAGAAAGAGCAGATCACGGGCTTTTTAATGGTAACAACCACAACGATTTTTGTTTAATTGATGATTTTTGTTTTCAAAATAAAAGTTTCAATCTGCAATATCACCCTCTTCAGTAAAAGATTTGACACATGAGTGTGGGTTCATTGGAAAGCTCATTTTCTGCAGAATCCGAGGGTACCGCTTGTGTCACGCTCCTATAAATAGAACGCATTCGATTGGCCAATATTTGAACCAACCTTCGTAGTGCAGTACACAGTACTACACGCCATGGCGCTCGCTTCGACTTGCTTCATTCCCGACAGATTGCAAAACAACTTGGTAAGTTTTCGCATCCCACACTCTTTTGATGATTAGAACTAAGGTTAATATTGCCAATGATTGCTTTTCTAAAGTGCATTTAAGACATATTTCGGTAAAAATTCCCTAAGTTCAGATTATTGGGTGTGTGGAGACATCACATTACATGGAAGAGAGCAAGCCGAGTTGACCCCACCAGTTTGTATTTTTTACCCTTGGCTTGTAGAATAAAATGATGTATTGTTGAACTTTCTTACAAAAATAAGCAGTCCTATAAACTATACAATGGTCACAATTTTTTTTTTCAGATGATGACTGCTATCAAAACATCTTACGGGTGTTTAGTCATTCTCGGGGGAAAGGCAGGCCACCTAAACTTCAAGCAAATGCGGTCACCAACAAACTCCTGCAGTTATTCCGTGCCGAGGAAGAAACTGGAATTTCCTGGGTCAAGTGTGAAGACATTCTTTAACAAATTGAACGCTTTAAAGACTATCCTAGGAGAAAGTATCGAGGACTTCTCCAAGGGACTGTCAAACATGCAGAATCATTGTGTCCTGAAAATACACGGTGTACACGAACAATATTGTTAACTCAGAAAAGGACAGCCCCTGCATCTTTTTTTTTGTTTTTGGGACATCTGTGGACATAGTTTATTTGTAATATTAACTAGAGTGTGCAATGACTCCAAACATTTTTAGAATTGGATTCCAGAGTTATTTTGATTATTAAACAGCTCATCTTGCATTTTCATCAAAATGGCAATTTTTAACATCACACAAAAAATGTCTTGTGAAAGTAAGATTTGCACATCTTTCCATGTGTCTTTCTGTCTCCAAAACAGCAAACCTTTTTCAAATCGGATGTTTAGTTTAAGAGTTATGCTTGTTTACATATGGGTCCCGTAAGCTGTTTTTTGGGCATCTTGTAACAGTTGCACAAATTGAATGAAAGCCATTTTCATTTGCTTGTCTTTTTATTCAGCAGTCACTGGGAAGCCTGAAAAAAAAATGGAACTGTTGTATGTATAACTATATAAAACCATATTTAGAAAGCTGATCATCCCAGTGCTCTTGTATTGGTGGTACCCTGAAAATGGCACGTTAATCGGCCACATTTTACGGATTTTCAATAAAGTTTAAAAGCTTGTAAAATCCTTATTTTTCAAGCTAGACACTTACTTTTTTGTGTGTTTTGTTATGCACTATGACCCTATGTTTTCTGATGACTGTGTTGATGCAAAATTTGGCTGCCGGTACCCACTACTAGACATACGACAGCCTGGCCAACAATGTGACTTCAACACCTGCTGCGGTTAAAAATGGTGCACCGCATACGCCAAGCGGCCAATGCTGCCACAGTTCCAGTTCCGTTATCACACTCTTTGTATCCTTTGCTCTGCTAGAATTGCTCTCGACGATGTCTGCACGCGACATGTTTGCGATGTGATCAAAATGGCGGTACCCGTGAGGTGCGCGCGCATCTGTAACTTCTGGCCGCGTTCCGCTAACATCCGTCGTCTGCTCTCAGACCCTGTCTGCGACTCGCAGTCCACCGTATTTTCATTATTTTATCCCCCCCCCCCCTGGACAATTTTTTTTCGCGCGTCGCAGGTCAATTTCGCGGAAATGACATTTGGTTTTCCGCAAAACTGCGGGTAATTGGGAGCCCTGAAAGGTTGAATAAATCTCGTAAACCTGAATAGGTACAGCATTCAAACTTTGCAGTTATGATTGTTATTCGCTTTGCATTTTGTCAGGAGTTTGTGACTGCACAAGGGGGAAAAAGTTGTGGCTATTCAATTCCCCAAAATCGACATTTTCCCCCTTTCAACTCATGCAGTGTATTTCATCATGAATAACCTTTTTCCCCCAACAGCTTCAGAATAAAATCCTTCTGACAAAATGTAGTTGTTTTGACAAAGAATCACCAGAAAAAAGAACTTTGTTTCTAAGTTTAGTAGTGTTTGAGATCTAATGTTTTGAATTTGTACTAAAATGTGTACACGGTGGCCATCTTGGTTGGTTTCCAGGGCAACCCAAAAACCACTTTTTTGGTCTCAGCTCACCAAACCCTATCAAAATACATTAACAGTTTAAAACAGATTCTAGACAGACAAAAGCTCATATTTGGGGTGTAGTGTCTGGATTTAAAAGCATTCATTTTGTTGAAGAATGTCTTCAAGCTTGACCCAGTAAATTCCAGTTTCTTCCTTGGCACAGAATAACTGCAGGAGGAGTTTGTTGGTGACCGAATCTGCATGAAGTTTAGGTGGCCTGTCTTCCCCCCAGCATAGCTAAACACCCGTAAGATGTTTTGAGAGCAGAGATCATTTGAAAAAAACAATTGTGACCATTGCATAGTTTATAGGACTGTTTATTTTTGTAAGAAAGTACAATACTTGGAACAAACTCCCACTCACTTCCCCTTCCCATTCTGTCAAAGTAGTGCTGTACTAACTACTATCATTGCAAATGATGGTTCACCACTAGAAACGGTTAAATTTATCTTCCAAAAAAAATAGGGCTAGTTTCTTCTGAAATAATGCTGTGAATACACACTACACCAACTAGAATTGTACTGACAACAACAGGTGTTGATGAAACAGCTCGAGCAGGCGACAGTGACAAAAACTCCAACCGGAAGCAGGCCTTTGAATTTTGATCATGATTTTTCACCCAATCGTTCACTAAACCTAGTGCATAAAACACTTTATTTTCAACGATTTACCTATCTTAAAAGATAGTTGAATGAAGAATAGCGTTCTTATGCTATCATTTTATTTTCAGACACGAGACCAGGTTCAGATCAAATCCTAGGAAAGCAAAGAGTCCAGGACTCGCAACCAGTATATTTTCATGTAGGCAGACCTGCCTACCTCAGATTTTCAGTTTCAGTATTCTGACTGGCAAAATGTGGTATTCGGGGACCAAAATTCGTATAACATTTGATTAAGGTATCGATAACATACCTATTTTTAACAAAAAGTGAAAGGGCTGACCTTTGGCGATCTTAGAATCAGGAAACATTGTCTGAAACATGGCTGTCACTCTGTCTGCTGTGGCAATTGGTAGGTTGCATTCAGCAATAAACTGCACCATGCATACTTCAGCATCTATGACTTGCCAAGCGAATTTTTTTTTTTGCTATCCTCTGAGCTGATCTGCTTTATGAATAAAGCTGTAATGTTTTGTGTCTTTGGAAGATTCTTCCACTGACGTTCGGCCGTTTTGATTTTGGCCGGCAACATGCCTCTCACAATCAATACGTCCACCGTGATCACAACTAAAATCTCTGACACGCCAAGCAGTGGACGAACGTCGGCCTCTTCTTAGACTGCACAAGAAATTGCCACTCATCCATGTTGAAGACAAGAATGTCTGCTGTCGTTTAGCCTTCTTCTCCTTTTAAACGGACGTTGACGCCTCATCCATTTCATCGTCAGTTTCATGGGCTCTTATTTTCTTTCTTTTCTTGGCACCCGTGACAGACATGGTTGAACTTAATGTAGTAATCTCTGACGGTGAAAAGTGTGAATTGTTTCTTACTTAAGTATGGCGCCGTGTGAAACACGAATCATCTTAAAACCCAAAATGAACGTCTTATTACCCCCCCCCCCCCCAAAAAAAAAAAAGTGCCACAATTCGTATTTTTTAAGACCTTTGAGTATTTTCATATTCTAGGTCTAAAATACGTTAAAAATCCGCAACGGTAGGCAGGTCTGTGTAGGGGAACTTCACCAGGAGTCGAAATTAGCGCGTGCCCCGAGCCAAATGCTACGAAAAATTACCTCGGGCACGCTAATCTGCCGTCTAGCGTGCCCGGTTGGCTCTCAAAAATAAGTAAAGAGAAGGGCAGATATCAAGGACAAGGTAGTTGGCATTGTTGACCAGCTACCAACACCGAAATACGTCGGCTGCTACGGCCATTGCTTCCGGTGTGTCGTTATGCAGAGCGGGCCTAATCCGTATTTTCGAACATGATCGTGCATAAAAATTGTGTTCAATTTTGTAATTGTGTTCCACAAAACTGTGCAGAGGTGCCAACTAATCCGGTTTCGCCGTATTTAATTCCGGTCAAGTTTAAAAAATACGGGTTTCCGCTTGATTGTATATTAGTACGGAGAAAACAAAAGGGAAAAAATACGGTCAATTTTTTTTTTATTGCCCGTTATTTTCACATCGCACGGCTGTGCAGAACCACACTTTTAGTTAGGAGAGGACCGGGGGCCACTGAGTGCAAGATAAGCCATCTGTGGCACGGCCGGGCGTAGGGGCAATTAGTCATTAGCGCGCGCCTCTTCAGGCAGAGTGACAGAGCCGTTCATAGTCCTAGAAAGGAGTGCTCTTCCAATACCCTACACTATGTCTACGTGCAGACCGGCGCACTGCAGCGGAAACGCTGGCCAGTGTTAGTAACTGAACATTCATCACAAAATGCGTTTTTGTCTCAAGAATGTCATTATAACATGTGTAAATTTGTAGCTGATAAAATTTGCTTTCTTTTCATACTAAACATGCCCATGCTGCTTACTACCAGCACACCTTGAAGAGCAGTTACATTTCATATTTGCAATACAATGAACATGCACTGACAAAATAAAGCGTTAACTTTGAAGCTCAATCTGTTGTGCATGTCCCTTTTCTGTGGGATGAAAAGTTGATGTATCTACGCAGCATTCTAGCCTCTACTGTTATAAACAATAATGTAAGTTAGCTTTTTTATTTTCAAAGTACTTATGATAATTATTCTGTAGTTCTATAATTAATGCATCATTATTAATGAATAGTGAAATTTTTTATATTGTAGATACCATGACTGAAACCGTGTCATGCAAAAATACTGACAGTTTTTGAAAAATACTGACAAAATGCTCATTTAATACTGATACGTAAAATCAGGGGTTGGCACCTCTGACTGTGTTCCAATGTGACCATCAGTACTGTATTGAAGATGTATCCTTGTACTACATGTACCAGTTCTTTAGTTGTTTGTGCAGGGGCTGAATTTAGCTTTCTTATTTGAGTGCCAATGGAGAACCCTAGAAAAAAACTAAATTTAAAAAAAATCAGTTTACTGTACAGTGTAGTAAATTCTTCAGTAACGACGACTATTAAGTTGTATTACTTTTTTCATGTTCTGGTATTTTCCATTATATTTAACCTATTTTTATGATTATAATTTTTGGCTCTCAAAATCAGAATGGGGCACTCAAAGTTTTTCTCTAGGGTGCCCCGTTGGCACTCAAATAAAAAAGTTAAATTCGACCCCTGTAATTATAAATATCTGCTTGGTATTGTCTTGAAAAATACATATGATAAAATGTGTTCTCTGTCTGATTTAGTTTTTGTGCTAGAACGATATTACCAGTGAAAATGTCGCAAATTACGGTCGCCATTTTGTGACATAGTTTAGCTATGCTCAAAAGGAACGTGCTTACTCCTTCATAAACCTTCCAAATTTTAGCACTTGATAATTTTTATACAACATATATGTCATTCTTCAAATAAGACTTGTTACAGCATGCTTATAAAGAGGCTTTACGGGAAAATTGGTGAACAAAAATGCAGCTCTCGGTCGTCCCACATGGTGTCCCAAAATATGATGTAAACAAACTTGACCCAGGATCGACACAGGGCTTTTGTATTCCTCCGCGAGCAAACACATTCAACTAAAAAAAGTTAACTTCATTGCTTGGTATACCTTTTAAAGTTTTCAAAAGCGATTTAAGTATCATAATGATACTTTGTATTCGGCCTATCGATCTGGCATCCACAAAATGTGCAACGACCGAGATGTGCAAAGAACTATTTTACTTCGCAAGTTGTGAATGAAACCGGATAACAAATTGTGTCCTTCCGCGGAAAACGCACGCATTGCTGACTGAACTATATTTAGCTTTCAAAGACTACGCAATCCCATGCTATCGGCGATTTTGTATGTGGTGTCCGCACAGCGCCTTTGTTGTACGACCGAGATATGTCCGCCATTGTTTCTTTAGCTTCAATCTTCGCAGCGATCTACGTTTAGTTGTATGTGAATTAAACTGCTTTTTTGAGATATTATGTAGCTTTTGTATGCATATTCTTATGTAAGAGTAGCCTCAACAACACTCTGAGCAATGTGTTCGTGGGGAAATGGCTAGAAATTTAAAGTTATCTCGGTCGTGATTTGGACTCCACAATGCAGTGTGGCATCCGGCAACGACAGTGATCGATTATTTCGACATTTACAAGCCGTGATAGATTTCTGGGTAGGAATGATAAAGCGTACACTTAAAAAAAAATTTTTTTTATTGACACTGTAATGTTTTTGCCCAATGAAAACATCATATGGGAATATGTTTCATTCAAAAAGGTGGCTACGTTTCTTCTGGCGTCCGAGTCACAACCAAGATAACACCAAAATGTAAATCAGTTTTTCTATTGTTTATTTTTTCCCAAACTAAGTTGGCATTGAGACACTCCAAGGGCATCAGTAATAAAGAATTATGCCTCTAGTTGTTTTCTGAGAAGCAGAAAAACTTTTAGATGGACGAACTCAAGATAATGTTGTGTGTGGCCAAAATATAACCAAACTAAGGTAAATACTGTAAAATTCTTCTTTTTTTTTTCAACATAGTAGTGTGTGTGTTGATTACTGGAAGATTATTTAGGCGTCAAATGATGGTACTGAATAACTGATGGATGATTTTGAGTGGAATGGGACTTGCATTGGCGTCCATGCAACAACCGAGACTGTACAATTTGCAAAATAAAATCATACAAAATGCTAACATCACTAGTTTTTTTTTATATTTTGCTTTGCATGTACATTAACTAGAAGGATTATCCTTTCATTTGCATATACAGTTTGTTAAAAAATGCAAAACTGAATTTTTACTTTGAATGTCACACAAGTGGTAGCCTTTTCCAGAGAATGACCCATGTACTTGCATACAAATTGAATACATGAAAAACGCATTACACAGCATCATAAGTGTGATTAGCAACATTCTCTGCAGACTTTTGTTTAATGCAGGGAAAATCACATGTTGCAGAAGTACAGGATCTCTTTCAGTTTTGCATGGTCTTACATACATAAATCGTAAATTTGCGGTAAGGCAACCTTTTGTGTTAATTCATTAAAGGCCCACCCTGTATAAAGCAACTTTAAGTTTGTTGTTCGAGGAAGTGGAGGTGCCGTTCAAAAAATTGAAAGCAAATCCTTACCTTGGTCTGTGTTCCAGCTGAGACCTCCAACAAAGATTTTTCTGGAAGAAAAGATGTGGTTAGTAAATCAGTAAGTTCCTGGAGATACCGCTTACGTGTACATATAATATATGGATACCTTCAACTTACCGAACAAGAATACTCATTCATTGATCAGAAATGGCTCATTTGCAAACACACGAAAAAAGAATGTGACAATACGACCACGAGACCGGCTCCATACCTGTACCTAACGTTTGGCTCGATATCTTTCTCAATTCGGCTCCATTTCTTTCTCAATTTAAAATCCACACCGATGACATTAACCTCACCTAAACCATGGGCTAATATTTAAAATAAGAAAAGTAATTGATAAACTGTGCGTAAAATCCATGAAAGTTTCCCAATGTGGTTGTACATTGGGAAGGTACAGGTTCTAAAACGGAACCTCGTGATCAAAATTTGTATAAATTGTCTAAAACCATGCAAAATTCGAATACAGCACACAATAAAACTATTCGCAAAGATGAAGTACACTTACCCGGCTTCTTCCCTGCCACCCATGTTGTTCTGTTAGTATTTAAAATAGTCGGATTGCTGTTATGTTGGAGAAAGTGCTCTCTCAACGGCGTGACTCCTCAAAATGGCGTTTGGAAAAGGAAGAAAAAGCGCCCTCTATCAGCAGCGTTCTAACAAAGCCTTATAAGACCCCGTATGTTCGACTTTGTTTCAAGCGAACTCCACCGCAGAATCAGAGCAAAGACAAGGTGACATTCTTTGATACTACGCATATATTGCAACACAATAAACTTTTATACATATCTCATTTTGGTACAAAATATTAATAAGGATAACTTTAAGAGTGTAACATGCTTCTTGTTTAATTAAAAAACATTCTACTTATTCTACGACTTTACCAGACCGGAATGTTTCCGCCGCGTGGCCTGGGCTACGCTAAACAAAATACTTGGAGTGGCAATGCAAGAACCGCTTCACACCTTTTAAAATCAGCGTTGTAGCGTCTCTGTCACATACACACAAACTCGAACGGAAAAAGCGCAGTACGTCTTTAAAAAAAAAAAATGCATTCAGAATTATCAGTCAAAGCAATCCACTGAGCAACCCGCTGGCATAGCCCGTTCTTGGTGAAAGTACAAGCATCGACAGAGCGTACATCTTTTCATTGCACATGCACTGCGGAAAAAGGGAAATCCCAAAAGTTTTGAAAAGTCTGGGTGCAACATCGCACAAGTTTTGCGTGCTAAAAAGCAAAGCATACACCAAAACAACACAAAGGATGGTGCATCATGTAATGTGAATGATACCCTACCTAGAACTGAAGAAGACTGAGGCAGTAACGTGTCAGTGGCTCCTTCTATGCCACTGAATTTCAGTTCAGCATGTACCGCAAGAACTCTTCAGGCAAAGACACTAGGGCATCAGGAGATGAGGGTGCTACACAGAAACCAGGTAGTGCTTCCAACAGGCCTGGTAGTTCAAGTAGGAGGCCTGGAAGTGGAAGTGCTGCAAAAGACAGTCCGGATTCAAAGCAGCCACATCTGTCCTCAAAGCAAGAGCAGCTACCACAGGTTCAGCAGTTATCAAAGAAACTGGCATCAAAAGTATCGGTGCCACCACCAAGTTCCTCAAGTAGCGAGGCAGCGCCCCCACCTCCTCCTGTACCCCCACCATCCAAATCAACAAATCCTCCACCTCCACCACCTCAACAACAACAGCAGCAAAAACCACCACCACCGACAGGCATTCTAGTATCCCAGTTTCAGACAGGAATTGTTTCTATTCTGCCGGAAAACTATCCACAAAAGTTCATTACAGCGGAGGACCTCCTTCTGTCAAAGCGCAACCTGAAAAGGGTTAACAGAAAAGATGTTCTTGAACCAGGTAACTGGGATGGGAATCTCTTACTTGCTTTGTTAACCCCTTCACTGCCAGTGGATACAGATTGAGTTTCTGAAATCGTAAATTCAATATCGGTCACAGCTGTCAAAGGAACATAGATAGATATTGGTCTCTGCAAGAGGCATAGATCCTCATGAGCCCTCAGCTGCACAGGTTCATGAGGATCTATACCTCTTGCATTTGGATGGTGTTCAGTTTTTGTCTCAGCAGTGAAGGGGTAAGCTGTATTTTTACCTTTATCATCATTTACATTTATGTGCATATATTTATTTATTTACTTATTTCTAAAGGTATTGGACAGAGGAAAAGACGCATCCATGATAAACGGTACATGCAACAAGGTTTGTGTAGGATATATTAAACTTCAGGCTGAATATGTCGGACACAAAGCAGCTTCTGCACAAAATTATTTTGGATGTGATTTGCAGTGAAGAATGGATAAAGGGGTGGCAAGGCATGCACAAATTCTTTTTATTGTCTGATGTTTGTAAATGAACTAATCAATAATTAACCTTGAGATACTGCATGCACAGTGGGATTACCTTTTTTGTTTTATTCATGCGTAATGTGATATTTTTTTCAAACAAGTAACCATGGACAGGACAGAGCTGTTCCGAAATGATGAAAGCATTAACGAGGAAGAAGCAGAGTTCCTCCCTCTGCATGTGGCAAGGGTAAGGCCTAATTAATGGACTAGTTTATTCAAACTTCATGATTATTGTTGCAACTATTCTGACTGTTTTATATGGATCAGTCTTTTTAGTTTCTTGTCAGATAAGCGTGGCGCCTTTTCAGATGACTGGAACTACCCTTGAACTGCCATAACTGATCCATCACCTATGATGGTGTCAAAGCATGAATGCGTTGAATGGCAGAACCTGTTTTGAGCAACCACATTTTTTGCAAGAAAATAGTGATCTTAAAAGACAGGTGCCTGCTTAGAAGTCTTGAAGGGCTGACATTTTCAACATGTCTCTCTCTCAGTACACGGCTCCTCAGTGCTGAAGAAAGTCCACCATTATTCCTGTTCCAAACAAGTCCAAAGTGTCCTCTCTAAACGACTACAGACTGGTCGCTATGACATCAGTTGTCATGAAGATATTCAAGGGCCTGGTCCTCCAGTTTCTGGGAACACTTACTGATCCTCTACTGGATGGTTTTTAATTCGCGCACCGCGAAAAAAAAAAATTCCATGGAGTACGCAATGTCACTTGGATTGTTTTATGTTTATGTTTGTTGATTACAGTTCTGATTTTAACACCATCATTCCATCCAAAATGGACCAGAAGGTCCAGCAAATCAGGATTCCAGAGGCATTGTGTCTCTGCATCCTCAGTTTCCTGTTGATGAGACAACAGATGGTGAAAATAGGTTAAAAAAAAAAAATAATAATAAAGATGATTTATACATGGCAACATGCTCCAGGTGTCATACAAATGAACAATAAAATACTAGACAACACAGTGACAAGCAAAAACCACAAAGACATGTCAAGAAAAAACAAAATATGGCCAAATGCATGAACACAGACAATCATCATATCAGGACTGCAAAAGGTGAGTTTTAAGGCTGCGTTTGAAACTGGCATTACAGTCACTGTATCTCAAAGATTTAGGAAGCTCATTTCTAAGTGTCGGACTTGATATGAAAATGGTCCTTTGTCCTTACTGTTGGGATACACAGAATTGTGCTATCAGAGTAGCTGCACAACTACCTGGAAGTGGTGTAACAGTAAAGGAGTAAAGTGAGGTAAGTGGGTCCAGTGACAGAAAGAGAAACTTAACAAATAGACAGGACTTCATATCTCACTGTCACTGACGGGCAACCCATGGAGAGTGTGGAGGTTGGGGGAGACATGGTCTGACTTTTGCTTTAACCACCAGACATGCTGCTGAATTTTTAACTCTCTGAAGCTGTTCCAAGAGATATTGCGGGCATCCAGACAAAAGTGAGTTGGCATAATCAAGATGAGAGAAAACAAATGCACAAACCAGTGTCTTTGTAGCTTCAACAGTGAGGAATTGTCTGAGGAAGATTATGTGATGCATCTACAAATAAGCTGCATGTTTAACTCTTTGCCATCGTAACAATAATAATAATAATAATGGCTACCAATATAGCGCTTATCCTTAAATAAGCTCTAAGCGCTTTACAAATAAAGAGTGGGAGTGGAGGGGGTCATAAAACCAGAGAAACAACGAATTATGCAATACACGCGCGCGCGCGCACACACACACACACACAGGTACATAATGACAAAAAACTGAGCTACATTGGGGTATCAAACAGGTGGGTCTTTAGGGCAGATTTAAAGGCAGTGAATGAGGAAGAATGTTTAATGTCTATAGGTCGTGAGTTCCAGACAACAGTCCAACATGCGCAAAACAACGGTCACCTCTGGTTTTGTATTTGAAGAGCGGGACTCTGAGAAGGCGCGTGTCACTACTTGAACGGAGGGAGCGGGAGGGAGTGTATAGTTGTGTCCAGAAAAGCAAGTTTGCAGACATGATCTACATGCTCCTCCATTTGAAGATCTTTATCAAGAAAAACGCCAAGATTGCGAACAGAATCAGAAAATGGAATAGGTGCATCACAAATGCGCATTGAGTCAGGAGAATTGGGCAGCAGTCGAGAGGCATCGACAAGAAGAGCTTCTGTCTTGCCCTCATTTAACTGAAGTTTATTTTCACACATCCAGCACTTAACATCTGAGATACAGTTCTGAACATCTGAAATAGTCTGACTGGAGCTGTTTGGAGGTGCAGATTTCCGAAGTTGTGTATCGTCCGCATACATGTGATGATCGGTTGAATGTGATGCGATAACCTGAGACAGAGGCTGAGTGTACAGCATAAATAGAATGGGGCCCAGGACAGAGCCCTGGGGGACCCCAAACTCTAGCGCAGCAGCTTCAGACAGAGACGTTGATCTGACGGGAAGACAGATAAGAGTGAAACCAGGTGAGAGCTTTACCAGAAATACAAAGTAGTTTTCTAGACGTTGGAGCAAGATGGAGTGGTCAATGGTGTCAAACGCAGCTGATAGGTCTAACAGGGCAAGAACTGAGATCTGGTTTTCATCATAGGCACTTAGGAGGCCATTAACGACACAGAGGAGAGCAGTTTCAGTGCTGTGCCCGGCATGGTAAGTAGACTGAAGTGGATGGACGAGATTGTTTGACTGTAGGTATTTAGTGAGCTGTGTCAGAACGACTCTCTCAAGAACTTTGGACAGAAAGGGTAGGTTTGAAACGGGGCGGTAGTTCTTTAGCTGGTTGGGGTCAAGATTCGACTTTTTCAGGAGAGGTTTGACAATGGTTGATTTGAATTCTGACGGAAAGACGCCTGACTCAAGGGACTGATTTATGATTTTGGTGATGGTGGGCAGAAGAATTCCAATGTTTTCAAAAACCAGTGAAGGTGGCATGGGGTCAAGCTCATGCGTTTTAGGTGGGCATTTCAAGAATGTCAAAAACAGCCTGTTCAGAGACGGGAGTGAACTCGACAAAGAAGTGATCAATGTGGGGAGGGTGGGTGTCAATATGGGCGCACCGCACAGCATCAAGGCTGTCTCGAATGGACGTCACCCTGTCAGTGAAAAAGCTACAAAAGGCGTTGGCTAAGTGAGCAGCTGGGATGTTGGTGGGAAGGGGAGAGTCACGAGATCTACCAAGCAAGCTATCAGCAAGGGCAAACAATTTTTTACAAGTGTCACTTTCAAGCAACAGTGCTCAGCTAGTTAGTTCCCTGCAGACATAGCAGGAAAAGGACATGTGTTCCCTGGTGATGTACATTTTTAAGGTAGATTGAATTAATTTTCACAGCTAACAACCATAGATAAATTGGGTATCATTGGAAAGAGCATTAAAAGTACCTTTCAAAAATGCGCGTGTTTGTGCATCAGTTTAGTGGGAAGTCAAAGTATTTTGATTATTATTCAACAGACCAAACATGGCGGAGCAAAAAAAATGAGAAACACATTTTTGGTAGCAACAGTGTAAGCACATGCAATGAAATCCAAGATTTACTCACCAACATGGCAGAAAAATGTAGTCCACAAGCAAAGAAATCACACAAGAGATCTGTCCCTTCATGAATCACAATTTCACGAGCTAAAAATCACTGTTGAAACCACGCTCATGAGGATTGAACAAGCTCATTGTCGGAGACGATCCAAGGTACTGTTTCAGCTACTTTGGCCTTGTTCCGACGCCATCCGAGAAGGGCATTCACTTTCAGATATTTTAGAAATGGTTGGTGAAACATATTATAGTGGTTGCTTCCCTTAGACCAATAGCTCTGCCTCAAGCGATTAAAAAAACAAACAACGCAATGCTAGAATACTAGCGTCTCGTCAGGAAAAGGCATGATCAGAACGTTAAGCGGCTAGCGTTTTGATGGGAACTGTTGTTGGCGTTAACGCTAACATGGCAGCGTTTCGATGGGAAAAGATTAAAACCTGTTTATTCATGGACAAGTCATGCTCAGTTGCAACACCCAGGTTCCTCACTGACTGAGAGAAGCTGATGGTGGTGTTTTCATTCATGATATGCTGATATGATAGAGGTCAAGAAAGACATTCTGGGTGATGCAATGAGCGTGGCTTTTGTTTTTCCCTCATTCAGTTTGAGTTTGTTTTCTGACATCCACAGCCTCACATCAAGAATGAGGTTTGTCACACTCTGGATGATCTTACTGACCTGACTCACACTGCCTGACTTACAGAGTTGTGTATCATCACTATATGCATGGTGTGAAACAGAGTGTCTAGTAATGATACCAGACAAGGGCTGCACATTTAGTAGGAAAAGCACCGGCCCTAACACGGAATCTTGGGAAAGTCAAAACGGAGACTGGCAGACACAAAGACATGGCGGTCAACAGACATTGTCGGAGGACGCTCAGTAATACAATACAATACAATATGGTATGGTATGGTATGGTATGGTGTCTCTGAGGTGCACATATCCATCTATTTAAAGATGCTGAAGGCGCCGCAGGGATGGAAGCTGGAGCTTTGAAAGCCTGCTGCTACTAAGCGCTACTTTATGTGCAAACCTCCACCCTGCTATTAACTTCGGTGCATGTTATATATTTTTGTTTTTATTCCACCGGCCCTACCGGGCCTTCTCTTTTCAAATAGTGGAAATGGGATTTTTAACATGCGCACTTGATGATTATGCGTGCTGTACACACGAAGGCATGACAGGCACCATATACGATACAATACAATAAAATACAATACAATAATACTTTATTAATCCCTCATGGGGAAATTCACTGTCTGTCCATACAACACATGGCATCATCATTCACTCACTGAATTAATTAAAGAACCTATAACTCTCAGTTAAAGAGATGAACTGTAACAGACGTACTGTTACCTTTGTAACACTATTGGCATCAGAAACACTTATGGTTTATGCCCCCTGTGTTTCGGATGTCAGCAATGTTGCAGTGAACTACTAAAATGGCTAGTACTAAAGAACTAACGAATGTTGACAGACACCATCTGCTGATATTACTGTTGAAAAGGGTAACAGCCTGAGGGACAAAAGAGTTGGCATAACGTGATGTACTACTTATGGGTACTCAAAGTCTGCCACTTCATTCGATACGTCTGCTGTCAAATTCATATCTAAGTAGATGTGTTTTGTCATCAAGAATGTCAGCCAGTTTGTAATCCGTCAGTTGTACAGTGTGTCCAAAGTATCTTGTGCTCTGCCAATCACCCCACCCGTTTTCCTGATTACTTTGTTAAGACATCTTGATCTCTTTTACATAAATTTCTACCCCAGCACATCAGTCCAAAAGTTAGAACGGTAACAGTACTGGAGCAGTAAAACATCTGTAAAAGCTGAGTGCTTACATTAAATGATCTGAGTTTTTTCAAACAGTAAAGATGGGTATGCACTTTTTTCACAATAGCCTCTGTGTTTTGTTTCCAGTTGAGCGCATTGTCAAAAAAGAACACCTAAATACATGTAGGACTCTACACGCTCAACTCCTGTTCCCTTGATGACAACAGGATCAGGATGATGTTTGTTTTTCCTGAAATCTATGACCATCTCTCTTGTTTTGCCAACAGCCCCACCCGGATCTGCCCTGGGGGACTTGGGTGGGGTTAAATACTTTTTAGTTCCCAGGGTCACCCTGGTCAGCCCCACAGGGTGGGTTTTCCTCTCTATTCTGGGGCGCGTGTTTCTGTCTACTGTTGGTCCATTCACCTGTATTTTCTTTTTTTAAACTCTCCCTACTGTCTGCGCTGCCTGTAGCTCTTGGTGTTGGATGTGTGTTGCTAGGTGGTCTTGGCTTTATTTAGGCCCCATGTCGTAGGTTTATTTAACGTATTGGACCGGCTGGTGACATACATTCAATATTCTGTTTAAGAAGTGCAGGCACGTCCTGAGAAAGCCTCGTTGCTGTCGGGACGTTAAGCAATGTACAATCAATCAACATTGTTTTGCCAACATGTAATTCAAGATAGTTTCTATTGCACCACTCTACAAAGTCGTTGATCTTTTGTCGATAGTGTCTGTCGTCCTCATCTGTAATCTGTCCTGTCAGTGCCATGTCGTCAGCGTATTTGTCCATGACACAGTCATAATGAGTGGTTCTGCAGTCTGCTGTGTACAAAGAAAACAAAAAAGGCGACAGGACAGTCCCCTGTGGTGCACCGGCGTTGGTAAAAAGGACATCTGAAATTAGATCCGAACTAATTCTGATATACTGTGGGCGATTAGTGAGATAGTCCAAAACCCAAAGAATGGTACAGGCATATTTATGTTCATGTGAATTAGTTTGTAAGCGAGTATAATATATGGCTGAATGGTACGAGTAAAACCATGACAAGGCCATGCCATCAATGCCAAAGACAGACTGGAGATGTTTAATGAAGGTACTGTGGTCAATCATATCGAACGCGCTAGCAAGTAAAGCAAGCACTAACATCTTACCATCATCCAGAATGAACAACTTGTCATTTAGGATCCTGAGAAGTGCTGTTTCGGTACTGTGCAATTTCTGTTGGCTGACTGAAATGGATACATGAGATTATTCAAAGTCAAGTGATCCAGGAGCTGGCTGCGAGAGCACAATTGTGTCAGTCACGTTTGACAGAAATGGTAGATTTGAAACAGGTCTGTAGTTAGGAAAACCGAAAATAAAGGTTGAAAAACCTTTAAGTATGAAACATGGAACATGACGTTTCGGATCAATGATCCGTTTTCTTTGATCCGAAACGGCGTGTTTCATGTTTCATACTTAAATGGTTTTCAACCTCTATTTTCTGTTTTCCTTTCACATGAAACCCATGTGGCAACAGTTTTACTACATTTTTATTATGGGTAGGTCTGTAGTTTATAAGATTGTTGTTGTCTAATGAGAGCTTTTTCAGGAGCGGTTTCACTACAGTACTTTTATACAGTGGGGGAAAACACCAGATGCAAGTGATCATCATTTACTATTTGGGTTTTGTATGGCAGTACAGTGTCTAAGCATTCACACAGCAAAGCAGTGGGCACTGGATCGAGTTGACATGACTTGGGGCTTGTCTTTATTAAAACCTTATGGACGTCATCATTGCAGACAGGTCTGAACATAGACATGGTCTGACCATGAAAAACGCAGGTGGCTGGAAGAAGGGGTGTGTAACTGAGAAGATTGTGAGTCCAGATCGTCATGCATGGCTTGAACCCCATCTGTGGAGTATGTAGAAAATAGAGATGGAAGTTTTGAAATGGAGTGTATACTGGGTAGAGGAGAAGTCTTGACTTTGCCCAGCAGCTGATTGCCTGCTGGTGTTGCAGGCAGCAATCTTCAGACTATCAAAAGAAATTTTTGCTGTGTTAACTATAACCTGGTAACCACTCTCTTGGCAGCACAAAACAACTGCTTGTGCACCATCAGTCTAGATTTGCGCCAACCTGCGACGTTCCTGTTTAGTGTCATCCACCTTCATTTTATCCATTGGCAATCCTCAGGGGTGCGTTCTCTCCCCAATGCTCTACTCCCTATTTATCTATGATTGTGCTTCATGCTATGCTAGAACCAAAGTCCTGAAATGTGCAGATGACACCACTGTGGAGGGATATATTACGAACTCTGATAAATCTGCCTTCTGAAGCCAGATTGAGACTCAATGATAACAACCTTGTACTGCACACTGGCAAGACAAAAGAGTTGATCGTGGAAAGAAACGGTGCCCCCCCCCCCCCCCCTCCTTCTCTTGTGATCAATGGTGAAGTGAATGAAACTGTCCAGAACTTTAAGTTTCTTGGTACTACCCTGTCATGTGACCTTAAGGGGGAGGAAAACTGACCTCATTGTCTAAAAAGCACATCAGCGCTTTTTCTTTTGCGATGTCTGAAAAATGTTGGTCTTAATTCCCACATTTTCATGCAATTTTACCAAGCTGTGTATTTACTTTTTTCCATCATCATTTGGTATGGTTCCATCATGGCTGAAGAGATATCAGACTGAACAGGGTGGTCAGGACTGCTTAAAAAATCACAGGCAGAGATCTCACTAGCCTGAGTTCAATGTATTAACAGCGTCTTTTACATAGGGCAGTTTTTATCTCCAGAGATACCACCCACCCTGGCAATTAGTTTTTTTTTTTTCAACTCTTGCCATCAGGGCGTAGGTACAGGTCCATCTGTACCAAAACCAGTAGATTCTGCAACGTTTTTTTCCCTTCGGCTGGATTGACTGGAGAGAGCATGAGCGGTGCGTAAACTTGTTGCAATGTGTACAGTCAGCCTATATCTGAATCGATGAGGCGAGACCATCCTGTGTGTTTAACACCAGTATTCTTTAGTATTTAGCATGACAATAATATTTAAAAATTTACTTGTTATATGTGTGTGTGAGAGATAGTGATATAACGATGACGAGCGAGCTTTTACTTATTGTTATTATCCAAGTTTATTACCAGATTTATAGATTATTACCAGATATATAGATTATTTTCTTCTGCTTCACCAGAACAACTTGTTCACACTGTGATGATTGTTGATTTGCTGAAGTAACGTTTCTTAAAGTCATGTTTCCATTGTGTCATTGTGTTTGCTGTGATTATTAACTCTGTGTGTGATAATGATGTGATATTATCTTAGTGTTTAATGTGTATATATATATATATATATATATATATATATATATATATATATATATATATATATATATATATATATATATATATATATATATATATATATATATATATATATATAGTTTTTCTATTTAGCTATATGGTTTGTGAGTGTATGCTTGTGTGTGCATGTAAAACTGACAGCAGAAAAATATTCCAGTGTTTTTATTGTAGTTTTTGTTTCATTTGAAAACGTATGACAATATTAGTTGTATTATGAGTTAGGCTTTGCCAGTGGTTCTTGTCACCTCGAGGGTCCAGTGAGGGGGGTCAGAGATAAGAGTCAAGGGTTTTGGTCCGAGACTCTTACTTCTGACATTCCCCCCCCCCCCCCCCCCCCCCCCGATCGGACCCGAGAGGAAACAAGAATCACGGGCAAAGCCTAACTTGTAATACAACACCTGCATTTGCCTGGAATTTCTCTCTAAGGTATTTTATAATTTAATACATTTTAAGTTATTCTTTTGTATGAAATTGTTACCATAGGTCAAACACAATGCGTGGATATATATTTATTTCGTTGCTTAACCCTCTCAGTTGTTATTTATCTAGCTTTTTTTTCATCGCCTTTTCTGTCATCGTAACATGTAATAAATTGAATTAAATATCATATGTTACCTTATCATATGTTACCTTGTAACATGATGAGGAGACTCCCACTGCCTTGAGAATGGGTGACCAGAGGGAGAAAAGCGTATAGGGAAAAAGTGTAGAGTCTGAAAGAAGACAATAAACTGTATCTTATCTTATCTTATCTTATCTTAAGATGTCACATGTCATGAAAGACCCTCATTGAGGTAGCTGTAGTCTTGAAATGCAAAAAATGTCTCTTGTCATAAAAGATCATCATTTATGTGGCTCCAGTCACCTAACTGATGGTCTTTAATGTCAGGTGATCTCTCGTGAGGGTGGCCATTTGAAACAGGATATACTGTATGTATGGCAGCTCTTGAAGGCATCCGTTTTAATTAGCATCCACTCCTGTTCACTTTGTTAATTTCCTTAAGCCTTTGACAGTCTGTAGCGCTTTTTGTCAGTGAATCCTGCAGGATCATTTCAACATGAAACGTTGCCAAAAGCCAAAGGGTTGAACCCTTTGCGTGTTGGTGGCGGTTTTAGTCACGATAATTCCTGTAGGAATCATTGTGACTAAAACCACCACCGACACCCAAAGGGTTCAATGATTTTGCTTCAATCCTACTTCTGTTGTCATCTTGCACACAGCACAACATTGTCAACATGAACCTGACTTCAGACCTGGTTTGCCTGAACTTTTCTGGTGTGGAAATGCTGACAGATGCTTTGTTCTACATCCTCAAGGCGTTGAAAACCACCTTCAGATGCCTCAAGAAGCTGATATGCACAGGTATATGTGGTCTGTGTTTTTGGATGTTACGGGTCAAGGCCATCATTTCCAAAATCGTAGACCAGCACATGTGCAACTGTCAGATTATACACACATGTATACACACATGTTTATTTGCAGGTGATTTTCTTGTTAAAATATATTTGCTGATTACATTAGCAAATTGTTTTGTATTTATACATTATTTGTTTGGTTGATATGTTTTATTCTTTTACTCAAGGGTGAATTGAGATGCTGCAGTTTGAAGTTGGCTCTGTGACAACCTACTGCTATACAGCACTAAAGTTAGATGCCAAATTGAACCTCTTTTTTTTTTTTTACATCCTCTCTCAGGAGAAGTCTTGAAGTGTGAAAACTGTCACTTGTCATCAAAGACCACCATTTAATGGTGGCTCAAAAGATATTTCACAATACAGTTGTGTGTTCATTAGGTAGACACTAGTGTGTGTTTCTATGTGACAGCAGTGTTCACTTTTAACATTTCTTGACCTTTTTCTTCCAGGCTGCTATCATGTGTCAGACATGGGATTGATATGGGCCTCTGGAATGATGCCAGAATTGATGATGGTATGTAGAAGAAGCTGCATCAAAGCTCAGTCAGACTATAATTTAATCACAAGTCTAACAAAAATGGCCGAACCACAGTCTGACTTTGTCCCTTTTCCTCCTGATGCACTACTGCTTGAAATAAATTTGACCATGATAGTTCAGGGTTATTAGGTTGGATTTGTATGTTTTATTTTTTAGTGCGAAGGAATGGATGAAGATTACTTAAACACAGGTGCATATCAGAGAAAACATCATGGAGACTACACTGAATAGGATACTTGTTAATACCAAGGTTGTGAGTTCCCCCAAACTAGCGTGCTCTTTAGTGCGAGAGGCGAGAAAACGCAGTGGGCAAGCACAACGCATCACTATGCACGATCGGCAGTGCGAGCAGGAAAACTGTACAGGAACAAACTATTTCTGTGTAATCTCCCATTATTAGCAGTTTGCATTAATAAGATGCATCTACTGTTGGTATAACAAAGTTTAATAATTATACTAGCAGTTTAACTCATTCTACCCCAACACCGAAATCCCCAAATTGTGCCGTTGTCCTCAGAAGACTGGGCGCCAATCTAATCTGGCATCGCCCTTGAACTATCATGGTCGATCCTTATCTTTCTGTGGTGTGTCTGGGGTAGAATGAGTTAAACGACATGGCAGATCATTTTCTAAAGCCACCGTGACTGGCGTCATCACCATATGCAGTTTTTATGTACTTTGAGAGGTTGTTTTCATGAGCATTATTTTCACAAAAATGAAAAAAAAGGCTGTATTGTGACAATTGTATGACCAGGCTGCAATCATGTTCAGTCCTTTGTCAGCATGAGCTTACATTTTGCAGCATATTGTGAGTCATGCAAAACAGCATCGGCTAAAATGTAAGAGCTAGCCAAGTTGCCCACACTTCATGGCAAGCCAAGTTTAGTCTTGGCTCAAATTCATGTAATCTAGTGTGCATTTTCACGCTGCTCAGGAACTCACAACCTGTTATCCTCGTTTTGTCCATTATATTCACATACAACAATGAAATATGCCTTTGGGGCACAGGACTCCATTGTCATAAGCTAGGGGAAGCTACTTGCCACAGGGTACCACACGGATTCCCTCCCTTTCAATGATGGAGTAGCGGTTTCTAGATCATTGCCACGTCTGATTCTTTTGGTTTAGTTTTCCATTGAAACAAACTTTACGGTTGACATGAAAATATAGGGTCTGTCGGGTTACTGTAAATGCACAATCTTTGTTTTGGGGGGCCTAAACAAAAGATAGGTTAGTCTTTTTGTACAGCATTATTGTAATACACACCAAACAGTTTTTCAAGAAACAGATTATGAGCTATGAACCCCTTCACTGCCAGTTAACCCTTAATTTTAGCCCGAAGGTCCCATTTCTCAAAATTTGGAAGTGTTGCCTAACGACTATGTACCAGATGCAGGAGATGGCTTGACTATGATGATTCAAGGGTAGTGCCAAATTCAGGCGCCAAGCTAATCTGGCACTACCCTTGAATCGTCATGGTCAAGCCATCTCCTGCTGTAGGGATCCGGGGCTAAAAGGGTTAATGCAGATTTATGTTTTCAACATCTTTGTTGATTTAGGGCTAAAGTGCCCCCATCGACGTCCCAGCTACATAGATTCAAAGTGATATCAGCAAGAGGTATAGATCCTCATGAGCCTCGCAACTGTGGGGGCTCATGAGGATCTATACCTCTTGCAGTTGGGTGGAGTTTAGTTTTTCTCAGCAGTGAAAGGGTTAACATTTATTGCGTGTTTGATGTCCCATTCACTGCCTCGTCTTGTTTTATTTCATACCACTGACCATGGCTTTCTCAATCTCAATGCACCAGGGAGAGTTTGAAGGTTGCTACAAGGTGACAGAGAAAGGACTGACCTCTTTTGTGACAAACTGCCCCAAGCTGATGAACCTGTCAATTGTGGCGACCTCGGTCGCAAGAATTCCGCTCAGTGTTGGTAAGTGTGCAGTGACAAAGTGTCTGTTAACTGGTTTGTTCCCATTGTGAACAGTGCCTGTGGCTGCATGCACAAAGGCTGTCGGAAGCACTTTTTGGCTCACGAGCGAAGCAAAAGTGAGTCTATGTGTTCTGGGCCAGTGGTCGTCCATCCGTCCGCCGTCATACGTTGTAAATTTTTACATTAGCATTTTCT
Source organism: Semisulcospira habei (assembly GCA_036245525.1). Lineage (NCBI taxonomy): Eukaryota > Metazoa > Mollusca > Gastropoda > Semisulcospiridae > Semisulcospira > Semisulcospira habei. Next base: position 30,709,313 of record BTPG01000001.1, on the reverse strand, counting down.
CGGAGACTATTCAAGCCACAGTCTTCAAACTTGGCCCAAGGATACTTTGTGGCAAGACCTTTCTAAACATATCAATTTGAGTGACCTCTCACAATAGTCAAGATCACAGGGGATCAAGAAATACGTAAAAATGGCTATATTTTCACATAATTTATTTTTTCTCAAATGCTATTCTCAACTTCAAAGCCAAACTTGGTACAATGAAACCTGATGGTAAGACCTTTCTATGCATACTAATTTGGTTGATCCCTCGGAAAGCTCAAGGGTCACAATAGCTCAGGAAATAGGTCTAAAGTAGCCATATTTTGACAAAAGATGTTTTTTCTCAAATACTATTCACAACATCAAACCCAAACTTGCTACAGAGATACCTGACGGGAAGACCTTTACGTGCATACTAATTTGGTTGATCCCTCAGAAAGGTCAGGGTCACAAGAGCTCAAGAAATAGGTCTAATATAACCATATTTTGACAAAAGATGTTTTTTTTCGCAAATACTATTCACAACTTCAAACCCAAATTTGGTACAGATCGAGATAACTGATGGTAAGACCTATCTATGCATACTAATTTAGATGACCCCTCGGAAAGGTCAAGGGTAAAAAAAGGGTGACAAATGTGTGTAAAATGCCAATTTTTTATAAAATTGAGGGTATTATCAACATTTTTTGCACATTATTTAATCAATTTGACACAAAGGTAGCTGATGATAAGACCTTTCTATGCATACTAATTTAGTCGACTCATCGCAAAGGTCAAGGTTCATGGGAGGTTGACAGATGTGTAAAAAATGCTTACATTTTGAGAAAACATGGATTTTGCTGGTGCAAAAGCCAGCCCTTTACTTATTGTCACAAAGGTCACACATATGTAAATCGGTCATACACATGAGCCATAATGGCTTTGCCTTTCTTGTTTGTCGTGATGTTTCATGCAGGAATCATTCTGACAAGAAACACTACCAACAGCCAAGGGTTAGTTTATTTAGCCCAAAGTTCTAGGGTTGAAGATTGATCTACCATCTAGCTGTTAAATGACACTGCAGGAGAGGGGACTATGATAGTTCACAGTTAATTTGTGACTAACTCGGCACCTCCTAGGTACCACATTAGTTTGGCGCAAATCTCAGATGATCACAGTGGAAAAGAGCATGTCCCTAAAGATGATTAGAGTTGCAGCAGTGGAAGATTACATGACTGCACAGTAAACTCACTTGATGTGGACACAGTCAAATAGGCAGCATGTACTATGTGACAAGCTGTGCTTTGTGTATGCTTTAATATTATGTTTTACTATGTCACTCGGTGCAATCCCTCTAGTCATGTGTACATTTGTTGGTACTATTTTGTACGGCTGGTACCACTTAGTGTATGCTCTGGTAGAAGTGATCTACTTAGCCCCCCTCACCCACCCTCACCCCTTCCCCCCCAGCCTTAATCCACCTCCCCATTTCCTTTCCACTAGTACTTACTGCTACTTTCATCCACACTTTTTCTTACTCCCCACCCCCGGGGCCCCTTTGTTTCTTTACTGCCTGGTAATTGTCCTTTTGGCTACCCTATCTAAATATAGCTGACACTGACCAATCATTTCATTTGACCAGTAATAGAACATTGACCTTGACCCAGTAATACCCCTCTGTGTTAGTGTCCCGCCTGCCAGGCGCACGCTTGGTTTGACACCACCACAGCAGCATTTGTTTCTTCAAAAACATTACCGATGACATGACTATAAGGAGTGTCTACTCCTTGCTCAATTCTAGCCTAAGAACCGGTTGTGCCACACAACCCGGGAAGCACTCGGGGATCCCGTAGAGGGACCGAGAGTTGTCTCCCGCTCCTACCCATCAGGCCTGTTCACGTGTGAACTCCAGTCACGCTTCTTAGGCTCACGCGCTCAGACGTGTTTTCTCTAGCCTCTACACTTGGAGTTTTTCGACCGGTCCTTCTCTACCGTGCTTCGTTGTTCACTGGCCTCTGGCCCTTGGTTCTTCTACCCTTCGGTGGTAATACGCTTTTGGTGAAGGCTTCGCTTCCTGACGGCGCCGCTCGTGCAGTGCTTGCCATGGAACCTTCTCCAACTCGTTCCGCGCCGCCAGAGAGGTAAGGTAGTTAGAGGGCTTCGGCCCGTTGCCCGGGCGGGGCACAGGCTGGAGCAGCGTACCTTTCTTGCTTCCGCGTCGCTGGCGGTTGGGTCGTCCTAGCGGTGGGCCCTCTGCTTCGCTTCGCCTGGTTGGATGAAGAATTTTACCGCCCTGGTTTGAGCGGGATGTCGCGCCATGACCAGTGGCGGTGAGTGAGTCGCGGGGCCATGCCGGTTGTACTTGGGCAATCGTTACATGCTTTGTTGTTGTGTGCTTTCGCCAGGGTGGCCTAAGCGGAACGGGTACCAGGCTGGTACTACGCTCCCGCTACGGTCGGCCCCGATACAACGTTCTGTATGTTTTGTGGGTCAGGCGGGCCCTCTCCATCCTTAGGGTGGGCCCTTGAAGACACCCGCCGAGTGCCTTTGTGTTTGTGTGTTGCAGTGGCCTGCTGGGGACCTGCACACAATGCGGAGGATTTCAGTGGCCGTCGGATACCCATGCAGTCTGCCTCCTCTGCGCTGGGTGTGCTTCTGACCACGCATGTGACGTCTGTGCTACCTGGCCGGAGCAACGCTGGTCCGATCTCTGGAGCTTCTATACTAGAGAGCCCCCTAAGCTGTCGGGTGCGGTGAAGATCCCGGAGACGCCCTCCGACGTGCCACCGGCACCGGACGAACAAGCCCTTCTCGATCCGACGCGACTGACGCCACTGACTTGGCAACGGACGGCTGCTCAAGGTGGGAACTCGTCCGGCAGGTCCGCCACAGCGAGTAAGCACGCCAGGACGCATACGCTGACGAAGCAAAGAACCCGCCTCTCCCTAGAGCCTGGTTTACAGAAGCGCCCTTGGCGCCCTTCGTCTACCTTCGTTCCCCACGTGTCTCTGAGGAAGCCGCAGGGGTCCCCCTGCCGGCTAGAAACCCGCCTCTCCTTAGAGCCTGGTTCACAGAGACCTACGCACTGTCGTCCGGAGCCTCCGGCGGACGAACTTCGCACGCACCGGGACCCTGCTCGCCGTTTTCGTTCGCCTTCACAGAGACCCACGCGCACTCGGCCGGAGCCTGCTACCGAAGTACGCACGCACCGGGACTCTACTCGTCGCTATCGTTCGCCTTCACAGAGACCCGCGCGCGCTCGTCCGGAGCCCCATGCTACTCGTCGCGGTCGTTCGCCTTCTCGGGTTCGTAGGAGGTCCTCCGACTCTCACCGTTCGACAGGTCAGGTTTCCCCGCGTGGTGGACGCGGTTCTCACTCTCGTCGTTCCCGTTCCCGTGCCGATTCCCGCTCGTCCCGTTCCTCTTCCCACCGGCCGCCCCCTTCCCCCTGGCCTCTGCCTCGCCGTCCCGCTCCGTCTCGTCGCAGCCGTTCACCTCGCCGGAGCCCTCCTTCGTCGCGCAGGAGACCTTCGCCACGGCCTTCCTCGCTCCGCTCCCCCCTGCGGAGGGGGTCGTCGGCCTCTACCGTTCGCCGCCAACCGGTTTCCCGCTCTAGGAGCCCTCGTCACCCGCCTCGGTCACCGGTGGCCAGACAAGCGGACGGTGATACGCTGAGTTTGGTGGCAGATGATCCCGCGGACTGGCTGCTGGGACGTCGCAGCCGCTCTCCGGCCTCCTCGTCCGCGGCTTCCTATGTCTCCGCTGCTCCCGGACCTGCTTCGGCCAGGATGGACACCCGGCTGGCACTGGACGAGGCTTCCAGACTCATCGCCGCCGCCCTGCCGGTTGAGGTCTGCCCAGCTTCGCCTCCGGTGAAGAGGAGGATCTCCGCCTTTGTGGATGCGGATCGGACCGTCAAGAGATTCAAGTCCCTTCCCCAGCCTCCTAGTTTTTTGGACCTGCGGGACGCCTTCTCGTCTCACCTCCTGTCAGAGACGCGGAACTCGGACTTCTTCACGGAAGGGAGATGGCCCCCCGCCCTCGACATTGCCTTTCAGCAGAGTTGGTACGCCGGTCATTCACAGTCGTTCCTCTGCCCGCTTCCCCCTGTGGACCCTGCCGCTCTGCTCCAAGCTGGAGGTGGTTCCCTACTCAAGCGCTCCTTCCCGCGTGGTTTGGATAGGACGGCGACCCTGGTGCGGAACACGCTCGCCTGCTCGGGGTTCCTGGAATTGCTGACCCAGGCATTCATCCGGCGTCTAGAGGAAGCTTGGCAGCCTGACCTTTCTCCCCTCCTGGGAGACCTACTGGTCATGGCTGAGGCTGGGAATCGAGCAGCTTACCACTCGTCGGTTAACGCGATGGCCGCCGCGTCCAACTGCGACCTTTTGCGACGAGACGCTGTCTTACAGTCCTGCACTGGTATGCCGTCCGACCTGTGTACGCAGCTTCGTCGGGCCCCCCTGGGAGGATCGCTGCTGTTTGGTGAGACATGGCAGGCGGTGAAGGACTCCAACCCCGACCGTTGGCCTCGCAAGTCCGTCAAGCTTCGTCTCCCCACCGCTCGTGCGGCCCTGGGCCGCTCCTTACGCTCCCGTAGACCTGTCCCCTCGGACCCGGCTGCCCCTCCACGAGCTGCACGACGCCGACGCCCTCTTTTCGGCCGCCCTGGTCCGTCTAGCGCCCCTACCCCCTCCTGGCCCCGGCCCTCCCGCCGCCCTGGGCGCGGGAGGGCCGCCTGACGGATCCCCGGTGCCGCCTCCGCCGACTGTCTCCGGGGCTCCGGTCGGCGGGAGGTTAGCGAGATTCAGCAAGCAGTGGCACTTGCTGTTTCGAGAAGAGCCCTGGGTTTTGGACGTCGTCACCAGAGGTTTACGGATCTCTTTCCGATCTCCCCCGCCCTTACGCTCCGCCCCGCTGTGGACGGAGGTACCATACGACGACCTCAAGGCCGCCGCCCTACGCGGAGAAGTTGCGGCTCTCCTGGAGAAACAAGCCACAGAGGTGGTGCAGCGCCCGGACTCGCCCGCCTTTTACAGCCGACTGTTTGTGGTCCCCAAACCCGGCGGCAGGTGGCGCCCTGTCATAGACCTGTCGGCGCTGAACGCCTTCATCGCGGCCCCCTCCTTTCGGATGGAGACGACCAGAGCTCTCCGCGCGGCGGTCCAACCCATGGACTTTGCGGTCAGTCTAGACCTGGCCGACGCCTACCTGCATGTTCCCATGCACACGACCGCCAGGAAGTACCTGCGCTTCGCGTTCGAGGGAGTGGTTTACCAGTTCTGCGCCCTGCCGTTTGGCCTCAACCTCAGCCCCTGGGTTTTCACCCGCATCATGGACGCAGTAGTCGCCAAGGCAAGGCAGTCGTCTTCCAGCCCGACGTCGAATTACCTCGACGACCTGCTCTTGAGGAATCAAGTGGAAGCCGCCCTTGCCGCGGACAGAGACGCCCTGATGAGGTTACTGCACCAGTTGGGGTTCCTGGTCAACACGGGGAAGTCCGACCTCTCCCCGACGCGCCACTTCATCCATCTCGGCATGGAATTTGTCACGGACAGCAACAGGGTGCTCTTACCAGAAGCGCGGATTGTCAAGTTATCCTCCCTCGCCGCGTGGGTCGGGCAGCAGACGACAGCACCCGCCAGGGTCTGGCTACAGCTCCTTGGCCTGATCAACGCAGCGGCGGACCTTATCCCCCTCGGTCGCCTGTACTCCCGGCCGCTGCAGCTCCATCTCCTACTCCTCTGGCGTCCCTCCTCGGGCGACCTGACCACCTTGGTCCCCGTCTCACCGCTGGTCCTCCCCCATCTCTTACGATGGTCCGACAGGACGTGGTTGGCCCAGGGAGTTCCCCTCTCTTCCCCTCCCCCGACCCTCTCCCTATGTGTCGACGCGAGTCGGGCTGGTTGGGGCGCCCACCTGCTCCCACAGTTCTCCACAACGTCCGGCCTCTGGCCCCCGGAGTTTGCGGACAAGCACAGCAACTGGCTGGAGTTACAAGCAGTGTGGCAGGCCATCATCGTTTGGAAGGACCAACTGCGGCACCAGCATCTCCTCGTCCTTTCCGACAACTCGACGGTGGTGGCGTACATACAGAAACAGGGAGGAACCCACTCACCCGAGCTGTGCATGCTTCTTTATCGCTTGATGCGCTGGTGCGAGGACCACGACCTCTCACTCGGCGCACGCCACATTCCCGGATGCCTGAATGTGTTGGCGGACTCGTTGTCCCGGCGGGGACAGATGATTCACACGGAATGGACCCTTCGCCAGGACATTTTCCGTTTGATTTGCTCGCACTGGGAGACCCCCGTGGTGGACCTTTTCGCCACGAGGTGGAATCACCAACTTCCCCTCTTCGTGTCTCCAGTCCCGGATCCCCTGGCCTGGGCTGTCGACGCCTTGTCCATCAGTTGGGAGGGGCTCATCGCCTACGCTTTCCCCCCGACGGTCCTTGTCCCCAAAGTCCTCCAGAAGCTTCGAGGGACGAATGCGATCTTACTCCTGGTCGCCCCGTTCGCTTGGACCCGCTCCTGGTCCACCGACCTGATCAGCCTCGCCACGCACCCTCCTCTACTGCTCCCCACCCCCCGCACCATGCTCAAGCAGCCGCGTCAGGCGCTGTTCCACCCTTGCCCGGAACGCCTGCTGCTACACGCCTGGAGATTGTGCGGCAAGCCCTCTCCGCTCGAGGCTTCTCGGGTGCTGCAGTGGAAGCGATCGCTACAGCCCGCAAACCCTCGACTAGGCATGTATACGAGGGAAAGTGGAGGGTTCTCTGTGCCTGGTGCAGTGGACGTGGTCTCTCCCCCACCGATTTGACAATTCCCCAGCTTGCGGACTTCTTCCTCTGGCTCTTCGGAGACCAAGGACTGGCCCCTATTACCATCAGGGGATACCTCTCGATGATCGCCGATACCTACCGGCATCTCGGCCGCGCGGATCCCGGCGCTTGCAAGGACCTAGCGGACCTTATGTCGCACCTTGGCCTACAACGACCTGCCTCGCGTTCGCTCCTGCCCCGCTGGGATTTGCCTTGGGTGCTTACCTGGCTTAACTCGCCACGCTTCGAACCCCTACCACTAGCCAACCTCGCAGACCTGACACGGAAGACATGCTTCCTGCTAGCGCTCGCCACCGCGGCTCGAGTCAGCGAGCTCCACGCCCTGTCAGCCCGCCCGTCCTGCCTACAGTTTCGAGCGGATGGTTCCGTCCAGCTGGTGACGGACCCTGCATTTATTGCCAAGACAAGGTCTCCGCTGACGGCACCACAGGTTATCACCTTAAGACCGTTGCGGAACATCCACTTCCCCAAGGAGACCAGGCAGCAAGATCCCGTACGAGCCCTGAGAGTGTACTTGCGCCGCACCAAAGCAGGCAGGAGAGGACGCTCACGCCTCTTCCTACCCTTACGACCTGGCAGAAATGACATTACTGCCCAGACAATCTCTTCATGGCTACGCTGGGTCATCCGCTCAGCCTACGCCGAGCTCTCCCCACAGGGAGCGAAGAGGTTACGAATTCGGGCGCACGAAGTACGAGCTATGGCCACAAGCGTCGCCTTTGACAGGAACTGCGCTGTCAAGGACATCGTGGCTGCAGTGGGCTGGCGGTCGGAATCCACTTTCGCCCGCTTCTACCTACGGGATCTGGCCGGGCAGCGAGACAACCTCGCCCTCTTGGGAGGAATCACGGCGGCACAACACTCCCTCCCGGCGCCGCAGGCGCCGTAGGTATGCACCTTTTGGGGACTATAGAGTGTCTGAGGGGAGGAGGGGGTCATGATCCTAGAAAACACTCTAGACGTGCGGCACCCTCCTCCTGTTCGGCATTCTCCTTATAGTCATGTCATCGGTAATGTTTTTGAAGAAACAAATTCATTTTTCTTTAAAAGGTATTTTTTCGAAAAATACTTACCGATGACATGACTCGAAGGACCCTCCCACCTGCCCCGCTTGCCGCGGGTGAGCCTAACTTCGTGACTGGAGTTCACACGTGAACAGGCCTGATGGGTAGGAGCGGGAGACAACTCTCGGTCCCTCTACGGGATCCCCGAGTGCTTCCCGGGTTGTGTGGCACAACCGGTTCTTAGGCTAGAATTGAGCAAGGAGTAGACACTCCTTATAGTCATGTCATCGGTAAGTATTTTTCGAAAAAATACCTTTTAAAGAAAAATGAATTTCTTATCAATTTGACACTTAATCATCTTTGCAAGTTTTCATCTTCCCAGGCCTCTGTGTACTGCCTTCTTTGTGATGCAATAAGAAAAATCTTCACAGGACGCAACATGGCCTCCCTGTCTGGTTGATTTCTTTTGGTCCAGCCCACCAAATCTATGTTATTGGCTGCTCACAATGTGTCCATCATCAATGTTTTAACCCGTCCGGTGCCGAGTGCAAGAAGTATAGATTTTCATGAGCCCCCGCAGTTGCTGACAGCCAAAGGGTCATGTGGAGAAAGGCACCACTTAATGTATGTGTTTGTGTTACTTACTTTACTTACGCCTGTCACCCCTACCCGGGTATAGGCCGTTGACGAGAGACCTCCAGCGACTCCTGTCCTGTGCTTCTCCTTCGATTTTACTCCAGGTGGTTCCCATTCTCTTGATGTCTGCTTGGAGGTCTCGACGCCATGAGTTTCTCGGCCCACCTCTTTTCCTCTTTCCCTGGGGATTCCATGACAATGCCTGCTTAGTGATACTGGAAGCTGGCTTTCTCAGACTGTGACCAATCCATCCACATCTTCTTCGCCCAATTTCATTCTCTGCTGTTATCTGCTCTGTTTTCTCCCAGAGTCTGATGTTGCTGATCTTCTCTGGCCAGTGGATTTTCAAAATTCTTCTAAGGCAACTGTTTATGAAGATCTGTACTCTGTTGACAGTGGTTTTTGTCAATCTCCAAGTCTCTGCTCCATATAGGAGAACTGCTTTTACGTTTGAGTTGAAAATCCGGACTTTGGTGTTTTGTGACAGCTCTCTGGAACTCCACACTTTTTTCAACTGGAGAAAGGCTGCTCTGGCTTTACCGATTCGTGCTCTGACATCTGCATCAGTGCCTCCCTTTTTGTCTATGATGCTCCCGAGATAGGTGAAGGACTCCACCTCCTCCAACGGGGTGCCAGCAAGCAAGACTGGTTCTTCCCTGGTTGCGTTCAGCCTCATTGTCTTTGTTTTCTGTTTGTGGATGGTGAGGCCCACTTGGGACGAGATGTCAGCAAGCCTCGTGGTCTTGTCCTGCATTTGTTGATGCGTGTGGGACAGTAATGCCAAGTCATCTGCAAAATCGAGGTCGTCAAGCTGTGTCCACAGTGTCCACTGTATTCCGCTTCTTCTCTGCTCTGTGGTCCTCTTCATGACCCAGTCTATGGCCAGTAGGAAGAGGAACGGAGACAGCAGACACCCCTGCCTGACACCGGTTCTGACCTGGAGCTCCCTGGTGAACTGCCCTTCGTGGATCATGCGACATGTCATGCCATCGTAGCTGCTCTTGATCAGGCAGACGAGCTTTGTGGGTACACCGTAGTGTCGTAGGAGTTTCCACAGAGTCTCTCGGTCCACGCTGTCAAATGCTTTCTCGTAATCCACAAAGTTGACGTACAGCGGGGAGCTCCACTCCAGAGACAGTTCCACGATGATGCGGAGAGTGGCGATCTGGTCTGTACATGATCGGTTTTTCCTGAATCCTGCTTGCTGGTCTCTCAGCTGGGGGTCAACGGAGCTCTTCATTCTCTCCAGGATGATCCTGTTGAAGACCTTTCTTGGTACTGACAGCAAGGTGATTCCTCTATAGTTGGAACACTTGCTGAGGTCACCTTTCTTGGGAAGCTTGATTAGGTACCCCTCCTTCCAGTCAGCCGGCATCACCTCCTCTTCCCAGATCTTTCCAAACAGTGGGTACAGCATCTCTACTGTTGTCTCTAGGTCTGCTTTCAGAGACTCCGCTGGGATGCCATCTGGCCCTGCTGCTTTGCCGTTCTTCACAAATGCCACTGCTCTTCTGGTCTCTTCCCGGCTGGGTCTGTCACAGCTGATGGGTAGGTCGGTCTCTGCTGGCTGGATGTCTGGGGGGTCGGGTGGGCTGGGTCTGTTCAGTAACTCTTCAAAATACTCGGCCCATCTGTCGAGTTCGTCTGCTCTGTCTGCAATAGGCTTGCCTTCCTTGTCTTTTACTGGTCTTTCTGTATGGCCATACTTGCCCGACAATCTTCTGGTAATGTCGTAGAGCTGTTTCATGTTGCCGCTGCCTGCTGCCTTTTCTGCCTCTGCTGCCAGGCTGTCTGTGTAGGTCCTCTTGTCTGCCCTGATACTCCTCTTCACCTCGCGGTTGGCTTCTGAGTATTCCTCCTGTGCCCTTGCTTTGGCTGCTCTTGTGCGGCTGTTGTTGACAACTGCTTTCTTCTGCTTCCTCACTTCTATCTTCTTCAAGGTCTGTGCTGACAGCCAGTCCTTGTGATGGTGTTTCCTGAACCCTACAGTGTCTTTGCAGGTTGAGTTCAGCGCCTCTCTAACTGCCTTCCACTGCTGCTCTGTGGTGACCGCCTCCTCTTCATTTACTAGCTCCTGTAGCGCTTGAAACCGGTTGGACAGCACCAGTTTGAACTCTTCTCTCACTCCAGTCTCTCTCAGGAGGCCTACATTATAGCACTGTCTTCTTGTTGTCTCTGTGCGGCTTTTCTTTAACTTGAGCTTTATTCTTAAGGTGAGCAGATGGTGGTCTGAGGCGATATCTGCTCCCCTCCTCACTCGAACATCTAGAAGGGATCTTCTAAATTTCTTGCTAATGCAGATATGGTCTATTTGGTTCTCTGTAGTATGGTCAGGTGAGACCCACGTTGCTTTGTGTATTCTTCTGTGTGGGAAGATGCTGCCTCCAATGACAAGTCTGTTTAGAGCACAAAAGTCTACAAACCTCTCCCCGTTCTCACTCATCTCCCCATGTCCCTGTCTCCCCATCACCTCTTTGTATCCGTTGTTGTCCTCCCCTATTTTGGCATTAAAATCGCCCATGACGATGGTGATGTCTCGCTCCGCACATTTGTCCACGGCACTCTGGAGTCGGTCGTAGAACTCTTGTTTCTCTTCCTCGTCATTGTCATTAGTGGGCGCATAACACTGGATGACGTTCAGCTTGAGCTTTTTCTTGGCTGCTGTGATAATTCTTGGCCCAAGAGGTCCCCAGCCCATCAGCGCTCTCTGTGCCACTGGTGACAGCATGAATGCTACTCCTTCTGTATTGGGGGGCATTCTCCTCTTCATGACCTGAATACAGAATCATCTCCTCACTTAACAGCCTATTCTGGCCAGACTGCGTCCATCTGGCTTCACTGATACCTAGCAGGGAAAGGTTGTACTTTTGCATTTCCGCTGCTATCTGGGCGGCCTTGCCGCTCTGGTACATGGTCTTGACGTTCCATGTGCCCATGGTTGTGTCCCTGGATAGAGAGAGGCGGCTCGGTCCTGTGGTTTCCGAAGACTTCCGGCTTTCACCACAGGACGTCATAAATCTTCTGGTAGAAGAACCTTCCTCCTCCAGGAAAGGAATTACTGTTTGTCTTTTCGTCGGCGTTTTTGTAGCTATTTCCTTTTTTGTAGGGTGGGGAAGCTACCCCCACGCCCAACCCCCTTACTAGGAGGACCAGGGGTTTTCTGTCAGGGTCACCTTCCCTTAGACCATGTTGGTTTACGGCACCTTATTTCATTCGGTGCACCCCTCTCGCGAGGGACCCCCTATCCACCACCCAGGGGACGCGCCTCAACGCCATATGGTCCCAGCATGAGGATGTGTTTGTGTGCATGTGCTAATATTTGTTCAGATTTGATTTATGTGTGTGTGCTTGTGTGTTTAAAATTGATGTTATCATAATGTTTTGAGATTTATTGCTGTGTTGAACTGGGAATTTCTTCATATGTGTATGGTCGTGTTCATTATATGTTTCATTTTGTAATAGGCAAAACACAAATTCCGTCGGGCAATCTACGGGCACAGGGTTCTCCCGTAATCTCATCAGGGTATTCCTTTCTGTCCAAGAGAGCGGAGAAAGGGCAGACAAAACAGCGTGACTGTAAGTGAATCTTAAGCATGCTTTCATTTCACAGCTTCAACTTTGTGTGTGTTTGTTTTGGGCAGATCAGGACTACTTTTTTTGGTCTCCACTTTTCTTTATATTTGTATACTGAGGAGCTACAGAAATGCGTCATTTTTTTATCATAATTTTATCTTAAGTGTTTCCGATGGTTAAAAAAATGTCGCATTTCTTTTCTTCTTCAGTATATATTGCAGACTGTATCAGTTTCATGTTAAATTCATTGTGTGTGCATGTGTATGTGTGGGTGTTTCGTTTGAAAGGAATGATAGAAATGTAGAAGGTTTTCAATACATTTGTTGTACAGGTCAGCCTCAGTATTACACGCTACAGTATGCCACAGTATATGATGTTACCCAGGTCTCTGGTTCCCAATGGGATGCCCAATGAGCAAAATATCATTGGGTCAACATCAGCCTTAGTTGGCATGTGCACATCAATGTTTCAACTAGGTATGGCTGACTTTGGCCTGGTGACCATTTGCTTTACAACCTGCTTTTATGTATGATAAGTCTGTGTAAATGTATCACTACAATAACACGATCACAAAAAAAACCCACAGTCACACTGTTTGGCTCCCAGGTATTGCAACATACTGAGGCTGACTTGTACTTGCAGGTTGTACACCATCACCCACTATCTAAGTATTAAATTATGAATTATTGCTTGTATTGCTTTGTACATAGTTTGTATATACAGCTGATACACGTACTTTAACTCATTGGAGACGTGTAGCATACAGATACGCGACAAATAGCTGCGTATCAATATGCTGCGTATCAGTCTCCAATGAGTTAACGCCATTTTCTTTTGTACTAAACCCTTACAGTCCTGACAAGTTACATCAAAATACTCATCAACCGTGATAGTTCAAGGGTGGTTCCAGACAGCATGGTTCTTGTAAGCGTCAAGCTATCTTGGCACCACCCTTGAACTATCATGGTTGATCTGTCTCCTGAACTAAAATGTGTACTGTAGACAATCCTAAATTTATGAATGTTGACTGTTTGGCTTTGTGTGTTTGCTACAGCTTTGTTGAGTTGATTAAAATGTAAGTCAAACCTGTTAAGGTGGCCACCTGTATTAACCCTTTTCATCCTGATACACTATTGCTTGAAGTAAATTTGACTGTGATAGTTAAAGGGTGGTGCCAGAATAGCTTGGCGCCTCAGGTGCCAATCTATTCTGGCACCACCCTTGAACTACAATGATTGATCTATCTCCTAATCTGTGATGTAGCCTTCATAGGATAATAAGCAAATTTAAAAAAATCAGCCTCGGGATGCAATGGGTTAAGTGACCTTACAAAGCAGACACCCATTTGTACTTTTACTTCTTTCTGTGTACAGAGACCACCTGTCTACAGCAACCATTGGGCGGTTGTATTGCACATTTAACCCATTTAGCCCTGAGTCCCAACCGAAGAAGATGGATTGACCATGATAATTCAAGGGTATGCCAGATTAGATTGGCGCCTTCAGGCACTACCCTTAAATTATCATGGTCAGTCCATCCCCTGCAACTGGTACATAGTCATTAGGCAACACCTCCAAAATTTGAGAAATGAGACCTTGGGGATAAAAGGGTTAACTGCCATTCTTTGTGACTAGCACACAGTTCATTTGTTTCTTCAAAATCCATACCGATGGCATTACTTTAGCTTACGGCATTCAGCCTCAAAGCCGTTTGTGTGTACCCACACGACACAGGCCATAACTCTAGGGAGTTGTAACCAAGCACTTGGATAGTCTCCCCTCCCTCCATCTGGGTGCGCGCGTCGTGTGTTCCCGCCAGTCTTACCCTTAGCTTGCCGTGAGCACATTGCTTCGGCTTTAGCATCCAACTGTTGACTTGGAATTTGAGGACTACCCCTTCGTGGCTTATTCTACTAGTGTTTTACAAGGATGACGAGGTAAGGCCTCGGTTTATGCCTACACGGCCGGCAGAGCGATTACGGCAGCACCGGCACAACTCAAGGAAATTTGTTTCCTCAAAACACATTACCGATGGTATTACTAATAGGAATGGTTTCTTAGCTAGTCTAATTTTAGCCCAAAATTGTTGTGTACGAGTATGGCCATGATGGCAGGTGAGGGGTGCCATAGCCTAGGCGGTAACCCGAATAGCCTCCCTTCCAATCCAACCGCGCATGCGCCCAGCGCTTAGCACACCAGTCAGTTTCTTTGCTAGACAGTGGAAGGTTGTGTACAGTTATGGAAACCGGTCGTGGGGTTTTCGTGGAGGTGTTATCCTAAGCTGTGCCTTTTGTTAGGCTTGGACGCTTTCTTGTGTGACTTTCTTCATCGGTGTTTGTACCTTAGACCTGACAAGTCAGCGGCGCCCTGTGAAATGTGTTCACGCGCCTCAAGGCTGGTCTGACCATAGTGTTACGCACTTCGTGTGTCCTGCACTTCTCCTGCGCTCTTCTGCTAGCCTCGGAGTGCCCGGTGTTAGACTTGGACGCTTTCCTGTGGGAATTTTCCTCGTCGGTCTTTGTGCCTTAGCCCTGACGTGTCCTCAACCCAAGTCTTGTGAACTGGAAAAAGCTGTTCGTGGTGATTCGCATGACGTGTGTCCTGAACTTTCTGCTTAGCGCCAGGACTATCTTCAGGGTGTTTGGTGTAGGTGGATGCTTCCTGAATTTCATCGGCGGTGTTCCTAGCATCGGGGACCGGGCGTGCCAGCGGTGACTGCGTGGACGCCTGTCACGGACCGGGATTGCGTCGAGCTGCCTTCAGCCGTGGGTCCTGGACTCCGCGGTGTTCTGGTTGGTCTTCGACCTGTGTTGGTGCCCTGCTTCTTCGGATGGCAAGGTAAAACCTCAGTTATTGCCTGCATCAGGCACTCAAGGGGGGAATAGAGCGCCGGGCATCGGCATACGCCGTGCACTTAAACTTCGTTATTACGCGCGGATTATTATTGCGGGCCCGCGGGGGCACGCTTGCTCGCATGTCTTTGTGCAATATGTTTAGCAGTTGGCAAGTCGGCACCTGCACACGATGTGGGCAGTTCCACTGGCCGAGTGACAGCATGCCGTTTGCCTGCCCTGTTCCGGATGTGCCTCCACCCACCCATGCCTGGTCTGCGCCCCATGGCTGGAAGAACAGTGGACCCAGCTATCGAGTATCTACTGCCGCGAACGGCCGACACCAGCACGGGGGAAAGATCCAACACCAGTATGCGCCACAGACCCGTCCAGTGGCCCTTACCGAGTAAGTGAGCTGTCAACGCCGCGACTTAGGCCGCGAGCCCGAGCTCTAGTACCGGTAGCCACCACAGTTCCGTCGAGTGGTCTCTGTGCGGTCAAGGATCTTCGAGCGCCATGGGCTAGGCCTCGAGGCAAGCACCGGTAGCCACCACAGTCCCGTCGAGTGGTCTCTAGTCTACCCGGCGCTGATGCCCCTGACTGGAAGAGCAGCGGACCCAGCTATGGAGCTTCTACTGCCGCGAATGGCCGACACCAGCACGGGGGAAAGATCCAACACCGGTACGCGCCACAGACCTGCGAGGACAACACTTGACTACGCATGACTGAGCAACTGTACTGGCCTGCAGAGGCGATACAGAAGATCACAGTTTCTCGAGAACAAACCTCCATGACGGTGTTCAAGAAGAAGTAAGGACTGAGCCTTATCATGCTGAGCTTCATGGATCGGAGACACTCCCTCCTCTAGCCGCGGTTACGAGCTTCCTGGCCTTCCGCTCTTCTCCTACCCAGCTGCTTACCACTCCTGGGTTGTCGCCTTGTTGGCTTCCACTTCGTGTGCCAGTTCGTCACCGCCTCATTCTTCGGCGGGGAGCCCACCCGAGGCTTCGCCTCAGTGCAGGCTTGGACTGGGCCTTCAGCCCGGACTCGGTGACTTCCTAGATGATACAGAGGTGGCCGGAGTCCTCCTCAGATGGCGTTGCGTTCTAGTCTTCCCCAGGAAGGAGAAGAGGATACCGTCTCCAGCCGTTCCCTCCGCTTACCCCGGACAGCATGACCTGCCGGGGTCGGGTACTCCCTCCGGTGGCTCTCGCAACCTCTGGGGGTTCTACCATGGCTGTACTCCATTGCTGACAGGACCAGTCGGACGTCTTTGTGCGCCACATCGACATCCCTAGATGATCCCCTCATGGAATCGGTTGGAGCCCTCCTTGACATGGATCGAGACGCACTGGGAATCCCCTTGGCTGACAGGTTCCTGGTCTACGTGGGTAAGTTCAACCTCTCGCCTTAGTGCCGCTTCTATACTGGGGATGGGACCTTGCACCGATCTCACATAGGGCAGCTTTGAAGCAGCGAACGCAGCTCTTCGCGAACCCTGCGCAACGGCTGTCCCAAGAACAGAGGTACTCTGCCAAACGGGGACTTTGGCGTCGGGATGGGTAAGTTCCACGGCGGACCTTCTCCCCCCTTGATGTCTCTACTGCCCCCGCCTGCGGTTCCCACCCGTGTCCCGAACGGCGCCTCATTCACGCCCGGAGATTGTGCGGCAAGCCATCGCATCCAGAGGCTACAGCCCGTCGCCGGCGTGTTGGTCACCTCGCCCCCGGCATACCGGATCCCCCGCACGTTCACAGATGAGTTCCTGCGCTGGAGGGCGTCACCTGGCTCTGACACATTCTCCTCAATCACGGAGCAGATCGCGTGGACACCGATGGCCGGATTTTCCACGGCGACGCACGAGGTCCCCGACACGTCTGCTGCTCGCCAGGGATTGAAGTTCTACCCGACGCTCCCCCCCGGGATTGCTGAACAAGGCAGGACTGTGCTGCCGCTGGTGACAGTTACCCACGGCAACACCGAGATCTTCCTACCATGCATTCCTCTTCGCCCCCTGGTTCTCCGCACCGGCGCACAGCTGCTTTTCAGGACAGGCCCTACGGAACCCCGCCGCACTGGACACCTACGGGGCGCGTCGTCGTCCGTCCGCGTTCTCCGGACCCCGCAGCTTATGACTCGGATGCCCTCAGTCTACACCCAGAGGACTCTGCATCGGCCCTACTGGCTCCGGAGACCCTCTCCGACCCCCACAGGCCCCCCCCCCACACCCCCCCCCCACCCCGCTTCCGATTCGGTAGGAGAGGCACCGTTGATCTCGGAGACGTCCCGGGCCTTGGACGAAGCGACCCGCATCATTGCTACAATTCTCCCGTTGGACGCGTGTCTGCCTTCACCACCGCTGAAGAGGAAGGCTATGGCTTCATTGGAAGTTCCGTTCTAGGTGAAGTGATTCAAGTCTCTTCCCCAGCCTCCAGGTTTTCGGGATCTGTCCGATGCCTTCTCTGAGCACCTACACCAGGGCAAGCTGCGTGACAGGGGCTTCTTCTCGAACGCGCAGTGGCCTGCCGACATTGACATCCGGTTTCAGCAGAAGTAGTATGCGGGTCACTCTCAAGCCTTCGTTTGTCCCCTCCCGGCGGTGGATCCAGAGGCAGAGCTTCAGGCAGGCGGCACAGGAACAGTGTGGCGATTTCTCCCCCCCCCCCCCCCACCCTCGGCTGGAATCCACAGCTACCTTGATCCGAAATTCCATCGCGTGTGCGTGCTTCGTAGATCTAGCTACGCAGGCGGTGGTCTGTGGAGTAGATGAGTTCTGGGATCGGCCCAGTGAGCAGCGGTTGCGGGATATCCATGCCTTGGCAGTGACGGCGAATCGCGGGGTACACCATTCGGCCACCAACGCTATTGCGGCGGCAGCGAACTGTGATTTGATGGGGTGTGACGCAGTCCTCAGATGTTGCCCCAGCATCCCGTCGACCTTCAGCGCTCAGCTACGCCGGGCCCCGTTGGGCAGTTCGTTCATCTTCGGTCTCACCTGGCAGGAGGTGAAGATGGCGGTGAAGGACCTGTGGCCCAGCGTTACCAGAGTGGAGCCTCCCAGGTTTCCAGCCGGCTGCAAGGACGAGGGTTGCACCCTGCGGACCTTTCGACCCACCTCCCGCTTTATCTCCAGACGCCCTCTCAGTATCTGCCGTCAGGCCCCAGCCGGTCATGAACACTCCTTCCTGGCTCAGGTCCCCACCTGGACCAGCTTCGCCTGGAGGCCCCGGCGGGGCAGGATCCAGTGACTCTTCCCCAGTTGCGCCCCCACGACCCCCGCAGGGTCTCCAGTCGGCGGGAGGCTAGCGCAACACAGCGACGAGTGGCGGTCGCTGTTGCTGGGAGACCCCTGGATCCTCGATACTGTTAGTTATGGACTGCAGATCTCGTTCCGGATACCTCCCCCCCACCCCCCCACCCCCCACCCCCCACTGAGGCGGTCCCCGCGGATCCTTGCAAGGCTTCAGCTCTGCAGGGAGAGATAGCGGCCCTCCTACAGAAGGCTGCCACAGAGGTAGTATCCCGCCACGACTCCCCGGCCTTCTACAGTCGGCTCTTCGTTATACTGAAGCCAGGTGGCAGGTGGCGCCCGCCGATAGACCTCTCCACGCTGAACAAGTTCATCGTCGCTGCCCACTTCTGCATGGAGACGGCAAGAGATTTGCGGGCCTCGGTGCAGCCGATGGACTACGCCATAAGCCTCGATTTAGCGGACACGTACCTTCACGTCCCCATTCACCCGAATTCCCATCATTACAAGCGCTTCGCCTTCCGAGGAGTGGTCTACCAGTTTCATGCCCTACCCTTCGGCCTCAACCTCAGCCCATGGGTCTTTACAAGGATTATGGACGCGGTGGTTACCAGAGCCCGGCAGGCATCCTCCAGCCCATCCTCTAACTACCTCGACGACCTGCTCCTCCGGAATCAGGAAATGACTATCCTGGAGGCAGACAAGGATGCACTCCTCGGACTCCTGCACCAACTCGGGTTCATGGTCAACGACGGGAAGTCGGATATCTCTCCATTGCGCAGGTTTGTTCACCTAGGGATGGAGTTCTTGACCGACCTCAACAGGGTACGGCTACCACAAGCGCGGATCCTAAAGTTGGCGACCCTCGCTCATCAGGTGGCGCTAGTGGATGCGGTCCCGGCCAGGACTTGGCTCCAGCTGTTAGGCCTGATCGCCTACCCGGCACCGGCCTCCACGTGGCATGGGTGGGTAGTCCTCTCAGTCCCTGACTGAGTGGGCTAGCAGACGGGTGCCATCTTTGTCCAGGATTAGGACTTGATGTCAGCAGATATGTTGTTCAGTCTTTTTCACTGGTCCGGTTTTTAAGGAGCTGTGCTAACCCAGGTCGTACCATGTTGGATTGGTCCTTAAAATACTCGTGAACTTTTGGTCCTTTGGATCCCAAGTGTTTGCCGTGCTTGGAGACCCGTGTTGGGGGAAAAGAGGATCCTGGTGGCTGAAACACTCCACTTTGGCCTTGACTTCTGCCTAAACGGGAGGCTAGTCGTACCGGCCTAGTCAATCGGCTCTTGTCACATTGAGCCCTATCCCACTGTTGACATGCGGGTTGCTATACGGAGCACCATGCTATAGCCTCTGCTGCTGATTAGGTGCTTTACGCCAGTATTCTCCTGCATTCAACGGTGTGATAGAAGGCGGTGGCTCAAACGGTTCAATCGGGCTTACCCCCTTGAGTATATCTTTCGGGCAGTCTCCATTGTGCGTCGGCTGGAGACACGCCAACATTTGCACTTTCCCTTATTGGGCTCGGTGGCGGGCGGGGACCCCCGGGGGATGAATATCTCTACTAATATAATATGGATAAAACAAAAAAAAACAAAACTAGCACAGAAACGGCACATAGCCACCGACATTGAACATGACAGTGATTCAGACTGTGAGGAAGCGACGCCTCAGGCGTTGGCCGTATGGCCTCGCTGCCTCATTGTCCATAGCAAGGTGAAGGAGAAACCAGTTACCAAGCTGCATCCTTTTCTGGTGGGGGAGACCCTCAGGAGCTGTGTTGGCAGGCCTGACGCCCAGCGCCTCAGGTCTGGTGACTTGCTGGTGGAGTGCTGTACTCGGGCACACTTCAGCGGGCTACTGGGGCTCTCTTCCATCGGAGACACTCCTGTGGAAGTCACACCCCACAAAACTATGAATTCGTCAATAGGCGTAATCAAAGATCAAGCTTTGGCAGATCTGTCAGAAGATGAACCTTAAGTCTCAGGGGGTGACTTACGTCAGGCGCTTCGCTTCCAAGCGAGGTGGTGGGGAGATCCGTCTCCCTACCATCATCCTGACGTTTGGCACCCCCACCCCTCCTACTACCATCTGGGGAGGTTACTACTCCCTGAGAGTGAAAAAGTACGTCCCTCTTCCCCTCCGGTGCTTTAAGTGCCAAAAGTATGGCCATGGGCAGAAGACATGCCGTCAGGCAGAGGCTTCATGCGCCCATTGCACTAGGCCCGGACACTCTGCTGAGTCCTGCACAGCCACCCCCCTGTGTGTGAATTGCCAGGGGGCGCATATGGCTTCGGATAAGAAATGCCCTCGTTGGATATCCGAGTGCAAGATTCAGCAGGTGCGTGTGGAGAAGGGGTTGTCCTTTCTGGATGCCAAAAAACTGGTTGAAGGCCCTGGTGCAGCTGCGGCTGCCCCAACCTCTAACACCTCTGTGTATACTTTTAGTGCAGCGGTGGCAGGCAAGCGCCCCACCAAAGACTTTTCATGTCAGACCCCAACTTCTTGGTTGGGGGCGGAGCCTCGGCTCATCTCACCCCTGGAGAGTAACCCTCCTCCGGTGGTGACAAGGAGCCAGGGAACGCAGAAGGCGGACACTGCCAGTCCGGTTGTGCCGCCTTCTGTTGCCCCTAAGCCTCAGCCCCCACCCAAACCTGTTAGTCAGTCAACTCCAAAGGCTTCTGGCTCTGGTCATACTTCTAAGGCCGCTAACTCTAGCGGCAGGAATGCTGCCCAGGACCAGAAGTCTAAGAAATCTATGGGACCGCTGTGCGCACGGGCCCAGAAGTGGAACACTGATGTCCCCCTTCAAAACAAATATGCTGCACTGGAGGAGCGGATGGAGAGAGTGGAAGTTGTCGTTGCTGATGCTGCGGCAGCCCCACCCCCTTCCTCTCCGAAGAACCAGAGGAGGCCCGGGAGCCGGCCCCCCTCTGTTTCTTCAACTCCTTCCAAGGTAAAGGAAAAAGGGGGAAAAAACTCCTTACCCCCAGATAAGACTTAATCATGGACTCTTTGCTTCAGTGGAATTGTCGTGGTTTTCAAGCTAACTTTGAGGAATTGGGTCAAGTCAAGTTCTATAACCCCTCGTTGTAGAGTGTTCATGGAGAAGTAGTACCTTTGACTTTTCAGCCAGCAGCGCCTCTTGGGGCAGGCGGGAGCACTGGTCTTCACATGGCACTCATCTCTCACAGCTGGCTCCAGGTCCTTTACCTAGCCACACCCCGGTAACCGCTTCTGCTGGCGGGCGAAACGTTGTGAGGGGCTGACGCGTCTCTCAGTCAGTTGAAATACTTGGAGAGGAGACGGGCGCCGCCAAGTTCGCCTAAGCCCATTGAAAGGACTGATGGACAAGCAACAGAATAAGAATAACATGCCGGATCGGTCGGGGCCCGGATCACCAACGACCGCGCACCCCATTGGAGGTCTCCAGGGTGGGGGCGACAAGTGTGTTACTGGAACCAAACCCACCATCAAGCTGCCCACGTAAGGAATAACTATCGGAACTTGGAACGTTCGCACACTCTACCAGTGCGGCAAAGTGAAGGAACTCACCCACGAGTTGAAGCGCTATCGCTGGGACATTGTAGGACTTGCAGAAGTTCGATGGACAGGCTTCGGAGAAACAACAACAGATGAAGGCCATAAAATCTGGTTCAGCGGAAAAGAAACCAAGCACGAACATGGCGTAGCTTTTATCGTATGGAACTGTCATCAGCTGCACCCCCGTGTCAAGCAGACTAATCTCCATCCGCATCTCCGCCCGACCGCACAACATCACTATCATTCAAGTATACGCTCCAACAGCAGATCATGATGATGAAGAATTAGAAGAATTTTACGAACAACTGGACAACATCTTCAAGAAAACACCTAAGAAAGACATTCTGACTGTCCTCGGTGACTGGAATGCAAAGATCGGCCCTGACGCCTACCAACAATGGGCAGGAACAGCTGGCAAGTTTGGCCTTGGAGAAACAAACGACAGAGGCCTGCGACTTTTAGAGTTCGCACAGAGTCACCGTCTCACCGTTGCTAATACCCTCCATCCACACAAGAAGTCAAGAACAGTGACATGGCAATCGCCAGGAGGCCTGGTCCATAACCAGATTGACTTCATCTTGCTGCCTCGACGATTCAAATCCAGCGTTAACAAAGCACAAACGAGGTCCTTTCCTGGCGCTGATATTTTAGCGACCACAACCTCGTCCTTACTAGCCTCAAGTTGAAGCTGGCATTGAAACGAGATAGCAAGAGCCCTCGCATCAGATTCGACCTCCAGAAGCTAAAAGACCCGGAAGTAGAAGAGCTCTTCCAAGCCCAGGTGGGAGGCAGATTTGCAGCCTTGGCTACTTTGGACTGCGACGTAGACACCCTTGCTGGAAATATAAAAGAGGTGTTACTTTCTACAGCAGAAGAAGTGCTGGGGAAGCAGAGGAAGCGCAAACAGCCGTGGGTCACCGATGACATCCTCGATCTCTGTGATGAGAGGAGAGCCTGGAAGAAAAAGAGGGGCCAAGACCTCACATCAGCAAACAAGTACAGACTTGTCAACAAGAAGATCAGGAAGAGGATGAAAGAAGCCAAAGAAGATTGGATTGAAGACCAGTGTCGTAGCGTGGAAGAGGGCATGGCAAACGGCAACAGCAAGAAGGCTTATGAAACGCTAAGGACCCTCACCAAGACTCAACAGCGAACAGCCACAGTCATCGAAGACAGCAGCGGCCAACTCCTTACGGAAAACACTGCTGTACTAAACAGATGGACTGAGTACTGCCGAGACTTGTATAACTACAAGGCTGAGCCAGACACCAGCATCCTCCAAAACAACCAGGCTGGGGCCAGGAAGGCTGAAGACCTGCCAGTGTTAGCTGAAGAGGTGGAAGCAGCCGTACGCGGCCTGAAGGGAGGAAAGTCTCCAGGTGTAGACAACGTACCTGCTGAACTGTTGAAACATGGAGGAGAAGTAACAACGAAGGTCCTCACTACACTCTGTCAAAAGATCTGGGAGCAAAAGAAATGGCCAGTAGAATGGACACAGTCTCTAGTGATCCCGCTCCCCAAGAAAGGAAACCTGAAACAGTGCCAGAACTACAGAACTATCAGTCTGATAAGTCACCCTAGCAAAGTAATGCTTAGAATCATTCTCAACCGCCTCAAAACTTTCGCCGAGGAACTGCTGGCAGAAGAACAGGCTGGCTTCAGAGTTGGAAGAAGCACTGTAGAGCAGATTTTCAACTGCCGCGTCCTGATCGAGAAACATCTGCAGCATCAGCGCGAACTCTACCACAACTTCATTGATTTCAGGAAAGCATTTGATCGCGTCTGGCACGACGGACTCTGGCAAGTCATGAGATCGTTCAACATAGAGGAGGGACTGATCCAAATGATAGAAGCGCTTTACAAGAACGCCTGCAGCGCGGTTCTACTTAACAATCAGTCAGGCGAGTTCTTCAGGATGACGATCGGTGTCCGTCAAGGATGCCTGCTCTCTCCTGTCCTTTTCAACATATTCCTGGAGAAGATCATGCAGGAAACCCTCCACGACCACCATACTTCAATCTCTATTGGTGGCAGATCCCTGTGCAATCTTCGATTTGCAGACAACATTGACCTCATGGCAGGCAGCAATAGTGAGCTCCAAAACCTGACAGACAAACTTTCAACTAGCGCAGGGTCTTATGGCATGGAGATCAGTACGGATAAAAGCAAAGTGATGATCAACACCACAAGCGACAGCAGCAGCAACATTCACATGAACGGCCAGAAGCTAGAAGAGGTCAATAGCTTCAAGTACTTGGGAGCCACCCTGTCCAAAGACGGTAGTTGCATAGCAGAGATCCGTATCAGGATAGGTACAGCAACATCCGCAATGGCCAGGCTGGACAGGATATGGCGAAGTAACTCCATCAGCTTCACCATCAAGTACAGGCTTTACAAGTCCCTCGTAGTGTCTATTCTACTCTACGGCTGTGAGACTTGGACACTGCTTGCAGACTCAGAAAAGAAAATCCAGGCCTTTGAGAACAAGTGCCTGAGGAAGTTGCTCCGCATCTCGTACTGCGAGCACAAGACCAACGAATATGTACGGAGCATCGTCACTTCCCTGGTGGGCCCACATGAACCCCTTCTGGCAACCGTGAAACGGCGCAAGCTTGCTTGGTTTGGCCACGTGACCCGACACAACACCTTGTCCAAGACTATCCTCCAAGGCACTCTCGAAGGAAGTCGTCGGCGAGGTCGTCAGAGAAAGAGTTGGGTCGCAAACATAAAAGAATGGACCGAACTCGAGATGCCAGACTTGCTTGCCACCGCCCAAAATAGAACTCAGTGGAGAGCACTGTCTGTTGCTGCTGTCTTTCAGTCCCCCCAACGCCCAGTTCGGGCAAGGGACTGATGATGATGATGATGATGATAACCCCTCAGTAATATCTCTTCAGGAGACTTACCTGAAGACTTCTGACCCTGTGTCCTTTAATGATTTTAATGTTATACATAAAGGCTCTGATTCGGAGAGGCGCTCAGGTGGAGCGGCTCTTCTCATTAGTAGCCAAATTGTATGTAGTCCCGTTAGCATCGACACCTGTCTTCAGGCTGTCGCAGCTCGGGTTACCTTAAACAAGACCATAACCATATGCAGTATTTACCTGCCACCATCACTGCAGGTCTGTAGCAATGATATTTTTAACTTAGTAGATCAACTGCCCCCTCCCTTTATTCTCATGGGGGATTTTAACGGTCACGCTCACCTTTGGGGTAGTGACCACTATGATGGCAGAGGTCAGATGTTAGAAGATGTTTTTTCTCAACTTAACTTATGTGTCTTTAACGATGGCTCACCTACATACTCTAACTCAGGTTCTGGATCTAGTTCTGTTCTAGACCTCACTGTGTGTGATCCTTCTCTCATGCTGGACTTTGACTGGAAGGTTCACGACGACCTGTGTGGTAGTGACCACTTCCCAGTAGTCCTGTCGTCGGTCAGCTTTGAGGAGGATTCGCCGGTGGGGCGTTGGAATCTCAAGAAAGCTAACTGGCCTCTGTTCGCCTCCCTCTGTCAGTCTCGTCTTACAGAGGAGGTGGTCATGTCAGCTGAAGAACCTGTTTCTTGTTTTACTTCTATTTTGTTGGACGTAGCAGGTGAAACCATCCCTAGAACTTCCACATCACTCCCTCGGAAGCCGAGAGTACCATGGTCCAATGAAGAGTGCCGCAAGGCCCAAACAATGCGCAAATCTGCTCAGCGACGTGCTTTTCGTAATCCGTCGCAAGCAAATATTTTAACATTTAAAAGACAGCGGGCGAAAGCCCGTTACATTTTTAAACGCGAACGCCTTGCTTCCTGGAGACGCTTCGTCTCATCTTCTAGGACTCCATCCCAAAAAGTCTGGAAGGCTGTTCGAAGAATTGGGGGCAGGGGTGGCTTGGCATCTGTCGGCCATCTTAGAGATGGTGCCAGTTTGGTCACAGATAAAAAGGCTGTGGCCAATTTGCTTGCCTCCACCATTGCCCATAATTCTTCAACAGAACATTATTCACCTTTCTTCCAGAGAGAGAAGGAGAAGCGAGAATCTTGTACTTGTGATTTTATATCGGATAACTCGGAAGACTATAATGCCCCTTTTACGTTTTCAGAATTGCAGCAAGCCATGCAGAAATGTACTGACTCTGCTGCTGGATTAGATACCATCCACTATCAGCTCCTAACACATCTGCCTGAGGATTCACTCCTTGTACTTCTCAAGGCCTTTAACCATATCTGGACAACTGGTTTTTTTCCGCCATCTTGGCGCCAGGCTGTAGTCGTGCCAATTCCCAAGCCAGGTAAGGATCCTTCCGACCCGGGCAACTACCGGCCAATAGCTCTGACATCATGTTTATGTAAAACTATGGAACGCTTGGTCAACGCCCGACTGGTGTGGCATCTTGAGTCACAGGGTCTCATCACAGACCTCCAGTGCGGTTTCCGGCGCTTCCGTAGTACAACTGACCATCTAGTTCGCTTTGAGTCTTTTATCCGAGATGCTTTTGTCAACAAGCAGCATGTCTATGCAATTTTCTTTGATCTTGAAAAGGCATATGACACTACTTGGAAGCATGGTATAATGTGTGATTTGTCGGACATGGGTTTTAAAGGGCATCTGCCCGTTTTTATTCACAATTTTTTGTCCAACAGGTCGTTCCATGTCCGTGTGGGCTCCACCCTCTCCGACTCCTTTGAACAGGAGATGGGTGTCCCGCAGTGCAGTATTCTATCTCCTGTTTTATTTAGCATTAAAATAAATAACGTAAAGGCCGTCAAGGATGATTCTGAATGCTCTTTGTTTGTGGACGACTTTGCTTTGTGTGCACGAGGTCGAGGACTTGCGTCCCTTGAGAGGCGCTTGCAGCTGTGCGTTGATCGCATCTAGGGGTGGGTGTCTCTCAATGGATTCAGGTTCTCGCCCTCCAAGACAGTCTGTGTGCATTTTACTAACCAGACGAAATGTTTTCCAGAACCTAGCCTGAGCATTGCTGGAGTGCCAATTAAGGTGGCCGAAGAGGCAAAGTTTTTGGGGGTCGTCTTTGACAAAAGATTGACCTTCTGCAACCATGTTAACTACCTTAGAACCTCTTGTCGGAAGGCCCTCGACATTCTTCGTGTCGTTGGTCGTACTGACTGGGGTGCAGACCGCATTGTCTTACTTCGACTGTTCCGGGCCCTTGTTCGGTCCAAACTGGATTATGGCTCTGTGGTATATGGCTCGGCTTCAAAGTCTGTTCTACAGCGTCTGAACACAATTCACCATCAAGGTCTGCGCATATGTCTGGGAGCCTTCAGGACATCTCCAGTTCCTAGTCTGTATGCGGAGGCAGGGGAGCCTTCTCTCGGGCTCCGCCGCATCTGCCTCATGCTCAGCTACGTTCTGAAGCTGAAGGCCCATCCAGACAATCCTGCCTATGATTGTGTTTTTAACCCGTCGTTTGCAGAGATTTACGATGCCCATCCGGGAGCTGTCCGTCCACTTTCCTTCCGTGTCCGACCTCATCTGCAGGCGGCCGGAGTGGACCTGGACAAAGTTTTGGAATCTCTGCAACACGTCACTCCACCCTGGCTACTACCAGTTCCTGACATCTTGCTGGACTTGACCGCCCACAAGAAGGATTGTGCTCCACCAGCCATATACCAACAGAGCCTCAATGAACTCCTTTCAATTTTCCTGGCTATTGTCGTCTTTATACGGATGGGTCCAAGTCTGAGGTTGGGAGGGTGGCTGCGGCTGCAGTGTCCTCTCGCCATCCTAAACGCCCATTTAAGCTCCGTCTCCCTGACCATTCCTCTGTATTTAGTGCAGAACTGCAAGCAATTCTGCTGGCACTCAAGCATGCCTATCAGTCTCGGGAAAGGAACTTCCTGATTCTGTCTGACTCTCTTTCTGCCCTGCAGGCCCTTCAGGGCACGGGAACAGACCATCCACTGCTGGTGCAGATTAGAGAGCTCTACGCAGACTTGATGAAGGAACATTATGACATCATTTTTATTTGGGTCCCAGGCCATGTGGGCATCGAAGGCAACAGACTCGCAGATTCTGCTGCCAACGGTGCCCGCAGTGACCCTGTCCCTGACACACAGACTGTCTATAGTGATTTTAAACCTGTGATTAGTGCGTACATAGCCCGCGAGTGGCAGTCCGAGTGGGACAAAGAGGAAGGGAACAAGCTTCATGAAGCTCTTCCTAAGTTGTCTGACAGTCTACCTTTCCGCTGCGGCAGCTGCCGTGAGGAGACTGTCCTTGCTCGGCTCCACATCGGGCACACGTATGTTACGCACTCTTACTTACTTAAACAGGATGAGCGTCCATGGTGTTTTGCCTGTGATGAGCAGTTTTCTGTTCAACACTTTTTGCTGTATTGTGCTGACCTAATTGACACCAGATATAAACACTTCACAGCGGACTCCTTGAAGGTTTTGTTCCGGGATGTTCCCCCGGACAAAATCTTAAATTTTTTGAGAGAATGCAATATTTTTAACAAGATCTGAGCATTCATAGACTATGTGAATTTTTTTATTTGCCCTTTTTGAGAGTCTGTAGACGTTTCTTTTCAAGACATGTGCGACATTTTAGCCTGAGATTTTTAATCTATATTTACATCTTGTCTTAAGACCTTGCTTTTAGTCTGGCTGACCAGATTTTTACCCATCCCGCCGTGAGATGGCCTTAGTCGTCTGCTCGGCGTTAAACCCAAATAACTAACTAACTCTTAGGCCTGATCAGCGCAGCCGCGGACCTGTTACCCCTCAGCAGGCTCTACTCGCAACCTCTCCAGCTACATCTGCTGCTCTACTGGCAGCCGTCCTCCGGTGACCCTGCGGCCAGTGTCCCGGTCCCAGTCCCACTGCGGATTTGACCACATCTGCACAGGTGGACGGACCAGGCGTGGTTAGCGACAGGAGTGCCCCTCTTCACCCCTGCGCCTCAACTTTTGCTCTTCGCGGATGCAAGCCTCGTCGGCTGGGGAGCGCACTTACTGCCAGGATTCAGCGCCGTCACTGGTTGGTGGCTGGCGGAACTCTGAGGCAGACACATCAACTGGCTCGAGCTCAAGGCTGTCTGGTTAGCGATCATCAGCTGGGAATCACGACTCCACGGCCAGGAGGTCTTGATCCTGTCCAACAATGTGACGGTGGTAGCCTACATACAGAAGCAGGGTGGCATGCGGTCTCCATCCCTCTGCATGCTGCTTTACCAGATCCTCCTGTGGGGCAGGGATCGGTGGATCTCTCTCCGAACGCGACACATCCCGGGCCGCCTGAATGTTCTTGCGGACTCCCTTTCTTGGCAGGGACAGCTGCTGCACACCGAATGGTCCCTCCGGCCGGACATCTTCCGGATGATCTGTGCGCACTGGGAGACGCCCATGCTGGATCTCTTTGCAACCAGGTGGAACCGTCAGCTTTCACTGTTTGTCTCGCCCTTCCCGGACCCGCTCGCCTGGGCAGTGGATGTCCTGTCCATTCTATGGGATGGCCTCGTAGCTTAGGCCTATCTGCCCTCAATTCTGGTACCCAAGGTTCTTCTGAAACACCAGGGATGCAATGCGGTCCTTTTCCTCATTGCCCCGTTCAGTTGGAACGGGAGTTGGACGACAGATCTCCTGAGCCTGGCCACGGACCCCCCGCTCCGACTCCCCATGCCACTCCTGATGCTGAAGCAGCCCCGGCAGAACCTCTTCCACCCTTGCCCGAGAGGCTGCTTCTTCATGCCTGGAGGTTTTGCGGCAGGCCCTCTCAGCATGAGGTTTCTCGTGTGCAGTGGTGGAGGTGATCGCTGCAGCCCGCAGTCCACCCGCCAGGTGTATGAAGGCAAGTGGAGGGTCCTACAGTCCTGGTGCGAGTCGCAGCGCATCTCCCCCATGGCTCTGACTATGCCGCAGCTGGCTGAGTTCTTCTTGTGGCTGTTCAGAGACCAGAACTTGGCCCTAATCACCATCAGAGGCTACCTCTCCTTGGTGGCCGACACGTATAGACACCTGGGGCTGCCTGACCCGGGGGCTTGCAAGGACCTCTCAGACCTGATGACCTGACGGCAATGAAGAAGCTGACAAAATGGCAAAAGTGGGCACAGAGAAAGAACAAGACGAAAATGGAGTCAGCTTCACAGAAATGAAGACCATCATTAAGTCTGTGTAAAGACCACCACAATGGCCCCTAGACAGTTACCATCAGCTGTCCAGATAAGAGCAGGTGACCATCTTCTATCTGAGGACCGGGCACAACCGACTCAATTTCCACCTGTACAGACGCTTCCACCTCGTGCCATCTCCCCTGTACCCTTGTGGAGAAGAAGAGCAGACCACAGAGCACATCCTCCAGGACTGTGGGAACCACCAGCTGCTGAGAGAGGAGATATGGCCGAAGCCCGCCACTCTACAAGAGAAACTGTACGGGCCTGTGGAGGCGCTACAGAAGACCACAGATTTCATTTTGAGAGCCAAACTCCAAGTGTGATGGCGTTCAAGAAGAAGAAGAAATAATAATAATAATAATAATACATAGTTCTTGTATAGCGCTGTTTTCCAGGAAAACACTGGACTCACTGCGCATGCACAACAGCACACCCTCTCTCTCAGACACACGTGTGATTATACACTACTTTAAACCACCCCATCTCTTCCCAACCCCTTACATTCACTTCCTCTAGGATCAGAATAAAAGGCAGTCAACAGTTAGCTAAAGATGAGCTAAGTGTTAAATGCTTGACAGAAAAGAAAAATGAATTTTTCATTAAAATGCATTTTAAAAAAATACTTACCGAGTGTATTACATATAGGAAAGTCACTTAGCTAGCATAATTTTAGCTCCCAAATTGGTTGTGTCCGTATACAGTATCATTGGCAGGAGTGGGGCGCCATAGCCCAGGTCACAACCCGAATAGCCTCCCCTTACTCCCATCTGGTACAAGATTACCCGGCATACCCCAGTTTAGTTTCTTAGCGAACTGGCGGCAAGCGGGGCAGGTGGGAGGGACCTTAGAATAATACCATCGGTAAGTATTTTTCAAAAAAATGCATTTTAATGAAAAATTCATTTGTTTTCTCAAAACACATTACCGATGGTATTACATATAGGAAGAATCCCGAAGAGGAGGTGGGTGCCGCTATATCGCCCCTACTGCCAACCTCATAGCCCTCAGACCCGCCCTCCCGCAGCGAAACTCCTGATAATTTTAGCTAAGATACTTACGGCGCCTATGGCGCCGGGAGGGAGTGTTGGGCCGCTGCGATGTCTCCCACCAGCGTGAGGTTCTGCCGCTGGGTGGAGAGGTCTCTCAGGTCGAATCGGGCAAATGTGGACTCAGCCCGCCATCCCACTGCCGCCACAATGTCCTTGACTGCACAATTGCGGTCGAAAGCGAGACTTGTGGGCATGGCACTGACCTCGTGCGCCCTGATGTGCAAACGTTGGGCCGCGTCTGGGGCGAGGTCTTGATAGGCCGAGCGGATCACCCATCGGATCCAAGAGGAGATGGTCTGGGCTGATATGTCATGTCTACCTGGGGACAAAGGGAGAAATAGGCGGGTATGTCCTCTGCGCAGAGGCTTGGTCCGGCGCAGGAACACATGTAAGGCTCTCACCGGGTCCTGTTGTCTGGTCTCCCGGGTGGAGTCTGTCACACGTAATGGGCGAATGGTCATCATCTGCGGAGCCATCAAGGGCGACCGCGTCTTAGCCAGGAAGGATGATTCAGGTAGCAGTTGTACGGAGCTGTCTGTCCGGAACTGCAGGCAATCTGAGCGTGTGGACAGCGCGTGAAGCTCGCTGACCCTGGAAGCTGTAGCTAGGGCCAACCGGAAGCACGACTTTCGAGTTACATCCGGTAAGCGCGCCAACTGCAGGGGTTCAAAATGGACGGAGTTGAGCCACGTCAGCACCCAAGGTAGGTCCCATCTAGGCAACAGCGAACGCAGTGCTGGCCATTGTAGACCGAAGTGCGCCATCAGATTGGCGAGGTCCTTGCAGGCACCAGGATCGGTTCGGCCCAGATGACGGTAGGTGTCAGCGATCATGGCAAGGTATCCCCGAATGGTAATAGGCGCCAATCCCTGAAAGTTGAAAAGCCAGAGGAAGAACTCCGCCAACTGGGGTATCGTCAGATCAGTGGGGGGTAGGTTGTTGTCACCACACCAGTCGCAAAGCACTCTCCACTTTCCCTCATAAACTCGTCTGGTAGAGGGTCTGCGCGCAGTAGCGAAAGCTTCCACTGCCACACTAGAGAAGCCTCTTCTGGCGAGGGCTTGCCGCACAACCTCCACGCGTGGAGGAGACGCTCTGGGCATGGATGGAACAGTGGCTGTCGGGGTTGCTTGAGCATCGTGCGAGGCGTGGGGAGCTGTAGGGGCGGGCACCTGGCTAGGTTCAACAGGTCCGTAGTCCACAACTTGTTCTAGCAGAAGGGTGCCACCAGAAAAAGGATCATGTTGCAGCCGCGGAGCTTGAGGAGGACTTTGGGGACCAGCACCGACGGGGGATAAGCGTAGGCAACGAGCCCGTCCCAGGGAATGGAAAGCGCGTCGACTGTCCAAGCTAGTGGATCTGGTACCGGCGAGACGAACAGCGGTAACTGGTGGTTCCAACGCGTGGCGAAAAGGTCGATCATGGGAGGCTCCCACCTGGCCCCGATCATCTGGAAGATGTCTGGACGTAGCGTCCACTTGGTGTGGAGAAGCTGTCCGCGTCGCGACAGGGAGTTGGCGAGCATGTTGAGATGCCCCGGAATGTGTTTGGCCCGCAGGGTGATGCCCCGATCCTCGCACCAGCGAAGCAGTTGGTAAAGGAGGATGCACAGTGAGGGAGAGCGCGTACCGCCCTGTTTCTGTAGGTAGGCGACGACTGTAGAGTTGTCGGACAGCACGAGTAGCTGATGTCCCCGGAGTTGAGAGTCCCACGTCAGCAAGGCCTGCCAAACTGCCTTCAACTCCAACCAGTTGATGTGTCGGGTCAGAAGATCTGGGGACCAAGTACCCGAGGCTGTGGTGAACGACGGCAGAAGGTGAGCTCCCCAACCGGTGAGACGCGTCGGCACAGAGGGACAAGTGGGGAGGTGGTGTGTAAAGCGGGACTCCAGAGGCCAGCCAGATGGGGTCCGCCCAGCGAAGTAGGTGTGGACGTAACATCAGGAGCACCATTATCAGAGCGTTGATGTCGTCCTTCGCGGGTCGCCAATGCAGGTGCAGCTGCAGAGGCCAGGAGTAGAGGCGTCCCAGGGGAAGCAGGTTGGCGGCTGCACTCATCAAACCCAGTAGCTGTAACCACACCCGTGCAGAGACCCTGTCCTGGTGTGCCACTTGCCGCGCCAGATCGCTGAGTTTCTGGATACGCGCCTCCATGAGCCGGACTACGTTGAGGTCGGTGTGGAACTCCATTCCCAGGTGAACAAAGCGGCGGGACAGCGAGAGGTCGGATTTGCCCTTGTTGACGATGAAGCCGAGGTAGTCGAGCAGATTTAGGAGTGCGTCTCGGTCCCTCTCCAGCACGGAGTCCACCTGGTTCCGTAGAAGGAGGTCGTCGAGGTAATTCGACGCAGGACTTGAGCTCGTCCGTCTGGCCCTGGCGACGGCAGTGTCCATGATCCGGGTGAACACCCATGGGCTCAGGTTGAGACCGAAGGGGAGGGTGCGGAACTGGTAGACGACCCTGGCGAAGGCGAAGCGCATGAAGCGTCTGGCTGCCGGATGCATGGGAACATGTAGGTAAGCGTCTGACAGGTCGAGGCTGACGGCAAAGTCCATTGGCTGCACCGCGGATTGAAGGGCTCGAGCGGTCTCCATGCGGAATGACGGGGCGACGAGGAACTTGTTCAGGGTGGAAAGGTCGATGACCAGACGCCACTTGCTCCCTGGCTTGGGAACGACAAACAGACGGCTGTAGAAGGCTGGAGTGTCGTGTCGCATCACCACCTATGTGGCATTCTTCTGGAGTAGGGCGGCTACCTCGTTGCGTAGTAGGACCTCGGCCCTGAGCGGATCCGAAGGCACCGACGTCCAAAGTGGAGACCGGCGCAGTGGAGGGGGAGACCGAAACGACAGCTGTAGTCCTTGGCAGACGGTCGACAGGATCCATGGGTCGTCGGGAAACAGCGACGTCCAAGCGGCGCTGTGTAGAGCTAGCCTGCCGCCGACAGGAGACCCGGAAGTGGTCGGCGGAGGCGGGGTCGGGAGGCAGTCAGCGGGCCCTACCTCGCCCAAAGGGATGTCGGGCAGGTTTAGGCCAAGCAGGAGTGGGGGCGTCCGCGGAAACGGGATTAGGTGGACGGGGGCGACCGAAGGCAGGAGGTCGGGGGGGGGGGGGGACGTCCACGACTGGTGCCGGGGCGAGCGGAGGGTCTGGCGGACCGCAAGACTCGACCCACAGGCCTGCGGGCTGGAGGAAAGCGAGGCGGAGCGACGCGGGTGGGCCACAAATCCTTACTTGACTGCCAGTGCGGGCCAAAGAGGAGTTCGCTGCCGAGAGGGGCCCGGCGTAGTTGGTTCTTAATCTCCAAGGTAGTGAGCAGACTTGTAAGACCGCATCTCGTCGCATAAGGTCACAATTTGCCGCCGCTGTCATGGTGTTGACGGAGGTGTGGTAAGCTGCACGGTTGCAAGAAACAGCCAAGGCTAGGATGTCGGCTAAGAGCGGGGCGATGGAAGGGTTCCACGCTTCCTCGACGCGTCGTACTATGGCCTGAGTAGCTAAGTCCAAAAAACCCGCAGAAGCGAGGGCATTGCGGATGAGTGTCGCAGTCGGATTTAGGCCAGGGGCAAAGACAGAACGTTGGAGCAGGCCGGCACAGAACAACGCCGGGGGATCCACCGTCGGGAGAGGACATGCGAAGGCTTGAGAATGACCGGCGTACCACTTCTGCTGGAAAGCTATCACTAGGTCCGCAGGCCACTTGTTCTCTGAAAAGAAACCAGAATCCACTAGGGATCCCTGAAGCAGGTGAGCTGAAAGGGCGTCACGAATGTCTTGGAAACCAGAAGGCTGCGGCAGGGACTTGAAGCGCTTAGCATGAAGCTCTGAGTCCACAAACGCCGAGGCTCTCTTCTTAGCAGGGAGAGAAGGAGGGCAGTCTTCCGAAGGCAGAGCAGCCACAATGATTCGAGCAGCTTCATCCAGGGCCCGCATGGTCTCCATTCTGTGTCCGAGCGCAGCTGGGGGGATCTCCACATCTTCCGGCGAACGCGAGCGACAAGTAGGGGAGGCGTCGGTAAACAACTGTATACAAAAACACCGGTTACTTCACCGAATTCTAAACATACTATAACTAAACCAAACCGGAACACCGCTATACAACCACATTAATCTTACCACGCATACTGTCTTTAACTAAACAACTATCAATACTACGTTTATAGAAACATACCTGAAATCTAGGCTTCAGAGTCTTGGAATGCGGGCTAGGTAACTCAAACACAACCGTTCCATATGACAAAACAGCCCGCACTACCGATCTATACCTCTGACAGACACAGCTTTCGCCTAGAACTCACTAAACAGAACTCACTAAAAATCCCGTGCTAACCATGTCTTACACATTTCCCGTGCGTCTAGTGCCACACGGACTATTGGCACCAACAAACCGTTAACAGAAACCGTACCGTACTAATCCTACTGTGTGAGCACTATGCACTAGCATAGAGCTTCATCACAGAAACGCAGAGTCAAAGTAGTGTCAGGTAAGGCCGCAAGGTCGCTGTCCCCACGGCAAAGTCCCAGTCGGCAAGAGAGCCCAAGCCGACGAAGAAAGAACCGTCACAGGCGTGAGCACTAGGAATCCCAGCCACGAACACAGCTCCAAGGTTCTAAAGTTCCCAGGCTCAAACAAACTAACAGTCGACGGGTCCAAGTAGGAAAACGCAGAGCTTGAAACAGACACAACCTATCTCAGTGCCAGCTAAGAACTAAACTGGGGTATGCCAGGTAATCTTGTACCGGATGGGAGTAAGGGGAGGCTATTCGGGTTGTGACCTGGGCTATGGCGCCCCACTCCTGCCAACGATACCGTATACGGACACAACCAATTTTTGGGCTAAAATTATGCTAGCTAAGTGCCTTTCCTATATGTAATACCATCGGTAATGTGTTTTGAGAAAACAAGTCTTTAAGTGAGCTTTGAACTGTGACAATGTGGGCAGATTCCGCATTTCAGTTGGCAGAGAGTTCCACACACTTGGGGCTAAAAAGGTGAAAAAACGCTCCCCGACAGTTTTCATTTTAAGCTTCGGGATTTTTTAAAGTTTTACACTAGAGGAACGGAGGGTGCGTGATGGCTGATAAACAGACATCTTGGCAGAAAGGTACAGCGGGAGAGATCCGTCAAAATGCCGATAGGCAAAAATTGCAATTTTGTACTGGCATCGGAATTTTACGGGCAGCCAGTGCAGCTGCTTCAGTAGGGGCGTAACGTGGTCTCTCTTTTGTTTCTTCAAGATGAGACGCGCTGCATTGTTTTAAATCATCTGCAAGCGTGAAATCTGATCTGCCGGTAAACCTGCCAGTACAGAATTGAAATAATCAAGCTCAAGGAAACCAGCTCGGCAGACACTACTGATATGATCATGCATGGAGAGCGTCAAATCAATCTTCACACCCAGATATTTGACACAGTTCTGGAAGGGAACGCTGCAGCCACCAATGTTTGCGAACTCGCCGTTAATCAGACTAAGATGAGACTGAGGGCCAACAGGCATGACTTCGGTTTTGTTGGTGTTAAGCTTAAGTTTGTTGCTTGTCATCCAGGACAGGACGTTGTCTATACAACACTGTACGCTCATCTTAGCGGAGCTGAAATGGCTAGGCACGCTACTTTTTGACAATTCAATATCGTCAGCATACTTGTGAAAATCACACTCATGGGCGGCAATTACATCAGACAGAGGTTGTGAATATAGAGTGAACAAAACAGGCCCTAATACGGAGCCCTGAGGGACTCCACACAACAAAAGACTAGAAGCAGATAGCTGGCCATTAACAATAACAGCCTGAGAACGATCCTTAACGTATGAAGTGAACCAGGCCAGGGCAGTACCACAGATGCCAAAGGTCACCTCTAACCTCTTCAGCAAAACAGAATGATCGAGTGTAAAATGCAGCACAGAGGTCCAGCAGAGCAATGATAGAGACAAGTTTCTTGTCTGTCTTCACTAGCAGACCATCCAGGACGCTCAGCACAGCAGTCTCTGTGCTGTGATCCTTTCTGTATGCCGACTGATGCATTTCTAAAGTGGAGTTCACATGGCCGATTTCTCAATGATTTTTGTCTGACAACAATTGGCCGACGAAAGTTTCCACCTGTTCACATGGGCGTCTTTTGTCGTTTTGGAGTTGGCCGACAATTGCCAGATGTCGGTGGGGTGTTGGTAGCGAGTAGAGCAATGCTCAACTTTCCACCGATTTCCCACCAACTCCAAGCAAGCGGGTTGTTTCCTGATCGACGATTGGTTAGAACTAGCCAATCAAATATGATTTTGTTTTCAATCTTCAGTCAACCTGTTGTCGTGTTCATGGGGTGATGCCCCTTTGACCGAGTTGTGCCGAGTGTCGACGGAACAGCACGAAGTAGCTAAAGTTGGTGACGTGTCGCTGGAAAGTCGTCGCAAAATTGGTGAGCGTTCACATGGGCAACGTCTTGTTGGCCAATAATCGCCAGACAAAAATCGTTGAGAAATCGGCCATGTGAACACCACTTAACAGACCGTTTCCAGACAAATGGCTTTGTAGCTGTTTCAAAACAACCTTCTCCAAAATCTTTTAAATAAACGGAAGGTTAGAGACAGGTCTAAAATTCTTCAAGTCGTTTGGGTCCAGTCCAGGCTTTTTTAAGAGTGGTGTCACAACAGCATGTTTAAACTGAGTAGGCACAGCACCTGTAGAGAGAGAGGCATTAACTATGGTGGTAATCAGTGGGAGGAGATCATCGATACACTGTTTTGTGAGGGACCTGGGCAAGGGATGAAGCACACAGCTCTTTGTTGGTGACTTCATAATAAGTTCGTGGATCTCCTGCTCAGTCACTGGCTCGAAACGAAGAAGGACCTCATGGCCCACTTTGACCTCCAGCGCCCGGTCACCCGCTCCCTCCTTCCAAGCTGGGACCTCGCTTGGGTGTTAAATTTGCTAAACCCCAGTCGGTTTGAGCCTCTTCTCTTGGCCCGCCTCGCAGACATAACCAGGAAGACCTGCTTCCTCCTGGCCCTCGCTACAGTGGCCAGTGAGTGAGCTGCATGCCCTGTCAGTGGACCCTACGTGCTTACAGTTCCAGACAGGTGGGACAGTAAACCTCCTGTTCAACCCCGCCTTTCTAGCCAAGAATAGACTCCCCTCGGCTGCACCTCAGGTGTTGAGTCTACGCCCGCTCACAGCGTTTGATCGCTCCCAAACGTCTCGGCTGCAGGACCCGGTCCGCGTGTTGAAGGTGTACCTCAAGAGAGTGAAGCACATCAGGAGAGGCTGCTCTCGCCTCTTCCTGCCCTTGGCTCTGGGGCAGGCCGACATCTCCGTCCAGACAATATCCTCCTGGCTGCGATGGGTCATCTGCTCCACATACAAAGAGATCTCTCCAGAAGGGGCTAAGAGATTGCAGATACGGGCACACAAAATCAGAGCGGTTGCCGCCAGTGTCGCGTTCGACTGCAACTGCGCAGCCAGGGACATAATAGCGGCAGTCGGGTGGTGAGCAGAGTCCACCTTCGCCTGCTACTTCTCTGAGACCTCTCCGCACAACGAGAGACCCTGGCACTCATTGGAGACATCTTGGCGGCGCAACATTCCCTCTGGGTGTCTCCCGCGCCATAGGTAAACCTTAGCTGAATTCGTTGGGAGGTTGCCCCTCGAAGCTAAATGTATTGCAAGGGCACGGTTTGGGTGGCACCCTCCTCCTTTTCGTTATTCTTCCATACAGTAATGCCATCGGTATGGATTTTGAAAAAACAAATGTATTTTTCTCTAAAAGATATTTTTTTGAAAAATACTTACTGATGGCATTACTCACAGGACCCTCCCGCCTGCCCTGCTTGCCGCCAGCAAGCTAAGCGTAAGACTGGTGGGAACACACGGCGTGCACACCCAGATGGAGGGAGGGGAGACTATCCAGGTGCTTGTTACAACTCCCTAGAGTTATGGCCCGTGTTGTGTGGGTACACACGAACGGCTTTGAGGCTGAATTTGGTAAGCTAAAGGGTATATTCCATACCATGCCATCGGTAAGTATTTGTCGAAAGAAATATATTTTAGAGAAAAATACATTTTCTTGTTCCTCAGCCCATTTTGGAGATGTGAAGGACATAGATGTGTTCAGGCTTTTGGTCCTGCGTGATCAGAGTGTGACGAAAACTCTGAAGGACATGGTTCAGCGCACACTGACTCCGCCAATTCCACCACCTCTGGCTGTGTGGAACAACTGGGCCCCTGAGGGAATGGAGCCACAGTCCCAGAACCTAAAATTCAACATGTTGGAAGTGGCGGCGCAAAGTGTGAGTCTTTAGCCCTTTGTGTGTTGGTAGTGGCTTTTGTCACCATGATTCCTAAAGGAATCATTGTGACGAAAACCGCTACCGACATGCACAAAGCTAACTCATTCCAGACGTGTTACATAGGCATATGCAGAAAAAAAAGCATTTGCTGGAACAAAAACACGTATCTGTGTTTTTCTTTTTATGCTAGTAGGAGTTTCCCTGTTGTGCACTAGGGGCAGTAGCACACCTCTATTATAAATGCCTTCTCACATGGATTGTGAAAAGAAAGTTAGGCAATTTTTTGTGTCTCTTCGCTGTACAGACTTGGCCCCTGTCCCCATCAGGGGTTACCTGTCCATGATTGCTGACACGTGCTGGCACTTGGGCCGCTCAGACCCGCGATCCTGCTGGGACCTCTCAGACTGGAGGGCACACCTGGAGCTCCAGCGTCCAGTCTCGCGCACGCTAATTCCACGCAGGGACTTGCCGTGGGTGCTGACTTGGTTGAACTCAAACTGTTGAGCCTGTGGCACGACTCTCCGGCCTTCTACAGCCGCCTCATCATTGTACCGAAGTCGGACGGAAGTTGGCGTCCTGTTATCGATCTCTCAGCTTTAAACAAGTTCATTGCTGCCCCTTCCTTCCGTATGGAAAAGGCCAGAGCCCTCCGAGCCGTGGCCCAGCCCATGGGATTTTTTTTTTTTATTTTTGCGTTTTTTTTCTTTTGATATTTTGTTTTTTTTTTGTTTTTTCTTTTTTTTTTTTTTTTTTTTTTTTTTTTTTTTTTTTTTTTTTCTTATTTTTTTTTGTTTATTTTTTTTACTTTTCAATTTTTTTTTTTTTTTTTTTTTTTTCTTTTTTTTTTTTTTATTTGCATTTTTTAGTATTTTTTATATTTATTTTTTTATTTTTTTGATTTTTATTTTTTTTTTTCTTTTTTTTTTTTTATTTGTTTTTATTTTATATTAATTTTTTTTTTATAATTTTTTAACGGGAATTATTGCTTGTACCTTAGAGTTTTAAGTTTTTAATTTAGTCTTTTATTTTATTATAATGATTGACTTTAGTATTTATATAAGAATTGTGGATGTTTGATCAGGTTTAGATATTGTTTTATTGTTTTGGATGTGGGTCAGCTTTATGTTTGTTGTTTGTTTGATTTTTTTGTACATATTGTTTATTATAGGGTGATGATAGATGTGAAATTTTGGTGTTTTGAGGTTGGGTATTTGATTGTTTTTTGTTGTTTACTTGTATGTAGTGTGTTGATTGATCGATTGCGTTACTTTCGTGAGGAGCTTTTTGTTAGTTTTTTTTTTGATTTGTTTATTATT
Source organism: Semisulcospira habei (assembly GCA_036245525.1). NCBI lineage: Eukaryota > Metazoa > Mollusca > Gastropoda > Semisulcospiridae > Semisulcospira > Semisulcospira habei. Next base: position 30,668,902 of record BTPG01000001.1, on the reverse strand, counting down.
GATTTTTTTTGTTTTTTTTATATGGTTAAGTAATTGGATATGGACTTTGGTAATTTACGTTAGTAAATATTTTTGTTTTTTTGACACGGCAGGCTTGACTATGGCTGATGCTTCCTCGCTTCACTGTGCCTCATGGTCCTCCCCCTCGGCCCGGTATCTCAACGCTTGCACGCGCTTCCGCCGGGTGGATATTGATGCTCCGTTCCGCATGCAATCGCACTCTTGTCGTCAGTCGGTCTCAGACCTTATATCATAGTATCCGCTGGGTCGCTTGTGCACCCGATGGTTTCAAAGTCCGGACGATCGATGTTAAATGGTACGCAGCACGCGTGGCCCCCCCGGTCAGTCTCCCTACAGCCCCACACCGACCCCCTCACCTCGGAGTCTGCATAGCTCTCTTCAGGCACCGGGACGAGCCCCCACTTGGTCAGCGTCGACGGTGCGAATAGCGCTGCCTTCCTGACTTCCTTGCCGCTGCACTCAGGCTTCAGTCTGGTCAACAACTGTAGGGCGCGTCGGACACGTTCTCGCCGCTCCCGCAGGATTTATCTGCCCGTGGTATGGATTTTCTCGAGGACTGTACCTCCGACCTATGGTAACCGACTTCCCTCGAGGCCTGGGACTCGGAATAAGGTTGGCGGCTTCGAGCCCTGCACGCTGTAGCGCCTTGCCAACGGTAGGATTACGGTCGGCAAGGTGTGTGGTTTACAAATGTTAGGGACTCATGAGCGCAGTCGGCGGCTACTATGCTTACCGCATACTGGCCAGCTGTGCCTACGCAGCGACGCATCAGCTGCATCTCTCTCCGTGCTTCATCTGGATGGCTGTGCTTTGGGGGATTGTAGAAGCTCCGCAGTGCACCGTGCGGTGCCAGTAGCTCTTGCGGGTTACGGCCACCATTCCTCATCTGGTCGGGACGGACCCATCTTGAGGTGTAGCGTTCTCAGTGAGTTCCGTCCTGTAATACTGCCACCGCTGCCCCTAAGGTCTGTCACGTTCTGCTACCTTTGGAGTGCATGAGAAGCCTGTCTGTTGTGACGGGGGCGACACCCTGCACTCCCAGACTTATGCAGCGATGCTCTGGGGCTGCCTTTGGTCACGCCGTGACCTTGGTCGGGCAAAGCTGCGCATCGACTTGCTCACTGCACGCAGCCTCTCTATCACGGCTTCACCGCTGATCACTGATTAAGTTAAGACGTGCCTATCCAGGGTGTTATTGGCGCTCCCACTCTCTGGCCTCGGTGAGCTGCAGGCACTGAAAACCACGCGTTCTTAATGACTCGCACATCACAGAGTGCGGTGGACGCCAATGTGCAGAGCGCGAGGACACACTAACCACGTCATCGTCAGCTAGAGGCGACTTTTAGAATGCTATACAAATAGGGGAGACTAACACAGCTCGGGTTCTATCGTATTGAAGAGGGTGAAGTGGGGCGACCGTGGCCTAGGGGAGATGATAGTGATGACGGGGACTGAGGTTTGGAGACCTTATTGTGCTTTTTAACAGGACTTGTCCGTTGCGAGACCGCATCGAGTATCCGCACCCCGCAGAAGTCCCCCCAGCAGTCGCTCAGAGGTTGGGTACTACGAAGCCCCTGACCATTACTCTCAGAGCACCCCTCCCCTGTGACCTATTTGCTGCATTCGCATAGCAAGAGATCTGTGAGACGATCCCTCCCAGATTTTAGTCTCGTCAGTGCGGAGGGGGGACAGATGGTCGCATCAGGACGCACGCACATCTGTGCTACCTTACCGAATATAGCTCCCAGCTAATAGAGATCAGAGCCCACCCATCAGCGCCCACCGAGCCGACGGCGGACTTCTCAGATGTAGGACCTCCTGCAGCGCGGACTGGAGCAGTGGCGCGATCCGCGTTCCGCCTGTGGTGCTAGTCTCCAACGAGTTTCCGGCACTTACGCCCCCCCCCCCCCCCCCCCCCCCCACCCCCCCCCCCCCCGGGAACCTAGTACATGTGAGAGGAGGCTCGGGTGTCCAATGCGCCTAGCGAGCTGCAGCCCGTTGGCCAGGCTCGTGTCGCGCGGCGTCTGACTCTAGACCCCCTGATTACGAGACACGTGACTGGGTGATCATGGCACCCCCCTGCACACCGGAACTGGGCTGTCGGCCGCGGCAGGGCCTGGCACTTCCGATCGCGTAAGGCAAGTCAGGAGGAGAGAAGCCAGTTGTCAACAGACCAAAGTCGCGAAGAGCGTCAGCCAACCAGCCATGGCCCTGTGAGGGATCAGACTCGTTCGCATGCCATTAGCCGAGCTGGTGAGTGACACTGTTGGACTACCTGGGCAGTCAAGGTATGGCGTCCTCCCCCGCCGACTGCTGGCAGCTGATAGGCAGGACCAACAGGCGGCCAGCAGGCAGCGAGGCTCCCCTGCCTAACTGACTACTCCGCCATGTACCGACAGACATGTTTGTTCTCGGTGCACTGTATGGTCCCATTACCCTGGTCCCGCCCCAGCTGACCGGACCCGACCGGACCCCCGGCCTATCCTAAGCAGACCGACCTCATACAGACCACGTCGCACAGAGCCGCGCCGGAACGTACTTTTGATCCTACAGCGTACGCCGAACGGCACCGCACCCCTAGTAACTCGACCCCCCCCGGCCCCTACGCAGTCCTGCCAGCCGATCTGCTCATGCCCTCAGCCCGCGATCCTGCCGCGTCAGATGCCCCTCCGCGGCCTATATCCGAGCCAAGTGGACACCGTTTTTGAGAGATCACGGCACAGCCAGGAGCTGGGCCAGAGGGCATCGCACGCCGCGAGTGGCCCGGAAGAGCAGACGCTCGCGCTCCTCAATCCCGTTGAGCTAGCTGTATACCCCCGTTAATGGTATTCGATCATGGTCCGGAGCCGTCGGAGGTGCATGACCGGCCTAGGACTGGACAGGCTGTGAGCGGTACCTGATCGCTGTTACACCCGCTGACTCACGGTGGTGACGCCTCGCAGACAAGTGCTTCGAACGTTACAAGAGGAACAGGTGCACCTTGCTGTCCGCGTACCAGGAGAAAGGTCTTCGCAAGAGGTTATCATCTGGAAGAGCAAGGTCCGCGCTCTCGCTGCTGACCCCTAGCATTAGTAGACCTGAGACCGCAGGCTTTCAGGGTGACAAGACCGCTTACCATGTTACACGAGCAGGTCGCCATTCGTCCGAATCCTGCTGTGGCCACTGTCTCTGGCGTAGGAGTTCCGGCTGGCTGTATGTCCAACTTGATTGTGACCATTCAAGCAGGGACGCTATATGTTTCGTCCAGCGTGGTAATCCGATGGAGAGGACTTTGTGGGGACACACCATGACGGGACCAGTTCCAGTTCTGTTCCCACGAATGGTTGTTCTCGGCTTCTGATTCATAGATCGCAGGCTCCAGCTGGTAAGATGACATGTCGACTGTGGATACCGACGGAAGGGCAGTATTCCGACGTGGCGACTCAACAAGGTCGCCAGAAGTGAAGCCTGAGTCAGGGAGGGGTGTTTTGCTGTGCGCCGATTCAACATCTTACTCTACTGGCGCATAGGACTGGGTCATGAAGCGGACCATCTGGAGCGAGTATAGCAGTAGAAACGGAATACTCAGATGGCGCCCGTGTGGCCCCCGCGATGAGCCGCACCTCGAATTTGACAGACGACTGTGGCTTTATCCTGTCCCACTGACGTCTATGTCAGAACAACTGCAGGTTTAGGATCCCACGGCGGCTGCTGAGGACAATCTCGTCCCTAAGCGGGCTCTGCACAGATCCACATACAGTAACAACAGACTAGACAGGAGCGCTGCTCCGAACACTCAACCCGGGCAGAACCATCAGTGCCTTGCGTGGGCACCCCGCTTGGAGGATGGTGTGGAGTGCTTGCACGCTATCTAGGGCTGGCACTCATCGCACAGCAACAGAGAGGTAGGCAGTCGCTATGACGAGATGTCGAGAGAGACAGCAAGTCTTGGTGTATCAACGCTCAGAGCTGGCAGCTTTGCTCCACGAGTGCGCATTCAAGTGTGGAGTTTGCAGAGAGAGATCTCACCAAAGTCCGGATTTCAACCTCAAACGTACAAGAAGTTCTCCTCTATGGAGCAGAGACTTGGAGATTGACAAAAACACACAGTCAACAGAGTACAGATCTTCATAAACAGTTGCCTTAGAAGAATCTTGAAAATCCACTGGCCAGAGAAGATCAGCAACTTCAGACTCTGGCGAGAGAACAGAGCAGATAACAGCAGAGAATGAAATTAGGCGAAGAAGATGGGATGGATTGCGTCACAGTTGTGGACAGCCCGTTTCCCGTAGGCAGCGTCTGTGGCAGGCCATTAGTTTCATGAGTGGGGGGGTCGGCGCGCGGAGTCGCGGGTGGGGGGAGCGGGAAATGAAGCATGAGGGGGTAGGGGGAGGTGGGGGAGAGTAGAGGGGTGAGGGCGTTTTATTTCTCTCAGACGGAAATCATAAGAAGTGTAATTGGTAGAGCTCGCAGATGTGTTGGGCGGCGCGCGGCGAGTTTTTTTTGCATTACTTGCGCGACGGCTGTACTACTCCACATCACTCAGGATAATTAATTGTCGAATACTTAATTAGTACCAAATATACACAAAGTAAAAATGTAGGAAGGTGGGAATCACTTAAACCTGAAGAGACATTCCCCACCATTTCCATTCATTCCTTCGGTTCATACACACGAACACAATATGACAAATAGATCGGTCACACGCACCGCGCGCTCACTGGACACTTACAACGCTCCCATGCGCGCTACACACACACAACCACATGCGCATAATGTTTACCTTGTCCTCTTATACGACTGCAACATATCTGGGGGGATGGTGGGGCGATGTGTGGTGGGGGGGCTTGTGGGTTGGCTATTGCCCCTGATGCTGCACGTCGTCGACGAGCCGCTACTACTATTTATAGTTGATTTCAGATAGTAAAGTTGAAATTATGTAATTAGGCTAGATTACTTTCATTAGTGTATGCACTAAACCAGACGGCAGTGCCCCACCTTGCATGCTGACTGATTATGACGATAAGGCAGACATGTTTGATACGGATACTTGTACGGGTAGTAGATTTATGGTTTCAGCAGGACAAAGTACTTTGAGGGGGCATTTCCTTGAATGAGAGGGCAGAGCGTGATGCATAGTCAGCAGTGTGTTTCTTCAGTGTATCCAGTCGTGCTTCCAGAAGGATTGCCTAGCAAGGATCTACCTTTCGTCACCCCTCAGCTAATCGAGGCACTGGTTTTAATAGATGATGATCTGGGGCGAGCGGGTGTGTATTAAGAGTATGCCGCAGTGAAGTAGAATAACCTGACACTCTTGCCATGGGGATTAAGAGGCAAGCTTACAAAGATATTTCTGGGTGAATCTCATTCCAGATTTTATACATAACCACACCCTTGTTTAAGAGGTGATGTTTTGTAAGAGGTAGCATTTTCAGTTTTTCAAGTCTTTCATCAGTTGTTAGGGCTGAATCAGGCAGGATATGTTTCGCTGCTCTCCAATGCAGGGAGTTAAGCCTCTTCAAGTGTATGTCACCGCTGCCATCCCATATCGTGGACGCATAATCGATGTGGGATTTGACATGTGCATTGTAAAATAACTTGCGAGCATCAACATCGATAAAGTACTTCAACTTTGAAAGCATAAAAACATTTCTAGCAACAGTTTTACATACAGCATGTATGTGTGATTGCCACTTCATCTGGTCATCAACAATTACACCAAGTAATCGGTGTTCCGTGACCTGATTAACGATGTCATTATGGATAGTCAGGCTGAGTGTAAGTGGCTTGAGCTGGTGCTTCTGACGGGTTGCTATCGTCATGCATTCCGTTTTGGAAGGATTTAAAATCATTTCATTGTTTGCGCACCAAGTGGAAATTTCGCTCAAACCCTGCTGCAAACGGCCATTTAAAGAATCAATACTCTTGTCCGGGGTGTGAATTGTGGCGTCATCAGCGAATAAATCACATGAAATTTTGTCGCTAGTCAAATGTAGCGGCAGGTCACTTATAAAGAGGCAAAACAGAAGAGGCCCTAGGACTGAACCCTGGGGAACTCCCCGTGTTACTAATCCGCTTGAGGAGTATGATCCATTGACCATGACGCGCTGCTGTCTGTCGCTAAGATATGAGGCAAAAAGTGGAGTTGTGCCATAGTGGTAAAGAGATTTCTGGCTGTAGTTAATTGAGGAAGAAATGCATTAATTGCCAAACGAACTACCGAAGTACACATTTAGCTTGGAAAGTAGAAGTTTATGGTCCACAAGATCAAAGGCTTTTCGTAAGTCAATAAATACAGTGCCGGTAAATTCGCCCTGATTTATTGAGCGTAGCCACACATCAGTTAGACGTGCTAGGGCCGTGTGACAGCTGTGCTTTGGTCTGAATCCCGACTGAAGGGGGTGGATTAATGTATGATTTTCTAAATATTCCAAGAGATGTTTATGGATATGCCGTTCAAGTTGTTTACTAAGGATTGACAATAGCGATAGTTATTAACATCAGTCATAACTCTTGTTTTCGGGAGGGGTATAACCTTGGCTTTTTTAAGTTCCTTTGGAAAAATATTTGTTTGAATGCACAAGTTATAAATAAAGGTTATTGTTTCAATAACATAAGGAATAGCTAATTTAAGTATTTTGGGGCTGATTTCATCTGGCCCGGACGATTTCTTATTCTTCATTGAACTAATTGTCCTACCGACTTCGTGCACTGCCAGTGGTGGAATCACGAAAGGATCAGATCCTGCAGTTCGCGTTCTACAAAAGTCAACTAGTCTGTCTGAGCAAGAGTAGGGCTGAAAACTTGCTTCTGAAGGGACAAGAGACTCGGCAACTGAGAGGAAATGGTCATTAAACATGTCTGCAGTCAGATCAGAAGGGATTAAAGGAGATTTATTACACTTGCCTCCAGTCACTACGGCCATAGCGCGCCAGAGTGTGGACATGTCTTTGTCTTGTTTAATCAAGCGATCAATAAAAGTTTTTTAGCCTGTCGCACAAGAGATTTTACGCGATTGCGCTCACGCTTAAATTCAGTGAAGCACTTCTGCTGTCTCAGATCATCTCTCACCCTCATGGCTTGAATGATGTCTTGAGTAAGCCACGGCGGGAGTGATGCATGTTTGACGCGTCTCCTCCGCAGGGGCGCATGTTTATTTAAGATCTTAAGAAAGATGGTATACCAAACAGACAGAGCGCTGTCAGGGTCAGATTTACTAAATACTTCATCAAAAGGTGCGCTGTTAAGATCAAACAGAAACTCGCTTTCATTAAAACTTTTAAAGGAGCGATAGGTGATATACGTATGGCATCCTTTCTTGTTTAGTAGACCACGTACAGCGGATGGGAAAGTGGTCACTGATACTAAGGTTACCGACAGATACATTATGAACAGACTCTGGCTTGGTTGTGTATATATGATCTATGAGTGTGGATGTTGTTTGTGTGATCCGTGTGGGTGAAGTGATTAACTGTTGCAGACCCAACAACGTTAACGTAGAGTCCCACGCATGGTGAGGCTTTAGCATGTCTATGTTAAAGTCTCCCATGAGGATGACATTGGAGTTGGGATTACAAGCTTTATCACACATACTAAGGAAATCATCATACCACTCAAAGTTCGCAGCAGGGTTGCGGTACAGAAGGCCAATAAGAAATGATGGAGATTGGGGGGCCTTCAGTTCAAGCCACATACACTCAATATCTTTGGTTTCTAAATCATGTCGTCTACGTATAAAATCTTGAATAGACGAGTGAACATAAGCAGCTAATCCTGTCTGTCCATGGGCCGTAGGATCACGTCTCATGACAGTAAATCCAGGAACTTGGATGGATATATCTGATACATTTGAACTGAGACGTGTTTCAGACAGTCCAAAAATATGAAACGGGTCTGCTCCATTTAGATAAACACATATGTCAGGCAACTTATTGCAAAGATGGTAAATATTGAGATGACCAATGCGGAGATCTATCGTCTTGAGTTTTACGCCACTCATTTCACGTGGAAAAACAAAAAAGAAGAAAATCAACAGAATGTATCCGTAACACGTGCCAAATAGAAAATAATAATAATGATACAAATAAAAAGTATAAAATCACTAACTAAACTATTCTAAGTGCAATAAACACAATAAACAAAGACTAGAGGCATAATCACTGTACGCAGGGGAATAGGCCTCCAGAAGGCTTACACACTTCCGTTGGGACTAAAATATCCCAGGTACTCTTCAATGTCTCACACCCCGAATCAATAAAAGATGAAAATCCGGAGAAAATTAGTTTTTAGCAATTGTCACAAGTAACAGTGAGAGTCTGTGTGGCTGCGATTCGTGCAACTAATGAATATTAACACAGACAGACAGTAGCATTGAAAACTATAGTCCACACTTTTGACAGAAATATCGTCAATGAGACTGCAGAGCTCGCTAGAAAAGTCCTTCAAGCGACTCCGTATACAGTGTAATTAATCTTTCTGGTGAAGAACAACACTGGATGTCGTAAGCACTCGCTCTAAACACACGATGCTAGGCCTGTAATGTTTGGTTGTTGTTTTTTCTCATCAACAATGAAGGTCAAGTCACTGACGTCTTTGTGTCACGAAAGAAAATGACACATAATCTTATTATTTCCTGATAGAGAATGCAAATGAGAAAAATAGCACACAACCTAAAAGAAAAGAAAATTCAAAAGACGCAGAAACTCTGTCCACCCGAGCAGTCACGAACACTGTTTCAAACGACAGTTTTATATTATATTCATATATATGTGAACGGCACTTGGCACTGAATTCACAAATGTCCACTTTCAGCTTGCAGTGTCCTACAACGCGAACCAACAAAATGATGCAGTCTGCGCTACAACAAACAAACATCCCTAACTTCCCTAATTACACCGGGGGAGGGGGGTAGGGGCGGAAAGGGGGGAGGGCGGAGGGGGGCGTGCGGCGAGGTTGAGGGTAATGTGGTGCGGTGGGGGTTACTGCTGTGAGTAGAATTGCAATATGGCTTGTGCAATGCTAACACTTAGCACCTGAACTTGATGTGAATCAAGAGGGGAGGCAGTGAGGGCTAATCCCCTCTTCTCCCATCCTCTGGTATTAGGCGCTGAAAGGGGAAAAGAGGCAGGCCGAGAAACACCTGGCGTCAAGACCTCCAAGCAGACATCAAGAGACTGGGAACCACCTGGAGTAAAATAGAAGGAGAAGCACAGGACAGGAGTCGCTGGAGGTCTCACGTCGATGGCCTATACCCTAGGAGGGGTGACAGGCATAAGTAAGTAAGTAAGTAAGCCCTTAGGGCGGTTCTCCGACTTGACAAGGAAGACGTGTTTCCTGCTGGCTCTCGCCACAGCCTCTCGAGTGAGTGAGCTACATGCACTCTCAGTGCACCCATCCTGTCTGCAGCTCAGGGCTGATGGCTCAGTTCACCTACTCACCAGCCCTTCCTTTTTGGCCAAGAATAGGCTCCCCTCAGCCGCCCCTCAAATGATCATTCTTCGCCCACTGCGGGGCTGTGACCTGCGACAGCAGGATCCGGTCAGGGCATTGAAAATCTACCTCCGCTGGTCAAAGCCCCTACGAAGGGGACGTTCCCGCTTCTTCCTGCCCTTGGCTCTGGGCAGGAACGACATATCCGCCCAGACGATCTCCGCTTGGCTACGCGGAGTCATACGATCCGCATACAAAGACCTCTCGCCAGAGGGAGCAAAGAGGCTGCCGATTCGGGTAAATGAGATCAGGGCTGTCTCCACGAGCGTCACGTTCGACCGCAACTGCGCCGTGAGGGACATTGTGGCGGCTGTGGGCTGGCGGGCCAAATCTACCTTCGCCCGCTTCTACTTTCGAGACCTATCAGGCCAGTGACAGAACCTGGCCCTAGTGGGGGACATCGCTGCAGCGCCACACTCCCTCCCAGTGCTGGATGCACCTAAGGTAACGCTTAGCTGAAATTGTCGGGAGTGTGCACCTACAGGGGGCCTCACTAAGCAGTTACACAGGGGTAGAGCGTTGGGTGGCACCCTCCTCCTCTTCGCAATTCTTCCTATTAGTGATGCCATCGGTAACGTTTTTGAAGAAATAAATGTATTTTTCTTTAAAATGTATTTTTGGGAAAAATGCTTACTGATGGCATTACTCAAACATCCCTCCCACCTTCCCCACGTGCCGCCAGTACGCTAAGATAGAACTGGCACGAATACAGAGATTAGGAAGGGAGGCTACTCAGAGGATGGGGAGGCCATTCAGGGGACACGGTAACTGCTTGCTAGAGTTATGTCCATGGTTGTGTAGCAACACATAACAAGTTTCAAGGCTGAAATTGATAAGCTAAGTATACCTTACTATTAGTAATGCCATTGGTAAGTATTTTTTTCGAGAAAATACATTTTAAAGAAAAATACATATTGCACAATCCAGCTTCTGTTATATCTCACCTTGCCATAAGCAAAGCTCACTGTATTCTTTCTTATTTGTGTTTCAGTGCTTGCAGGACAGCCTGGTGTGTGCAGGGAGCATTGTAATGCTGACATACCATGAGACGAATACCGGCACAAAAGAACTAGCAGACAGACTTGCTGCTACCATTGGAATGGTGCTAGCGAAAGTATGTATTTGAAATTTACATTTTTGTCATGCATTCATGGTGAACTCATTTGATACGAGTACATACTGTTTAGAGATTGGTGGCAAATGACATTTCATTTGCCACATATTCCTAAGTAGCATGACGCAAGTGAGATATGCTGCTATGCTCTGACACATTACAACAGGATCATGGTAGTTGGGTGGTGCCAGAATAGCTTGGCGCCTTTTGGCACCAAGCTATTCTGTCACCACCCTGGAACCATGGTGGTCTACATATCTGTGGAACTGGTATGTACCTTCAGAAGACAAGCATGTAGGCACTAAGCTACTCTCTGGCATAATCTTGAACAAAATATTGTGGTCGATCTATCACCAGAATTTGTATGCAGTCAGCAGAGTATAACCCACAAATTCTGAAATGTTGGCCTTAGAGATAAACCCTTTAACCCTTTGGCTGTTCAGAATTTTTGTACCTTAGAGATAGACATTTGAACACTTTGGGGGTCTATAGCGATTTTGTCGCAATGATTCTTGCAGGAATCATGACAAAAACTGCTGCCGACATCCAGAGGGTTAACATTCATCTAGTAAAGAAATGGTCATCAGGCTGACATCTGCCATGTTTGCAATGTATTCAAACATGTATTTTAAAGCTGTGCGTATTCTTGAGGCATGAGATAATGTGCACCTGTTTTGAGCAATTGCCCATTGTTGCAAGAAAAAAAGGTATAAAAAGACAAGTGGTCTCTCTAGAGGGCAAACAGATTGAGTCACCTGTCATTGAAGACCATCAGCCACCTAAATGATTGTCTTTTATGTCAGGTGATCTCGCTTAACCCATTACATTTGAAGCTGACTTTTTTTCTAATTTGTGTATTGAAGGCCACATTACAGATTAACCATTTGATTTCAAGGGTAGTGCCAGAATAGCTTGGCACCTCTGGGCGGCAAGCTATTCTGGCACAACCCTTGAACCATCATAGTCCAATTAATTTCATGTAGTAGGGTATGAGGATGAAAAGGGTTCATGGCGGTCACTCAGAGCAGGTTCTAATGTAATGTCATTTAATTGTGCAGTGCCCTGATGTAGTGATTGTAACACTGGGGGTGATGGAGACAGGCAATGATTCAGGAGATGGCAGCACCAAGGAACCCCTCCATGCACGATTGAAATGCTGGGCTAGCGCAACCTACACCGCCATCGACATGCACTTGGAGTGAGTGTGCACGTAATCAATCAGTTTATGAACTAAGGGACATAGTCACAGCTGCAAAAACAGTTGGGTCCCTCGACTTCTTCTTTACGGCATCAAACTATTAGCCCACATCAAGTACATGGCAATAAGTACATGACACTCCATGCAACAGTTTCTTTGTCCAGCGTTGAATGATTTCCTGTAGTATCTACGCACCCGAACCTGTTTTGAGTGACCACCCTGATGACACGTCACGTTAATAACCTCTTCACTGCCGAGAATAAGTTAACACAATCTAACTGCAAGAGATATAGATCCTCATGAGCCCCCGCAGTTGGGGGAGCTCATGAGGATTTATATCTCTTGCTGAGACCAATTTTTATCTATGCTTTTGGAAGGTTTTGGCTTTTGGTCGTTGAATGAACAAAGATTTCAGAAAAAAAAATGTACATATAGTGGCAGGGAATAAGTTAAATACCATCGTTTGGATTCCGTGGCCACCTCAATGATGGTCTTTAATGACAGGTGACACTTTTTGCCCTTCAAGACTTTTCCTGAGAGATCATCTGTCTTTTAAGACTAGATTTTTATTGCAAAAATGTGCTTGCTCGTAACAGTCCTTCTGTCGCAAACTTCAGATGTACATGTACCAACAACAAAATTTGCTCCTTTGTCATTTTGTTATACCGAAAAGCAGCTGTAACTATTATGAATACACATGTACTGTGCGCTTGCCTGCAAGTTTGGACTAGCGTCCTATAACCATAAGGTCCAATTTCATAGCCACCTGCTCAGCGTTAAACCCAAAAAACTAACTAATTTCACAGACCAACACACCAGCTCTTTTTTTTACAGCCGCCCATGGAAGATCGAGATGGTGGATTTTAACGGTCAGCTGTCATTAGCAGCAGGAGGCATGGTGGGCGAGATTCTTGAAAGTGTCATTGACACTGATTCTGGACGGCTTGTCATGCTGTCAACAGTGAGTATCTGTGATGTTCTTATTTAACCTATTCAGCCCCAAGGCCCAATTTTGGAGGTGTCATTTAACGATTATGTACCAGTTGCAGGAGATGGGTAGACCATGATAATTCAAGGGTAGTGCCAGATTAGTTTGGCATCATCAGGCGCCAAGCTAATCTGGCACTACCCTTGAATTATCATGGTCCATCCATCTCCTGCTGTAGAGTGTTGGGCTAAATGGGTTAATCCCCCTTGTACATGCAGCCGCTGGTACTGTTTACAGTACTGCTGGATGCCTGCACAGGAGGGTTAATTTTGAGAAACTTGGATCGAATGTTTAACACATTCTGCTCGAGGACCAAAATCCGCACATTTTGAAGGTGCCTCCCCCTGAAGACTGTTATACACTTCTGGAAACAGATCGAGTATGATAGTTCAAGGGTTGTGCCAGAACAGCTTGGCACCTTGAACAACCCTTGAACTATCACACTCGATGCATGTCTTGCTGTGGCTTGTCGGAGTTGAATGAGTTGAAAGTTAACCCTTCACTGCCAGTGGACACATATTGTGTTACTGAAACGGTTGTTAACCCTTATCATTCGGAATACCGTGAGAAATAAGTTGGACTAAAATAGTTCAAGGGTAGTGCCAAAATAGCTTGGCGCCTCTAGGCGCCAAGCTATTCTGGCACCACCCTTGAACTAAAGCCATTGGTCTATATCCTTATCTAAGTACTATAATTTAGCTTGCATATGGCAGTGTACAAATTTGAAGCTTTTAGCCTCAGTGTGATATGTGTTAATTCAACGCCAAGGAGTTTGAGCAGTCCAAGTAGCATGTGTACCAAGTGGTGTTGGCATGAGGCATAGACTTCCATGAGCCTGCAACTGTGGGGGGCTCATGAGGATCTAGTCTCATACAGTTTGGATAGTGTTCAGTTCTCTTGGCAGTGCAGTAAGCCCTGACATGCCACAACTGGATGTGGATCGACCATGATAGTTGAAGGGTGTGTCAGCATCGCTTGATGCCTGTAGGCGCCAAGCTGTTCCAGCACTACCCTTGAACTATAATGGTGCATCTGTCTTCAGAGATGTGACGTAGACCTCAGAAAATAGCATAAAACTGTGATCATTTCGTCCTCAGGGCCTAATGAGTTATGCTATGCAGCCTATCCTGCAAGTTGTCCTCCATACAATTTACCCCCTTCACTGCTGAGACAAAGTGAACACAATCCAGCTGCAAGAGACATATATCCTCATGAACCCCCGCGACCACAGGGCTTCATAAGGATCTATTCATTAGGCGCCTAGAGCTCTCTGTACCTGAGGTTAGGCGCCATAGAAATCATTATTATTATTATTATTATTATCTATGCTGTATCTATGTTTCTTGGATGGTTTTGGCTTTTGGTTGTTGAATGAACAAAGATTTCAGAAACCAAAATGTACGCGAGTTGTTCTCCAGAATTGGTACCCAAAATGTTGAAATCATGTCAAAAATCAATATGCATATATGATTGTTTTATGTTTAGTTCTTGTATTTAAGAAGGCTAGATATCCCTAAAATTGGATACATGTACCATCATAGAAAAATCAGTGCCTTGTTTCATTTTCACACTTTGGCCATTGGAAGTAAGGGTTTGCTGTAGTGTCCCATGCATTACAGTGTGACTAAAGATGATTGCAAATGCAATGTTATCGACAATGACAAGATTATTGGTGCTGGTGGGTGAAGTATACTATTAAAGAAAGTATTGAAAGTAGAATGCACAGCATCAGCACTAACCATGAAACCACATACAGACACTGAAACACAGCACCAATGTGAAACAAACAGTTTGAATTTTTCAAAGATTTATTCACAAGCCTAACAGTGTTCTTTAGAAAGCCTTATGATGAACAGAGCTCATACAAATTCAGCCTGATCAAAAAGGTCTATGCACCTTTCAACCAAGGTGTAAATGGCCGGGTGATGATGATCAAAAGCGACCTTTCCTGCTTGAATCAGCATGTGCGACTGATGTAAAGGTGCATCGGGACCTCAGGCGATAGAGAACAACCTTTCATTGGTGACTGAACTTACACAAATGGTGCTCGGACTCAAAGCAGCTGCTATATGGAGGGTTAAGTGGAGGTCGGGAGTGACAACAGCTGGACTCGAGCATTATGCACAGATAGCCGTTATATGAAGGGTCGTTATACAATAAAAACGAAAGGGAGTAAATTATGAGCAGATGACTGCACATAAAGGCAGCCACTGAGGCAGGTTAGACTGTATGTGGAAAAAAGACCTCGATTGATGCTAGTTATGCGTAATGATGATTTAGAAGGAAACTTATAAAAAATGAAAAGGCCATCCAGTGCATGCAACAGCTGACAAGTTTGAGGTAACTATTTTGTTAGTGTGACATCACAGCTTATGTTGAATTCTATTTGCAAATGCCATCAACTGATGTGTAGCTATGTCTGTTTATTCTGCAGCATTCATTGCTTGCTGTTGGGGGTTTCTTGATCGTAATTTGATTTTGAAAGTCGGACATCCCACGTATAACAGGTGTGACAACATTCAGAAGACTTGATTAAAATGTCAGTTTTCAATAATATGTTGTGAATGTGAAATGATGTAGCCTATGTGACTAAGTTGACATTTGTAATCTATTGGTATTACATACTTTAGATTTGTGCTTCCTAAACTTGCACACTTTGTTGATGACTAGGTACAAGTTTCCTGAAAATGCGTCAGAAACGTGACATTGGCTGTGTTCACAGGATGGGTATTTTTACAGCCACAGAGTGATGCAGCAAGACAACACAAAAATATTTAGTCTTTTGACATACATGTACTTGTATTGGCATCATTTCAACAAAAAGAAAGAAAATTAAAGGCCAAGTTTACTGTATGGATTTGATAACATGAAACTTCCGCGAGTAGGTGATCAGTGGAAACTTTCAAGATGCCATTTTGAGACCTTTTTAAACTTGTATTTACATTTTCTCATTTTGTACACACCTCATGTGCCTGACTCTGATTCAGCTAAATTCTTTGGCATATATTTGATGGATTTGTGACATATCCATCCACCTAGAAGCTGCTTAACATTTCAGCAAGGGAAAGTCCCTTACCTCAGAGGCTACAAAAACGCTGGTTTGTTCATTTGTTCTGTCTCACATCGACTATGCCAACTCACTCTTATCTGGATGCCCGCAGTATCTATTTGATCGGCTCCAGAGAGTCCAAAATTCAGCCGCATGTCTGGTCATGAAAGCGAAAAAGTCAGACCATGTGTCCCCCATCCTGCACGCTCTCCACTTGTTGCCAGTGAAGGAGAGAATCAAGCACAAAGTCTTGTCCATTTGTCATGTTTCTCTTTCTGGCACTGGACCCACTTATCTCTCAGAGCTCCTTCACTGTTATATTCCTTCGAGGCAAATGCGCATTTCGTCTGACAATAAAATGCTTCGTATTCCTACAGTAAGGACTAAAGGATTTGGGCAGAGATCTTTTTCTTACCAGGGTCCATCAGCCTGGAATGATCTTTCTAAATCATTGAGACACAGTGAGTCTAGTGCCAGTTTTAAACACAGCCTTAAAACCCATCTTTTCCCATCTTGATTATCAGTGTTCATGTAATTAGTCATTTTCTGTTTTTCTGTGTAATTGTACATGTGGCTTCTTGATTATCAGTGTTCATGTAATTAGTCATTTTCTGTTTTCTGTGTAATTGTACATGTGACTTTGTCACCTTTTTGTGTAATATTTTCCTTGTTCATATGTACGGCGCCTAGAGCATCTTATCATGTATAGGCGCCTTATAAATCTTCCTTATTATTATTATTATTATTATTTAAAAAGTGGTCTATCCCAAGTAATAACCAGTTCTGGAGAACAACTCACATGCAGTGGCACTGAAGGGGTTAACCCACTTAGCCCCAACACCCAACATCAGGAGATGGATTGACCATGATAATTCAAGGATAGTGCCAGATGAGCTTGGCGCCTTCAGGCACCAAGCTCATCTGGTACTACCCTTAAATTATCATGGTCGATCCATCATCCTTCAACAGGTACATAGTCCTTAAGTAGCACATCGTAGGAAATGTGGTCTTGGGTTTAAAAGGGTTAATCAGAAAACACTATCCCTGCTTGTGAATGTCTCATGTTTCTGCCAGGCGGAGAAGGATGTCGACAAAGCCTTGGTAGCCGGACTGACTGTAGCCACTGCCAGCTTGCATGATCTTGTCCCTTGGGTTCACGACCCTATTGACCACACCTGCTTCCAGCTGGCGGACATGCTCCCCAAAATGGCCGTGACCTCTCTGCACGCAGTGTACCATGGGATGGATTTAGATAAGAGGCTGATGTTCCACCATCGTCAGCCATACCCACACATGGTGAAGATCTTGGACTTCATGGAGAAATTTGTGAGTCGACCATTTTGTGTAGTGCCTAGCATAGTGTGTAGTGCTTAGCAGAATAATTGTGATGTTAGTCACTTGTTGTGGACAATGGAATGAAAAGTAGACCAACTGTCACAGAGAAATGTGTGTGATCTCTCCAGTCTCTTTTCTATGTAAAAATCCCGTTTCTGTCTGCAAGAGGCATGGATTCTCATGAGGCCCAGCTGCTGTAAGGGCTTACCAGAATCTATGCCTCTTGCAGGCGTAGCTCATTTCCAGTTACATCACACAACCAGGGAAAATTACAGGGTTAACTTTAAAAATGTTTGATTGATTGATTGATAGATTTAGGGTTTGGAGGTGTTACCTAACGACTATGTACCACTTGTAGGAGATGGCTTGATCATGATAATTCAAGGGTAGTGCCAGATGAGCTTGGTGCCTTCAGGCACCAAGCTCATCTGGCACTACCCTTGAATTATCATGATCAAGCCATCTCTTGCTGCAGGGTCCTGGGGCTAAAAGGGTAAACCCCAGGAGCACATTCCCAAATTGTCGAGGTGTCTCCTAATGACCGTAGCAATTGTAGGAGATGGGTTCAACCAAAGATAATTCAAGGGTAGTGTCGGATTATCTTGGTGCCATCAGGTGCCAAGCTAATCTGACACTACCCTGGAATTATAATGGTTGACCCATTTCCAACTGAAGTGCGTCAGGCGAGAAAATAAAATACAAGTGGATTGATTTTGATCATAGCTAACCAACCTGTGTTAAGTTTGCTGGAACAAAAATTAAGCCCACACGTGTTTTATTTTCAGGTAAATATTGAGATCATCAAAGTTGATCTATTTATTATATGACATAATCCTTTCAGATTTCTTCAGAAATGTGCAAACTATAAGAAAGAACATTCTTGCAGACACTCACAGGAACACTAGCATGTGATGTCCAATCTTCAAAGTTCTTTGGTATTGGAATAATGTACACAGACATCATTTTCAGTTGAGTGTATTACATGGGAGTCGTTTCACACATATTGTGTTACATGGGAGTCGTTTCACACCTATTGTGTTACTTATGAGGTGTAACACACTGTCCTTACTTTTCTTACTTGTTCAGATGTACTCACAAATGCCTCTTTGCTAATTTTAATTGTAATAAAATAAATAACAACCCATGCATTATATTTTCTCTTCAGGGCTATGCTTTGTGTATACCTGGGTCGAGCGATCTCTTGTGCGTCACTGACACCCAAGCATATGCTGACTTGATAACCAAATTTCTGATGATGAAACCGCCTCACACCAGACACATGGCCTGCCTTGGTGGAGAGACATCCTACTGGGATGCAGCATCTGTCGAGGAGTTTGTGAAGAAGCAAAACGCACAGGTGGAGGTGAGTGAAGGATAAACACATTGAACCCTACAGTTGAAATTCCACAGAGTTATTCCTAAATCAGACATTAGGTTGAGTCCCTTTATTGTAAAGAAAGACAGTTGGTTGCTGTAACGCACGCAGACTCTCCCCAGTCGCACGTACAGACTCTCAGCACAACAGACGCACGCACCACCACTGACTCAGTCGGCACATTCATGCGGTATAACACAAACACTATCTCTCTTACTTCTATGGCCTTTAATGGAAATAAACAACAAAAACACTCAAAAGATTGTACAATAAAGTCCTAATATCATAACACTTGCTAAACACACACAACTTGGATAATATGAGGTACCTTACGTAACCTGGCTGATACACATAACTCTCACGTTCATTCACACACACACGTGCTTCATAACACGAACTACTTCCGTAACACACCATAACTCTGTCACTACATTGAAACAGACTATAACATGACCCACTCGCCATACATTATTTCATACATTGGAAAAGACTATACTTAAACCAACCATGTACTACCTTCATAGCGACAGGCATACACACCTCACATTCCTTAGTTATCCATCTCGGTAAATAACTACATAGGAAAATCACCGGTTATCTCAACGAATTCCAAACTAACATAACTGAACCAGATCAACGCTACACAGCCGAAGTAACTCTTACTAACGCATACTATCTCAATTTAACTCAGCAACTGTCAATGATACATATAAACACATACATGAATTCCAGGTTTCAGAGTCTTGGAATATGGCTAGCATATCCAATATACGTCTGTCCACACTGACAGAGTAGCCCGTACTGAATTCCCTACAGATCTGTTTGCCTGAACTCTCACTAAAACCCCCTGTGCAAAACGCTTCCCTATGATAACACGTGGCCTTGAGCATACATGGGATATTTGTCACAAGACAAACCGCTGACAAGACTGTACCATACAAACACACTGTGTGAACACTATGCATGGGCATAGAGCTTCATCACCATTCCCCCTTCCCGAGGAAAAAAAGAAACAACCGAGTTTCTTTTTAAGACTAACTGAACGCAATACACTAACCTCACAGCACAACAGAAAACAACAGCAGCCTTAAATCTCGACGCACACTTTCTGGTCGCACTGCGAATGGGAAAACAGATCAGCAAACGTGATAATATCTCTGGAATATGGAAATGACCCAACGATGGGTGCACAGTCTCGCTCACTGGCGCTATAGCGAGAACCAACAGTGTCCGACCTACCTAAAGACTGAATGGTGAGCGGCATTTCTGTCGGCAACAAAACTGTTCCAACCCTCGCCAACCCGACTGGTGGGCCAAAGCTGCGGACAGATCCCCTTACCCTTCACGGCAATAACACGGCCCTTTGGAGTACTCCTCGGACAAATGTCACACGAGCGACAATAACGTCTCACATCCGTCGACACGCCCGGCCACAAAAAAACCGAGTCGAACACGCTCCAGCGTTCGCTTAACGCTGAAATGACCAGCTAACAAACCATCGTGGGCTGCCAACAAAACTGTGTCACGTACCGACGAAGGTACAGCGATCTGTACGGCTGTCGGAACAGTTATCGGTGCGCCCTCCTTTAAAAAATGACGCTGTAGCAAGCCGTT
Organism: Semisulcospira habei; assembly: GCA_036245525.1. Taxonomy (NCBI): domain Eukaryota; kingdom Metazoa; phylum Mollusca; class Gastropoda; family Semisulcospiridae; genus Semisulcospira; species Semisulcospira habei. The sequence goes on along the minus strand of BTPG01000001.1, from coordinate 30,648,740 downwards.
TTTCACTACAAGATGGTACAAGTTTACCCCACTTTTCTTGACCTCGCCCACTGCAGCTTCTCGAACCAACCCTGTAACGACTCATCTGCCTTCTGTAACTCAGTGAGCTTGTTAGGCGAAATAGCATCAAGAGGCGAACTAGCCACACATGGCAATGCAGCCTTTTCCTCACCATCGCGCCTGACTTGAGCTCTGGTCGCTACTGATGCGACTGCGATGCGAGGCACATTTACTACTCCATTACCCGACCAGTATCGCTAGGACAATCACGAGCGAAATCACCGTACCCACGACAAGTGAAACACTTTGTGCCTGAACTATTGTTAGGACAGTTACGAGCGAAATGATTGTGCCCACGACAAGTGAAACACTGAGTGCCGGAACTATTGCTAGGACAGTTACGAGCAATATGACTGTACCTACGACAAGCGAAACACTGGGTGTCCGGACTAGCAATTCGACCATATCTGTACCCACGCCCAGATTTCTCTCCCCGTGCATAAGGATCCCGACCGCCAACGTTGTCACCCCTATCCCATGCCAAAAGCAGAAAGTACCTCTTACGTTGAACAGTTGGGCCCCACGCAAGGTATTGACCCCCCCGTTGTCCCCCAGTCATGTTAGCAGCGACTAACCCGACTGGCGGCGACTCAGTCCTACGTGCTAGGTTCTTTGTCGGATGCGCGAGCCGTAAAGCCTCCGTGTTCTGAACTATCTCCTCGGTACTCTTGAAGTCACGTTCCCTCAAGAACACAGCAAGATCCTTAGAAACGCTACCAAATAACTGTTCCGCCAAAATGAGATCAAATAATTCCTCGTATGTGTAACCGATCTTGGACAGCTCGACCCAACGTACAAGCAAGTGGGACAACCATTTGCCAAATGACACAAACGATTTCCCCCCCGTCTCTGGCCGACAAGCTCTCAAACGCTCCCTGAATCCCTCCACACTACACTGGAACTTCTGTAATAGACACTTCTTCAAAGTATCATAATTCACGTTACCCAAAACGTTTAAGCTATGGAAAAGACTCAAGGCCTGACCTTCCAAAACAGACGAAAGCAAAACGGGCCAGTTGGCAGGTGGCCAACTCAAATCTTGCGCATGAGCCTCAAACCGACACAGAAAAGCATCAATGGAGTCCACAGACTCCTTAAACATCGGTAACCGAGGGAAATTATGTACGCCCCAACCTACCGAATCACTATCTGGAGACGTCCTAGAACCTGCTTCTCGAGCCAACTGCAGCTGCAACTCCCTATCTCTCTCTTTCGACTCCCTATCTTTCTCTTCTCTCTCTCTGATACTGTAGTTCTTTCTCTCTCAGGGCAAGTTCTTTTTCGGCTTTCTCTCTCCGAACTGGTAGTTCTTTCTCGGCTTTCTCTCTCTGGTCTCTCTGTCTCTAAAGATCTAATTCTTTCTCGTCTCTCTGTATCTGTCCTTCTATCTCTTTCCCATCTCTCAGTTTCCGAATCTCTAATTCTTTCTCGTCTCTCTGTTTCTGAACTTCTAACTCTCTCTCTCTCTCAAGGCTCGTTCCTTATCTATTAAGGTCTGCCCCATTTCTCTTAAGGCTTGTTCTTGTCTATTTCTTTCTCTTTTTCTCTCACTCTTACCCTCCTCTCTTCACATTTCTCCACATAGTCAAAGAGCCTGTCCCCCCTGAGACCTAATCTTTCCCCGTGTCTAATATAAACCTCTACTACTGCTAGGTCCGACTCCATATCTAAGGCAACAACTTCCAAAATCAGAAAAAAACGTAAAAATACAAAAACGCAGAACAAATTTAACAACAGAACTTAAAAGAAGGGCCACAGAAATGTCAACAACCTACGCACAAGAAATAGCAAACTACTTGAAGACGTCCAGATGGAACGAAAAAAAACGACAGACCGTAGAGCAAGGAAAAAGAATAGCACAAGCTATACAAAAGGAAGAAACAACAGCTAGCTCCTCGTAAGATCCAGAAACTACCTAAAGAAAGGATCTTACCCTCTAGAATTGGAGAGGGGAATATCAATACAAACAAACAACCATCAACAATCGCACTCTATACTACAGTCCCTATGCTAGGACACAGACTATGTAACATTCTATCCTCACCTACCGCTAGGAAAAAAATCAGGGTCACCACTGTAACGCACGCAGACTCTCCCGAGTTGCACGTACAGACTCTCAGCACAACAGACGCACGCACCACCACTGACTCAGTCGGGCGCATTCACGGGATATAACACAAACACTATCTCTCTTCCTTCTATGGCCTTTTATGGAAATAAACAACAAAAACACTCAACAGATTCTATACTCCATACCTTTTCACTACTGCACATCAACACTGCATACACATACACAACGTAAAAGCCAGGCTAGGTAATTGTCCTCACAATCCAACCTGTTTCACTGGTGTTATCGTTCTGCAACGTTCTGTCCTTCCACGTATAGGCGTGTAGCTCCTCGCGTCACACGCTTCTGAGTAGTCCCCCGTTTCTTGTACAGTGGACGTCCTCCTGACTCGCTCCCGTAGCGCAGTCTCTGATGACCCAGGTGTCTTGGCACCGGTCGCTCACTCCTTGAGTGATAAAATGACCTCCCAATAGGTCCTCTGGCGGCGGCCTCCGTTGACTGACGTCTCGGCGTCACGTCGCTCCGCGCCACACAAGAACTCTGTACAAAAAAGTCCTAATATCATTACACTTCCTAAACACACAAACAACTTGGATAATATGAGGTACCTTACGTAACATGGCTGATACACATAACTCTCACATGTTCATTCACACACACACGTGCTTAATAACACGAACTACTTCCCTAACACACCATAACTCTGTCACTACATTGAAACAGACAATAACATGACCCACTCGCCATACATCATTTCATACATTGGAAAAGACTATACTTAAACCAACCACGTACTACCTTCATAGCGACAGGCATACACACCTCACATTCCTTAGTTATCCATCTCGGGAAATAACTACATAGGAAAATCACCGGTTATCTCAACGAATTCCAAACTAACATAACTGAACCAAATCAACGCTACACAGCCGAAGTAACTCTTACTAACGCATACTATCTCAATTTAACTTGGCAACTGTCAATAAAACATATAAACACATACCTGAATTCCAGGTTTCAGAGTCTTGGAATACGGCTAGCATATCCAACCTACGTCCATCCACACTGACAGAGTAACCCATACTGAATTCCCTACAGATCTTTTTGCCTGAACTCTCGCTAAAAACCCCAGTGCAAAACGCTTCCCTATGATTGCACGTGGCCTCAAGCATACATGGGATATTTGTCACAAGACAAACCGCTGACAAGACCGTACCATACAAACACCCTGTGTGAACTCTATGCATGGGCATAGAGCTTCTTCACAGTTGCGCCCCTTTATTGTACGGGCTAACGGATCTCCCCACTCACTGCGGCATACAGTCATAATGTTAATACGTGATAAGTAACTCAAATTGTGGATGTCAGTGAGGCAACACCTTGCGAGCAAGAGGTGTATATTCTCATGAGCCCCTGCAGCTAAAAGGGCTCATGAAAATATACACATCTTGCCGATGGAGTGGTCTGGATGAATCTACAGAATATTTGAAGTTGGTGCAGTGTTTAACCTGTGTTTGGTTCTCTGTTTGGGACTTATCACCAGAAAACCAGGGATGACCAAATCCACTTGCTCGCCACTGAATGCTAGGAGATTTATCATCAGGCAAGGTGAAGTTATGTTTCTGTGAGCCCAAATGGCAAATGAAGATTTCAGTGCATGTATACATGAACTTGTTTGGGCTGCCAGAGATTAATTCAATCTACCAGGTTTCACTTGCATGGTGGTCGGAATGGCTACTATGGTCTGAGGACAAATATGGTCCTCCCTGAAAGACCACAGACCAGTTCAGCAGATAAATCAATCATGATAGTTCAACCTAGATGCCCATTTAAGCTCCGCCTCCCTGACCATTCCTCTGTATTTAGTGCAGAACTGCCTATCAGTCTCGGGAAAGGAACTTCCTGATTCTGTCTGACTCTCTTTCTGCCCTGCAGGCCCTTCAGGGCGCAGGTACAGACCACCCCCTGCTGGTGCAGATTCAAGAGCTTTACGCGGGCTTTATGAAGGAATATTCTGACATCATTTTTATTTGAGTCCCAGGGCATGTGGGCATCGAAGGCAGCAGGATCGCAGATTCTGCTGCCAACGATGCCCGCAGTGACCCTTTCCCTGACACACAGACTGTTCATAGTGATTTTAAACGTGTGATTAGTGCGTACATAGCCCGCGAGTGGCAGTCCGAGTGGGACAAAGAGGAAGCGAACAAGTTGCATGAAGCTCTTCCTATGGTGTCCGACAGTCTACCTTACTGCTGCGTCAGCCGCCGTGAGGAGACTGTTCTTACTTGGCCCCACAACGGGCACAGGTATGTTACGCACTCTTACTTACTAAAACAGGATGAGCATCCATGGTGTTTTGCCTGTGACAAGCAGTTTTCTGTTCAACACTTTGCTGTCTTGTGCTGATCTAACTGACACAAGATATAAACACTTCACTGCAGACTCCTTGAAGGTTTTGTTCCGGGATGTTCTCCTGGACAAAATCTTCAATTTCCTGAGAGAATGCAATATTTTTAACAAGATCTGAGCATTTATAGACTATGTGAATTTCACTATTTTGCCCTTTTTGAGAGTCTGTAGACGTTTCTTTTAAAGACTTGTGTGACATTTTAGCATGGCATTTTTAAGGTATATTTACATCCTGTTTTAAGATCTTTCTTTTAGTCTGGCTGACCAGATTTTTACCCATACCGCCGTGAGATGGCCTTAGTCACCTGCTCGGCGTTAAACCACAATAATTAACTAACTCATGATAGTTCAAAGGTGATGTCAGAATATGAATTTTTCTTTAAAATGTATTTTGTTTCCTCAAAACACATTACCGATGGTATTACTAATAGGAATGGTTTCTTAGCTAGTCTAATTTTATCCCAAAATTGTTGTGTACGAGTATGGTCATGATGGCAGTTGAGGGGCGCCATAGCCTAGGCTGTAACCCGAGTAGCCTCCCTTCCAATCCAACCGCGCATGCGCCCAGCGCTTAGTACACCAGTCAGTTTCTTTGCTGGACAGTGAAAGGTTGTGTACGTCTATGGCTCTAGTTTCGACCTGTGTTCTGTTGTGAAAGAGAAGAAGAGAAGGAAAACCGGTCATGTGGTTTTGTGGGAGGTGTTACCCTACGCTTGCCTTGTGTTAGGCTTGGACGCTTTCGTGTGGAATTCCTCGTCGGTGTTTGGGACTTAGACCTGACGAGACGGCGCCTTGTGAACTGTGCTCACGCGGCTCATGGCTGGTCGGGCTGTAGTGTGTTACGCACTTGTGTTTCCGGAACTTTCTCCTTCGCTCCTTTGGCTATCCTCGGAGTGCCCGGTGTTAGCTGGACGCTTCCTGAATTCATCGACGGTGTTCCTAGGTGCTGGAACCGGTTGTGCCAGCGGCGCCTGCGTTGACTCCGGTCGCGGACCGGGACTGCGTCGAGCCTGCTTTCAACCGTGTGGCCTGGACTCCGCGGTTTTCTGGTTGATCTTCGACCTGTGTTGGTGCCCTGCTTCTTCGGATGGCAAGGTAAAACCTCGGTTATTGCCTATGTCAGGCGCTCAAGGGTGGGGGTAGAGCGCCGGGTGTCGGCATACGCTGTGCACTTAAACTTCGTTCGTACGCGCGGATTCGTGCGGGGGCACGCTCGCTCGCATGTCATTGTGCAATATGTTTTGCAGTTGGCAAGTCCGCACCTGCACGCGATGTGGGCAGTTCCAGTGGCCGAGTGATGAGCATGCCATTTGCCTGCCCTGTTCCGGATGTGCCTCCACCCACCCGTGCCCGGTCTGCGCCCCATGGCTGGAAGAACAGTGGACCCAGCTTTGGAGTTTCTACTGCCGCGATCGACCGACACTAGCACGGGGGAAAGATCCAACACCGGTACATGCCACAGACCCGTCGAGTGGCCCTTACCGAGTGTCTGAGCCGTCAACGCCGCGACTTAGGCCACGAGCCCGTGCTCTAGTACCGGCAGCCACCACAGTCCCGTCAAGTGGTCTCTGTGCGGTCAAGGATCCTCGAGCGTCACGGGCTAGGCCTCGAGACAAGACACCGGTAGCCACCACAGTCCCGTCGAGTAGTCTCTACCTGGTGGTGACGCCCTTACTGGCACAAGGTAAGGAACAGGTACGAGCTCCAGCACCGGTAGACAGCACAGGCCCGACGAGTGCGGCCCACCAGGTCGCCGACCTGCACACACCACAGGTTGGTCCAGCCGCTCCCACCTCCTCGCCCGCCACTAGAAACCAGCGCAGAGCTTTGGCGCCCCCACTCCAGTCTTAGCGTTCAGGCACCTAGATCGGACAAGTCTGCTCGCCGGACATGCTCCCGTTCCCGGACACGAAGCAGTCGACACGGCACGGCTTCATACGGAGACGACACGCCACGTCTACGGTCCGAGCGGACCCCAGCTACTCAACGTCGTTCGCGCTCTGGGGACAGCTCGACTCGCCGACGGACTGCTTCCCACCGCTCGGATTCAAGCCGACCTTCGCGGTCAGCGTCGCGCCGCCTTAGACGTTCCCGGTCCCCACGACGCCGCTCCCACTCCAGGCATCCTAGTGCCACCCGCCGTGACCGCTCTCAGCAGTATAGCCGGTCAGGACGACGTGCTTCGCTCTCGTCGTCGAGCGCTTCACGGGACACTTCGTCAGTTCGGCCCTTTCGACACTGCTCCCGTGTGAGACAGACACCTCCCAGGGCAACGATCACCTTCCGGGACACCGCCGATGTGAGTCTTGAGCCTCATCGTGGAGTGGACTCAGCCCCTCGACGCCCTCAGCTTGAACCCCGAAGACTCGGTGTCAGCGCTCCTCCGGGATGCCAGCCCCGCCCCATCCGGTCTCTCTCACGGTGACGAGGATTTTCAGCCATCTTCCATCGGACATAGGTTGGAGACTCTACGGGCCCTTGACGAAGCAGCACGTCTCATCGCAGCTTGCCTTCCTGCAGACGACTGTCCACCTCCCCCCCCCCCCCCTCAAGAAGAAAGCCTCCGCCTTTGTCGACGCGGAGCGACAGACCAAGCGGTTCAAGTGCGGGCCACACACAGAACTTCTCCTGCCCTCTTCCGACAGCGGACCCCACGGCTGTGTCCTTCGCGGGTGCTACCTTACGTCAGTCTCTCCTCCCCGGTGTGGAACAAACAGCGACTCTCATCTGGAATGCCCTGACCTCGGCGGGATTCCTGGACTTGGTCATGCAAACCATCGTTCGCCGTGTCCAGGACGCTTGGCATCCGTCAATGTCTGCTCTTCTGGGAGACCTGCTAGCCCTGGCGGTCTCGGGGAACTGTGCTGCTTACCACACCACCGTCAATGCCATGGCAGTGGCCACCAACTGCGACTTGCTGCGTCGGGATGCGATCCTCCGTTCCTGCCCCATCCCTCAGGATGTGAAGACTCAGCTTCGTCAGGCGCCCCTCGGCGTTGACCTCCTGTTCGGCCCCACCTGGTTCACGGTCAAGGAAGCTAACAAGGACTCCTGGCCCAGCCGCGCCGTTCCGGCTTCCTTTCGGAAATCCTGCATGGCCCCGGGTTGCACCCTGCGGACTACTAGACCCGCCACTCGCCCATTTACCAGAGGTAGACGTCTACCCCCCAGAGCTCCAGCCTTTCCTCGCGCCCGCCTTCTCCCCGGCGCCGCCCCCACCCCCCCCCCCTGCCCGGACCTGGCCCAAGCCTGCCCACTGACTGCCTTCCCCTTCGAACCCCGCTGACCTCTTCCGGGTCTCCTGTCGGCGGGAGGCTGGCGCTTCGCAGCGATGTATGGCGAGTGCTGCTACCGGACGACCCGTGGATTCTCACGACAATCTCCGAGGGACTCTTGATCTCCTGTGGTTCTTCGGGATTCTTCTCGGACTCCAAGTGGCCGACAGGTGGGGCGGCAGCGTCTGGAAGGAGAGCAGGAGGCCCTCGGAAACGGTGGAGAGGATCCATAGGTCATCCGGCAGAAGCGACCGCCACACATCGCTGCGAAGGGCAAGCCGCCCACCGACAGGAGACCCGGGCGTGGTCGGCGGGGGCAGGGCAGAGAGGGAATCACCGGGCCCTACCCCGCCCCGGGCGACGGGCGGGCTTGGGCCAGGTGGGGGCGGGCGCAGGGTTGGGGAGCGGGCGGGAATGACCAGTGGCCGGGGCTCGAGGGGGCAGACGCCCACGATGGGAGGGTGAGCGAGAGGAGGGTCTAACGGTCCGCAGGGCGCGACCCACGGCCTTGCAGGCGACTTGAAAGCGGGTGGAGATGGCGCGCGAAGGCCAGAGGTCCTTGTTAGCGTCCTTCACAGTCTGCCAGGTAGGACCAAAGAGGAGTGGAGCGCCGGTGGGGGCCTGTCGCAGCTGCCTCCGTAAATCCTGCGGAATGTCAGGGCAGACGAAAAGGACGGCATCCCGGCGGAGCAAGTCGCAATTCGCGGGAGTGGCCATGGCGTTGACGGAAGCGTGGTAAGCAGCCTGGTTAGAGGCCACGGCCAAGGCGAGAATATCCCACGGCTGTTCAAGGCCTCCCATTTAGTTTTGAGGCGCGCGCGCGCGTGCGGCGCCGTAAGATAAGGAGCCACGCAGCGTGTCGTCTCTGTTAATACCGCCAGCTGGCAGCACAGAGCTGAGCGCAATCTGTTACAGCTGTGCAACTATAGTCGCGCTATTTTTGTCCCTGTTTCACTCAAGCACGCTATGTGTGTACACTCATCGCTGACTGTGTACCGCACGGAATACATTTTAATGGCACCGGTCATTTACGGCATGTTGTTTAAGCTGTACTGAACGTATGTTGTATTTAAGACATACACTTAAAAGCTAAGAAAATAAGCTTTCTGTAGACACTAGACATGCTTAGGAAAATGAAGATGAGCAATGCATACAACGGACTAGAAGACAGGGAACCGGCGCGCAGTTTACCGTGAAGACAATGCAAATCTGTTGCAAATGACACGTCTTTCAACTGTTCTAACTCATGCAAAGTACTTTTTCGAAAAATTATGGTTCATGCCAGTGATCCTCGTATACAGCCACTACGATAAGCACTACTCAAAATGTCAGAGATTTACCTTGCGATCTCAGTGGGTCCTGAAATGGGATGATGCGTCATTGGTAATCCAGTGTTAGACAGACGGGAAAGTTCTTGGGTGAACGTAATCTCCACACGTAGTTGATTTCGGAGGCAGTGAAAATGTTCCAAATAATTCACAGTTCATATGCAGGGTTAGCGGCAGTGTCAGTTGCACACTTTGTATAGGTGAAGTTGTGTTTAGCATTCCACTAAATCTTATAAAATCGGAAGAGCAATCCACTTTACTAACAAATCGGATGGTACACGCACAGTGAAAATAATAAACACTCTTAATGGTGATCAAATGGCTACTTTGACTAAATTAGATAAACACACAACAGTGCAGGCTAAAATGTATCAGTCTCAAGACAGTTTATTTTCACAGAGAACTGAGTCCTGCGTGTACTTGTTACCAGCGGCTCTCTACACATTCCTTTCAGATGTTTGTCTTCTTCATCTGTACATACGTCAATACCATGAAAAGCAGAATGATCGTCTACATAATCAACGCACAGTTTAAAGTGTTGAAATCCGTCAGTCTTTCCTTTGCCTCTTACTCGCTCTGCACGGCAAATCCTGCACAAACTACTCAATTGTTCCATGTGGTTTGAATAGGAATATTGTGTGTCAGACGCCATTCTAAATGTCGGCGAACTACACTCACGTGCTGGTCTATAAAATGTTCTATAAAAAATCACAGGTAAATCTATCCAGTAAAAGAAAAGCACTTACTTGTAGCACTATGTTACACTAACACATATCACTCATTGAAAATCCAAACAAAAGTATTTTGAAAGCACAGTAAAGCTTTAAAGCCAGCACAAATTTGGCACTCGGCCCACATTAAATAGTAAGCGTAAAGAAGGCCTACTACCAGGCGCTGCCAGATGCAGATCGGAATGCGCCGAAACTAGGTCACCTCGCCACTTGATAAGCTAGCGCGGCCTCCCTAACTAAATGTGTTGGTTTGTAGAAGAACTGAACAGCCGTGATCCCCTAACAGCGGCGAGATCGAGTAATGCCAAGCGTCTTCCACCCGAGCGACGACAGCTTGCGTGGCCAAGTCGAGGAAACCGGCACAGGCGAGGGTTGTTATGGATGATGGTCGCAGTCCGCTCCAGACCGGGCGAGATGCAAAGACGCGCAGCGCGGGATCCACCCGCGTGAAGCAGAGCCGAGGGGTGCACTGGCGGGAGGGCGGTAGCGAAGCTCTGCGAATGTCCGGCATACCAACTCTGCTGAAAGGCAATATTGAGGTCAACGGGCCAACGGGAGTCAGAAAAGAAGAAGACCGCGGCCGGACCCGAACACTGCTGCAGAAGGGAGGAGAAGGCGTCGCGAAGACCGAGGAACCCAGGGGGGTTGAGTAGAGACTTGAACTTCTTGGCCGGGCGATCCACATCCACAGAGGCCAAGAGCTCCCTCTTGGGGGGCGGGGAGGGGGGCAGACTTCCGGAGGAAGAAACGAAGCTACCAGAAGTGCGGCCCCGTCCAGGGAGGCAAGGGTCTCCGCCCTAGTCGTCCGAAGCGTCGGGGAGGAAGGCGGCTGGGGCGAGCGGGGGCGAGCGGAAGCGGAACGGCCAAGGAGCGCAGAGGCAGAACCTCCCAGGGAGATGCTGAGGGCGTCATCATCCACGGGCAAAGCGGGAGGACGACGCGAAGGGGGCAAAGGCAGCGGGCACCACCGCGACGAGGAGCAAGTCCGAGGAGAGCGGCTGCGGAGGCGCGAGCGGGGGCGGCGAGACCCGAAGGGGCGAGCGTCCACGAGGCGAAGAACGGTGAGGGCGTGGCCGACGGACCGACAGGGAGGGAGAGCGGGGGCGGTGCGGGGAGACCCGCCAGGGAGGGAGAGGGGAAGATCCAGGCCGTGAAGCAGGAGAGGGGGCAGGACGGGAGACCGCAGAAGCCACCGAAGAGGACGCGCGACGAGGGGAAGGACGAACCTCCAAGGCCCGCGGGGGAGTCCGAAGGCACTGGCAGGGAGAAGCAGGCCGAGACGACGGGCGAGAAGAGCGAGAAGAAACCGAAGAGTGGGGCGAGCGAAGATGCTGGGGGTCCGGGATCGAGGGTCCGTGGGGCCGCTGGCGGGAGTCCACAGTCCGAGAAGAGGGGCGCCGGCGAGGGCTCCGATCGCGCAAACGGGTGTCCAAGGATCCAGCGGCTGTGTCCGGACTGTCGCGTACCAGGGGTCCCCTGTCATGGGCCGCAAGACGATGTTCAGGTCCGGCGTTGGGAGGGCGCGTGGTCTACTTGGCTCTCTTGACTTGTGAGGCTTGGGTTCCGCAAAGCGGGGCGAGCTAGCTTGCTGCAGACCAGGCTCTAGGGAGCTGGTGCGCAAGGGGGGAATACATCCCCCAACGTCAGGACTTGGTAGCCGTTTGTTTTCCGCAAAGTGGGGCGAGTGGACTCGATGCGGACCAGACTCGGGCAAGTGGGTGCGCAAGGGGGGGGATCCCTGGTAAGCTGTCCCCCAACAGCGGAGCGGGTGCATCCTGGTCTGTCCGGGGCCGAGGCATGCGGGAGGCTGCGGGATGGCGTCGGACGTTCACCCCGATAAAAGCTCCAGAGCTGGGACCACTGCTCCTCTACCCAGGGCGCACAGACTTGACAGGTGCGGCCGGAGGCTCAACCGGAGCAGGGGAGGCAAATCGCATATGTATCACTCGGCCACTGGAAATCGCCACAACGGGTGCAGGTGCGGACTTGACAACTGCAACATATAGGCGAGAATAAGGTGACCAGTCGTGGCGGAAGTACCATGGAACGAGCGCCACGGAGCACAACCGCCGCGAGCGAAAACGAATGACAAGAGTGATGCCGGTCACTGGCAAACACCAAGACCTTACCTGGCCATCTCGAGAGAGCGGGGTGAAGGAGACCTGACACGGGAAACGGGGCGCCACCGGCCTAGGGACTCCACCCACGACGGGCAACGCGCTGAGGCAGCGACGAAGGCGCAGAGGACCGGCCACGAGCGAACTTGTACCGAGGGCACCAAGCAGGAGGCACAGGAAGCAATAGTTCAAGGGCTCCAAGGCCCGGCACAACACAGAGCCGGTAACAAGAGTCCACGTCGAAGAACCACTGGCGCAGCGACGCACAAAGACACAGAAGTGATAACAGTCCAAGGGCCACGAGGCCCGGCACAACACCCCGCTGGGAACAAGTGTCTAAAACGACGGAAGCCACCGGCGCCGCACACGAAGAAAAGGCACAGAAGTGAGAACAGTCCAAGGCTCAAAGGCCAGGAAGGTACACACCGCCGGGTTAACAAGTCCAAGGTCATAAGAACACCGGCTAGAACCATACACAGCCAAAGGCTTCACACAGTAGCAGGCTAACAGAACACATGTCTGAACTCCGTAAGCTAAAGGAATAAACTGGTTGTGGCTGCACATGGGAGTTACCCGTATGGGGTGGGACGGGAGGCTACTCGGGTACGGGGTCACGGCACCCCTAGGTAGCCTTCCTTGGCCCAATACGTACACATGGTAAGTTTTTGGCTAAAATTGTGTAAGCTATAGGTTAATCCCATATAGTAATGGCATCGGTAATGTTTTTGAAGAAACAAATCTTGGCGTGTAGAAGTGCCAACCTACTCTACCACCACCTTTGAACTGTCCTGGTCAATGAAATCTGTATGTATCTGCATTGTTTCATCCAGATGAATCAGGTTCAGTCTTGTTTGGTGTGGTTAGTCCATACCAACAGTTTAACCCATTCAGCCCTGACGCACTACAGCAGGAGATGGGTCAATCATGATAATTCAAGGATAGTGCTAGATTAGCTTGGCGCCTGTCGGCACCAAGCTAATCTGGCATGCCTTGAATTATCATGGTCGATCCATCTCCTGCAACTGGTGCACAGGCATTAGATGATGCCTTCCAAATTTGGGAAATACGACTGTTGGGCTGAATGAGTTAACATCAGTTCATTTGTCTGATTCTGTTCACAGTTAATTTCAGTCATTTCAAAGTTTGATTTATTTCACCTATACACATGCAAGTACACCCACACAACACAACACATCACGCACACACAAACACACACACATACACAAACACACACACACACACACACACATTTACACACACCAAAACATGCACACATGACAATTCCATATTATCTTTTATTAATGAAGGGTTGTATTGTTACTACACTGTACATTTTTGTTATGTTTGAACAAAATATCAGGACTTTGTGCACAACAATGTACCGGTGCACTGAGACATGTACTTTACATGACCCTGAGTAATTGCATCAAGAAAGGACCGTCATACACTGTCTGTATTTTAATTTGTTTGCAGAATGACAGCAGTCTTTGTTCAATGATACACACTTAATGACGCTAAACAAGACACTGAATAATGAACAAATAAATAGACACTAGAGGCAAATCGCGCTGCAAAACTTGAGAACTGTAACCGGACTGGGTGTAGGCGACTTAAATAGTTTATCAGATAGACAAAAACTGCCCATCTAATACAGTACTCAAGTGCCTCAGTACTGAGTTTAAGTCCGCATCCTTTTTGTGGTCTAGGGAAGGGCTGGAGATGGCTGTGGAGAGTAAACTATAAGTCTACTCTAGTCTCGCATGCGCAAAAAATCCGTGTTTATTTCAGTGCCTCGCGTCGTGTTCAAAAGTCAAATCACCTGTGCAATGGACTGACCACAGTATCCAGAAAAACCCTATTTTGACGGGATTTGGTGTTTGTTGCTATCTACTGAATTACCAACGCGCGCTCGCACGATCAGTCATACCATCATACGTGCACGGACTGTACACACACACAAACTTCTCGCACGTACACATGCACAGTCTCAGTCTTGCTCTCACTCTAGCCGAGCATCATAAGATAGAAGTAAGGTTCCAAGATTTATTTATACCAGAAAAGCATTCATGATGAAACAAACAACACAATCAAAATTAGTCAAACCATTACAAGTCCTTAATAACATTAAACACCATAATACCTATACCTTCGATTACGACACCTAGCTCCTAGACCTAGCACCTATAACATTGAATACCGACCTAGCTCCTAGGCCTAACACCTACGCGCTGTCCTAACGCATCCTAAACCCTATTTAGGTGAACTAGAACTGAACGGAAACGCTACTGTCTCTATAGAATAGGGCCAGGGTGATTCGAGATGATCATTATTCACAACCGTCTCGTGGGGTAGGGCCGGGGTGGCTAGAGGTGATCATTATTTGCAGCCGCCTCGTGGGGTAGGGCCGGGAAGTGTAAGAGATCATTATTCACAACCGCTCACGGGAGGAGAGGGACTGGAGTGTGAGAGATCATTATTCACAACCGCTCACAGGTGGAGAGGGACTGAAGTGTGAGAGATCATTATTCACAACCGCTCACAGGGGGAAAGGGAGGGTTTTCATTATGCACAACCACCACCGAGACTGGTTGGTTAGTTCGGGTTTAACGTCCACAGCACCGAGATGATCATGGACGGCCCTGACGGGCTGGTTATGGGGGACAGGGAAATCTATTGCCTATGGAGTATGACCTGAACACTGATCAACTCATGCGCACTCCAACTGTGCCACTTTGATTTACCAGGACCTTTCAACGGACATGCTATTGAACAAATCCGTTTTTTCCCCCTGGATTGTGAGTCCAGCTACGAGGGCCGGGACGGGATTCGAACCCACGACCCGGCGATTCCCTTCGCTCTCCTGCTCCGACGTTTAACCGCCTGAGCTATTTCGGACTCTCGACCGAGACTGGTTGGTTGGTTAGTTCGGGTTTAACATCCACAGCACCGAGGTGATCATGGACGACCCTGACGGGCGGGTTATGGGGGACAGGGAAGTCTATTGCCTGTGGAGTACGACTTGAACACTGATCAACTCAGGTGCACTCCAGCTGTGCCACTTTTGATTTACCAGGACCTTTCAACAGACATGCTATTGAACAAATCCGTTTTTCCCCCTGGATTGTGAGTCCAGCTACCGGGGCCGGGACGGGATTCGAACCCACGACCTGGCGATTCCCTTCGCTCTCCTGCTCCGACGTTTAACCGCCGCCTGAGCTATTTCGGACTCTAGACTGAGAATCGGCCGCTTTATATAGGCTCCCAGCCTCTGAAACCGGAAACTACGTCACTGTCGCGTGTGTAGTCCGCTACACACCAACTAGCTAAGTCAGCAAAATTCTCGCTCACAGTTCGCCAAGCGTGCACTAAACCACTGAACTCTTGACTCGCTGGTAGTAACTAGCGATAGCGTTAGCAGAGGGCTCCTCTGCTACACTCCCTCCTCCTTAAGACCTAATGTGCATGACACATTAGTCAAACTAAAAAAAAATAAAGTCGTACAAACTAAATAAAACGCTTCAAGTTCAAGAAATCAATTCTGGCATGCACAATAAAATCCAAATACACACACAAAAAAAATCAACAAAATAAAATCATGATGCATGCACAAACGAAATTAAAAACAAAATTCAAACCAAAGTACAAATTAATAAAACATTCAAAACACATTTCAAAACATGATCCCCGATCATGAACACGTATGAGCAACCATTTCAGCAATTGTGATGCGCTTGTGACAATCAACAAGCTTCAGCACCACTCAGAATGCATAGCCACTGCATGGAATAAAAAAACAAACAAACTAAAAACAAGGTTTCAAAACCAAAATTCGAGTACTTGTATCATTTCTCGAGTTGATGTCATGATGCATGCACAAACGAAATTAAAAACAAAATTCAAACCAAAGTACAAATTAATAAAACATTCAAAACACATTTCAAAACATGATCCCTGATCATGAACACGTATGAGCAACCATTTCAGCAATTGTGATGCGCTTGTGACAATCAACAAGCTTCAGCACCACTCAGAATGCATAGCCACTGCATGGAATAAAAAAACAAACAAACTAAAAACAAGGTTTCAAAACCAAAATTCGAGTACTTGTATCATTTCTCGAGTTGATACACAACTATGCAACCACTGCAAAAGCATTTGTTACCAGAAATCCAAGACCCTAGCAAAATCAAGACTCACATAGTCTGCCACAAAAACATACAAAAGCAAAAATCAGTCTCTCAGACCGTTTGGGTAACATTTGGTCCACATCTCATGGAATTCTCAAAACCCGTGTCGTAACACACACCCAACATTAGCACCAGTGAAATCCGACGATTTCAAAGTGCAAATTCCTGAGGTAAAAATCAAGTACAAAACGAAATGAGACAATAATTAATCCCCCCCCCCCCCCCCCCCCCCAAAAAAAAAAAAAAAAAAAAAAAAAAAATCGCAGGCATAAAAGTTCAAATACAGCAATTTACGCATGAAAAGAACATCTGAAAAGAAACAAACTTAATGGATACTAATGTCGTAGTTGGTCCTTGAAGAATGTCCTTTTCCGTTGACTCGCATGACGTGAGAGGTTACCTGGTCAGAGCCGACCGGGCAACACTCTCGTCTTGGAGTTTCCAGCTAGAGCCACTGGCTTACTCCAAGACAGGTACGAGACAGACGCCCGTCTCAGATGCACATTAACGGACAACGTGAGCTGGGGGCCCAACTCACTTTCAAAGGGTCACTAGGGAAGCCGACTAGAGCCAGTACGAGCTCCCTTGTGAGATGCCGCCATCTCACAAAATTGTTTCGGACACGTGAGACACGCGCATGTCTCACTGGCCACAATACACTCCTGATATTGGGTCAAGAGTCTCTGAAAACAAATTCAAAAGATTTCCAAACAAACAAACAAAAAATCAATGCGCACCATCACGGTTGCTCAACAGAACAAAGTTTAAGCACCATACAAAATTGGTATCAAAAGTCTTGCGACAAAATATTCACTAACAAATCAAAAGTTTTGCGACAAAATATTCACTAAAAAATATTAATCACTGCCCATGGACATTCAAAATATCAAAACATGTTACATATGGACCAATTTGAACGCGTAATACATCAAAATCATAATATTGAGCACGTAGCTTGCAACAAAACGTAGTCTCAAATTCAGAATTATGACGAGGATGGGGAATACCTCCTTGGGGCCTTGATTTCCCTTCTCCTTCTAGTTCTTACAAGAGTTTCCTCTTCAACCCTTTCTTCAGCTACTGTCAGATCTACATCACTCATCTCCTGACTCTCACTCGCACTACTCTCGCTTCCAGTTTCTATCGCACACTCACTCTCATTCTCACTGAGTGCCTGGTTTCTACCCTCGTAGGGTTTGACATCATTAATATATATACTACAATGGGCTTGTCATTTCTGCTCCTAACAATCTTCACTGCACTGTTTCCAACTTTTCCCATGACTTTGTAAGGGCCTGTCCATCCTAGACCCAGTTTCTGTTTAGCTTTTGGTGGGTACCACCTCCAGACCCACATTCCTGCTTCTACTGGTCTCTCTTTACATGTTCTGTCATGGTAGTGTTTCTGCCTTTGGACACTAGGCTCAGAATTCTCTTGTACAAAACGAAAGACTCGTTCTAGCGTGTTTTGAACCCATTGTACGTACTCTATGGGACATTCAGACGCATCTCTAGTAGGGAAGACACCAAGTTCGACTGTCAGTGGGAGATTGACTTCTCTACCAAAAACAATTAAATTGGGCGTACACCCTGTTGAATGGTGGACAGAAGCTCTGTATGCCATCATGATCAGGTGAAGGTATTCTCTCCAATCATCACGGTTCTCGTTTACATATACGGAGAACATCTGTTGAATAGTTCTATTCTGTCTTTCCACCATCCCGTCACTTTCTGGGTGATATGGTGTGGTTCTTGTCTTGCTAGAACCTAACGCTTCACAGAGATATCTGAACAAATGAGATTCAAACTCTCTACCCTGGTCTGTGTGGATAGTTACTTACTTACTTACGCCTGTCACCCCTACCCGGGTATAGGCCGTCGACGAGAGACCTCCAGCAACTCCTGTCCTGTGCTTCTCCCTCGATTCCACTCCAGGTGGTTCCCAGTCTCTTGATGTCTGCTTGGAGGTCTCGACGCCAGGAGTTTCTCGGCCTACCTCTTTTCCTCTCTCCCTGGGGGCTCCACGACAATGCCCGCCCAGCGACACCGGAAGCCGGCCCTCCCAGACCGTGACCGACCCATCCCCATCCTCCCCGCCCAACCCCACTCTCCGCCGTCATCCGCCCTGCTCTCTCCCACAGTCCGACGCCGCCGATCCTCTCCGGCGGCCAGTGGACTTTCAAAATTCTTCCAAGGCAACTGTCCATGAAGGTCTGTACTCTGTTGACTGTGGTCTTTGTCAATCTCCATGTCTCTGCTCCACACAGGAGAACCGCTTTCACATTGGAGTTGAAAATCCGGACCCTGGTGCGCCGCGACAGCTCTCCGGAACTCCACACCTTTCCCAACTGGAGAAAGGCCGCTCTGGCTTCACCGATTCGTGCTCTGACATCTGCATCAGTGCCGCCTTTTTTGTCCATGATGCCCCCGAGACAGGCGAAGGACTCCACCTCCTCCAACGGGGTGGTGTGGATAGTTAGAGGAACACCAAATCTACAGATAAACTCTGTTAACAGCTTGTCTGCTACCGTCTGGACTGTATGGTCCGAGAGACAATACGCCTCGGCATACTTTGAATAATAGTCTTCGACGACCATAATATACTCGAATCCGTTGTGTGACATGGGCCGCGTCATCCGCCATGCCTGGCCAGTACACGTGTCGTCTGACATTTCCAGGGTCTTATCACGTCCTAGCTTATCACGTCCTAGACCTGCACATCTTATGTCATGTGACATACGTAACACTTCTTGTCTAATCTCAGCTGGGGCTACTGGCAATAGTACCCTTTCCTGAGTAAGGCACTTATCAGGCACAACGTATAGTAAACCGTCCACTACTCTCAGATTGTCCCACTGAGCTATTAGTGTTCTGACAGCTGCGCTATACTTGCAGACTTCTGTCCTAGGAGGCTTATCTCCTTTCTCTATCAGAGCTATTAGAATGCTAGTCACTGGATCTCTCTTTTGGAACATCTCTTCCTCACGAGACCAGCCAGCAAACCAGTTGCTTTCCTGCATGCCAGGACCAAACGCAGAAGACTGAGCAGAATCCACGGTATCCCCTTTAGACATTGAGGCAGAATTACTCTGAACCGATTCATCTCCCCTGACTTCTACACTGGACCTGTCGGTGGTAGTGTCGCCCTGACTGTCACGGATAGTTGGGTCCGCACGCGGAACATCTTCACACTTCGGTGAAGCAGCGTTCCTCTGAGAACCGCTAGCTTTCCCACCATCAGCTGAGTCATGACCACGTGCTTGCCGACGTGTCACCACTCTCACATGCTTCTTTGCACACTGATCACACTCCTCTCTCTGACAACATCTCCTCGACAACCCGTCCGCATTTCCATGTAGGGTGCCTCTCCGGTGCTCTATCTGAAAATCGTAGGTGTCCAACGTAGCTATCCATCTAGCTACCATGCCTTTGGCTTGATCAAAGGACTTTAACCACATAAGGGAACTGTGATCGCTCCGGACCAGAAACGGACGTTCCCAAAGATAATGAGAAAAGTACTTCACAAACCTCACCACTGCATACAGCTCTCTGTATGTGGTACAATACCTTTGCCTACTCTTAGACAAAGCGCAACTTGCATAAGCAATCACCTTTTCCTTTCCATCCTGAATCTGAGACAATACGCCACCAATGGAATTTGCTGACGCATCTGTATCAAGAATGAACTTGCCCTCTCTTGTCGGATAAGCAAGAACGGGAGAAGACACTTAAGCCACTTTCAGTTTCTCCGCTTGCTGACACTGTTCGCACCAAACAAACTTCTGATTTTTCCTGGTCAAGTTTGTCAAAGGACTAGCTATCTCAGCGAAACCGCAAATGTATTTTCTGTAATATGACGTGATCTCTAAGAAGCTTCTGACTTCTGAAACACAAGTAGGGACGTGCCCTAGGAAAGCGCATTCGCTCTGCAACAACGAACATTTCGAGGGCTTAAGCTTCAGATTGGCATCTCTGAACTTCTGCAAGACGACCTTGAGATTTTCCAGTGCCTGTTCCTCTGTTCTGCCTAGACAAATGACATCATCAATGTAGACTAGACTAAAAAGAACACCACTTAAAGTCATCTCCATGAGTCTCTCAAAAGTAGCTGGACTGTTACATAGCCCAAATGGCATGACCTTAAACTGGAAAAGACCTTTATGCGTAGCAAACGCTGTCTTCTGTTTATCATTTTCATCCATCTCAACTTGGAAGACCCCACCCGGGTCTGCCCTGGGGGACTTGGGTGGGGTTAACTACTTTTTAGTTCCCAGGGTCACCCTGGTCAGCCCAACAGGGTGGGTTTCCCTTCTACTCTGGGGCATGTGTTTCTGTCTACCCTTGGTCCATTCACCTGTATTTTCTTTTTTAAAACTCTTCCTACTGTCTGCACTGCCTATTGCTCTTGATATTGGATGTGTATTGCTAAATGGTCTTAGCTTTATTTAGGCCAGATGTCGTAGGTTTATTTAGGGTATTGGACTGGCTAGCGACATACATTCAATATTCTGTTTGTTATTTTTTCTCAAGCAGTGCAGGCACGTCATGAGAAAGCCTTGTTGCTGTCGGGACGTTAAGCAATGTACAATCAATCAACTTGGAAGAAACCCTGCGCTATGTCAAGAGTTGAAAACCAACATGAACCTGACAAATCATCAAGCGAGTCACCAGTGTGGGGTAAAGGATAAGCATCTTTGCGTGTCAACTGGTTCAACTTCCTATAGTCAACGCAGTTCAGCCTCTAACCTAGTTGTACCATCCTTTTTCTTGACAAGTACCACGTTAGCAGCCCAGGGGCTGTCACTGGGTTTTATGATATCCTGCTTCAACATTTTGTCTATTTCCTCCTCCACAATTTCTCACTGAGCTACGGGATTACGACGAGGGGGTAACTTGACAGGTTTGCCACCTCCTGTGTCAATCGGTGTGTTTCACTTTGTTTGTCCGTCCAAGTTGTCCACCTGGAGACTGGAAAACATCTTGAAACTCTGTGAGCGTCTCTTTCAATTTGTCTTTTGTTTCCTCGCTAACATCTGACGAAACATTAGTGACCAAATCCACTAAGTGACTAGGGAGTTTGTCATCCACATAGACCACTTCTTCCTTCTTTCCAGAACTAGTCGACAAAGAGTTCACTGAAAAACCAGTTTCTATGGACGCCACAACTGTATCTGGCTTTACTACAATCTCTTTATCAGTAAAGTTGGTAACAGGAACAAGGATTTCTTCTTGTGACACCTGAACCATACACCTTGGAACTACTAGCCCTGTTTCCGATGAAACTCTCAACACCTTCTAACAGACCATCAGCTTTCTGTAACTGACACAGCTGAACGAAAGATGCCTTCAAAAACATTTCAGACCTAGGGGGAACCCTAGTGAGTTTACACACTTTAACCTCTGCACTTGTACCTGAACTCTCTTTCTTCAACCACCTGCTTGCGTATCATCAGTCAAAGTACCTCGCGCAAAGTCTAGCACGCCACCGTATTTCTGCATGAAATCAGTGCCTAGAATACCTGACGAACTGCCTAAGTCTGCAACTACTACATCATGCCTAAACCTCTGTCCTCCTACTTTCAAACAAAGCGTGGTTTCACCCTGAATTTCTAAAGTATCACCGCTAGCTGTGCAAAGATTCAGCCGGCTTACTTTTCTTCAGAACTGAGTTTTCCATGTTGACTAGCTTGAAATCTCTGGCACTAATGACTGTGACAGCAGACCCGCTATCCACTAAAAAGTCTAAAGAAACCTTTCCTATCGCTACTGGTGCCATCCAGCATCCGGTGTTTGACAGTACACATAAACGCTGCCCCTTCGCTTTCTCTAAGCAGCCGTCATCACTTGCTAATTGGGCCGAGTCCCTGGCTGCTGAGAGCTCCGCCCGCCCTACTTTCCCTGGTCTGGCGCGTTTTCGTGATTCATTCCTGTCTCTGTCTTCACTTTTCTGACATTGCCTGGCATCATAGTGCCCCTTCTCTTTGCACTTACCTCAAACATCAGGATTTCTTCTAGTCTTGTCTCCTGCCAACTGACGAGTCAGTACTTCTGTTACTTTCTGAATCTCAGAAGTAATCCTGTCGCCCAGATTCTGGAAAGCCTTTGCTAAGCCTGCCTCAGCTGAATCTTTCTCTTCGAGACTTCTAACACCCTTAGCAGTAACATCACCCTGTCCCTCTGGGTCTTCTGGTTTCCTGCCATCAAATCTCTCATCAAACGACTCAAATTCACTAGCCAGTGCTACTGCCTCATGTATTGTCGTTGGATGATTGAACTGCACATGCCTTCTCAAGTCTCTAGATGGAAGACCACTAACAAACTGATCTATGACTATGGTTTCTCTTGCTTCAATAGGCATCCTAGGGTATGCACTACTAGCAATACGGTTTATCGCAAACCTGTACTCCGTCACACTCTCGTTCTTCCTTTTCATCCTTGACCTGAACTCCACTCTACGAAGGTTCTCTTTCTCAGTGGGATCAAAACGACGTTCAAGGGCCGACCTGATAGCATCATAGTCCTCTATTTTCTCTAGTGCTAGCTCACCTAACACCTGTTGTGCTGGACCCCGGAGTGACATTGCTAGATTCACTCCTTTCTCGCTATAGTGTCAACCATTCCATCTTGCACAAGTCTCGAAATGGCAAAGCCAGTCTTTCAAGTCTCCTTTTGTGCCAGTGAATATCTCAGGCACCCTCTCTCTCCTAGACGAGTTACCACTATCATTCAAAAAGGATCTATTTCTCGTAGTGTTCCTGTTCATCATGCTCCTTTGCGAACAAGGACTACCGTGACTGCATGAGCTTTCCTCACTGCTGCTATCTGACTCACTGTAAACCGCATGGAGTGCCTGCTGCTCTTCGCAGACCTTCTAGGTTTACTCCTTCTTCTACCATCCTGACTTTTAGAACTACTAGTTACACCAACCAGCTTGGAACAAGAAGCCTAGGGAATCCTAAGACTGTACCCATCTTGTAGACTGAACCTCACTATCTGTGTAATGAAAACGTCGCTTGTTCAACTGCGTTCCCCACACACAGACAGACTAAAACACAAACAGCTAAACCAAACTAGAACCAACTTCAACCTCGGAATGTTTCCACTACTTAAAAATCTCACGACTGGTACTAATGAAAACGCTCCCTGTCGCTACCGGTACCACGCTAACGGAAAAGATGTGTCGACATCGACACAGCTAGTCTGCCGCCGGCACAGCACACAGTCTTGACCTCACAGCGCTAACTACCTTCCTCCAACGAAGTATCTTGGTCAAACAACAATCCTAAACAAATGACAATACTGCTCACGGCACCAATTTTTGTAACCGTGGACTGGGTGTAGGCGACTCGTAGTTTATCAGATAGACAAAAACTGCCCATCTAATACAGTACTCAAGTGCCTCAGTACTGAATTTAAGTCCGCCGCGTCCCTTTCATTGTGAATAAATCAATCCAGACCAAAAAGGTGACTGCCAAGCGTGTAATATGCAAAGAAGTTACCTCCTTCAGTTGCCACATTCCTTCTGCCATTGAAGATAAGTAGCGGCTAATCTCTATGTTTGTTTGTTTGTCTATTTTTGACAAAGGGTATTTACCCGAAATATTAATAAATTGTGTTGTACCCGTCTTTTCTAAGCGTGTTTCTTTCTCCGTTGGGTACTTCTTTCCTTTCATTGTGGTCTAGGGAAGGGCTGGAGATTGCTGTGGCCGAGAGCTATATAAGTCTACTCTAGTGTCGAATGCGCACAAAATCCGTGTTTATTTCGGCAGTGCCTCGCGTTGTGTTCAAAAGTCACTGAAATTACCTGCGCAATGGACTGACCACAGTATCCAGAAAACCCCTATTTTGACAGGATTTGGTGTTTGTTGCTATCTACTGAATTACCAACGCGCGCTCGCACGATACCATCATACGTGCACGGACTGTACACACACACAAACTTCTCGCACGTACACACGCCAGTCTCAGCCTTGCTCTCTAGCCGAGCATCATAAGATAGAAGTAGGGTTCCAAGATTTATTTATACCAGAAAAGCATTCATGATGAAACAAACAACACAATCAAAATTAGTCAAACCAATACAAGTCCTTAATAACCTTAAACACCTATAGGCATAATACCTATACCTTCGATTACGACACCTAGCTCCTAGACCTAGCACCTATAACATTGAATACCGACCTAGCTCCTAGGCCTAACACCTACGCGCTGTCCTAACGCATCCTAAACCCTATTTAGGTGAACTAGAACTGAACGGAAACGCTACTGTCTCTATAGCCGGAATAGGGACGGGGTGATTCGAGATGATCATTATTCACAACCGTCTCGTGGGGTAGGGCCGGGGTGGCTAGAGGTGATCATTATTCGCAACCGCCTCGTGGGGTAGGGCCGGGAAGTGTGAGAGATCGTTACTATTCACAACCGCTCACGGGGGTGGGGGGGGGGGAGGGAGGGACTCAAGTGGAGTGTGAGAGATCATTATTCGGCGCAACCGCTCACAGGGGGAGAGGAACTGGAGTGTCAGAGATCATTATTCACAACCGCTCACAGAGGGAAAGGGAGGGTGATAATTATGCACAACCACCACCGAGACTGGTTGGTTGGTTGGCTAGTTCGGATTTAACGTCCACAGCACGGCCGAGGTGATCATGGACGGCACTGACGGGCGGGTCGTTATGGGGGACAGGGAAATCCGCTACTGCCCGCTATGGAGTACGACCTGAACACTAATCAATTCAGGCGCATTCCAACTGTGCCACTTTGATTTACCAGGACCTTTCAACGGACATGCTATTGAACAAATCCGTTTTTTCTCCATGGATTGTGAGTCCAGCTACCTCGGCCGGGACGGGATTCGAACCTACGACCCGGCGATTCCCTTCGCTCTCCTGCTCCGACGTTTAACCGCCTGTGCTATTTCGGACTCTATCACCACCACCGAGACTGAGAATCGGCCGCTTTATATAGGCTCCCAGCCTCTGAAACCGGAAACTGACTCGCTGATAGTAACTAGCGATAGCGTTAGCAGAGGGCTCCTCTGCTACAAGAACAAAATGATAGAAACTCATTTTAAATGCGGCAGAACCTGCTTAGAGCAACCTGAACTTTTTCTTGCAAGAAAAACGTGGCCTCAAAGGCCAGGTGTCCTCACAAAAAAGAATCGTGAATAGTACAAAGTGTCACCTGTCATGAAAGACCATGATCATTTTAGTTGCTACAGCCACATCAGTGATGATCTTTAATAAAAGACGATCTCTTATAGGGTGGTCACTCAGAACAGGTTCTGCTGTACATTACACTTACCACACTGAGCCATTAGGTTAAATTCAGACATTTTTGAGTTTTCTTCTGAAGAGGACAGTGTAAGAGACATAGTTCACGTGTGGTGCCAGAACAGCTTGGCGCCACAAGGCGCCGAGCTGTTCTAGCACCACCTGTGAACTAGCCTGGGGAATCCATATCTTGTTGTGGTATGTGAGGATGGATGCCTTTTTCGTGGTAAGAATGGGACTTATTGACCATTGATCATGATTGTAGTGATGACTGCAGTGTATACTACAACTGCGACCAAGCTCACTACAAGAAAAATGTCGTCAAGTTGCTTTGCCTTGTAGGATCCCTTCATGCTTTGCAATTCTTCAGCTCTGAAACTCATCTGGGAATCAGAAAGTTGGTTGTCTGCAGGATTATTGGTGGTGCCACTATCAGTTTTGTTGACATTTTGACATCGAGAAGGGTCTGCTTCGCACACATTTGTTGTAATGCATTCCGATTTTGACGAGTCACAGAAAAAAAGATTGTTGGTTTCCACAGACATCTTTTCTGAAAAAATCTTTTGTTCAGGGATTATGCTATTTTTGTGTGGGCTGGTCTCTGAAGGGCAGTAGTCTTCAGAATGGATTGCCAGTTTTTCTCTCGTACAAAACGATTTGACATGTGATGAAATCTTAGCGTACCATGAAGATTTTGTGGGCATGTTTTCTTGCTTTTCCATTTTTGTTGAGGGTGTCTTCTGCTCACAGTGAAACCTTCTGAGCACCAGAATTGTGGCCAGAAAGATCAACACACTCAGTGTCCACATGCAAATGAGGTACCACATCAGCAGAGGTATCTTTAAAAAAGAAGAAGAGGGCAGTGAATTTAACCCTTTTGCTGTCAGTAGCACTTTTTGTCACAATGATTCCTTCAGGAATCAAACAGTTTATCATGGCATTTAAGTGCTACCAACAGCCAAAGGGTTAACACCCCTGTGCATGCATCCAGTAGTACTGTTTACAGTACCAGTGGCTGCATATACTCAGGGGGGGGTTAAGCCATGTAATGTCAGTTTGCATGTATCTGTTTCTTCATGACATTGCTATTATTACATTTCTTTATTTTCTTCCTAAGCTGTTTTTATAACAAGGTAGGAAGAACCATAACCCACAAAGTCTCTTCTAAATGAGAGCCCTAACCCACAAAGTCCCATTTATATGCAAGCTGTCCTCGCTGTCAAGGGTCTCTACCTGTTCTCTTTGACCTGTTTATGATGTTGAAATATCTCCTATTGAAAAGGTCGGGCAGATTTGCCAATGTGTCAGAAATACGTCATATCTAGATTATTGCTTCGATGTCTGCATGGTGACACAGTTGCTGCTTTTATGTCACCGTCACTGTCTGATTTTCTCCAGTAGCCGAGGTTTTTACTTTTAAACATTTTTCTGCATAGATTTAATTTTTACTGAAAAAGTTCAAAGAATACAAAGCTGGTTAATGAACTCATCCAATGTCCTTCTCTGATTTAGTTATATGCAAATTTTCAAGTGACAAAAATTATGGACTCTAATCTGGGACAACCGTCTTCCTACAAACGGTCTTTTAACCCTTGAATGAGACACTCAAATTTAATTTGCTCATATTGAACTGTCAGAGAGAGAGAGAGGGAGAGAGATAGGGTGAGAGAGAGCATTGTGTCATTCAGACACAATGACATGTCTGGTGCTTTGCATGACTTCAGCAACAATGTATATCACTGAGGCTTTTACGTCACTGTCACTGTCTGAAGTTGAGAATTGTTCCTCTGGACATTTTTGTTCTGTGATGAATTATTTTTTTACGAAAAAAGCTGGTTAACAAACTTATCCGGTGTCTTTCTTTAAGCTAGCTCAATCCAAAATTTCAAGTGAATATAAAACAAATTACAGACTCAGATGCGGTCAACTGACTCTATAAACAACAATTTTTATCTTTAATGAGACATCCAATTTAAATATGCTGAAATGCTCTCTGAAATATGGCTTGAAGTAAGCATTTAATGAAGTTTCAGACCTGTAAATACACAAACAATGGAGATACTCATGGCTACACACACACACACACACACACACACACACACACACACACACACACACACACACACACACACACGCACGCACATACGCACACGTGCGTGCGTGCACGCAGAGACAAAAGCCTCAGAGTGGTTACCTACCATTTTATGTGAAAATGGGTTCCCATATTTCTATTTATTCTAGGGCTCTGGAATTGATGTGAATGTTTAGAACTCACCTTATAACTAAGCTCTATAACTTAAAATAAAATAGATATTTTCTAGAAACAGAGCTACTGGATGGAGAAAAAATGGGTTTCTACCTATAAAGTGGGTGCCTTTCACACAAAAACTGGCATTACCGTGAAA
The DNA here is from genome assembly GCA_036245525.1 of Semisulcospira habei. NCBI lineage: Eukaryota > Metazoa > Mollusca > Gastropoda > Semisulcospiridae > Semisulcospira > Semisulcospira habei. Next base: position 30,620,889 of record BTPG01000001.1, on the reverse strand, counting down.
ATGGGTGTCGCTTCAAAGCAGTCATTTAAGTATAGAGTTGTATGTATGCATTAACATTTTTAACATTTTATTGTGCAAAATTGAATGAACACTGGCCCCTAACCTTTAGATTATGATTTTCACAGAGGAAATCTTTTAATCATTGCTATGTTTTGTCCCTCTGAAGCAAAACAGTTTATCATGGCATTTATGTGAGGATGTATTCTGGAACTTATGGACATTTTATATGTACTCTGGAGTTTGAGACAAACAGCAACAGAGCATTTTGAATATTAACCCTTATCATTCGGAATACACCAGTTGGTGAAACAAGTGTGACTAAAATAGTTCCAGGGTAGTGCCAGAATAGATTGGCGCCTCTAGGCGCCAAGCTATTCTGGCACCACCCATGAACTAAAGCCATTGGTCTATGTCCTTATCTGTAAGTACTGTAATGTAGCTTGCATATGGCAGTGTACAAATTTGAAGCTTTTAGCCTCAGTATGATACGGGTTAAAAAGTGTGGAAAAATATGAAAGATAAGAAAAGACTCCGAGGAAGAAACTAACACTTAAAATGAAAAAACAGAACACTGACATTAATTAATTAACTGAAAACATAAGAAATCACTTAAAACTTCAGCCTTTATTAATCACATCAAAAGTGCATGCATATAAAAACACAGTAATTGTTTGTAAACACTTCAAATCAAACAATCAAGAGCAGTCAAACCTTTTTCTGGCAACTTTGTGATGAGGAAAACTAGTTCTTGCCTTCGGCACGTAAAGGGTTTCAGCGACTTATGTGCCTCTATTCATAAAATGGGGAGAGAAATATACTGAGTTCTAGCAAGTGAGACAATAAAGTTATACCTCGTCCTGTGCCTAGGTTAAACGCACAAGCGGTGCCAATGTTGCTATTTTGGCACCAGACCAGTTGCTCAGACCGGTCATGTGCACCCGATCGGTTTAGAGCGTGTGCTTTCTGCCCCTGTAATGGGCAACCTCAGAGAAAGAATCACGTGACCTTCGTTTGATTGCTGCAAAATAACATGAATAAAGAATAAACGCTTTCCCATATGCAATCTGCCAGTAATGCATCCATCCTTATGCTAGCACCATGAAACATGCGATTTGGCAGATTAAAAAAATTGCTTTTTTTCCGAGGTGAATTTGTGACATCTGCGTTGTTTGCGGCAGAAAGCACCGTCATAGTTGAAGTTTGAGAGATGAGCACACTACAAATACAATGGACTTGATTCAGTGGCGTGGGGCATGACACAAGCCTCCGCCATCTCTACATAAAACTGGCGTGTTAGGGGAGGTAAAAGGGGCGGCTAAAAGTAACACCACAAACGAACGTTTTTTTCGACTGCGATCACAATCTTCCGCGTGAACGTACGAGACCACACTACAAGTGCAGAAGCCAACCTGCACACGCAGTTCTGGTGCACATGACCGGTCCGAGCGACCGGTCTGGTGCGAAAATAGCAACAATGGCGCCGCTGGTGCGTTTAACCTAGGTAGAGGGCGAGGTATACCAACTCAGCTAAGGTTTATACTTCCTGTGACTTTTGAAAAAAATGCATAGTATGCAAAGTGTACTTTATAGTAAGAACAAAGTTACAGACATTTCCAAAATGATCCAGGCGTACATCAGATAAAAACAAGCTATACACACTGAAATAATAACACTCTTGTAATAAATCTTTATGTTGACAATGGTTTTCTTATCTTATTATTGTCTTTCGTCCTGATTGGTTATACATTGCTGAACGTCCTGACAGCAACAAGACTTTCTCAGGATGTGCCAACACTGCTTGTGAAAAAAACAACAGAATATTGAATGTATGTCGCCAGCCGGTCTAATACACTAAATAAACCTAAGACCATTTAGCAACGCACATCCAACATCAAGAGAGATTCAAAAACTTAATTCAGACCCAAAATGTATGTAAAATGCAAAGAAGTACTAAACGGAGAAAGAACCACACTTAGAAAAGATGGTTACAACACAATTTATTAATATTTTGGGTAAATACTCTTTGTCAAAATAGACAAACAAACCAGAGAGATCAGTCGCTACTTATCTTCATTTACAGAAGGAATGTGCCACATTCCTTCTGCGAATGAAGATAAGTAGCAACTGATCTCTCTGTTTGTTTGTCTATTTTGACAAAGGGTAGTTACCAAAAATATTAATAAATTGTGTTGTAACCATCTTTTCTAACCGTGTTTCTTTCTCCGTTGGGTACTTCTTTTCAAGAGATACAGGCAGCGCAGACAGTAGGGAGAGCTTAAAAAAGAAAAATACAAGTGATTGGACCAAGGGTAGACAGAAACACATGCCCCAGAATTAAGAGGAAAACCCACCCTGTGGGGCTGACCAGGATGACCCTGGGAACTGAAAAATAGTTAACCCCACCCAAGTCCCCTAGGGCAGACCCGGGTGGGGGCCACTGTTTAGTTGCAAAGTAAGGTTAATGTTATACAGTATACAAAATGATCCAGGCTTACATCAGATAAAAACAAAGCTATACACGCTGAAATCAACTGAATAATAAAACTCTTGTAATAAATCATTTGTGGACAATGGTTTTCTTATCTTATTATTGTCTTTTGTCCCGAGCCACTGTTTAGTTTGCAAAATTAAGTGTTATACAGTATGTATACAAAATGATCCAGGTGGACCAACCCCATAATAACTCTCTTGTAATAAATCTTTATGTTGACAATGTTTTTTTTAAATCTTATTATTGTCTTTTGCCCCGAGCTGCTGTTTCATTTGCAAAGTTATCCAGGTGGAACAACCCCATAATAACACTCTTGTAATAAATCTTATGTTGACAATGGTTTTCTTATCTTATTATTGTCTTTCGTCCCGAGCCGCTGTTTCGTTTGCAAAGTCAAATGTTATACAGTATACAAAATAATCCAGGCGGACCAAGTTCATAATAACACTCTTGTAATAAATCTTTATGTTGACAATGTTTTTTTAATCTTATTATTGTCTTTTGTCCTGAGCCGCTGTTTCGTTTGCAAAGTCAAATGTTATACAGTATACAAAATGATCCAGGTGTCCATCAGATAAAAACATTTGGTTATTTGGGTTTAACGCCGAGCAGGCGACTAAGGCCATCTCACGGCAGATAAAAACAAGCTATACACGCTGAAACCAACCCAATAATAACACTCTTGTAATAAATCTTATGAAAACAAAAATGCCACGAGTGTGTTGTCTCGGGGAATCTCAATTCATTTCTTTTGTAACTTTTTCAGTCTGTTGCGGATGTAAGCCTTAATGTTTGTCCAGCGTCTTTGTCTAAGTGCGGCCCCCCACCCGGGTCTGCCCTGGGGGACTTGGGTGGGGTTAGGTCTTTTTTAGTTCCCTGGGTCACCCTGGTCAGCCCCACAGGGTGGGTTTTTCTCTCTATTCTGGGGCATGTGTTTCTGTCTACCCTTTGTCCATTCACCTGTATTTGCCTTTTTAAAACTCTCCCTACTGTCTGCACTGCCTGTAGCTCTTGATATTGGATGTGTGTTGCTAAATGGTCTTAGCTTTATTTATGCCCCATGTTGTAGGTTTATTTAATGTATTTGACCGGCTGGCGACATACATTCAATTTTCTGTTTAGTTTTTTTTCACAAGCAGTGCAGGCACGTCCTGAGAAAGCCTTGTTGCTGTCGGGACGTTAAGCAATGTACAATCAATTGTCTAAGTGCGGGCTCTTCTGCTATTGCCTGCTGTATTTCGGCCTTTCCAGGAAGTTTGTTCACAATGAGGTGTGTATTGAAACGAGTTTGAACAGCTTTCTCTTCAGGGTTCCCCCATGGTTACCTTAAAAATCTAGTTTTTTTCGAACAGGAGCTGACGCAGTACTGTCATAATCAAAACTATCAAGATTTTCATCAGGCTCTGGACGTCTTTTCTCTGTCATGCTCATTGATTCCTGTGTTGTTGACTTGGTACTTGCTTCATTCACGCCCCCACCCGGGTCTGCCCTGGGGGACTTGGGTGGGGTTAACTACTTTTTAGTTTCCAGGGTCACCCTGGTCAGCCCCACAGAGTGGGTTTTCCCCTCTATTCTGGGGCATGTGTTTCTGTCTACCCTTCGTCCATTCACCTGTATTTCTCTTTTGTAAACTCTCCCTACTGTCTGCGCTGCCTTCAGCTCTTGATATTGGATGTGTGTTGCTAAATGGTTTTAGGTTTATTTAGCGTTTTAGACCAGTTGGTGACATACTTCAATATTCTGTTTAGTTTTTTTTTCACAAGCAGTGCAGGCACGTCCTGAGAAAGTCTTGTTGCTGTCGGGACGTTAAACAATGTACAACCAACCAATTGCTTCATTCGCAGGTGCTGTTTTTCCTGAGACCTCTCTGCAAGTTTCTGATGTGCCTTCTTTGTCAAAGTCAATTTCTTCATTGCTCAGCTCAGCTCTAATGCAACTCTCAAAATCTGTCATCCCATTGTTAACTGACAGAAGAATCTTTGCCACTTTTGCCTTTTGAAGGATGTCTTGAGGTTGGCGGTAGATATGGCGATGTATCTGAATATCATGACCAAGGAAATTTGCCAGCTGATTCTGATCCAACTCTGAGATGGCCATTGACTGAGTCAAAGTTGCAACCTGCTTCCGTAACTGAGTAAAATTAAATGTGAACATGGCTGGGTTTGACACTTGTGCTTGTAGCGCATGTTCCTTCAGAACATCATAGTCTCTGTAAGGCCTCTGACCAGAAGGTGTGGCAAAGATGTACTGGGAACCAGCGAGAGCTGGCACTGATTGCCTCATTTGAAGGATTCTGTCCACAGTTGTCACCATCTTCTTCATCAGCAAAATGGGAACACTCCTATTAAACTTGCTTCTGATTTCCACTCACTGAAAATGATTCACCATTTTCTTCTCAACCTCTGTGAGACCTTTCAAGATATCTTGATTGGTGATCGATCCAATCTTAGCATTCTGGCAGTCTGATACCTTCATTCTCTGAAGTTCTCCCCCTCGTTTTCAGTTGCAAAGTGATACAGCACAAAGAGTTGCTTTAACCACTGTCAGATAATCTTCCGAAACCATCCTTGTCTCAAGAAGCTCTTGGACCTTCCTCACATCTTCACATGATGGGATCAGCATGGTCATTTTCCCGACTGACTGGGCTCCTGGTAGCTGACACACAATCATACCAGTCCCCGGTAAATACAGAGTAAAACCGCTGCACCTCAGAGAGCTCCTGTCGCTACCTGTCATATGAACCACGCCCAAGCTGTTTGGATGCCTGTGACTATTTGATCCGTGAACATATTTTGAAGACATGGCCTATGCGCATTGTGAGATTGCCTTTTTTGAACTGATGTGTGTCCTCATCAAATTCTGCTAGCTCTTTTACAGCCAGTACAACATGATCAAAGCTAGCTGAATTGATCACAGCATTTAAACTTGCGATTTTCATTTCTGACCTCACTCTGAGAATCTTTAATAGTCTCCCTAAGACCTGCATCCTGGAGCCGATTTGTCCAGCGGTGTGTTTTTCAATGTCCCTGCAGTCAAATAATCTCTTTCCATACTCAAGAAGCAAGGGGTCAGTTGTGATGAGACAGCTTATCTCATCATCTCTGTCTGGCTAATACCTTATGATAGAAGGAAGAGTCAACATCTAAAGGTATTGGAAGCATTAGCCTCCCATGTCATACTGCGTCACCTCTTTTAACGAACTGAAACTCTCCTGGTTTCTGACAGCAATGTTTTGAGTGTACAGAGATCAGTTTTCTGTGATAGAGCCCTTTGCAATGGCTACAGGTGAGAAGGTCTTCCACCTTACTACTTTTGGTGCGATACTTAGGAATCAAACATCCTGATTTCTTTTCAAGAATGGCAACATTATGCATGTAATCACCCTCGTCTTGTAGTCTGATAGATGCATGACGTCCTTGCTTTGTCCCTTTTTTCATCGATAAAATTTTAGCAACTTCTGCCTTATCTGCATGGACATCTTGTAAGTGCGTGCTCATTTTCAAGACAAGCTTGCTACACAATTTGCACACATGTTTCTTGTCCCATTTGTACTCCTTTCCCTCTCTGTGACACGTGCACACCTGTTTCTTCTGTAAGCGCTCTTTCCCCACCCTCAACATCATGTTCCTTCTGCCTATCTACATTCTCATTGCCACCCCCTAATTCACCAGGTTCCGCACACTGCACCTTGCTGGTATTTGCTTCACTGACACCTGCCCACCCTGAACCTGCCACTTTGAAATCTAACATAGTCAATACAATACTGTCTGTGTCAGAGTTCCCAGAGATTGATGGCGACACACAGTGTGAATCCTGTGAGCTCGAGCCAGGAACAAACTCATCATCACTGTCCTTGTATTCCGATGAGCTTGCACTCTCAGGTCCATCCCAGGCTCCTTTTGCCAACTGGAAAAAAATCTGCATTAGGACAGAAATAGCCCCAATTTTGGTTTAAGGGGCCTTGCAGAAGAATAAAAAGAGTAATCCCGTGTATGACCGATTTACATATGTGTGACCTCAGTGACAAGGGCTGGCTTCTGCAGCAGCAAAATCCATGTTTTCTGAAAATGTAAGCATTTTTAACACATCTGTCAACCCCGTGTGACCCTTTGTGAGAGGTCACTCAAATTGGTATGTTTACAAAGGTCTTGCCACAAAGTATCCTTGGGCCAAGCTTGAAGAATGTGGCTTGAATAGTCTCCGAGAAAATGCCACCATTAAAGTTTACCATGGACGATGGACAGATGACCAGTGGCCCAGAACATAAACTCACTTTTGCTTCGCGTGTGAGCCAATAAAATGAGGATGATCATAGAATCACTTACCAGTTTGTAATTGGGGGCATTCCCCTGCCATCTATGCACCCTCCTACCAGATGCACCCTCTCTGGCAGAGGCTGGGCTATCCTTCTGCTGCTCAGGCAGCTGACTAATTTTGCCATGGGCCTTGGTCATGTGCCAGGAAGGGGCGTGCATGTCCATTCCCATAGATCCCGATGCTTTTGGAATCCTGCTGCCATCTGGTGCTGGGTGTTTGCAGAAAGTCCTGAGTGTGGCCAAAACAGTGCTGCAAACATGTCAAATACAACCATGTAAACTTGACATTTTGGATCAGATATACATAATTACTGCAGTACCCCCAGCCCCTTATGAACAATAACTGGTAATACAGTAAAAAGCGACACTTTGCACAATCTGAAAAAGTTGTTCGTGTAAGTCTGTTCTTGGAATCACGAGACAGTTTTGCGTACGAAGATTGAAATACACACTGAAATCTGCGGCATTTTGTTTTGTTACGCATCATAGTGCATGTGTGAAGTTACTTTTCGATCATAATCACACATGTCAAAAAAGCAACAAAATCGCGTGACAGATTGATCTTGGGTGTTATTGGACGAATTCCTTTCATTGAAAAAGAAAGCTTTTGTTAAAATCATGGGGTTCTATTATCTTTTAGGAAGCAAAACTGAGAAGCAGACGACTGGCTTTATAGCAGACGTCTTTTCTCGAAACGGGTCAGTATCGGCTGACTGTGCAATTGTATCAGATTGGGAGCATCTCAGTTAAACAACTGCGCAGAATAAATACACTTGGGTGTGCTCTAAAATAAAAAATATTTCATAACATTTACCTTTGCAAACTAAACAGCGGTGCGGGACGAAAGACAATGGTGTTTTGCCAAGTCAGCAAGACGGTCAGGGAAAACAACTCAGTTCATATCACTGCACAGTCGACCAATCAGGTATCAAGTTTATCTATAGCTAAGGAAGTTGACGTCTCACAGACCCTTGCTTCCGTGGCAACACACTGGCGGAGTGCGTTGCAAACACAAAACATCATGTGAACCACTCAAAATGGGGACATCCTATTTTGATATTTTTTTTCTGACTTTTGAATGAAAGATAATGCAAAAACAACCTTCAGAAAAAAAACGGGTGCCTGACGTGGTCACCCAGAATTTTACACACACCCATTTTCCATAAGGATGGTAAAGAAAGCTGTGCTTCCCGGCAAAAGAATGTTCAGCAGCGAGGTTAGACATGACGTAATTTTTATCTGGTTACTTTAGTTGTGAGATTTTTAGATTTGCCCGCCTATGTCATCATGTGCATGCTATTAAATGTGCCCCACTGTGACCCAGAAGAGACTTAAAAATAGGAATAGCTTTGAAATGGGGCTTGATGGAGCACATTCAATAGTATGCACACGACGTCAGGCAGGCATGCTTCAAATTTGGAGAGTGAAGTAACAAGATAAAAATTATGTCAAATGTATCTACTCTAATTGTTCTGTAGAATGTAGTTTTGGCACCATGCACGATATGTGTGTGTGTGAATGTATGTATGTATGTGACAACAACTCTTGCTGGTGTTTAGGGACAGACAAGTTTGAAACTTTTGAATATCTTGGCGTCAGTCAGCAGTTCAAGGTGCAGTTTTACCGCGCCGCCATTGAGAGCATTCTTACCTTCTCAATGATGGTGCGGTATGGCAGCGCAACCGACAAAGCCCGCAAGAAATTAAATAGGGTGATCAAAACAGTATCTCATATTTTTGGAAGTGATCTCCTCTCGCTGGAATCTCTGTACCACGCACACGCCTTCAAGAAAGTGAGCTCCATCATACATGACGAGCACCATCCTGCACATAGCCTGTTCGAGCCCTTACCATCTGGCTCACGCTTTAGATCTATTAAAGACAAAACCACTCGTTTTCAGAAGAGCTTTTATCCCTTAGCTGTCCAGGCCCTGTCTAATGTGTCTGTGATATGATTTAATTCAGCAGACTGACTCAAAGTCCCTTTAGAATTACCTATACAGCCCATCTTAGTTGTTTATAGTTCTTTATATTTTCTCTTAACCATTTCTTAGACAGGATATACAGTTTTACAAATACATATGAATTTAGCTAATCTGTTTTCGTTGCAGCTCACTTGGCGGTTTTGTTGTCAGAATTTGGTTATTATGCGATAGATTTATTTTATTTTACTTACTTAGATGTGTGTGCATATTTATTAGAATGACTGCTGTACATATGTGTGGTTTGGTATTTTAGAGTCTGCTTGATTGTGATGTATGTGTGTTCTATGTGTTGATCTTAACATGGACGCTCATCAGTTATGCTGCAAAAAATTACTAATGTTCATGCATACGGCAATAAAGTTTATCTTATCTTATCTTATATTTTCCATTCGAGGTATTTGTTTTTGTGTTATAATTAGAGTACACTTTGATGAGAAAATGGCTGTTCCAGGAAAGCCAGTTTACCTGTAAAGAGTCTTTTAGTGTTTTTATTCTTGCAAGATATTTAGTACATAGCTAAATTAAAGTAAGACATTAGCCACGTTCATTAGCCAGTATTGTAAATGCCAAGACATGAAGCTTTTAGTGATTTCATTTTGCTCATGCTTTTATTTGTCTTGAAAATGGCTGTTGCCGCAACAGCCGACAGAACATACAACTGGCGTGAATTGGCGTGTTTCTGTCTGTGTTTGTGTATGCCAGTGTGTTTGGATCAAAGGGTAGGGTGAGTTACTGTAGGCTTAGAGAGATAGATAGAAAGATAAGCTTAAAAATGTGTAGGAACAACATCTTGTTACTGTTAAGTTTGTGGTTGTGTTATTCTTTTTAGGGCATTTATGTGTTGATCATAGGAGAAGATCTGTTGTTCAGTTGAGTTGTTTTAGATTAAAATCGTGTACGTTTTAGTATGATTCATTTATTTTTGCATGGAGAATTGTGATATTTTTTTGTGTGTGTGACTAGAATGTTGCACGTTTAGCTAACTTGTAGCAAATTCCAACCCAGTTTAAGCTGGAAGGTTCTGGAAAAAGCATGATTGTTCTAGTGACCTCAAACATGAGGCCAAGGCTTTGTAGTACACATGTTGGTTACATTTCATGATGTTTACTAATGCACCTAGATTTTAGTGAAAGATTGTAAAAAATTCTAGAGCATTCTTTTTAATAAATGTTACATTTGTGGTTGTGTTATTCTTTTAAGGGCATGTGTGAGTTAATCATAGGAAAGATCCGGTGTTCAGTTGAGTTATTTCGGATAAGAATTACGTACCTGTTTAGTATGATTTTGCCTGGAGAATTGCATTGATTTTTGTTGTGTAGCTAAAAGTTTGCTTCATTGTTGCAAAGTCTGTCGTAGATTAACTGACCTCAGATATGATGTCAAAGTTTTGTAGTACACATGTTGTTGGCTACATTTTGCAACATTTACACAATGCATGGAATTTACAGAATGCACCTAGATGTTAGTGGAAGATTGTAGACAGATCTAGAGTGTTCTTTTTCATGAATATTAATGAGTTTTGGTTATGTTTTCTTTTCTGATTGGTTGAGTTGTGTAGTTTGCAGGATTGTTCTGGAAATCTGTAATAGTATACAAAGGGGTGTTGGCGAATTATGTGGATATGTTGTATGGGAGATGCAGTGTATCAGTGTTGGTACATTGTATGGGAGACGCAGTGTGTCAGTGTTGGTACATTGTATGGGAGATGCAGTGTATCAGTGTTGGTGCATTGTATGTAAGACACAGTGTATCAAAATTGTGGATACATTGCATGATTTAGTGTATCAAAGTGTGGATGCATTTGTGGATGCAGTGTGCTGAGTTTGCATCATGAGAATAAAGTACTGTTGGAACTGTTACCCCAGTGTGGTTTTCAACCTTGTGCCACGTGCGACGAGTTGCAACTAAATGAGGTTTCTTTACAAGAACCCTATGTGAGTGTGTCTGGTGTGATTGCATCATGCTATGACAACGACTAGCATGTAACAATAAATATTAATGATTTTGGTGATTTTTTTTCTTTTCTGATTGGTTGAGTTGTGTAATTTGTGGGATTGTTCTGGAAATCTGTGATAGTATAAAAGAGAGTGTTAGGAAGTAGGTGCATGTATTGTAAGAGACTGTATCAATGTGTGGATGCATTTGTGAGCGATAGTGCATCAAAATGTGGATGCATTGTGCTAAGAGTGCATCATGAGAATAAAGTACTGTTGGAACTGTTACTCCAGTGTGGTCTACAGCCTTGTGCCATATGTGACGAGTTGTAACTGAGTGAGGTTTTTCTACATGAACCCTATGTGTGTCTGGTGTGATTGCATCATACTACGACCATGACTACCACATAACATTTACTCTTGATGGTGCATGGCCATCAGATTGAAGTTGTATACAGTAGGACTTGTTTTCAGCAGACACCTTTTTACAGGTATGTTCTCAAGAGCATCGCCATTGCCACCTAAAAGATGGTCTTTAATGACATGATCTCTCATAGGGGTGGTTGCTATTAGCAGGTTCTGCTGTAATACAGTGGGTCAAAGCAAATACTTCTTATTACAATAGACTTTAGATCTAACAGGAGGCCAAACTTTTGTGTTATCACAAATCCAAAGTTAACATTATAAGAATAGCAATTAACACTTCACCATGCAGCAACTCATATTATTTGTGCTGGTTGCTGTATGCACAAGAGGATTAGCTCATTCAAGACGTGCTGCATACGGATATCCGGCTTTATGTGTGGCATGTCTCAAATGAGTTAATAATACAATACATTACCTTGGTGCCCAGTCCGCGTGGCATGATGCCATTGATGTAGCTAGAGAAAATGGTGCTGGAGATAAAGATGGAGATGAGGAAGGACACTTTCTCTCCAGACTCTGGTGGGATGAGAAACACAAGACAGTTCATGACAGAAAACAGCACCATCGGACCCACGATGCTTGCTGTGTAGAAGGTCGTCTTTCGCTTCAGGGTCAGGGTGAACTTGATGTGTTTTGACTGGTGGTAAGCTTCAAAAACATCAGTGATTTGTGTGCAGATTAGGTTGACCATTATCCACTCCCCTCCAGCCACGTAGAACTGCTTGAAATTTACCATCATTTCTTCCGAGGCTTGAAATACAACTGGTGTCCGTGCTATGTGGTAGAAGATGATATCACAGTTTTGCTCATCAAAAGGGAAGTACATTAGGTCCATTTTGCAGACTGTCAGTGAGTGTAGAGAAATGTCGAGAACTATTGTGCCATTGGAATATAAGTCCACAAACCCTGTCTCTGGATCTTGCAGGATCTCTTTCTTACCTACCATGTTCAGTACTGTTAGTGAAGGGATCCAGATGTCAGACCCTTTCAGTTCTACTGCTGACACGTCACCGTAATCTGATGAATTCCATGTCAAAAGTGGATCACTCCAAAAAAATGTCAAGTAGCTTGTCATGCTCAGCACTTGCTCAGTTGCGTCAACAGACACAATGTCTATGGGCAGAAAAAACATTTGTATGTTGATGCTGTCAGTGTTGCTTATGTCATCAAGAGGGATAACCTTTGGTGGGACTTTCCCTTCTACAACAGGATGGTTGAGAATATATTGACGAAGTTTGTAGTAGCCAAACCTTATGTTGTCCAGAGAGAGGTTTGTTATCGTGGCTTCACACTGTCCATATTGTCCATTGTTTTGCAGTGTAACAGAGAGAGAGATGATAGTGACTAGAATTCTGGAACATTGTGTGAGCTGGGCCATTTCAAATGATAAGTAAGATATGTGAATGGTCAACATACAGGGACTGTAAAAAGACTGTGGTATAAATGTATACTGCTAGGGCTACTGAGAGTGACATACACATAAATCATATACAGTTCTTAGTGTGGTTGAACGGGTCTGAAGCAGTCACACACAGTATTTAAATAGGGCGGCTCCAGTGTTATGTACGGTCCAGTTGGAATTGATATCAGTAAATGGCAAAAATATTCCTGAGCCTGTAGTTTGTTGTTTGCATCCATTTATTACTGGTTTTGACCCCTTGACTGCTGTTGATGATACTGCTTGGTGAAGAAGATAGGTAACAATGTGGTTTTTCCTCTGAATGTTAGTGTCAATAGCAGTCAGGCGGTTAAATTGGGATCATTTGTGCAATGAATCACACTGCAAACATGTCTGTCTCTAACTCTTTCACTTCCACCTCTTGTTCTGGGAGATGGATCAATGATAAACCCGATTTATGTCCCTTTTGCCACCTCCTGATCAATCATAGCTCACAGGTATAGTGCCTGGTTGGCTTAGCACCCACAGAGGTGCCAGTCGTCAGTCAGGCACTGCCTTTTAACTTTTAGCTGATGTGACTGATAGGATAAGTAGCGACTGAATTCTGTACTTGTTTGTCTATTTTGAAAAAGAGTATTAATAAATGGTGTTGTGACTGTCTTTTCTAAGCATGTTTCTTTCTCCATTGGGTTTTTCTCTGCATTTGACATGCTTGGCAGTCACCTTTTTGGTCTGGATTTAGCTGACATGACTGTGAGCAGTACATGGCAGACCATCTGAAACTAAGGACATCTGTTTGGCTCTGAAAGTGAAATAAGGCATAATTTTAGTGCCAGTTACTTAATCATGCTTGTATTTGATTTCCACTAAGATCATTATCCCCATCCATTAGCCTTAGAAGCATAAAGTCCTCCGGCTGACGACAGGCACAACTGACCTTCTGTGCAGGCCAACTATGGCTGACATTTGCTCACTGGGAGATGACCAGTTTATGGCAGTTATCTGTGATCATCCATCAGTGTACTATTTTCCTGTCTGCATCATGTTTGGTTGAGGTGCTTCCTGTAGGAATCACCTCGACCAAACACACTATACCGACAGCCAAAGGGTTAAGTAAATATCCATCAAAACTAATGTTTTGAAATCTCCCAGAGCAATAATCGTCTGTTTTTGTAAAACCCTCTCATTTGCTGACTGGTGTTTCAAAATCAAGAATCATGTCTGCTTTGAATTGTTCAAGATGTGGAAGATTGAGGACCATGATAGCGCATAACAACAATATTATAGCTTTATATACAGTAGAACCTGTTTTAATTGCCATCACTGGCCACAGTATTTTGCAACTAAATGTGGTCTTAACTCATTCTGCCCAAAACACACCACAGCAAGATATGGCTTGACCACGATAGTTCAAGGGTGGTGGCAGAATAGCTTGGTGCCTATCATGGTCGATCTGTCTCCTGTAATGCAGTCCTCGGAGGATAACTCCAAAATGTGGGTATTTCGTACCCCGGGCACAATGAGTTAATAGTCAGGTGCTGTCTCCTAGAGAGTTCTTGAAAGGCAGAAATTGTTAACTGTCATTAAAGACCACCATGATCAAATGACACATATTTTATGAGATTGTGATATCTATCATATATGTATTTATGGGGTATATATTTTCAGTCTTCCCTGCTCTCTAACAGGTCCAATTCCTTGTACAACCTTATGAGAGGTCTTCTGTCATTAAAGACAGTCATTGTGTGGCTACACTGTAAATGATGGTGTTCGATGACAGCTAGGTGACCCTTTTTGCCATTCAACATTTCTCAAGAGGGATCACCTGTCTTTTATGACCACTTTTATCTTTCACAACAGGTAGTTGCTCAAAACAGGTTTGATTATACTGATGAAATCTACATACATATATATATATATATATATATATATACTTGACCACATTGCTTCATCCATCTGATTCAGGTTTTTCCTCAGTTTTTCATTGGCTCGTTTGTCAGATTGTGCTCCCAGTTCATTTTAGTCTAGGTCAGCTTTATTGTTTTCACCCAATCACACATACACATCATCACATGTGGTCACGCTGTGAAACACACACTTCTCTTTTAACTCATTTCATTCTGATACACTACTTCTTGAAATAAATTTGACTATGATAGTTCAAGGGTGGTGCCAGAATACTTTGTTGCCTGAGGCGCCAAGCTATTCTGGCACCACCCTTTTAAAATGGTTTATCTGTCTCCTACGTATAATGTGCCCTTCACAGGACAATAAGCAAATTTTATAATAATCAGCCTCAGGATGTAATAGGTTAATGCACGCACGCACGCACGCACGCACGCACGCACACACACACACACACACACACACACACACACACACACACACACTCACATATAAAGACACAGAAATGCACACACATTTTGCACAATAGAACATTTTTATTGTGTCGGAGAACAGTTGTAATTTACATTGTGTCATTACACGTACTGCACTGTCCATACTTTTGTTGGTACACAGAATGACAGCATTATTTGCACATTGGTCCACGCTGAAAACATTAAATGTTGTGGGATTAATACATTTTTCCGCAACGAAGGTGATGATTTCAAAGATGAGGCACTGAAAAGAATCGGAGCAAATTTTGATCCCAGCTGGGTTCAAACCCATGACCATTCAGACCAGTTGATTGCTCTACCATCTCAGCTACCCAGCTGTCTGATGTACACTGATACACTAAATAAGACAATGAATAATGTGCAAATAAAGCAGTGCTAAAGCACACTTGAAAATTTCATATTTTATTGCATCAGTCAAAGACTGTAATCTACCTGTTATCATTACATTGTCCTTATTTTTATTTGTAGACAGAAGGACAGCATTTTTGCACACCGATTTAGAATGAGACACTAAAGAAGACAGTGAATAATGTACAAATAAAGCAACACTAGTGATAAAACTTGATGTAAAAATGTTGAGGACAGGAAAAAGGATACAAAGTCCTTTTCAGATACTGCAAAGTCTGTTTGGAGCAACCACCTTTTTTGCAGCCAGCAAGATTAGTAGTCTTAAAAGACAGGTGCTCTCTCAAGAGACGTCATTTACCCATTTTTTTTTAATTTGCTTATAGTCCTATGAAGGCTACATTACAGATTAGGAGATAGATTAACGATTTTAGTTCAAGGGTGGTGCCAGAATAGCTTGCGCCTGAGGTGCCAAGCTATTCTGGCACCACCCTTAAACTATCATAGTCAAATTTATTTCAAACAATAGTGTATCAGGATGAAAAGAGTTAGAAAGTGTCACCTGTTCTGCGAGACCAGCGTGTAGACATACGTCCATTTAAATGATGATCTTTTATGAAAGGTGATCTCTTATAGGGCAGTCACTCAAAACAGGTTCTGCTGTACATTACACTCATCACGTTGAGCTGTTAGGTTAACTTAACATTTGTGGGAGTTTTCTTCGGAAGAGGGCAGTGTAGGAGAGAGATAGTTCATGGGTGGTGCCAGAACAGCTCTGCGCCTGAAGGTGCCGAGCTGTTCTAGCACCACTCATAAACTAGCCTGGGCGATCCACATCTGGTTGTGGTATGTGAGGATGGATGCCTTTTTCGTGGTAAGAATGGGATTCATTGACCATTGATCATGACTATGCTGATGACACCAGTGTACACTACAACTGCAACCAAGCTCACTACAAGAAAAATGTTGTCAAGTTGCTTTGCCTTCATGCTTTGCAATTCCTCATCTCTGGAACTCCTCTGGGAATCACAAAGTTGGTCATCTGCAGGATTCTTGCTGGTACCGCTATCAGTTTTGCTGACATTTTGACGGATGAATGGGTCTTCTTTGCTTATGTTTTTTGTAATGCATTCAGATTTTGAAGATACACAGAACGGTGGATTTTTGGATTCCACAACCATACTTTCTGAAGATACCTTTTGTTTAGGGATTACTGGTAATATACGCTGTTTGTGTTGGTGGGGCTCTAAACAGCAACAGTCTGCAGAATGGATTTCCCATTTTTCTCTCCAGCAAACAGATTTGAGAAACGACATAATCCTGGTACACCACAAAGATTTTTCTGGCATGCTTTCATGATTTTCCATTTTGATTGAGGACATCTTCTGCTCACAATGGAACTTTCTGAGCACCAGAATCGTGGCCAGAAAGATGAACACACTCAGTGCCCACATCCAGGTGAGGTACCACATCAGCAGAGGCACCTGAGCAAAAAATGACAGCAGTGAATTTAACCCCAAGTAGCAATTCTCTCTCCCCCCCCCCCCTCTCCCCTTGCATCCATCCAGTAGTACAGTTAACAGCCCTGATGGCTACATAATATTCAAGGGGGCATAAGCTGTGTAATAGCAGATTACATGTATTTGTTTCTTTGTGACATTGCTGTTATTAATTTTCTTTTGGATGCATATGGTGACCATCAGATTGAAGCTGTATATATATATATATATATATATATATATATATATATATATATATATATATATATATATATATATATATATATATATATATATATATATATAGGCGCCAAGCTATTCTGGCACCACCCTTGAACTAAAGCCATTGGTCTTATCTGCAAGTACTATAATGCAGCTCTTTATATATCGATATATATATATATATATATATATATATATATATATATATATATATATATATATATATATATATATATATATATATATATATATATAGCTGCATTATAGTACTTGCAGATAAGACCAATGGCTTTAGTTCAAGGGTGGTGCCAGAATAGCTTGGTGCCTAGAGGCGCCAAGCTATTCTGGCACTACCCTTGAACTATTTTACTTACTTACTTTTACTTACGCCTGTCACCCCTACCCGGGTATAGGCCGTCGACGAGAGACCTCCAGCAACTCCTGTCCTGTGCTTCTCCTTCGATTCTACTCCAGGTGGTTCCCAGTCTCTTGATGTCAGCTTGGAGGTCTCGACGCCAGGAGTTTCTCGGCCTACCTCTTTTCCTCTTTCCCTGGGGGTTCCATGACAATGCCTGCCTAGTGATACTGGAAGCTGGCTTTCTCAGGCTGTGACCGATCCATCCCCATCTTCTTCGCCCAATTTCATTCTCTGCTGTTATCTGCTCTGTTCTGTCCCAGAGTCTGATGTTGCTGATCTTCTCTGGCCAGTGGATTTTCAAAATTCTTCTAAGGCAACTGTTCATGAAGGTCTGTACTCTGTTGACTGTGGTTTTTGTCAATCTCCAAGTCTCTGCCCCATATAGGAGAACTGCTTTTACATTGGAGTTGAAAATCCGGACTTTGGTGTGTTGTGACAGCTCTCTGGAACTCCACACTTTTTTTAACTGGAGAAAGGCTGCTCTGGCTTTACCGATTCGTGCTCTGACATCTGCATCAGTGCCGCCTTTTTTGTCTATGATGCTCCCGAGATAGGTGAAGGACTCCACCTCCTCCAACGGGGTGCCAGCAAGCAAGATTGGTTCTTCCCTGGTTGTGTTCAGCCTCATTGTCTTTGTTTTCTGTTTGTGAATGGTGAGGCCCACTTGGGACGAGACGTCAGCAAGCCTCGTGGTCTTGTCCTGCATTTGTTGATGAGTGTGGGACAGTAATGCCAAGTCGTCTGCAAAATCGAGGTCGTCAAGCTGTGTCCACAGTATCCACTGTATTCCACTTCGTCTGTGCTCTGTGGTCATCTTCATGACCCAGTCTATGGCCAGTAGGAAGAGGAACGGAGACAGCAGACACCCCTGCCTGACACCAGTTCTGACCTGGAGCTCTCTGGTGAACTGCCCTTCGTGGATCACGCGACATGTCATGCCATCGTAGCTGCTCTTGATCAGGCGGACGAGCTTTGTGGGTACACCGTAGTGTCGTAGGAGTTTCCACAGAGTCTCTCGGTCCACGCTGTCAAATGCTTTCTCATAATCCACAAAGTTGACATACAGTGGGGAGCTCCACTCCAGAGACTGTTCCACGATGATGCGGAGAGTGGCGATCTGGTCTGTACATGATCGGTTCTTCCTGAATCCTGCTTGCTGGTCTCTCAGCTGGGGGTCAACGGAGCTCTTCATTCTCTCTAGGATGATCCTGTTGAAGACCTTTCCTGGTACCGACAGCAAGGTGATTCCTCTGTAGTTGGAACACTTGCTGAGGTCGCCTTTCTTGGGAAGCTTGATTAGGTACCCCTCCTTCCAGTCAGCTGGCATCACCTTCTCTTCCCAGATCTTTCCAAACAGTGGGTACAGCATCTCCACTGTTGTCTCTAGGTCTGCTTTCAGAGACTCCGCTGGGATGCCATCTGGCCCTGCTGCTTTGCCATTCTTCAAAAATGCCACTGCTTTTCTGATCTCTTCCCGGCTGGGTCTGTCACAGCTGATGGGTAGGTCGGTCTCTGCCGGCTGGATGTTGGGGGGGTCGGGTGGGCTAGGTCTGTTCAGTAACTCTTCAAAATACTCAGCCCATCTGTCGAGTTGGTCTGCTCTGTCTGCAATAGGCTTGCCTTCTTTGTCTTTTACTGGTCTTTCTGTATGGCCATACTTACCCGACAATCTTCTGGTAATGTCGTAGAGCTGTTTCATGTTGCCGCTGCCTGCTGCCTTTTCTGCCTCTGCTGCCAGGCTGTCTGTGTAGGCCCTCTTGTCTGCCCTGATACTCCTCTTCACCTCGCGGTTGGCTTCCGAGTATTCCTCCTGTGCCCTTACTTTGGCTGCTCTCGTGCGACTGTTGTTGACCGCTGCTTTCTTCTGCTTCCTCGCTTCTATCTTCTTCAAGGTCTGTGCCGACAGCCAGTCATTGTGGTGGTGTTTCCTGAACCCTGCAGTGTCTTTGCAGGTTGAGTTCAGCGCCTCTCTAACTGCCTTCCACTGCTGCTCTGTGGTGACCGCCTCCTCTTCATTTACTAGCTCCTGTAGCGCTTGAAACCGGTTGGACAGCACCAGTTTGAACTCCAGTTTCTCTCAGGAGGCCTACATTATAGCGCTGTCTTCTTGTTGTCTCTGTGCAGCTTTTCTTTAGCTTGAGCTTCATTCTTAAGGTAAGCAGATGGTGGTCTGAGGCGACATCTGCTCCCCTCCTCACTCGAACATCTTGAAGGGATCTTCTAAATTTCTTGCTAATGCAGATATGGTCTATTTGGTTCTCTGTTGTATGGTCAGGTGAGACCCAAGTTGCTTTGTGTATTCTTCTGTGTGGGAAGATGCTGCCTCCAATGACAAGTCGGTTTAGAGCACAAAAGTCTACAAACATCTCCCCGTTTTCACTCATCTCCGAGCCTAGTCCCTGTCTCCCCATCACCTCTTCGTATCCGGTGTTGTCCTCCCCTATTTTGGCATTAAAATCGCCCATGACGATGGTGATGTCTCGCTCCGCACATTTGTCCACGGCACTCTGGAGTCGGTCGTAGAACTCTTGTTTCTCTTCCTCGTCACTGTCATTGGTGGGCGCATAACACTGGATGACGTTCAGCTTGAGCTTTTTCTTGGTTCTAAAGGCTGCTGTGATAATTCTTGGCCCAAGAGGTTCCCAGCCCATCAGCGCTCTCTGTGCCTTGAACTATTTTAGTCAAACTTATTTCACACAATGGTGTATTCTGAATGATAATGAAGTTTGCATGTCATAAAATGAAAGGCTTTTCTGCTGTTCTTCTCCTTAGTACACAGGAGAGTTTCCTTCCATTACGTTCAAAAGGCAGTGGAAAACCTCTGGTATGTGTGCCTGCTGACACAGTTTGTGGGAAAAGGTAGTGTAGTAAAGTCTCATTTGAGGCAAGACAACATTGATACTGATAGCCTGTGGCATGGGCAAATTTTATCCATCAAATCCTGCCATGGAGCAGATCACTTCAACCGCTTTGTGAATGCATCTCTGGTACTGTTTATAGTACCAGTGTCTGCATGATCAAGGGGATTAACCCTTTCCATCCTGATACAATATTGCTTAACTCATTGAGCCCTGACGTACTACAGCAGGAGATGGGTCGACCATGATAATTCAAGGCAGTGCCAGATTAGCTTGGTGCCAACAGGCGCCAAGCTAATCTGGCACTGCCCTTGAATTATTATGGTCGATCCATCTCCTGCAACAGGTGCATAGTCATTAGATGACACCTCCAAAATTTGGGAAATAGGCCACCGGGCTGAATGAGTTAAAATAAATAAAACTATGATAGTTCAAGGGTAGGCCAAAATAGCTTGGCGCCTCAGGCACCTAACTATTTTGGCACCACCCTTGAACTGAAATGGTTCATCTCTCTCCTAATCTGTAATGTAGCATTCATAGGACAATAAACACATTTGTAACAATTCAACTGCAGGATGTAATGGTTAATAAGGAATTGCAAAAGCTGACCATGTTTCCAAGGCCACGTGGCATGACGCTGTTGATGTAGCTGGAGAAGACGGTGATTGAAATAAAGATGGAGATGAGGAAGGATACTTTCTCTCCGGACTCTGGTGGGATGATAAACACCAGACAGTTCATGACAGAAAACAGCAGCATCGGACCCACAATGCTGGCTGTGTAGAAGGTCGTCTTTCGCTTTAGAGTCAAAATAAACTTAATGTGTTTGGACGCCTGAGCATTCTTAATAATATCCTCCATTGGTGTCCATGTTATGTCAGTCATTATCCACTCCCCTCCAACTGTGTAGAACCGCAGGAATTCGTTGATCACATCATCCTTGGCTTGAATTTCAACTGGTGTTCGGGATAAGTGGATATAAATGATTTCACACTTTTGCTTGTCAAAAGGGAAGTACATCAGGTCCATTTTACAGGAGGTCACCAAGTGTACCGAAGTTGTGAGAACTATCAAGCCATTATTGAATAAGTCTACAAACCCTACCTCTTGGTCTTGCAGAATTTCTTTCTTATCGACCATGTTCATCACAGACAATGTGGGGATCCAGATGTCAGACGTTTTCAGTTCTATTGTTGTCACTTCACCATAATCCGATGCATTCCATTGTAAGAGTGGATCGAACCAAAACAGTGTCATGTAACATGTCATGCTCAGCACTTGATCAGTTGCATCCAAAGACATAATGTCTACGGGTAAAAAAGACATTAGTATGCTGATGCCATCAGTGTTATTTTTGTCATGTATATGTGAGACCTTTGGTGGGACTTTCCCTTCTACAACAGGGTGATTGAGAATATATTCACGCAGTTTGTAGTAGCCAAGCCGTGACTGGTCCAGAGAGAGGTTTGTTATCGTGGCTTCACACTGACCATGTTGTCCATTGTTTCGCAGTGTAACACTGATAGAGATGATAGTGACTAGAATTCTTGAACATTGTGCAAGCTGGGCCATTTCAAATATAAGTACGGTACAGGTTTGAGAACTAGACAACATGCAAGTCCTGTGAAAATATGAGGAGTTGCCAAGCTTTGCTTGTCATTGACCGTGGTATATATATATATACAGCTGGGACTACTTATGATGATGTGCAGTGAATAGTTGACATAGCATGGTCGCAAACAGACTAGAAACAGCCACACACAAAAGTTAACTCTTTTCACTCCCATGGAAATGACTTTCATTCTAAAGATTGGAAGCAGTTTTCTTCTGGGAGTTAAAGAGGTCCATACTGCGGGTCCAGTGAGATGCAGTTTAACCCCTTCACCGCCAAGAACAAGTGAACACGGTCCAAATGCAAAAGGCATATATCCTCATGAACCCTCGCGACTGCGGGGGTTCATGAGGATCTATGTCTCTTGCTGAGACCAGTTTTTGTCCATGTTTCTTGGATGGTTTTGGCTTTTGGTTGTGTGAACAAAGATTTTAGAAACAAAAACGTATATACAGTGGCAAGGGAAGGGGTAAACTAATAGAAATACACTAAAATTATTAGCAGAACCTGTTTTGAGCAACCCCACTTTAAAGAGATAATCTTTCCTTAAAGACAGCCATTTTGGTGGCTGTGGCTGTGGCCACCTAAATGATGGTCTTTAATGACAGGTGACATTTTTGTCTACTGTATTGAAAATACGGTAGACTTTGAAATGGGGCTGGTCGGAGTGCATTCCATAGAATGCACATGATGTGCTGGGCTGGCGGACCCTGAATTTTGGCAAAAAAGTGACAAGATAAAAATGACCTCACATCTAGCTATGCAAAACTGTGGACAAACAAACTTGAAACTTTACGATATTTTCCTTACATGAATCTTCGAAGGCAATTTGTTTGATTTTTCTTAGGTTACATGTTGAAAAGAAAATGGCCGTTTCACTGACAAAAACGGGTTGATCTGTATTTGAGTCTGTAATTTGTGTTATTCTTACTAGATACTTTGCGTACAGCTAGATTAAAGGGAGATATTGAATGAGTTCATTATGCAGGGTTGTACCTCTTCAACGTTTTGAATAATAATTAATTCATTGTTGCAAGTTTTGAAGCCATACTCCCATGAAACAGTCAGCCCTGGAAGAGGTTGTGTGGAAGAAAACAGTCTGCCCTGGAAGAGGCTGTGTGGAACCCTTGCATGCCTTTCAGATGAGTGACATGAAACAAATTCGTCACTGTGTACACGGCATCGTGGGACCAGCGATGCCATGACGTGAAGCTTATAGTGACGTCATTTTGCTGCTCGTGCTATTCTTCTTCAGAATTTCTGTTGCTACACCAGCCCATGGAGCGTACTAATGGCAGAAGTGCCGTGTGTCCATCTTTATTTGTGTGTGCCAGCGTGTGTTGATTAGAGGTTGGGTTACGGAGGAGGGGAATTGATCAAAAGGGTAAGCTTAAAAATATGAACAACTCTGAATGTTCCTAAAAGCAAAACGCATGTGAGCTCCAAACAATACGGTAGACTTTGGGATGAAATCCCCATCTTGTTTCCTTTCAAGACTTCTCGTAAGAGAGCGACTGTCTTTTAACTTATAAAGCCCTGACATGCTACATCACTGATCGTTCAAGAGTGGTGTCAGAATAGCTTGGCGCCTGTAGGCCGAAGCTATTCTGAACCACCCTTGAACTATCAAGTTTGATCTGTCTCCAGAACTGTGATGTGGACCTGAAAGGATATCTAAAAAAATGAATAATTTCATCCCCCGGATGTAATGAGTTAAAGCCTTTTTGTTCTCTCCTGAAAATGTGGTTGCTGAAAATGGGTTGTACTGTTTGAACTCTGAGATCACTTGTGCAATGAACCACACTGCAAACGTCTGCCATCTAACTCTTTTATGCTTCCAATGCTTGATCTGGGAGATGGATCAATCATTATAGCTCAAGGCTAGTGTCTGATTGGCTTGGCATCCACAGAGGCAACAAGTCATCAGTTAAGCACTGCCTTTGTGCATTTAGTCTATTCAGCTGACATGATTGTACCTGGTGAATGGCAGATTGTCTAAAACTGAAGAGGCCTGTTCGGCTTTGTACGTGAAACTAGGCATAATTTTAGTGTTAGTTATTTAATCACGCTTCTGTTTGATTTCTGCTGCAGACAATCAGACACATCCATTAGTTCAGGGGCGGATCAGTTACCTCGAGGGGGGGTTGGGGGGGGGGGTGTGTAGCTTTATTTATGCCCCATGTTGTAGGTTTATTTAATGTATTTGACCGGCTGGCGACATACATTCAATTTTCTGTTTAGTTTTTTTTCACAAGCAGTGCAGGCACGTCCTGAGAAAGCCTTGTTGCTGTCGGGACGTTAAGCAATGTACAATCAATCAATCAATCCAAACAACCTAAAAAGGGACTTTGTTAAGGCATTTACAGAATTGAGTTCCGGAACCCCTTGACCCCCTCCCCCCCCCCCCCCATCCACCCCTGTAGTTAATCAGATGTCATGGTGATCTGTGATCTTGCCAGCCTGTTTGGCTTTTTTTGTACTGAAACTAGGCATAAGTTTAGTGTTAGTTATTTAATCAAGCCTCTGTTTGATTTCTGCTGCAGACAATTAGACACATCCATTAGCTGATCAATTGTCGCGGTTATCTGTGATCTTGCATCAGTTCAGTAAATATCCATCTGAGCTCAGCTGAAGTTTAAAATCCATCGAAGCTAATGTTGTTAGATCTCCCAGAACAGTAATTATCTGTATCTGTTGTAACCCTCTCATTTGCAGGCATGAATTTTTTAAAGTGCTAAAATCATGACATTAGGCAAAAGGTCCTTGAGCGGCTGTCATGGTTTGCTCACAGCCATGCACAGATCACTGATAGATGACATCGGCCCAAGGATGTTTAATTGTCATCATTAGCCCGCATGCGCTGTGCATGGGCCAGTTAACAATGGCCTGATGACCTTTACCATCATAGACTCGCATATGTGACTGTGCATGAACCAGTAGTAGCCAACATCAGTCCAGAGACCTTTTGCATGCTGGATGGTATATGCAAAGTGCAGTATCCCCCAAAAGTTCTATGCAGAGTGCAGTATCCCCCAACATTTTGCAAGAGTGCAGTATCCCCCAAAAGTTATGTAGAGAGTGCAGCCCACCCCTTCTCCCACCTCCAAGTTCTGTGCAGAGGGCAGTATCCCCAAAAGTTGTATGCAAAGTGCAGCATTCTCTAAACGTTCTGTGAAGAGTGCAGAATAAAAAGTGAGTGTTAGGAGTTAACACTGAGGGCACGGAAGACGGACTGGTCATTGGTAATTCAAGGGTAGAGCCAGATTAGCTTGGTGCCATCAGGCATCAAGCTTATCTGGCACTGCCCTTGAATTGCATATAATTTGGTCCCACCCATGATACCAGTAGATGCAGTTCAGTAAATCAGTGACTAGTCCATCTTCTGCTGTCCTGTCTAAAGTGTGAAATGTATTCTCTGTCATTTCATATCCCAGATGTAAATGGGGTGTTCTAGTGATGTAGACCCTCATTAGCCCCTGCATACAGCGTGGGCCCATGAGGATCAATGGCTGTCAGAAACGCTTTTTGTCAGGATGATTCTACAGAAATCATTGCAACAGAATGTGCTGCCGACAACCAAAGGGTTAACTCCCTTATACATGCAGCCATCGTTACTGGTGACAGTACTGATTGCTGTGCGCAAAAGGGGGGTAATGGGTTGGATTTTTCAAGTGTAGGACAAACAGCGTTTTTTGAGCTGTTAGTATATTAAATGGTTTTAGTTTCCAGCAATTTTTGTTAGACAGCACTATGGCATGATGGCTATTAGCAAGCAGAAAACAGAAGTAGGCAAAATGGACCTTTTGCATACTGGGATATGTTTTTGCTATTTCACCCATTACATCCTGAGGCCGAGTTTGTGACATTGCTTATTGTCCTATGAATGCTGCATTGCAGATTAGGAAATAGATCAACCATTTTAGTTCAAGGGTGGTGACAGAATAGCTTGGCGCCTCAGGCACCAATCTATTCTGGCACCACCTTTGAACAATCAGTCAAATTCATTTCAAGCGATGGGTGTATCAGGATGAAAAGGGTTAACAGTGCTAGGTGCAGTGTGTGTGGAAGTGAAAGCTAGCAAACAGTACACTTATCAAAAATGCTTGCAATGCTTGCTAAACACTAGACACAGCAGCATGAACTGAGGTGAAAAACATTTGGCTTAAGAACTAAATAAAATACACATTAAAATTGTCTGCTAGACACTAGAATTGGCAGTGTGCACTGAGGTGAACTCCATTAGCTTTGAACACTTTCGGAGCACGAATGTTTTGCACATAAAAATTGTCTGCTAAACACTAGAGATAGCAGTATGCACTGAAGTTAAAGCATTTGCCTTTAGAACTAAACTGGACA
Source organism: Semisulcospira habei (assembly GCA_036245525.1). Classification (NCBI taxonomy): domain Eukaryota; kingdom Metazoa; phylum Mollusca; class Gastropoda; family Semisulcospiridae; genus Semisulcospira; species Semisulcospira habei. The sequence goes on along the minus strand of BTPG01000001.1, from coordinate 30,594,630 downwards.
TACGTGCAACTAGTCGACTAAACACTAAATAAAAGCACTAAATAAAGGCGCAAAAGATTGATTGTCCAGGATGTAGGTCAAGGCTAGTGTTTGATTATCTTGCTGCTTGTCAGGCACCAAGCTAGTATGGCACTTGCCTTGAGCTGTCACAATTGGTCTGACTCCATCACAGTGACGCAGGAACCAGAATGGAGGGGCGGTGGGGGCGTAGTTATGGGGGAGAGGTGGTGGGGGGGGGGGGGGGAGGAGGGGGGCAAAATATCCCCCACCCTACCTCCTATATGTTTGAAAATTACTGACAATGCCCTTGAATTGTCACGGTCCATCCATCTCCAACAACTGGTACATAGTTGTCAGGTGACAACTCCAAAATTTGGTAAATGGGGCCTTGGGATTAAGAGGGTTAAGGTAGAAATAGACAAATTTGCGACTGACCCTCTGAAGGCTGTTGTGCAGTTCTGGAGGCAGGTTCTCAGTAAGCAAAGGACCTTGGGCCCAGGACAGCCACAGTGGGCCCATGCATGACTGTGTGCAGGTCCACTGCGCCATTGTGGGGCGGAAGACGTTTTGCTACTTGGGTTGACTGTGATAGTTCAAGGATGGTACCAGACTAGTTTGGCACCCACATCCTATCCTGCAGTCAGAAGGGGCACCTGTACAAACGTTATCATATTTTCCCCAAGGTTGAAGTTTACAGATGACCTGTTCTCGGAACGCTACATCACAGTCCAGGAGACAGTCTGACTGTGACAGTTCAAAGGTGGCGCCAAAATAGGTTGTTGCCTAGAGGCGCCAAGCTATTCTGCCACCACCCTTGCACTGTCATGGTCAGTCCGTATCTTTATGTTGGGCAAAGTGAGTTAGGGATAGGCGCATTGCATGTTGTGTGATAAGGCAGGTTCTCTCTCTCTCTCTCTCTCTCTCTCTCTCTCTCTCTCTCTCTCTCTCTCTACACACACACACACACACACACACACACACACACACACACACACACACACACACACTGTATAACATTTAACCCTTTGGCTTTCAGTAGCACTTTTAGTCTGTGATTCCTGCAGGAATTGGAAAAAGCACCACTGACAGCCAAAGAGTTGGCATAAGAAAAACTTGTAACCCCTTCACTGCCAGATGTGTTAGCTCAGCGCTGAACAGCACCATCTGTCCAAGAATCATGAATACAGAAGTGGTGGCAGCAATGAGCATAGATCCTCATGAGCCCCCACGACTGCGGCAGCTCATTAAGATCTGGTACATGTCGTTGGATTGTGTTTACTTTCTCTTGGCCGTGAAGGGGTTAACCTATTTAGCCCCAACGCATTACAGCAGGAGATGGATCGACTTTGATAATTCAAGGGTGGTGCCAGATACCTGTTGGCGCCAAGCTAATCTGGCACTACCCTTGAATTATCATGGTCAGTCCATCTCCTGCGGCTGGTACATATCCTTAGGTGATGCCTCAAAAATGTGGGAAATGCAACTGTGGGGTTAAAATTGTGTTAAGTCTGGTGGTGCATCTGTCTTCTGCAAGGAACGGTTGAAGTGCCTTTCCACACACAGTCACAGAAAATGATGGGGGTGAGCAAAAGGTCCTTGGTCGTGACTGCATGCTTGCTGGCAGTGTCGGTAGATGATTTCTGGAAATCGGAAGTACGTCAAATTGCAGGTGTTTCAACAAAAACAGTGTATCAAAAGCCTGGACAAACTTGCGATATTGCATGTTTGTCTGGGCTTTTGATCCACAGTTTTCATCAAAACGCATGTGATTTTGACCAACTTCTGATTTCTGAACAATGTCTATTCAGGCTGACATTGGCCCACGAACTTTTGCTGACGAATTGTGTGCAGGACAAAAAAAGGATGATGTCAGCTATGCACAATCAGTTTAGAGCGTGTGCTTTCTGCACCTGTAATGAGCTATCTCGGAGAAAGAATCACGTGACGTTTGATTGCTGCAAAATAAGATGAATAAAGAATAAACCCTTTCCCATATGCAATCCGGCAATAATGCATCCTTATGCTAGCACCACAAAACATTACACGATTTGGCAGATTTTTTAAAATAGCTTTTTTCCTCAATGGTGGTGATTTTGCGACATCTGCGTCGCTTTGCGGCAGAAAGCACCGCCATAGTTGTTGGCACGAGACTGGACTTGATTCAGGAGTACACAAGTTCTGACGAGAATGAACTAAGAGATAAGTTGACACTGCGGCACATAAGCCTGCGCCATCTCTACACAAAATTGGTGAGTTAGGGGAGGTAATGCTAAAACTAAAACCGGAAATGAAGCGTCTTTCGACTGCGATCACAATCTTCTACATGAACATATGAGACCACACTACAAGTGCAGAAGGCCTATCTGCGCGCACAGTTCTGGTGCACATGACCGGTCCCAGCGACCGGTCTGGTGCAAAAATAGCAACAAAGATACTGCTGGTGCGTTTAACCTAGGTACAGGGCGAGGTATACCAGCTCGGCCATATTGAAAGGCCTCTCAGATTTGCCAATGTGTTGAAGAGCTCTATTAAGGGGCACAATGTATGCATGTCATTGGTTTGACAAATGTCATTTGTCATGACATAATTTTAGTTTGTATTTTACAAATTACATGATGTGAGTTTAGAAATACATCATGTCTAGAGTATTGCATGGATGTCTGCATGGCGACAAAGTTGCTGCTTTTATGTCACCCTATAGCATAGTGTTAAAACATGTGTATTTATTCTGTAATAGCATTTACACTTTAGAGGGGGGGGGGGGGGGGGGGGGGTGTGGCTGTTTCCACTTTGAAATCAGTCTGTCAATGCATGGTAGAGATCGAAACACATCACCGTTGTTTACAGATCCAATTACTGCATTCAATCACTGCATTAGCCACAAAAGTAGGAGGCATAACACATAGCCTGTTCGAGCAACAACCCTATTGAAAGATCACCTGTCATTAAAGGCCATCATTTAGATGGCTATAGGCAACACAAACTGTGGTGACACTTTTTGCCCTTCAAGACTTCTCTTGAGAGCACCTGTCTTTTGACCCACAAAACCCTGGCATTCTATAACAGAATGTGGATCAGCCATGATAGTTCAAAGGTGGTGTTGGAATAGCTTGGCGCTGTAGGCGCCAAGCTATTCCAACACCACCCTTGAACTATCATGGTCGATCTGTCTCCAGTGACATAGACCTCAAAAGACACATGGACAAAATTAATACTTTTTCCTCAGGATGTATCGAGTTAACCCTTTTAGCCCAACACCCTACAGCAGGAGATGGCTTGACCATGATAATTCAAGGGTAGTGCTGGATTAGCTTAATGCCTTCAGGCACCAAGCTAATCTGACACTACCCTTGAGTTATCATGGTTAGTCCACCTCCTGCAACTGGTACATAGTCATTAAGTAACACTTCCAAATTTGGGAAATGCAACTGTGGGGCTAAAAGGGTTAGAACCACTATTATCTGGCAGAAAAGGGGGTTGCTCAAAACAGTTTCTGCTGTACAAGAGTATTTGTGTCAGGTTCATCTGGACTGCTGATTACATGGTATGATTGATTTTCCAGCCAGTGTACATTGCAGTTTAGTATTGTTTGTGCTCCAAAATATAAATAGCTATATCACAATGACAAACCCTTTGGTTATTGGTAGCGCTTTTTGTCATGGTGATTCCTGCAGAAACCACCTTGACATAAAGCGCGACCAACAGCCAGAGGTTTATCCCCCTTGTGCATGATACTGTTTACAGTACCAGGGGCTGCACAGACAAGTTGGTTAAGGGGTGCACTGACATGTCCAACTGAGCAATCTTTATTTGTCTTGAAAAATATATATATTATGTCAATGAACAAAATTTACTTTTCTGTGAATCTCTGTTCGCACGCATCCCAGTAGGCAAAAGTTCTAGGGCAGACGTCAGCTGCAGGTGCCTATGACCATAAGATCCAGTCACAGGTCAGCACACATTGGTAGACTTTTGTTTCAAAAGTGTATTCACAGCATCGATTGCTTATAATTTTCATTTTATGTTAATTCCAGGCTAACCTTCTCCTGAAGTTCATCACCAAACAAGGTTTGCTCTTGCCCATCCGCTGTGTCCCCAATACTCATCTAGAGGAACATACAGATGATGCAGGTGGTGTTGAAAACAATGGAAGCAAGTCGCAGACTGTCTACGTGCTCACCACAGACTTGCCGGAGACACATCCATGTTTGGTAAGTTTAGAACTCCCCCAGAATAAAAAAAAAGTACTCTGTATCTGATTCCACCATTTACCCATTACATCCTGAGGCTGATTTTGTAAAATTTGCTTTTTATCCCATGAAGACTATTTTACAGATCAGGAGATAGATCAGCTGTTTTAGTTGAAGGGTAGTGCCAGAATAGCTTGGCACCTTAGGCGCCAAGCTATTCTGGCACCACCCTTGAACTATCAGTCAGATTTATTTCAAATAATGGGTGTATCAGTATGAAAAGGGTTAAAAAATAACAGGGCACTGTAATAGGGTAGGTAGGTTTTGAGTTTGTTTGTTGTTTTTTTCAATGCTGACCATGTTTGTTTTTTTTCTTCTTTTATTTCTGTGCATTTTACGCGCTTGATAGCCACCTTTTGGTCTGGATGTCTGTTGGCACACGTGTATTTCACTGCATCTGCTTTTGTGTTCACTGCTAATTGGTTTGTAAGTGTGTGTGTGTGTGTGTGTATCTGTGTGCATGATTGTCTGTCTGCTTCTTTTACAGTTTGCTGTGCCTGGTTAGAATCGTGAAATCCTGGTGTATGACTTTGATATTTGGTGCACTTTTTCAGGATCGTTTGTGGCCCGACACCGAGCCAGTGGACACCCACCATGCCGAGCTGTTTCACACAGTATTGCCAGGTCTGCCGCCTTCCATCCTGGTGGAAATATTCAGGTATGGCTCTGGGTTTGCACATGTGTGTGCTGGTCTGTGGTTTTGGATCTTACGGCCTGTAGGCCGTAAGGTCCAAAATCACAGACCAGCTTATTAGTTTAACACTTTGCCTGCTAATTAAGTAACTTTTTGTATTATGTACTCTGCCACTAAGTATAAGAATTAAATTCTGCATCTTTCGATAAGAATTAATTTCTGCATCCAGTGCGCATGCCAAGTAACATCTTATAAGGACACTTCGGTGCTAAAAATAGTCAAACACAGGCACTGCAAGCGAACCTTGGCTGGGCAGATCTCACCGCCGATAGTATTTTATGGAAAGTTATATATGGGCAGATGAAGTCGACATTTGTAGGCAAAGGTGGTAAAACTTGCTGTGTATCAGTAACTCCTTCATTTTAACCTCTTGACTTCTGCTGACATTACAGCTCCGAGCGATATTGTCAGTAGCAAGCAAGGGGTTAGGCACTGACTGTGAAAGAGCGATCAATACTGGTGGTTCTAGGGTAGGGCACATGTAGAGAGATTAACACTTTAAGCTGTGAGGATGATAATGTCTAAATGTGACAGTCGTCCTATATAGACTATGGTTCCGGGGACAGTTCAGCGGTTCAAGGGAGCGCCAGGCTATTCTGGCACCACCTTTCAACCATTGTGGTCGATCCATCGTGTAGTGTAAAAGGGTTGATCTGGTCAGGGTGTGTCAAAATGGTTGTTGTGATGCGTCTAGTGTGGTAGCGCAGGGGTAGTACTTGTCACTTCTCGCTCTTAGGTTTATTTAACGTATTTGGCCGGCTGGCAACATACATTCAATGTTCTGTTTAGTTTTTTTTTTTTTTCACAAGCAGTGCAGGCACGTCCTGAGAAAGCCTTGTTGCTGTCGGGACGTTAAACAATGTAAAATCAATCGCTCTCAGCTTCCACCGCTGGCTAGCAGTATTGCGAAAAGGAGGGCAGAACGCGTCAGTCTCTCTCTGCCAGTACATAGCCTCTCCAACAACAAGCCTCATGTAGTGCCTCCTCGCGGCGACACATGGTAACTGAGCACCTCACGGACTCAGGCAGAACTACAGGAGGAGGGGCTGAGGAGGAGGTCTGGCCCCCAGACACACGGCTTGCAGGCCCACCGGTGTGTGGATAGGCCCTGATGCCCGTGAACCTGACTCCCAACTGTGTGCAAATAGCCCCACTGCCTTGTGGGTGCCTCGGGAGAGGCAAAGGCTAAAAGAGCAAACCCCGACAGAAAACCAACCAGTGACCAACGAAGTTGGAATGTCGCTGACTATGCCATTTGGTATAGTGTGGAAACCCATCAGGGAAACAAGCACACACACAACCCTCATGGATTATGCCTCAGGTGGATATTAATCTTGACATCTGAGGCAGAAACTCGGGAACGCTGAAGAAGAAGAAGAAGAAGAACTGGTCAGGCTGAGCAGGCACTGCCCTTGAGCTTAACTTTTTCCCACTGTAGGTAAACGTGGAGTAATCATGAATTTAATTGTCGAATCACTTCTACAGCAGAAGTACTTTGACTGACCACTCTCTTGAGAGGCCACCACCTGCCAATGCATTACATCCTGAGGCTGATTTTGTTTCAGTTTGCTTATTGTCCTATGAAGGCTACATTACAGATTTAGGAGACAGATCAATCATTTTAGTTCAAGGGTGGTGCCAGAATAGCTTGTCGCCTGAGGCGCCAAGATATTCTGGCACCACCCTTGAACTGTCATAGTCAAATTAATTTCAAGCAGTAGGGTATCAGTATGAATAATGGTCTTTAATGACAGCTGACATTTTTTTGCTCGTCGAGATGTCTGCGAGAGAACCTATCTGTTCAGATCATTTTTTTCTTGCAACGAGAGTTGTCACTAAAAAAATGGTTATCATGTACAAATTGTTTTTTTTCCTTACATAGACACATCTTGAAGGTGTATAACCCATTGCTGGTGTGGAAAACAGGACTGCTCATCCGACAGGGTCCTGTGGACATCTTGGTACAGCTGTGGCACAATAACTCAAACGGTGTGTTCACTTTGTGCAGATCACTGCCAGTTACATTTGTCATGTATGCTGATGAGAAAAAGAAATGCGACTTTTTGGAATGATCAAAAACATGTCCATGTTGCTGATGATTTCAGAAATGTCACATTTCTTTTGGTCATCAGTATATAATTATCATTTGTTATTTCTCTAATTAGTGGGTGCTTGAATGCTCAATACACTTCTCTCAGTGTTTTTAGTAAAAATTTTATGAATAAAAGTTGATATAAAGATACTGACAAAATCAAAATATCTCAAACAGAAATTTCAACTTTGACTGTTGCTTTTGCTTTTTGTCACTGAATCACTTTTAGAACAAAAAATGTCAACAGCCAAATGGTTAGAACAAATCGAATGTTTTACAATTCTAATGACCAAGATTCTGGTGCATGGGTGACTCTTGGATGCCTCCCATCCTTTGTGTTGTCAACATTACCAATGTTTACCCATGAAATTATGTAATGTTCAGCATTCAACACATCCTGACATTGTACGAATCCTGACATTGTACAAGTCCTGACATTGTAGGACATGGGACAGCTTCCCAGCCAAGAAAATCCCAAGACAGAAAGAAAAAAGTGTAGAACAGGCAATTACAACACAATTCTGTTGTAATCTTTCTTTGGGAATTTGTTGCATTTTGCACTCTTTGCCATCAATTGTTTGGTGTGGATTTAGCTGCCCCTGGGTATGGTCAAATGTGAAATATACTGACAAGCAAAAGAAATGCAACATGTTTTAAACCATCAGAAACACTTTAGTCTAACTTTTGGACTGACGTGCTGGGGTAGAAATTTATGTAAAAGAGATCAGGATCGTCTTAACAAAGTATCAGGAAAGCGGGCGGGGTGATTGGCAGGGCACAAGATACTTTGGACACACTGTACAACAGATGGATTATGAAGACTGGCTGACATTCTTGATGACAAAACACATCCACTTAGATATGAATTTGACAGCAGACGTATCAAACGAAGTGGCAGACTTCGAGTACCCAAAAGTTGTACTCTTATGCCAACTCTTTTGTCCCTCAGGCTGTTACCCTTTTCAACAGTAATATCAGTAAATAGTGTCTGTCAACATTCTTTAGTTGTTTAGTACTAGCCCATTCAGTAGTTCACTGCAACATTGCTGACACCAGAAGCACATAAGTGTTTCTGATGCCCTGAGTGTTACAAAGGCAACAGTACATCTGTTACAGTTCATCTCTTTAACTGAGAGTTATAGGTTATTTAATTAAATGACTTGAGTGAATGATGATGCCATGTGTTGTATGGGCAGACAGTGAATTTCCCCATAGGGGATTAATAAAGTAATATTGTATTGTATTGTTGTATTGTATTGTATTGTTTCCAATGATTCCCAAAACATAGTGTAGTAAAGTCAGTGGAGTCAGTATAGCAGGGGTAGATCTGGGGAGGGGGGGGGGGTCATTAGGGGTTCTGCCCCCCCCCCCCCCCCCCCCCCCGACCCAAAATTCCTTGAAATGCTATAACAAAGTCCTTTTTTGGGGGTGTTTGTACCCCCCCCCACCCCCTACCCCCACCCCCACCCCCCACTCTCACCCCCCACCCCCATTGTTTGATATTTTTTGTGAATGCTTAAGACGCACATACCACCTCCCCTCCCCTTTCCTCCCCCCCTTTCCCCCCTTCCCCCCCACCTCCACCCCGCGTTGTTTGGTATTTTTGCGATTGGTGTTAAGACGCACGAACACCACCCCCCCCCCCCCCCTTGTTGTTTGATTTTCTGTCGCCTGGAAGCAAGGTCTCGTTCCTTGCCCCCCACCCCCCTCCCCCACCCCCCTCCTCCCACCCCCCTCCCCCCTGTTGTTCAATTTTTCGGCCCCTAAAAACGCAAGGTCTAGCGTGTCCCCTCCCCCCCCCCCCCTGTTGATCGATTTTTTGGCCCCTGGATGCAAGGTCCAGCGCCTACTACTTCCCACCCTGCCCCCCTACCCCCCTGCCCTCCCCCCCACTCCCGGTTCGATTTTCTGGCCCCAGGAAGCAAGGTCTAGCATCTACTACCCCCCCCGCCCCCCCCCACTCCCCCACCCACCATAAGGTCCATTCAACCATAAGGTCAAAAAACACAAACCCACATATTTCTCCTTTCCCCTCCCCTTGTTTTATTTCTTTATTTATATTATTATTACTATTATTATTATTATTATTTTCATGACAGACAACACCGCCCTCCCTGAGTCTCCGCTAAATGGTACTCCGGTTCTTGTGATTGCCGCCCGCCTTCCCATGCTCCCAGGGCCTCCCCCTGGGGTCGTCACACGAATCCAGAGCAACAAATGTCTGTGGGCCGCACTGCAGTCAGTCTGCACCATCTCTGACTATGTGTTCCGCAAACACAACATCTACACTTACGTGAGTAACTGTCAGCTCCGCTCTTTCAGCGTCTGCCCATCTGCACTGATGTCTTTTCTCCATGCAGCCACCCTCACTGTTAACCCTTTCGGTGTTGGTAGTGGTTTTAGCAGGAATCATCATGACATACTGCTACTGACACCCTTAATGTTAAATAACCCAGACTCCTTTAGGTTTCAGGGCTACATTTCCTGTATTTCTGTATTCTTATTGTGCATTTTGATAGATTTGCCCATGCTTTTCTTAATTTTGCTGATTTATACTCCACAAAAGAGTGTTGATACACATGGACGTTTTTCCTGTTTGAGCATTTCTATACATTCGATTACAGCATAACCTGCTTTGAGGATCACCCTCGTGAGAGATCGCCTTTTGTTAACCCTATTGGTGTCAGTAGTGGTTTTAGTCGTGATTTCTGTTGAAATCGTCATGACTAAAACCGCTACCGACGCCCAAAGGGTTAAAGACCTACAGTTCCCTTTGGGGGCAACACAGGGTAGCTCCAACAAAGTCATGCTGGACTTGCCGTGTTTTGCTTTAAGAGGGCTGTACTGCCATAAACTAAGTTTGTGAGTATGTGTGTGTGTCTGGGCGAGCGTATGATGTTAGTGTCAAAACATACTATTTTATTTTTTTTGTTTAGTCGGGGATTTAGTCATCTTGTTTGTTAGATGTGTAACTGACATATTATGTGTTTTTTTTTTGGTGTTTTTTTGTTTGTTTGTTTTTTTTAACTTTGACCTATGCTCGGCAGGCAAAGACAAATATCCTTTAACTCATTCTACCCCAGACACTCACAGTAAGATAAGGATCGACCATGATAGTTCAAGGGTGATGCCAGAATAGCTTGCGCCATGGCGCCAGCTATCGGCATCACCTTGACATCATGGTCAAGGGTGATGCCAGATAGCTTGGCGCCTATGGGCGCCAAGCTATTCTGGCATCACCCTTGAACTATCATGGTCGATCTGTGTCCTGCACTACAATGCAGTCTTCAGAGGACAATAGCAAAATTTACGGATTTCGGTCTTGGGGTAGAATGAGTTAATGGACAATAAATTTCTTGAATCATTTAGATGGCTGTAGCTACCAAAATGTTGGTCTTTATTGACAGGTGACACTTTTTGCCCCGCAAGACTTCTCTTGAGAGAGCACCTGTCTTTTAAACCGTTTTTCTTCTCCGCATAAATTGCCCGCTCAAATCATGTTTTTATTCTGTACTCTACAAAATGATGTTGGCACACAGTTTAACCCATTTAGCCCCAAAGCCTTACAGCAGAAGAAAGATCGACCATGATACTTCAAGGGTAGTGCCTGATTAGCTTGGCACCTGTCGGTGCAAAGCTAGTCTGGCACTACTCTTGAAGTACTAAAAAAATCAAAGTGTGACCACATCACTCCCTTGCTTAAGCAGTTACACTGGCTTCCTGTGAAGTTCAGAATTGAATGCAAAATTGCTTCCCTCGTTTTTCAGGCCTTTGATAAAACACTCCCGGCGTACTTCTCCTCCAGTCTCCCTGTCTATACACCAGACAGATTATTGTGCTCCAGCACTGATGACAGAATATTGACTACCCCCAGAGTGTCTCTAAAAACCTTTGGACAGCGGTCCTTTCTTTCCAAGCTCCAAAAGTGTGGAATGGTCTTCCCCATGATATTCGCCATGCACCATCTTTGGCCATTTTCAGGGCTAGATTGAAAACATATTTTTTCAATTTGGCCTTTGAAAGGGATTGATAAACCCTACTGTAACGCATGCAAACTTGCCCCAGTTGCACGTACAGACTCTCGCACAACAGACGCATACACTGCCACTGACTGACGGGTGCATTCACGCAGTAAAACTCAACACACAAGCTCTCTTCTTCTACGTGGCTTTATATAAGTAAACAATAATAGAACACTCAAAAGATTCTTCTCACTACAAGCACATCAACACCGCATACACAGACACAATGTAAACGCCAGGCTAGGTAACTGTCTCTCACAATCCAACCTGTTTTACTGGTGTTCTCGCTTGGTAACATTCTGTCCTTTCACGTCTAGGCGTGTAGGTCTTTCGTTGCATGCTTCTGAGTCGTCCCGTTTTTCGTACCGTGTACATCCTTTTGACTCGCTCTGTAGCGCAGTCCCTGCTGACCCGGGTGTCTCGGCACCGGTCGCTCACTCCCTGAGTGAAGAGATGACCTCACAGTAGGACCTCGGCGGTAGCCTCTGTTGACTGACGTCTCGGCATCCATCGCTCTGCTCCCGACAAGCACTCTGTACAATAAAGTCCTAATATCATAACACTTGCTGAACCCACACATATTGGATGATATGAGATGCATTACGTAACCTGGCTGATACAAATAACTCTCACACGTTCATTCACACCCGAACTACTCTCGTAACAACCCATAACTCTGTCACTACATTGAAACGGACTATAACCTGACACTTTCGCCATACATTATGCCATACACTAAAAAAGACTGTACTTAACCACCTACTACCTTCATAACGACTTAGGCATACACACCTCACATTCCTTAGTTATCCATCTCAGTAAATAACTACCTAGGAAAATCACCGGTTATCTTAACCAATTCCAAACCCACATAACTGAACCAAATCAATGCTACACAACCGAATTAACTCATACTAACACATACTATCTTTATCTCAGTAGCTTGTTAATAATACATATAAAACATACCTGAATTCTAGGTTTCAGAGTCTTGGAATACGGCTAGTGTATCTGACATACATCCATCCACAGTCACAGCCTAGCCCGCACTGCCTATTTAGACCTCTGATAGACTGAGCTCTCGCTAAAATCCCCGAGCAAAATGTTTCCCTACGATTTCACGTGGCCTCCTGCCCCCACGGAATATCTCTCACAAAACAAACCGCTGACAAAACCGTACCATACAAACCCTCTGTGTGAACCCTATGCGTGAGCATATAGTTTCATCACACCTACGCTTACGTTTTCCCTTCAACATGTATATGTCTGATCAGGCTCTTGAAATGTTATGTTTATTATTTTAGTATTGTGTCAGTGTGCATTTGGACCTATGAATGATTGCGTTTTTGTACATTGTCAACACCTTAGTTAATTTCAATTAGTTAGATTATCTAGATGTAAAGCGCTCTGAGCCTTTCTTTGTGGGGATTTTGCGCTATAGAAGAGTTATATATTATTATTATTATTATTATTATTATTATTATTATTAAGTATCATGGTCGATCCGTCTCCTGTAACTGGAACATAGTCGCTAGGGGACACCTTCAAAATTTTGAAAAAGTAGCCATGGGGTTACATGTGTTAAGTTTTGTACTCTTCCAGCATTTCTGTACTTTTAAGTACTTTCTTAACTTTCAATTACCTTTTGATAACAAATTTATGCTTGGGTATTTTCCCCTACAAATACTGTTTTTGCCTGCAGGTGACAATGCCATGTGAAGGATGCTGCGAGAATAACCTGAAGACGGCACTGCAGCGTGAAGCCTGCTTCCACTTTGCCTACTACCTCACGCTGTCTGCTGAATTGAGGGGCAGCAAGTGTCGACTCCACAAGAAAATCAAGGTCAACATCCAGGAAAAATGTGGCCCTCGTAAGTGCTCAGATGGATAAATACCATGCAGCACAGTACAATATCACCTTATTCTGTGCTGACGATCAAATGCGGCATTTTGGGAATCATCGGAAACACTAAAGTGTTTCCAATGATTCCAATAATGTCTTATTTCTTTTGATTGTCAGTATATGTATTTAGCAAACTGCAAGAAAATGTGCAAGTATCCATTCTACATACAGTTTGTAATGACAGTGGTAGCAGCACAAGGGTTATTTACAGCTTAATGCTTAATGTTAACGCGCCTTGTAGTGTCTGCTACAAGGATTTATCTGTTAGCAAAGATTTAAAACAGAAATTGTCCTTTAGGCCTGTTTTTATTACAGTGACCTACCCCAGGCAGTAAAGGGTTAATAGGTCGCAAATATCTCTTTCATAAATGTTCTTTAGCATGTCTTACAATAATGCTTCACAAAAGGGCTAACTTCAATTATGAAGTTTGAATGTTGTAAAATGAAAGACTTTTCAGCTTTTTCTTCTCCTTTGTACATATGGAACATTACTTCTGTTATGCTTAATAGGCAGTAGAAAATCGCTGGTACCTGTGCGTTCTCACATGGATTGTGAAAAGATGGGTAGAAAAGTATTAGTTCAGGCAAAACAACATTGATGACCCGTTGTATGGGCAAATTTTAGCAATCAAAGCCTGCCATGGAGCAGATCACTTTAACCATTCAGACATTTCTCCAAACCACTCCTCTCCCACCACACCCCTACACCTCATTAAACCTGTCAGCCAGTGATAAACTGCAACAGAAGATGGATTAAATATGATGCTTCAAGGATGGTGCCAGAGTAGCTTGGTACCAAGCTACTCTGGCACCACCCTTAAACTTTCATTCACAGCATTTGTACATTGTTCCCTGTAGCTAAGCGCATATGTTTCTGTGTGATGTGGGAGCATTGAAAGCTGATCTTTTTTTCATCATTTGTAAAATCTTACCTTTGTTATCGTTATTGGTTTGTGTTTTAATATTGATCATTGGCGTGTGTTGCAGAGTACCTGAGCATCGTTCCGTTCCACAACTACCCTTACCTGGTAGCTTCCAATACTCACATCACTCAGCTTCGCAACGCCAACAGCTACCGACCTCCGGATCTGGTCGCACCGTATGTGTTCGTTGAGATTCCCATTTCCGGAAAGATACATTTGCCTGTGCTAGTACTTCCATTGTCCTCAGTGTAACAAGGGTCAGATTCCTTGAATCCACAGTTTAACCCATTTAGCCCCAACGCCCTACAGCAGGAGATGGATTGACCATGATAATTCAAAGGTAGTGCCAGATGAGCTTGGTGCCTGAAGGCACCAAGCTCTTCTGGCACTACCCTTGGATTATCATGGTCGATGCGTCTCCTTCAACAGGTACATATTCCTTAAGTAGCACCTCCAAAATTTGGTCTTGGGGTTAAATGGGTTAAGTTTTAAACTTCAATGGGAAAGTTATTGTTTTCATCATAAGTAGAGAAAAAAATGTACTCATTCCCCAAGTGTGTTCCAAATGGTTCAATACAAGTTATTCCTATACCAGAATCTATTCAAAGACAGAAGCTTGAGCCCTATTACAGTAAGGAAAGACAATAGGTTGCACCCCTTTATAGTAAAGACTAAAGGGACCACTTTATTGGATCCCCCCCCCCCCCCCCCCCCCCCCCCCCCGACCCGTCCCCCCACAATCGCTGTGGCGTGTGTCCTCATAGCACCCCAAACTGTGGATGTCAGTAATGCAACTTTTTGGGAGCAAGAGGCATAGATTCTCATGAGTCCTTGCAGCTGCAGGCGCCCATGAGAATTAACACCTTTTACAGATGTAGTGGGATGGATGAGTCTGTGAAATGTTTGAAGTCCGTGCAATGTTTGACCTACTTCTGATTTCTTCTTCTTCTTCTCGAACTTGGAGTTTGGCTCTCAAAATGAAATCTGTGGTCTTCTGTAGCACCTCCACTGGCCCGTACAGTTTTTCTTGTAGAGTGGCGGGCTTCTACCATATCTCCTCCCTCAGCAGCTGGAGGATAATAATAATAATAATAATAATAAGCGCATTAAATAGGCGCTTTATCCCAATTGAAAATCGGCTCAAAGCGCCGCCGCGAACTGAACCCAACAAGCACGCTCACGTGAATCACGCGCATTCACTCACACACTGAACGTAAACACAGAACATTCACGTGGTGCTAAGGGCAAGCTCAAGCGAGCTACTGTAGTTTTTGGAAATTCAAAATCGTTTGTATTTGAAATTTGATTAAGTGGACTGAAACTGATACCAAAGTGGAGGGGGAGGAAGAGCCGGAGTACCCGGAGAAAGAACCCCCGACGGTCCGCCCGAATTAACGGTGACACTTACTAGAGGAGAAAAATCCGACGCCGGAACCCGTAATCGAACCTCGCACCTTTAGCATTGGTGGCAGGCGTCATAACCACTGCGCCACGGACCGCCCCAGGATGTGCTCTGTGGTCTGCTCTGCTTCTCCACAAGCGCACAGGGGAGATGGCACGAGGTGAAAGCGTCTGTGCAGGTGGAAATTGAGTGGGTTGTGCCCAGTCCTCAGATGGAAGATGCTCACCTGCTCTTGTCTGGACAGCTGATAGTAACTGTCTAGGGGCCGTTGTGGTGGTCTGTACACAGACTGTACTTCTGATTTGTGGATGACCTCTTTTTGTTCATGAAACTGCCCAGTTACCAAATGGTTCTACCTGTTCATAAAACTGCACAGTTACCAAATGGTTGCAGGGTTGTCGTGAAGCTTTCCCCAATATACAAAAGGCCACAATACCGATGTCTGCCACTGTTGGCCCACGCACAGCTGTGCACTGGCCAACGCTGGCTGACATCGGCCCAATGGTCTTTTGCTCATTGGGTTTGAGATCTTATAGCAAATTCAAAACTTTTTTTTTCCAGCTGTTTCCTGTGCTGTGAAGGAACAGAGCTGTTGTGTCTTCACTGTTACATCTGTGCCAACTGCATCAGGCGTCTGGCAGTAGGTTGTTTCTATTTTTTGTTTACATCTGTGCAGTTTTGCTTGGACTGCATGCATGCTTTTGTACTTTAACCCATTACATCCTGAGGCTGATTCTTTAAAAAGTTCTTAATTGTCCGATGAAGGCTGTATTACAGATTAGGATCAATCGTTTTAGTTCAAGTGTGGTGCCAGAATAGCTTGGCGCCTGAGGTACCAATGTTATTCTGGCACCATCCTTGAACTATCATAGTCAAATTTATTTCAAGCCATGGGTGTATCAGGATGAAAATGGTTAAGGTCTTGGGGTCTTAGGTAGCATAGTTTATTCCATCCATTCAGTGCTGCAGAACCTGTTTAACCCATTGAGCCCTGACGCACTACAGCAGGAGATGGGTCGACCATGACAATTGAAGGGTAGTGCCATATTATCATGGTCAATCCATCCCCTGCAACAGATGCATAGTCGTTAGATGATGCCTCCCAAATTTGGGAAATACGGTCGTCGGGCTGAATGAGTTAAAGCAGCCACCTCTTTTGCAAGAAAAAAGTGGTCTGTAAAAACAGGTGCTCTCTCAGGAGAAGTCTTGAAGGGCAGAAAGTGTCACCTGTCATTAAAGGCCTACAGCTGCTTAAATGATGGTCTGTAATGACAGGTGATCTCTCATAAGGGTGGTCGCTCAAAACAGCGGCTGTTGTATCACCGGTTTTGTTTATTTTCAGAAATATGAAAAGTTCATCAAGCCAGGCTTTGTGCGGTCAGGATCGTTGAGAACGGAGAGAGATCCAAATGACCCTGAGACTGATAACTCTGGAAAGGTCAAGTACAAGGGCTGCCTCATGAACATGAAGAAGGACCAAGTCGCGTCCTTGACCCAGCCCATGTCTCCACTGTATTTTGACCAGTTTTCCGTCGTTATTTTCCGCGGCTACGACTACATACTGACTATGCACTTGTGAGTATGACATGAAAAGTGGGTTTGAAGTGAATGACCTTTTTTGGTTGGTCTGTGATTTTTGGACCTGATGGCCTAGAGCCGTCAGGTCCAAAATCACAGACCAGCACTCTGGTGCTGGTCTGTGATTTGGGATTTTTATAACTGTAATTCCAAAATCACAGCAAGAGCATTTTGGTTGGGAGCACCTGTGTGCAGCAGTTTAGTTCAGGGGTAGAAAATTGTGTAAAATGAAATTTTCTCTAAAAGGTATTTTTTCGAAAAATACTCACCGATGACATTACTACATAGTAATGTCATCAGTAATGTTTTTGAGGAAACTAATCATATAGTAAACATTGCATTGTCACCAGTCATTTATCAAGCACCTCTGATGCAACTGTTGCATTTTCCTAAGTCATGAAACATTTTGCAGGCACCTCTGGTAGTTGTTACAAAGCCTTCTGCCATGCATCATACAAATTTGTTATTAGTGTTGTAATAATTAGTTTTAAATTGCTTTTTGTTTGGTTTGCTTTTGCTTATTTTGTTTTTACTCTCTTCTCTGTCAGATTAACCCATTTAGCCCCACAGGTGCATTTCCCAAATTTGGCAAGTGTTACTTAACGATTGTGTACCAGTTGCAGGAGGTGGATTGACCATGATAATTCAAGGATAGTGCCAGACTAGCTTGGCGCCTGAAGGCGCTAAGCTTATCTGGCACTACCCTTAAATTATCATGGTCAATCAGTCTCCTGCTGTAGGGCATTGGGGCAAAATGGGTTAATGTGTTCCCCCCCCCCCCTCCCCCTCCACCCCATCCGATTGAAGTATCCATAGAAGTTGCTGTTGTCATTGTTTGAATTCTGCGTCAAACACTACCAGGATCACCCAACAAAACGAGAGGATTACATGTGTGGCTGCTTTTGATTACCCCACCGTTTAGGTCACCATACTCAAGTTTTCAGATGTACCCACATTTTTTGTGTGTGTTGTGTTGTTTCATCACCTTATGTGCTTATGTGTGCAGAGCGAATGGCCGGAAACTGGAATACAGCGGATTGTTTGGGCAGATCTGTGACCAAAACGAGAAAGAGACGACCAACATTGAGTTTGTGTGTCGGGAAGGCAGCCAGCTTGAAGTCAGGATGGACTTTTCCAAGGTTTGTGTCGGTAAACCCATTAAAGCCTGAGCCTGAAAATATTCAAATAATATGTGTATTTTTTGCCCTGTGAAGGCTACGTTACAGATTAGGAGATAAATCAACTGTTTTAGTTCAAGAGTGGCATCGGAATAACTTGGCGCCTATGGGCGCTAAGCTATTTCATCACCACCCTTGCACTATCCTCGTAAAGGAAAGGGTTAAATTGACCCCTTAATTTACACGCCATTGTCCTCTTACTGGTCGCCACAGTATACCCCACTCCAGTATGCCGCAGTTTCTGATATGACACGCACAGATCTCTGGCTCCCGTGGCGATGCCTGGTAGGCAGAAGGTCCTTGGGCCGACATCAGTCTTTGCTGGCTGACGTGTGGCTGACGTCAGCCCAAGGACCTTCTGCTTACTAACTAATTTTGCTTCACAAGCTTATGTCAATTAAGCACTGCCTTAAAATAATCGCGAATAGCATGGTCAGACTTTATGTCTCCCACATACAATGATAGAGTGAGGCCAACCTGTATCATTGTTATAAAACAGCAAGAAAAAGCAGACGAGAATATGACCAGCGTTCCCAGAGCACTTCTTGTACCAAGAAGCCAGAAGTGTTGACCCACAATGCACATTCTTAACACAGAGATGTTTACCCTTACGATTTTGGAGTAATTTATTACGATTTTTGGCATAGATTACGCCACTACGATTTTTTTCACACTATTACGATTATTTAAAACAAAAACTACGATTTTTGAAATCATATTCCAATCCGCTTTTTTTCTTAGAAAGTGATCAAACAAAATCCTACTTCAAAACATAACCGGGTCCATGACCAGATCCAACATTAGTACATAAAATAATAATTTATATGATTTCCTAATTTATCATTAATATTAGTTGCCTTTTAAATCTAGAAATAAAGTAAATGTAGGAGTTATTCAAATTAAAACAATAACAAGGGGAGTAATCACACTAGGACAATTTGCTCGATTACGTCCCTTTATTTAAACCAACCTGTCGGTGTCTGCTTTCCCTTGGTTGGACCTAAGTGCAATGTCAGAAAATTTTGCAATGTGCAAGTTTAAAAAAAAATTAAAAAAATTAAGTGGAGGAGAGGGGGGGGGGCGCCCAACCATTATTTAACCCATTACAGAGATGTGCAAACTATATGTGTCCTGGTCAGTGATGTGTGTGTGTGTGTGTGTCATTTTTATTTTTGCGCACGTGCTAATATAAAAGGCACAATATAAAAAACAGTGCAGAAATAATAGGTAACAATAGTAATAGTATTACTGAAATTTTAATAGTATTACTGAAATTTCAAATAGCTAATACTGAAACTTCAAATTGAGGGTAGGCATGCCTGAATTAACACAGTGATTTTTTTTCTTTTCACTTGTATCTCATTTCGAGTGCAAATAAAAACTGCAAGGCTTTATAAGAACTTGTTGAGTGAGATTGCGCTTGAGAACGATCAAATGTGCTGACAGAAAGCATTACTCTTTTTACCCAAGATTACTCTTTCTGGCATAGCCCATTACTCCATTTTTTTTGGGGGGTAAACATCTCTGTTAACATCACGACACTGAACAACCCACAAGATGATCCTAGTGGGGGATACAGATGTTATGAATGGTCCTCGCTGGACAGGATGGGGTCATTCAAAAACCCTTTATGGCTGAGGAGAAACAATCCAACTGCAAGAGGTATAGATCCTCATGAGCCCCCGCATTTGCGGGGGCTCATGAGGATCTATGCCTCTTCCTGACACCACTTTGTGTCCGTGTTCTTGAAACAGGTGGGGTTCCTTAGCTCTGAATGAATAGTTCTTTCCGCAAAATACATTACCGATAACATTACTATTGGGAAATGCCTCTTAGCTAGCACAATTTCAGCCAAAATTTGGTTGTGTACCTATAGGGCAGGGGAGGCAACCTAGGGGTGTGTATCGTGACCCAGTACCCCGAGTAGCATCCCGTCCCTACCCATCCGGTCACGCGCTTAGCGCGCCAGTTTGTGCTCTTAGCTACTACTCTACTGCACCTTGGCTGTGTACGGTGTGACCGGTCTTGTGACCTTGGACTTGTTACCGTGTAGCCTGGGATTGCGGTGTTCACTGTGCTAGCTTGGATTTACCTGCGATTGGTGTACTGTGAGGGCCTAGGCCTGACTTGTGGTGCTGGGGACTTTGAACTCACCTTCAGTGTTCAGTGCTGCCCTTGGATTACTGTGTTCACGGGCTTGCTGGGCTTTACTTTCGTTGGTGGGGCCCTACCGGTTGGTGCTGCGGGGCTTCTCCTCTATGACACGGTTGGTCCCCTACGGCCTTTTGTCTGGTTCCGGCCTCTCCGACATGGCAAGGTAAAACCTCGGTTTTTGCAGGAGATCAGCGCTCAGGGAAGAGTGGGTAGAGCACCGGGCGACGGCACTGGCTGTGGCATTCGAACTGTTACGCTCGTTTGTGTGGCCTCGGAGAGCCACGCTCGCCCTCCTCTCACTGTTGACTATGCTTTGCAGTTTTCAAGTCCGCACCTGCACGCGCTGTGGGGACTTCCAATGGCCAAGTGACGTTCATGCTGTGTGCCTACCCTGTTTCGGCTGTGCCTCCACTCACCTGTGCGTGGTCTGCGCCCCCTGGATGGAAGAGCAGTGGTCTCAGCTTTGGGGCTTCTATCGCTGTGAACGGCCGACACCAGTCCAAGATCAGGCACCCGCTAACACCCCCACTAACGCCTCCGTGGAGGCGATAAGTCGCATTTCCCCGGTCGTGGACACTCGTACTGCATGGGCTACCCCAGGCGTTCCTTCGGGACAAGTCCAGCACAGCCGTTTGGCGTCCCGCCCCAAGGTCAGTGCCAAGTACCCTCGGCCAGAAGAATCTGCTGGACCAGTGGGCGCCCGCTCGTCAGGTAGAGAAGAGCTAACGAGCCCGGCCCACAGCGATCTCGCTCGTCCCATCTGCCCTCCCGATGGGAGAGGGTACATGGCGATGGAAATTCAGGGTGGACACCCGTGCTCCGACCACGTTTGTGCTCACGGGATATGCCTCCACAAGCCCGAATGGCTCCCAGCGTCCTAGACGCCCGCCATCACACTAGGTCTGCCACCAGGACTGATGCTGGCCCCCGCTTTTCGTCCATCCTCGGTGCATCACCCGAAGCATGGGCCGTTACCTCGCTCGCCGCGGCGCACATTGCCCCGCCGGCGTGGACGTTCGTTTTCGATTGGGCGGCGCCCCGCTCAACAGATAAAAAGTACTTTCGAGCCTGGCCCGCAGCGAGCTTGCTCGCCCTGCCTACCCTCCCGATCGGAAAGATACGTGGTGAGAGAAGTTCCGAGCGGACACTCGTGCCCCGACTGCGTGCGCACTCATGGGACAGGCCTCTACAGCTATCAGAACAAGTCCAGCACAGATGTACGGCGTTCCGCCCCAGGTGACAAGTACCCTAGGCCAGACAAGGCTGCTGGACAAGAGTGCACCCGCTCGCCAATAAGAAAGAACAACGAGCCGGGCCCACAGGACGGTTTACCTATCCTAGGACATTGGCCAGATTGGGCGCCCGCTCAGTAAGTAATGAGAATTTTCATTCTGAGCCTGGCCCACAGCGAGTTGCTCACTCCACCTCCCTCCCGAGCTTGCTCGGGTCTTGACCCGGCTACTGGAGTACGGCCCACCAATCCGTCGGAACAGGTTCAGCACACAGGTATGGCGTCCCGGCCCTAGGTCAGCGACGAGTACCCTTGGCCGGACGAGACTGCTGGACCAGCGTGCACCCGCTCGCCAATAGAGATCTTGAGTTGGGCCCAGCGAGCTTGCTGCCCCCCCCCCCCCCCCACCCCCGCCTGTTCTGCCTCGCGCTTTGACGCGGCTGCTAGACACATGATGAGGGGACTTCCAAGCGGACGCCTATGCCCGACCCTGTTCGCCTCGGGACAGGCCTCCATGCCCGGGGATGCGTCACACGGCCTGGACTTCCAATGACACACTAGGCCTTCTTCCTGGACTGACGCGGCCCCGTACATATGTGTATATATGTGTTTGTATATTCATATATATTTATATACAGATATTTATATCTTGTTATTGATTTCTTACCTATACTGCATTAAAATCTGCAAGCCACCACCATGCAAATTTTGCAAATATAACTTTGGGTCCATATCGTTAATAAGCCTGTGGCTTGTTTTGATCTGAGGATAGTGGATGTATATTCTGCTTCCATGTATTTTGCAAGTAATAGACCATAGGTTGGAGACTCTCCGACCCCTGGACGAGGCGTCACGGCTCATCGCTGCGTGTCTTCACCCGGAGGACTACACGCCCCCCCCCCCCCCACCCCCCCCCCTGCCGCTCAGGAGGAAAGCGTCGGCCTTCCTGGCTGCCGTGCGGCGGACCAAGCGATTCATGTTCTCTCCCCCCCCCCCCCCCCCCCCCCCCCGGCGGGGACAGGACTGCTATCCTCTTTCGCAATGCCCTGGCCTCAGCGGGACTACTGGACATGGTCATGCAAGCTATTCTTTGATGCGTCGAGGATGCTGGGCGCCCTGCACTCTCGCCGCTGTTGGGGGACATCCTGGCTCTGGCGTCTCTGTCAACCGCGTGGAGTTCCACACCTCCGTCAACGTCATGGCACCGCCGGTATGGTGATCTGATGCATCGGGATGCTTTCTGTGCTCCTGCGACCTCCCAATCGAGTTGAAGATGCATCTCCGACAGGCACCCCTCGGCGGATCGCTCCTCCTCTGCTCTCCGCCGTCTACGAGGGACTTCTGTTCTCCTTCGGTCTCCTTCCCCCTGTGCCCCATGGGGACTTTGGTTCCGACGGCCCAGCTCAGAGCCGACGCCCTTCGCAGCGAGGTCGCCACTTTGCTTTAGAGGCCGCCACAGAGGTCACGACTCCCCAACCTTCTACAGCCGCCTCTTCCTGGTTCCCAAGCCTGGCGGATAAGTGGCGCCCCGTCAGCGACCTCTCCGTGCTGAACAAGTTCATCTTTGCCCCATCCTTCCACTTGGAGACCGCACGAGCCCTGTGGGCAGATGTTCGACCGTGGTCTTGGCTGTCTACTAGACTGGGCGGATGCATATCTACACGTCCCCTTGCTCCCCACCCCCAGACGTTACCTGCGCTTCGCCTTCGGTGGTGTGGTCTACCAATTTCGGCTGGTACCCTTCGGCCTCAACCTCAGCCCTCGGTGTTCATACGCATTGGACGCCATTGTCACCAGGGCCAGACAGACGTCCTCGAGCCCCACTTCAAACTTCCTGGATGATCTTCTCGTGCGGTACCAGTCAGAGGTCTCCTTGGTGAAGGACCGAGATGCGCTGCTGGATCTGCTTGACCGGCTCAGCTTCCTGGTCAACCTGGGCAAGTCATACCTTGCGTCGTCCCGCCTCTTCATTTACCTGGGGATGGATTTTCGCACCGACCTCAACGAGGTGAGCCTTCCGAGCTACGGATACAGACGTGGGCGAACCTAGCGCGACAGGTGTCAGGGGAAGCAGTCTCCGCCAGAGTGTGGCTACAGCTCTTGGGCCTGATGAGCGTGGCAGTGGATCTCCTTCCCCTCGGCCATCTCTACTCCCGCCTGCTTCAGCTGCACCTGCTTCTCCACTGGCGACCCTCGGCTGGGGACCTCGAGTCTCAGGTTCTGGTGCTCCCGATGCTCCGGTCATCATCTTCTACGCTGGGCGGATCCCTTCTGGCTCGCCACGGGAGTTCCCTCTACTCGCCCCCCCCCCCCCCCCCACCAGCTGTCTCTCTGTGTCGACGCAAGCCTCTCCGGCTGGGGCATGCACCTGCTACCGATGTTGTCCACTACCTCCGGCTCCTGGCCCCCGGACCTCGTGACCCGGCACATCAACTGGTTAGAGCGGCGAGCGGTCTGGCAAGCCGTCGTCGCGTGGGAGTCAAGTCTGCGCCGCCTGGAGCTCCTCGTCCTCTCAGACAACTCCACCATCGTCGCCTACATCCAGAAGCGGGGCGGGACGCACTCCCCCGCCCGCTGCATCCTCCTCTACCAAGTTCTCCGGTGGTGCGAAGACCGCTGCATCTCCCTTTGAGTGAGACGCATCCCGGGCCACCTAAATGTCCTGGCCGACTCCTTCTCACATCGCGGACAGCTTCTCCACACCGAGTGGGCACTCCGTCCAGACATCTTTCGGATGGTCTGTGCAGCGTGGGAGACCCCCATGTTCGACCTCTTCGCAGCGAAGTGGAATTGCCAGCTACCCCTCTTCATCTCCCCCATTCCAGACCCACTAGTCGGGGCAGTCGATCCCCTCTCCATTCCATGAGACGGCCTCGTCGCATACGCTTACCCGCCTACGGTGCTCGTCCCCAAGGTCCTGCTCAAGCTCAAGGGTTGCAACGCGGTCCGGTTCCTGGTGGCTCCATTCTGCTGGACCAAGTCATGGACCACCGACCTCCTGAACCTCGCCACGGGCCCCCCTCTGTGGCTCCCCACCCCACAGACGATGCTCAAGCAACCACGGCAGGCGCTGTACCACCCATGCCCTGAGCATCTCCTCCTCCATACCTGGAAATTGTGCGGCTCTCCCTCGCCGCTAGAGACTTCTCAAGTGCAGCAGTGGAAGCTATTGCTACAGCCTGCAGACCCTCGACCCTACGAGTCTACGAGGGAAAGTGGCGAGTCCTGTGGTCTTGGTGCGATGACCGACGCCTTTCGCCCACAGATCTGACTAACCCCCAGCTGGCCGAGTTTTTCCTCTGGCTTTTCGCCGAGCAGGGCTTGGCTCCGATCACCATCAGAGGGTACCTGGCCATGATCGCTGACACGTACCGCCATTTGGGCCAGCCGGACCCTGGTGGCTGCAAAGACCTAGCCGACCTGATGGCACACTTTGGCCTCCAGCGACCTGCCCTCCGCGGATACCGTGATGGGACCTATCCTGGGTGCTGATGTGGCTCAACACGACCGCTTCGAGCTGCTCCCCTTGGCGCGGTTGGCCAACGTGACCCGAAAGACTTGCTTTCTCCTTGCCCTCGCCACTGCCTCCAGGGTCAGCGAACTGCACGTGCTCGCCACACGCCCAGCCTGCTTGCAGTTCAAAACAGATGGCTCCATGCACCTGCTGACCGATCCGGCCTTCCTGGCCAAGATCCGGTCGCCGTTGGCCGCCCCACAGGTGATCACCTTTCGGCCGTTGCGGGAGCCAAGCCTGGCCTGAGACCAGACATCAAGACCCAGTGAGAGCCTTACGAGTGTACCTGTGCCGGACCAAGCCGATCCACAGGAGATGCTCCTGCCTTTTCTCACTCTGTCCCAGGTAGAACTGACATCTCGGCTCAGACGATTCCTCCTGGCACTGATGGGTTATACGCTCCGCCTACCAGAACCTCTCCTGACGCTGCCAAGCGGTTGAATATAAGCTTGGACGAGGTTAGAGCCAGGGCCACAGGCCTCGCCTTCGACCACAGCTACGCTGTCAAAGACATTGTAGCGGCCGTGGACTGGTGAGCAGAGTCAACCTTCGACCGGTTCTACCTGAGGAACCTCTCCGGCCAGCAGGAGAACGAACGCTGGTGGGAGACATTGTTGCGGTGCAACACTCCCTCCCGACACCCCAGGTGCCATAGGTAGCTCTTAGCTGAAATCGTCGGGAGGTTGCCCCAGAGAGGGCGGGTCTCGGCAGTATTCCAGGGTTAGGGGCGTTTTACGCGGCACCCACCTCCTATTCGGTATTCTTCCTAATAGTAATGTCATCGGTAATGTATTTTGAGGAAAGAAATGAATTTTTCTCTAAAATGTATTTTTTCGAAAAATACTTACCGATGACATTACTCGAAGGACCCTCCCACCTGCCCCGCTTTCCGCTAGTCAGCTAAGCGAACAAACTGGCGTACTAAGCATGTGACCAGATGGGTAGGGACGGGAGGCTACTCGGGGTACTGGGTTGCCTCCCCTGCCCTATAGGTACACAACCAAATTTGGGCTGAAATTTACCTGAATTTACCTGAATTTACCTCAGTGGCCACTGAGCGCGGCCGACGGGGTAGGAAGTTTGAGAACTTATTTTAACCCCCTTAACTGTCTCTTTATCATGGCAGTTCTTGAAATGGTTGACAGTTTCAGCTTTGACAATTGTTTGTTTCAGAGCATTCCATGGGTTCACAACTCTTTGGGAAAAAAAGTTTTTTCTAAGATTCAGTCTGGACCTCCCTTTGAACAGTTTGCTGCTGTGACCTCTATGGTAAAATGATGACTGGCATGAAGTAAAAAATATGTCCGCAGAAACTTTTTCAAGTCCCTTTATGATCTTGAAAGTCTCGATGAGATCTCCCCTGTCTCTCCTTTCTTCCAATTTCTGCAAATTGCAAAAGGCCAGTCTCTCCTCATACGGCAGGTGACCAATCCCTGTAATCGATCTTGTAGCTCTCCTCTGCACCTTTTCCAACACTGCGATGTCTTTTTTGAGGTAAGGTCGCCATGCTTGGATACAGTACTCTAAATGTGGTCGTACAATTGTTTTGTAGAGTGGGACAGTAACTTCTCTAGTTCTGGCTGTAACTGTTCGCATGATCTGCCCCACTGCTCTGTTGGCTCGTTTTGCTGCCACGCAGCACTGGCGACTGACCGACAGTGACCTGTGCATGATGACGCCTAGGTCCCTTTCTTCCTCCACTGCTCCAAGTTCTTGTCCTCCCAGCGTGTAAACCTGACAAGTGTTTTTACGGCCTGCATGCAGAGTCTTGCACTTGTCCACGTTATACTGCATCAGCCACCTCTCTGACCATCTTTCTGCTACCTTAAGGTCATGCTGTAGTTTGTCGCTCCCCGCTGGGTCGGAGACGTCGCCGTAGATCTTAGTGTCATCAGCAAACTTTAGAACGCTGGTCAGCATATCGTCCTCCAAGTCATTAATGAACACCAGGAACAAGGTCGGCCCCAAAATGGATCCTTGTGGAACTCCGCTCGTCACATCTACCCATGGAGAAGCTTGTCCGTTGACCACAACTCTCTGCTTCCTGCCACGTAGCCATTCTTCCATCCACTGCAGCACTTTTCCGTCTACACCATGTGCTTTCAGCTTGTCCATAAGCCGTTTGTGAGGGACCTTGTCGAACGCCTTGGCATAGTCAAGGTAGATGACGTCTACATCTTTCCCTTCGTCCAGCATGCGTGTCATGTCCTCCAGGAAGACGAGCAGGTTTGTCAGGCAGGACTTTCCTTTTGAGAAACCATGTTGGCTGCCTCGGATCAGCTGATGCCTCTCAAGGTGATTGTTCAGAAAATCCCGCACAACACTTTCAAAGACTTTCCCAACCTGAGAAGTCAGCGATACCGGCCTGTAGTTTCCTGCTATACATTTTGCACCCTTTTTGAATATCGGCACAACATTTGCCTCTTTCCACCCCACTGGCACCTCTCCGGTGTCCAAGGAAGCCTGAAAGATCAGTGACAGGGGATATGCTACGGATTCTGCTGCTCCCACCAGTACGGCTGGAGAAATTTCGTCAACCCCTGGTGCCTTGCTAGAGTTCAGGTTTTGCAACTTCTTGAGGACTATGTCCTCTGTAAAGATCACATGTACCAGTCTTTCCTCTGGTAAGCCCGTAAACTTACATTGGGGTTCCGGTCTGTCACCATTGCCCTCCACCGTGAAAACTGATGCAAAGAATTTGTTCAAGATGTCCGCTTGTTCCTCATCATCAGTGTGCAGCTCCCCGTCGCTATCTTCCAGAGGACCAACCTTGACCTTGCAGCGCAGCCTGTCTCTTGCGTAGGCGTAAAAAGACTTTGCATCCTTCTTGATGTTTTGTGCCAGCTTTTCTTCAAACTTCAATTTACTATCTCTGATGAGTTTTGTACTGCCATTCTGCCACTGTTTATATACAAGAAAGTCTTCTTGCCTACCACTCTGCCTGTATTTTTTCCATTTCTTTCTCTTCTTCTTGACACTTTTGAGTGCCTCTCTGTTCATCCACTTGGGCTTCCTAGTGCACCTCGTTTTCTTCAACGGTACGAAACTTCTCACCACCTTCTGCAGCATTTGATGAAACAAGTCCCACTGTTGACTGCAGCTCTTCCCTTCAAATTCATTGTCCCAATTCACCTTATCTAACTTCTCTCTGAGCACTTTCCAGTTTGCCTTTCTGAAATCCCTTATCTCTTTCCTCCTGTCGCTGTTACTGTCTCTAGGCTCGGAAAAGGCCACTTTGAAGTGCACAATGTTGTGATCGCTGTTGGCTAGAGGATCGCCTAACTCGACCTCTTGCACCATCTCTTCTTCAGAACTGAACACCAAGTCCAACACATTTGCTTTTCTAGTGGCTACAGCCACATGCTGAAACCAAAAACAGTCACTTACTGTATCGCGCAAACCTTCCCCTTCTCCATCACACTCATACGTATTCCAGTTAATACCAGGACGGTTGAAGTCTCCAGTAACAACCACATGCCTGTACTTTGCTGCCTCTTTTAAAACTGCAAACAATTTCTCCTCATTTTCCTAACACCGGGTGGATTGTACACAACACCAAACAATGTTTCTTCTTTGTCGTCCCCCACCCGGGTCTGCCCTGGGGGACTTGGGTGGGGTTAGGTACTTTTTAGTTCCCAGGGTCACCCTGGTCAGCCCCACAGGGTGAGTTTTTCTCTCTATTCTGGGGCATGTGTTTCTGTCTACCCGAGGTCCATTCACCTGTATTTGCCTTTTTAAAACTCTCCCTTCTGTCTGCACTGCCTGTAGCTCTTGATATTGGATGTGTGTTGCTAAATGGTCTTAGCTTTATTTAGGCCCCATGTGTTAGGTTTATTTAACGTATTTGACCGGCTGGCGACATACATTCAATGTTCTGTTTATTTTTATTTTTTTTCACAAGCAGTGCAGGCACGTCCTGAGAAAGCCTTGTTGCTGTCGGGACGTTAAGCAATGTACAATCTTCTTTGTCGTGACCATATATAACACACCAGATGCTTTCTGTATAGTCCTGCTCCTCACAGAGTTTCACTTCTCTAACCTGCAAATTATCTCTCACATACATCAAGCATCCCCCTCCTCTCCTTCCCACTCTATCACTTCTAAATATCTTGTATCCATTGATGTGAATTTCACTATCTGAAATGTCTCCATGAAGCCAGGACTCAGTAATGGCACTAATGTCTAATTCCTCGCTTAATACAAAGGTGTGAAGATCATTAAATTTATTAACAACACTGTGTGCGTTTATTGATGCGCAATGCAAAAAATGTGGTGAAGAAGTAGAAACAAATGATGCATTATATACATTATTTTGTACAGATGCGGCAGGTTCAGGATAAAAACTTAGTCCTTTTTTGATGCAGAGGCCACATTCAGCTCAGATGCTGATGACGCCTCATCCTCAGATTCTTTTGCTCTATGGTGGTTACTCTCATCTATCATAATCACTTCATTACTCTTGATCATGTATTTCTTGCCGTCCTTCAAACTGCGTTTCTCTTTCAGTTCATCTCTCAAAGCCTTCTGTTCTCTTTGCTCTGATTTTGTCAAGTCCCTACTGACATACACCGTATTGTACTCTTTAGTTCGAAACAATTTCTTGCTATTCATGAGAATGTCCTTCTTCTGCTTGGCACTAGTACACTGCACCTTGAGGGGTCTGGGTCGCTCACCTACCTTCCTACCTCTGCCGCTTCCTGACCCAGCCCCAGTGCAGACACCACATCAGCAAAAGCCTCCTTGTCTGGTTTTGTCTCAGGCAGATTCTTGATGATAATATTCATCCTCCTTTCCTCTCTGAGCTTAGCTTCGTACACCTCCTCTCTAACCACCGACCTGACAGAAGTCGCAACTCTCTCTTCAAAGCCACTATCCAAGTTGTCCACTTTGTTTTCCACAGACTCCAGTCGATTTTCTAGCTCAACATTTTTGTCTCTGACTTGTTGTACAAGCTTCAAAACATCCATAGCTTTAGGATTGCACACATTACAAAACCAGTGACAACTACCACCACTTGCTGAGCCAAACTGTTTGATCATGTTGTAGTACTCACTAGACACATTTTGGCATTCTCTGTGAAATATTTTCCCACAATATTCACACTGCAGGCAAATTGTGCTAGCTAAGAGGCATTTCCTAATAGTAATGTCATCGGTAAGTATTAAAAAATACATTTTAGAGAAAAATTCATTTTTCAGAAGCACAGTCGTCTGTGGCCACTGAAAGTGAAGGTCTTCACCTCCTTGTCCCTGTGGCCATTTTTACTTTTTGTCTAGATTCATACTGTGTGATCCTGTAAACACAGCAACTACATTATAACCCACAATATCCTGAGGCTGAATTTTTTAAATCTGCTTATTGTCCTATGAAGCTACATTATGGATTAGGAAATAGATCAACCGTTTTAGTTCAAGGGTGATGCCAGAATAGCTTGGCGCCTCGGGCGCCAAGCTATTCTGGCTTACTTATGCCTGTCACCCCTACCCGGGTATAGGCCGTCGACGAGAGACCTCCAGCAACTCCTGTCCTGTGCTTCTCCTTCGATTCTACTCCAGGTGGTTCCCAGTCTCTTGATGTCTGCTTGGAGGTCTCGACGCCAGGAGTTTCTCGGCCTACCTCTTTTCCTCTTTCCCTAGGGGTTCCATGACAATGCCTGCCTAGTGATACTGGAAGCTGGCTTTCTCAGACTGTGACCGATCCATCCCCATCTTCTTCGCCCAATTTCATTCTCTGCTGTTATCTGCTTTGTTCTCTCCCAGAGTCTGACGTTGCTGATCTTCTCTGGCCAGTGGATTTTCAAAATTCTTCTAAGGCAACTGTTCACGAAGGTCTGTACTCTGTTGACTGTGGTTTTTTGTCTATGATCCTCCCGAGATAGGTGAAGGACTCCACCTCCTCCAACGGGGTGCCAGCAAGCAAGACTGGTTCTTCCCTGGTTGCGTTCAGCCTCATTGTCTTTGTTTTCTGTTTGTGAATGGTGAGGCCCACTTGGGACGAGATGTCAGCAAGCCTCATGGTCTTGTCCTGCATTTGTTGACGAGTGTGGGACAGTAATGCCAGGTCGTCTGCAAAATCGAGGTCGTCAAGCTGTGTCCACAGTGTCCACTGTATTCCACTTCGTCTGTGCTCTGTGGTCATCTTCATGACCCAGTCTATGGCCAGTAGGAAGAGGAACGGCGACAGCAGACACCCCTGCCTGACACCAGTTCTAACCTGGAGCTCCCTGGTGAAATGCCCTTCGTGGATCACGCGACATGTCATGCCATCGTAGCTGCTCTTGATCAGGCGGACGAGCTTTGTGGGTACACCGTAGTGCCGTAGGAGTTTCCACAGAGTCTCTCGGTCCACACTGTCAAATGCTTTCTCATAATCCACAAAGTTGACATACAGCGGGGAGCTCCACTCCAGAGACTGTTCCACGATGATGCGGAGAGTGGCGATCTGGTCTGTACATGATCGGTTCTTCCTGAATCCTGCTTGCTGGTCTCTCAGCTGGGGGTCAACGGAGCTCTTCATTCTCTCCAGGATGATCCTGTTGAAGACCTTTCCTGGTACCGACAGCAAGGTGATTCCTCTGTAGTTGGAACACTTGCTGAGGTCGCCTTTCTTGGGAAGCTTGATTAGGTACCCCTCCTTCCAGTCAGCCGGCATCACCTCCTCTTCCCAGATCTTTCCAAACAGTGGGTACAGCATCTCCACTGTTGTTTCTAGGTCTGCTTTCAGAGACTCCGCTGGGATGCCATCTGGCCCTGCTGCTTTGCCGTTCTTCAAAAATGCCACTGCTCTTCTGATCTCTTCCCGGCTGGGTCTGTCACAGCTGATGGGTAGGTCGGTTTCTGCCGGCTGGATGTCTGGGGGGTCGGGTGGGCTAGGTCTGTTCAGTAACTCTTCAAAATACTCGGCCCATCTGTCGAGTTGGTCTGCTCTGTCTGCAA
Source organism: Semisulcospira habei (assembly GCA_036245525.1). NCBI lineage: Eukaryota > Metazoa > Mollusca > Gastropoda > Semisulcospiridae > Semisulcospira > Semisulcospira habei. Next base: position 30,562,754 of record BTPG01000001.1, on the reverse strand, counting down.
TAAGCTTGCCTTCTTTGTCTTTTACTGGTCTTTCTGTATGGCCATACTTGCCCGACAATCTTCTGGTAATGTCGTAGAGCTGTTTCATGTTGCCGTTGCCTGCTGCCTTTTCTGCCTCTGCTGCCAGGCTGTCTGTGTAGGCCCTCTTGTCTGCCCTGATACTCCTCTTCACCTCGTGGTTGGCTTCCGAGTATTCCTCCTGTGCCCTTCCTTTGGCTGCTCTCGTGCGACTGTTGTTGACAACTGCTTTCTTCTGCTTCCTCACTTCTATCTTCTTCAAGGTCTGTGCCGACAGCCAGTCCTTGTGATGGTGTTTCCTGAACCCTACAGTGTCTTTGCAGGTTGAGTTCAGCGCCTCTCTAACTGCCTTCCACTGCTGCTCTGTGGTGACCGCCTCCTCTTCATTTACTAGCTCCTGTAGCGCTTGAAACCGGTTGGACAGCACCAGTTTGAACTCTTCTCTAACTCCAGTTTCTCTCAGGAGGCCTACATTATAGCGCTGTCTTCTTGTTGTCTCTGTGCGGCTTTTCTTTAGCTTGAGCTTCATTCTTAAGGTAAGCAGATGGTGGTCTGAGGCGACATCTGCTCCCCTCCTCACTCGAACATCTTGAAGGGATCTTCTAAATTTCTTGCTAATGCAGATATGGTCTATTTGGTTCTCTGTTGTATGGTCAGGTGAGACCCAAGTTGCTTTGTGTATTCTTCTGTGTGGGAAGATGCTGCCTCCAATGACAAGTCGGTTTAGAGCACAAAAGTCTACAAACCTCTCCCCGTTCTCACTCATCTCCGAGCCTAGTCCCTGTCTCCCCATCACCTCTTCGTATCCGGTGTTGTCCTCCCCTATTTTGGCATTAAGATCGCCCATAACGATGGTGATGTCTCGCTCCGCACATTTGTCCACGGCACTCTGGAGTCGGTCGTAGAACTCTTGTTTCTCTTCCTCGTCACTGTCATTAGTGGGCGCATAACACTGGATGACGTTCAGCTTGAGCTTTTTCTTGGTTCTAAAGGCTGCTGTGATAATTCTTGGCCCAAGAGGCTCCCAGCCCATCAGCGCTCTCTGTGCCACTGGTGACAGCATGAATGCTACTCCTTCTGTATGGGGGGCATTCTCCTCTTCATGACCCGAATACAGAATCATCTCCCCACTTAACAGCCTTTTCTGGCCAGACTGCGTCCATCTGGTTTCACTGATACCTAGCAGGGAAAGGTTGTACTTTTGCATTTTCGCTGCTATCTGGGCGGCCTTGCCGCTCTGGTACATGGTCTTGACGTTCCATGTGCCCATGGTTGTGTCCCTGGATAGAGAGAGGCGGCTCGGTCCTGTGGCTTCCGAAGACTTCCGGCTTTCACCACAGGACGTCATAAGTCTTCTGGTAGAAGAACCTTCCTCCTCCAGGAAAGGAATTACTGTTAGTCTTTTCATCGGCGTTTTTGTAGCTATTTCCTTTTTTGCAGGGTGGGGAAGCTACCCCCACGCCCAACCCCCTTACTAGGAGGACCAGGGGTTTTCTGTCAGGGTCACCTTCCCTTAGACCATGTTGGTTCACGGCACCTTATTTCATTCGGTGCACCCCTCTCACGAGGGACCCCCTATCCACCACCCAGGGGACGCGCCTCAACGCCATATGGTCCCAGCGCGAGGCTATTCTGGCACCACCCTTGAACTATCGTAGTCCAGTTAATTTGAAGCTAAAGTGTATCAGGATGAAAAGTGTTAAAATAGGTTATTTTGGAGATGGTTCTTTTTTGAGTATGTATGTATATGTGTGTGTGTTTTTGTGTTCAGACTGCCGGAAAGAGTGAGGTGACCATCTTTCTAAACGGCCTGCGTCTGTTTACACATGAGGTGGAGGGCCTGGAGATGAATGTCAGTATTAAGAGGAAGGTGGCTGGATCCTGTATTGTCCGCATCCCTGGTCTCAAGGTATCATTTCTTTATGTCTTCATATATTCAGCCTCAATGTCAAAATTATCAAAATTTGTAATTGTTTCTTGTTGACAAATGTAGAGGTGTTTTCTCAATATTACATGACTGCTCAGCGGACAGATTGACCATGATAGTTCAAGGATGGAGCCAGAATAGCTAAGCATTTGAGCCCTGATGTCAAAAAGCCCAAATTTGGAATTTGCTTTTGGAGTTAGCTAGATCGCACATTTGCAGATAAATCAATCATAATAGTTCAAGGGTGGTGCCAGAATTTGCTTTGCATTTTAGCCCTGATGTCAAAATTCTTAAATTTATGAGTTAATGCCATTACAATTAAGGAGATAGATCGATCAGGATAGCACAGGAGTGGTGCCATAGTAGCTTAGTGCCTGGGGGCTCCAAGCTGTTCACGTACCACCCTTGGAACCAGCATGGTGTAGTGTGTCGATGCTGAATGGGTTTTAACCTTTGTCTGTCAGTAGCAATTTTTGTCGCAATGATTCCTGCAGGAGATGCGTGAAAAACGGTTCCAGCTGATCAGCACACACTTTTAACATGCGATTTGGCATGCCATCAGGCAGGAATCATCGCAAGAAAAACCGCTACCAACAGCCAAAGGATTAACTCATTCTGCCCCACTGCCGTATTTTACAAATTTTGGAGGCACCATCTAACGACTCTGCACCAATTGCAGGAGATGGATCGACCATGATAATTCAAGGGCTGTGTCAGATTGGCTTGGTGCCGACAGGTGCCAAGCAAATCTGGCACTACCCTTGAATTATCATGGTTGACCCATCTCCTGCTGTAGGGCGTCGGAGATGAATGGGTTAAGGACATAAATTATTTATTTTATGGCGTTTTACAGAACATGTGGTACAGAGGGGAGAAGGCCATGCCTATGCTTGGCAACACAGTGGAAGTCTGTGAGCAGGGAGAAGACTCAGGACAGTCCATGACCCTCGCCATGTTCAGCACGCCTCGTAAGAAAGACGAGGAGGAGCGTGCTGCCCCTGTTTGTGGTAAGCAAGTTACATTTCCACTGTATTCAACTCTTTCAGGCACATCTTGTACAATGACCAGTCATGACAACCGCGCCAAACATAATGTACTGCTGAACAAAAGAAGTGCAATATTTTTGAAATCGTACAAAAAATGTTGCATTTCTTTTGCTCATCAGTATATCAATTCAGGCACATCTTGGGATGTAGTACATTTGACCAGGCATGACAGACATAAAGTGCGCCAAACATACTATACTGACGAACAAAAGAAATGCAACATTTTGGGAATTGTGGGAAACACTCAAAAGAATTGCAACATTTTTTTAATCATCGAAACCATTTTAGTCACATTTCAGTTTGCTCGTCAGTATATATTCGGTGAGCTTTAACTGCCATGTACCTGCAGCCATCAGTACTGTGTACAATATGGATGGCTGCATGCACAATGGGGTTAAACCTCTGTTTTCGGTAGCATTTTTTGTCACAATGATTCCCGCGGGAATAATTGTGACAAAAACTGCTACCAACAGCCAAAGGGTTATTTATAGGCTTTGTGCCTTACATAGATATGCAGCAAATCAAGTTTGTTTTCACGATAAGCATAATGCCAACTAGTGCAGATTTGCGCTGTCTGGCTTCCTCCAATGTTTAGCTGTAAATTTACCAGTACTGTGTATCCACCCAGTGTGAATCCACTGTAGTGTAAATCCAAGTAAGAAATGGAGTTGCAACAGCAGCAGCACAAATCTACAGCAGGTCGATTCGTGCTGGGTAGAGCCGTGCTGGATATATTTTCACCTAAATATAGGCACATTCACCCCATCATCATCATCAGTGTGCATATATGTTTGTGTAATAGCTACATGGTTTATCTGTTTAATTAATGTTGTTGACAGTGACAGCATCAGGAGAGAACCTTGGCTCCTACGATGGGAGGATTCGCCCGCGGGGATACGCAGAACTCAAGGGACTACAGATCTCAAGCTCCGTAGAAGGTAGGCTCATCCATGCGCATTCTCCCCATTTGCATTGTCTCATACATACACCGATTCAGTGCCTTCAAGCTTGCACCCAGAAGAGATCTTTGTGCCATTTTTCATTGTCTCACATACAATTCAGCACTTTCTTTAGTGTACGACTGAGAGGGACCTTTGGGAGAATTTCACTTTTAACACGGTATACGGTCACTCAGGAAAATTAAATCATGCTTGGTCGTGCTGCTGACCTGTTTAGACGTAAAGGTGAGACAGCCTGCACGAGTTAAAAACTGCAAGAGGTATAGACCCTCATGAGCCCCCGCAGTTGCGGGGGCTCATGAGGGTCTGTTCCTCTTATTGATACCTCTTTGAGTCTGTGTTCCAGGGAAGTCTAGGGTTTTTGGTCTTGAATTAATGAAGACTGCAGTTCAAACATCAAGGTGATGCAGCCTGCACTAGTTAAAAACTCGTCATCAGGAGATATATACCACTCAGCACAAGGTCATTGGGCTGACATCAGCTGTAGTCGGCTGGCGCACAGTTGTGTGGCTGATGATGTCCTGATGACCTTGTGCTGGCAGTGGTTGGAAGGAAATGATGACATGCTTAGATTTCTATGCCAGGCACAGGCTGTTTTCTATTTGTGATGAAAGTCACTTTGGGTGATTAAATTTTGGGCTGCGTAAAAAAACAACAACGACGAAGAGCACAAAAATTCTCAGTTTTGCTCGAGAAATGTCCTTACAGCCGGCAGGTTTGGGCACTTTGTTTTGTTTCACGTCTCTGCAATTTGTTTTCTTGCAGAACTGAAGCCTCCAGGAAGTGCCCAGAAAATTCCTCTACCTTTGTGGAAGTTCAGACAGGTATAATGTTGGTTACGTTTCCCTAACACTATGTTCAGCAGCAAATGTTTTGAGTGTCCACCCTTACGAGAGATCGCCTGTCGTTATCGACCGTCATTTAGGTGGCTGTAGACAGTTTAGATAATTATTGTCTGTCGTTCAGTGCCGAGAACATCTGAACACCACCCAACTGCAAGAGGTATAGATCCTCATGAGCCCCCACAGATGTGGAGGCTCGTGAGGATCTATGCCTCTTGTTGATACCTTTTGGAGCCCATGTTCCTGGGACGTCTAGGATTAACAAAGATTGCAGAAACACAGTCCGTGTCAGCTGGCACTGCATAGGTGACACTTTTTGCCATTTGAAGACTTCTCTGGAGAGAGCACATGTCTTTTAAGATCACTTGTTATCTTGTTATTTTTCTGGCATGAAAGGAGGTGGCTCAAAACAGGTTCTACTCTATTAACATCATGGCAGTGAAAGACCTGTTTGTTTGTTTTTTGTTGTTTTTTTCTGCGGTCGTTATGGCCACTAACTTCTCTTTTGCATGTCATGATTGCACGGCATGTTTTGTGCATACTAATATGATTGTCCACAGCAGTCCTGTCTTGTTTTTTGTGAAGGTTGAGGCGGATTTAGTGCAACAATGAGTGATTTCCCTTAGTATGTTTGTGTTCTGTGCATGATCTACCAATGCAGACCAAAAAAGTGAGTGCCAAGCATGTAAAATGCAAAGAAAGTCCCATTGTAGAAAAAAACGGGCTTAGAAAGGACAAGTACAACACAATTTGATTTGAGGGCTAACTCTGAAACTCCCAAACTAAATAATTTCCATTCCGTCGAATGGAATTCATTCAGTTCTGGGAATTTTAAAAGTTAACCTATATTTAGCCCCAACGCTGTTTACATCAGGAGATGGGTTGACCATGATAATTCAAGGGTAGTGCCAGATGAGCTTGGTCGATCCATCTCTTGCAGCTTGCATATTGTCATTAGGTGACACTTCCAAAATATTTGAAAATACTGTATAGCCATGGGGTTAATTGGGTTAAGAAACCCTGTTTTTAAATGGTCATACAGACGAGAATACAAACAACTACTTATTTAACTTCTTAATAGGCAAGATGTAAGCAGTGCATTGTATTTTTATCTGTATCAGACGAAAATACAATGCACTGTGTATCTTTCTTAGTAGGCGAGATGTACATCTCGCCTACTAAGAAAGATAGAAAGTATACTGAGGAGCAAAAAAAAAGGGACACTTTTTACAAAAAATGTCACATCTCGTCAGTATTTTTGTCTGTTTGTCCGTTTTGGAAATGTAGTAAATTGTGTAAAACATCTCGCCTACTATGAAAGTTAAGAATTGTATTATTGTCTGTTTGTCCATTTTGAAAATTTAATAAATTGTAAATAAAACTGTAAATTAAAAAAAAGAAGTTTAAATTGTCCTTTTTTTTTACACGTTTCTTTTTTTGTTGGGATTTCCTCTGTTGTTTGCCAACATCTGCCTCACCTATGCTCTGTAGCTGATGTGTCTGCCTGCTTGTGGTGTTGTTGTGTAGCATCAGGTGTGGGACTGTCTAGAGGAGCTGGTTCAGAAGATAAATCAACCCGAGGACCTCATCATGTCCTGCACCACATACAACTTCATGCCTTCTCGTACGTCATTGTCCGTTTTGGTTATGCTTGCATAAAGGCACTAACCCTTTTCATCCTGATACACTACTGCTTGAAATAAATTTGTCTATGATAGTTCAAGCGTGGTGCCAGAATAGCTTGGCGCCTGAGGCGCCAAGCTATTTTGGCACCACCCTTGAGCAAAACTGGTTGATCTATCTTGTAATCTGTAATGTAGCCTTCATAGCACAAAACAAGCAAATGTACAAAATTAGCCCCAGGATGTAATGGGTTAACATTTACAGTGCCAGATGCTGCATGCTCAAAGGGGTTACTGTCTTTTTATGTGTGCATGCAACCATCAGTGCTACCATTGTTAACACTTTGGCTATCAGTATAGTGGCCGGGTTTTTGTCATGATGATTTCTGCAAAAATCATTGTGATAAAAAAACACTGCTGACTGCTAAAGGATTAACCCTCCTGGTGCATGCAGCCACCAGTACTGTTTGCAGGTGGGGGGAGTGGGGGGGGGGGGGGATTCATTAGGTGGTACTGTACATTTGTGTGAGGTACATTTTAGTCAGGTAACACAGCTCGTGTAACATGCAACTAACCAGATTTGCTATAACCCCAGTATGTGTTTATTGTGCCACTATTAGTTAATTCTCTTTGTTGAAATTTCTATAGATATTCAGACACCCAGTATTCAGTTAATTAATGTGCATGCAGTTGTTTGAATGCAAAGAACATTTTAAAAAATGATTTGATGCATGTAGATTATGTTGTATAGCTTTGTATCTTTGTGCATGTTTGACATGATGTCTTAACCCATAGCCCCAACACCCAACTGCAGGAGATGAATTGGCCATGATAATTCAAGGGTAGTGCCAGATTAGCTTGGCTAATCTGGCACTACCCTTGAATTATCATGGTCAATACATCTCCTGCAACTGGCATGTGGTTGTTAGGTGACGCCTGCAAAATTTGGGAAATGCGGTCATGGGGTTGTGTGTATGCTCAATGAGCTCTGTTGGGGGAAGTCCATGTTGGAAACTTTTTTTCATGTTTATCTCCATTTACAGAACTGTTTGCCACTGTGGAGAGAAAGAAGGATGAAATAGAGAGAGCCATGTTCCAAAATGGGCATGTGGACTACACAGGTATGGCCTAGTATAATTTGGTGTGAAAATCACATTCACCCTTAACCCCCTTTGCTGCCGAGGAAAACCGACCACCACCCAACTGCAAGAGGCACAGATCCTCATGAGGACCTGTACCTCTTGCAGAAACCACTTTATAACCATGTTTCTTTGACATCTTGGAATCTTTGACATTAACTTCTTGACGATTTTAAAAGGCAGTCTGCGTCCTCTGACAGTAAAGAGGTTAGGTTAACCCTTATCATTCGGAATACACCAGTGTGTGAAATATGTTTGACTAAGATAGTTCAGGGGTAGTGCCAGAATAGCTTGGCGCCTCTAGGCACCAAGCTATTCTGGCACCACCCTTGAACTAAAGCCATTGGTCTATGTCATGACCCCCGCTTCTGGGGTGCGAACTATGAGCGCTATCGCTCGAGACACACCCGACCCACACTAACACAAACCTAACACAAACACCAGAGGAACAATGATGACGACATTTATTACATAAAACCCTAACAATAACCAACTATACCCACATTCAATCCCAACCACACGCTCACCCGTCACATTCACACACACATACGTCCAAACTCCCCAAACCAAATGCCCTTAATACACAATACAAAATAACAGATAAATAAACTAAATATCCCTAATAAAATATAATATGATAAAATATGATAAACAAAATATCTATAATAAAGTACGAAGACAGATTTAAGAAAACTAATATATAATGACGACTATCCTTCATACAATTAACCCTCAAACTGAAAAGCTTAAACCACCCGCCACTGGGCCCCCCTACGGAAGCACAAGCATCAAGTGTTGACGCCAGTTAAACCAGCGCCTTTGCTTCCGCGAAGAGTCCCTCACAGCACGTGGCTCCTTAAGTAATACAATAGTTCAAATAGCACAATATCAACTATATGAACCAAATACGCCTACTAGAACAAGCGAAGATCGAGAAAAAAAGAATATTGTTCGAAAGCTACTACACCTCCTCAGCAGGAGCATGAACGACAAGTTCGAATTAAACTAATGCTGTAGCAAACTAGACATTCACAGCACAAGGCTCTTTTAATTAGCACGTCTCGGAATACACAATATCACATATGCAAATGGAGACTAATGTCCTTAACTTAATATAACTGAAAGTTGAATAAACAATATATTTCACGTCACGGGACCTTCTCGTCGGAAGCACAACCGTTAAGCGCAGCTCAACTCGACACTCTTGCTTCCGCGATAAGGTCTTCCGTAACACAGGCTGCTTTAAATAATACAATATCTCAAAATGTTACTGTGACAGAGCTCCTCTCACAATACAGTCACTACGAGGAGATGAAATAAAGATCACAATGTATGACGTTCTTTACAAGATTATATGCGAACAAAACTTCACTTAAACAAGTTAAGAATATTTAAACGGGACGACCTGACCTGACTAAACGAGGCGCGCCGTGACACTCACGTTCGGCGTCGTAGCCCCACAAGGTGGAGTGACAGTGTCAGCCTCCACTCTCAGTACACCACTGGGTTAGGATAGGAACCAGTCGGAAATAGGATGCACTAAAACACAGGTGCAAAATATAAATAACTAACAAAAGAAACGCGATAATCACATCACCCTTCCCGCGACTTTAATTGCCCGCATTTATATTCCCAACACTTCTCTCCCACAACAGTAAACTCATCCTCAACAAAATACATATTTACAATCGCGTCACGCTTCCCGCAACAATGAATTCAACCTCGGCAGAATACATATTTACACGTCACCCCATGACTCACTTCCGATATTTACACCCCTACGCTAAATAGTAAAATAGCTTCAGACGCCTGCTCGGCATTAAATCCCCATAACTAATTCGACGCTAACTACCCTAGAAACTACAAAATAGCCCCCTACTTTCTATTCTTTTATTCTACACCTGCCCCCAATACACTCTAGCCAAAATAATAATACAGAACAAGCAAACACAAACAAACCCCCCGAGCAAATGGCCACTAGAGAATTGTCGCGTGTACTCACTGTCATCCATGAAGACGCCCCGGCTAAGACGAAGACAAACAAGACAAGACAAGCCAGGGGTTAAGTCGTCGCAGCTCTCTCTTCTCTCCCTCTCCTTCCTCGGACAACGGCTCCGGGGACGACCCAAACCTTATCGCAGGGCCGACACAAACGACCGACACAGCTGCTTGTGGCTTCCAGCAAATAGCGAACCACGCCTGGAAAACCACCGTCGGAGACTTGCTGGTAAAGCGACCGACTCGTTCGCAGTTGGAAAAGCGACTGACGAAAATTTGGATAACTTAAGGTTGGCAAAAAAAAAGCTCACTACATCATGTGATTTAGAAACACTTGAAACAATAACCACCTGGTCGCATTCAGACAGGGCGGCCACGTGCTTTACGCCGTCCACCAAACACCCACACGGCAACAAATACTCGTGTACAGGCCAGATACTAGACACATACGCTATCACTACCCGGTGACTAACTGAATCCTGTCACCCCTCTAAACTTACTCCCCTACAAAATTAGACGAAAAAAAAAAACGTGTTGTGACAGTCTATATCCTTATCCTAAGTACTATAATGTAGCTTGCATATGGCAGTGCACAAATTTGAAGCTTTTAGCCTCAATATGATATGGGTTAATGCAAGGGGAGATGGGTCAGCAATCAAAGTTCATGGTTAGCAGTAGATGAGCTTGGTGACTTTTGTAGCTATACATAATCTGGCACTGCCCTTGAACTGTCATGCCTGGTCCATTTTGCACTGCTGGTACACTGCTGCTGCCGATAAATTTGTTTCCTCAAAAAACATTACAGATGACATTACTGTATGGAAGTGTCTACTACTTACTCAATTTTAGCCTAAGAACCTGTTGTGTTTCTGTTACGATTGTGGTTGTGTTATCCTGTGAGAGCGTACATGTGTTATTCGTAGGTAATGATATGTTGTTTATTTGAGCTATCACGGTTACGATTCACGTGTTTTTTTAGTAAGATTTTCTTTTGTTCGTGAGTAGAGCCGTTTTCGTTTTGTTTAGTCCGGAACGTTGTAGACAGGTCGCACTGTCTGGTGGCCTCGTAAGTGTCACGTTGGTTAGTTGACATCTGACATCGCTACATTTTCGTTACTTTTTGTTTTCCTGTACGCGTGTAGTGAGCAGCTTTTATTTTGTTTGGTGAATGTTCTCGTACCTTTTTGAGCTATCATAGATAGGGATACCATACTTTTATGTGTCTTTATTATACGCTAGAATTTAGAGCTGAAGTGAGCAGCCGTGTTTTTGTAGCCTGATATATTGTTTCTGGAAAGTTTATGTTAATGAGCTTCGGCTGCGTGTTTCGTTCTGGTTGTTTGAGTTCATGATTTCCGTAGAAGATTCTAGATTTTGATAGTGTATATAAGGAGGGCGCTGGGAAAGCCCGTGAGTACATTGTCTTGCTTTGTCAGTTGTAGAGACACACAGTTTATTGCGAGAGACGCTGTGTATGAGAAACTTTGAGTCGTAGTGTGGACATAGCAGAAGAGACTTTGTATTCAGTAGTTTGTGCATTTGAAAGTGCATTACTGTGAGGATATCGCATCGCTGAATTAAATATTGTTGGAACTGTTACTCCAGTATTGTCTACATCCTTAAGCCACGTGTGACGGATTGCAGCTGAACGAGGTTTACTTTAAAGAACTCTACGTGCGTGTGTGTCTGGTGTGTTTATCATACTTCGACTACAACTCCACCACATAACATTTTGGCGACCCCGACGAGATCTCTTCAGTTGGTTCAGTGGAAAGGGTAGCAGGAGAAAACAGCCAGCAGTGAAAAGCAGAGATGGCGACATCGGAATTGGAGACATTCCTGAAAATTGGAAGGGAATGTGGACTCGAAGGAGCTCAATTCCTCGAGTTTGTAAAGGAGAGAGAAGAGAAAGAAGAAAAGAGACGAGAGAAAGAAGAAAAGGAGAGACTGGAGAGAGAAGAGAAAGAAGAAAAGAGACGAGAGAGAGAAGAAAAGGAGAGACTGGGGAGAGAAGAGAAAGAAGAAAAGAAACGAGAGAAAGAAGAAAAGGAGAGACTGGAAAGAGAAGAAAGAGCCAAAGAACGTGAAATCAGGAGACTCGAAATCCAAGCAGAAGAAGCAGAGAAACAGCGAAGAGAAGCAGAGAAACAACGAGAAGAGGAGCGAGAAGAGGCGGAGAGGCAGCGTCAACACGAAATTCATCTAAAGCAGATGGAGATTGAGGCACAGAGCCAGAGAACTAATGAAGCAACAGCATTAGCGAGCAGAGAACAAACAGCCCGTGCGCCAAAACTTCCACCTTTCATTGAAAATTCAGATAAGATGGATGCTTATTTGGAGCGATTTGAGCGCTTCGCAAATAGCAGCAAATGGAAACAAGAGACTTGGCCTATTAAACTGAGCGCACTTCTAACTGGCAAAGCGCTTGAATTTTATACCCACTTACCAAGAGAAGAAGCCGAAGATTATACACAGTTGAAAGCTGCCCTGTTGAGACAGTACGACTTCACTGAAGAAGGTTACAGGCGACGATTTCGGAACTGCAAGCCTGAAGAAGGAGAAACACCCGGCCTATTCATTGAGAGAATCAGAAGCTACCTGGAGAAATGGATAGAGCTGGCTGGCCTAAACAGAGAGTACCAAGACCTGTGCGACCTCATCATCAAAGAACAAGTTTTCAGCGCATGTTCTAAGGACCTGGCCGCCCACCTTAGAGAGCAAAAAGACCAGTCACTAAAGGCCCTGGCCGACTTCGCTCAAAGATACCTTGATGCTCACAACATGAAGTTCGGGTCCAGTAAGCCACAGCGTGTGTCTGCACCAGCAGAGGAAATCCATAATGTCATAGACACCCCGAGATACAAGCCGGTGGAGAACCTGATATGTTTTCTCTGTGGAAAGAAAGGTCACAAAGCGATACGGTGTCCTTCTAAAGATGTTCCCTGAGGCGACAACATCAGAAGATCCAACCAAGATCGTGGGATAGCAGGCAGAAGCAGTACCACATCTCAACACAGAGCTGCCGCTGTATTAGCAAATGATGTGACGTCATCCAATGACTTTGAATCCAGAGAAAAGCGAGCGACACCAGAACTGATCAAATCTTTCAGAAAGAATGGACGCATCCCAGTAGGAGATGGGACTACATTTTTACCAGTCTCAAACATCACGCTGCCTGAGAATGAAATGCCAAACATGCCGGTGGTGTCAGGATTCGTCGGCGATACACCAGTGAGAGTGTTGAGAGACACTGGTTGTAGCTGCATCATCATGAGAGAGGACCTAGTAGCTGAAGACGAGAAGCTACAGGAGTGGACCACCCTCATTTTGGCTGACGGAACTGTAAGAATTATCCCCCTTGCCAAAGTCAGTGTCGACACCCCATACTTGACAGGAGAGGTGAAGGTGTTGTGCGTGAAGACGCCAGTCTACGACCTCATCATCGGAAACATTGATGGTGCCAGAAACGCAGACGATCCAGATCCAGAGTGGAGACCTGAAATATGTTCTGTAACCACGAGAAGTCAAGCAAAGAAGAGTCATCAGACCATCCCTCTTAAAGTGGCGGACAACACGGAAGCAGCTGTCGTGAATGAGGACAGGCTGGTGGAGCTACAGAGAGGTCAAGATAAACAAAAATTGGCGGAATCGGTGCGTCTTGCTGATGACGAAAGACTAGATGACGAGAACCTATTTGACCTTAATGAACTCCAACACAAAGAGGATGTAGAAGATATCCAGTTCGGTCAAAATCTGACCCAGACTCAACGTGAAGAACTGCGCGTCCTGACTCAAGAGTTCGAGCATCGGTTTACACCTGACCCAGGGACAACATACACCATCGAGCCCGAGGTTAATCTTACATCCGACAATCCCGTTCGCGACAAGTTGTGTCGTCTGTTTCGCTACACGAGTAAAGGACCGAGAAAGAATGTTCGAGAGACGCCGGACCTGAGAGACGACAGGGATGCCAAATCGCCAGTTGTTATCGCGAAGGAACAAGGGATATCCAATTTGGTGTGTATGAACTGTGACACTTTTCCTAAGCTGACAGTGTTCGACCCCGGACCAGTGACTTTTGAACTGTGAACTGTAACTTATGGTTTGGTGATGTTCCTGAAACATACTTTGACTTTAATTTTAGTTTAACCCAAGGGTTCGCAGAATTTTGGAGCAGATTACCTGAGCATAGCTGTTTAATTGAACATTTCTGTGTCCAGAACATTTGTATGAAACATTTTGATGCTCAGGACTGTTTACAGGAACTGTGAGACGTTTATTTTAATTTGATTTTTGATGTGAAGTTATATTTGTTTAGGGTTTTGTGTAGGTTTACACAGCCACAACCGTATTTTTGAATTTGAGAAGAAAGTTTGGTGAAATTTCATTCTTAAGAGGGGGGGTAATGTTACGATTGTGGTTGTGTTATCCTGTGAGAGCGTACATGTGTTATTCATAGGTAATGATATGTTGTTTATTTGAGCTATCACGGTTACGATTCACGTGTTTTTTTTAGTAAGATTTTCTTTTGTTCGTGAGTAGAGCTGTTTTCGTTTTGTTTAGTCCGGAACATTGTAGACAGGTCGCACTGTCTGGTGGCCTCGTAAGTGTCACGTTGGTTAGTTGACATCTGACATCGCTACATTTTCGTTACTTTTTGTTTTCCTGTGCGCGTGTAGTGAGCAGCTTTTATTTTGTTTGGTGAATGTTCTCATACCTTTTTGAGCTATCATAGATAGGGATACCATACTTTTATGTGTCTTTATTATACGCTAGAATTTAGAGCTGAAGTGAGCAGCCGTGTTTTTGTAGCCTGATATATTGTTTCTGGAAAGTTTATGTTAATGAGCTTCGGCTGCGTGTTTCGTTCTGGTTGTTTGAGTTCATGATTTCCGTAGAAGATTCTAGATTTTGATAGTGTATATAAGGAGGGCGCTGGGAAAGCCCGTGAGTACATTGTCTTGCTTTGTCAGTTGTAGAGACACACAGTTTATTGCGAGAGACGCTGTGTATGAGAAACTTTGAGTCGTAGTGTGGACATAGCAGAAGAGACTTTGTATTCAGTAGTTTGTGCATTTGAAAGTGCATTACTGTGAGGATATCGCATCGCTGAATTAAATATTGTTGGAACTGTTACTCCAGTATTGTCTACATCCTTAAGCCACGTGTGACGGATTGCAGCTGAACGAGGTTTACTTTAAAGAACTCTACGTGCGTGTGTGTCTGGTGTGTTTATCATACTTCGACTACAACTCCACCACGTAACAGTTTCCATACAACCAGGGAGGCACTCAGGGATCCCTAACCACGGCCGTGAGTAGCTTCCCGTCCCTGCCCATCCACTCACGTGCCACGTGGTGTGACAACCAGTCGTTCTACTTAGCTCACAGTGCACAGACGTGTTCTAGCCTATGGGACCTTGGCTGTGTACGGTGCGACCGGTTCTTATGGGGGCCAGTCGTCTTGTGGATTACTGTGTTCCTTTAGACTTTGTGCTCTCTTGGATTACGGGGGTGTCTTCTTGTGCTGAGTAACTGGTGGTTCCCTCCTCTCTGGACTTACGTCGTTGCGTGTGGGTTCTTACTTCGCTGGGCCTGCTGGAACTTCCCCGCCGGCACGCTCTGAGGGTGGTATGGAGGTTCCCCCCCACCCATCCCCGCAACTACAGAGAGGTAATGTATCGGTCCCAGCCCTTGGCCGGCCTTTGGGCCGGGCGCTGGCTTCGACCAGAGGCACTTCGTTTCGCTCGTACCTTTCGCGTCAAATTCTCAACTTTGTTTGTCAGGGCCTTGCGGTGCCCACGCCCAGTCGCCTTTCTTGTCTGATGTGTGTTGCAGTTGCTGAGTGCTCACCTGCTCACAGTGCGGTGACTTCCTCTGGCCGTGCAATAACCACTAGATCTGCCTCCCCTGCGCTGGCTACGCATCCGACCACGCCTGCGATGTTTGTTCTACCGGGCCTGAACAACGGTGGTCGCGGCTTGAAGTTTCTACCGGCGCGAGCGACTGACACCAACGTGGGACCGCCCGTCTGCCATGGCGCCCCCTCCTCGCTACGAGAAGGACCGACCGCGCCCGCTCTGATTTGGGGGAACGTGATTCACGCGACTTTCGGCGTGCCAGGACCGCTACCACTACGGTGACCGCACTGCTTGTGCCCCATGACTCCTATGGCGAGTCACTAAGCCGGCAGTGTGCCCCCCTCCATGAGGCCTGGCCGCAGAGACCTACAAGTAAGTCCACTGACTCCTTCGGCAAGTCACCAAGCCGGCAGCGTGCCCCCCTTCTTGTGGCCCGGCCGCAGCGACCTTTGTCGAACCCTACATCTTCCCCTGGCGGTCCTGACATTCCACCCACTAGTAAGCCCTCCTTTGGCGAGTCACCAAACCGACAGCGTGCCCCCCTCCATGAGGCTCGGCCGCAGCGGCCTACAAGTAAGTCTGCTGACTCCTACGGCGAGTCACCAAGCCGGCAGCTTGCCCCCCTCCATGAGGCCCGGCCGCAGTGACCTTCATCGCATATTCAGAGACTTTGTGGCAGACCCGACATACCACGCGATGCCAGGAGCTACAGGAGGGCCCCCCCATCACCTCGACGGCTTGTGCTCCGCACTGCGACGCCACCTGCAGTCCCTCCATGCCTGGAGTAGTGACCAGACGTGCCTGCTCCGACCTTGGGGAATGAACGACACGCCGGAACGTAACCACGGCTCTCGCCCCAGGACTGTGTCTTCCATGGCACCTGCTCAGACAAGCCGTTGACTCTTACGGGGAGTCATATAGCCGGCAGGGCGCCCGCCTCCCTGAGGCAGGCCTGCAGCGACGCGTTTCGCGCCGTCCGTTGTCCACTGACAGTCCTGATGTGTCTCTCATGGTTAAGCCGCTGACTCTTACGGGGAGTCAGATAGCCGGCAGAGCGCCCGCCTCCCTGAGGCTAGCCTGCAGAGACCTGTGTACCCTCGTCCAAGTACTACTAGCAGACCTGAGACCTCGCGCTACGCCAGAGCTCCAGACGCTCCCGCTCTTCCGGCGATGGCCTTAGGACGGACTGTGATGCTCTACGCGACAGCAACGCAGCCCCCGACTCTCCTTGCCCTCGTCGCGCTTGGCCCCCTGATGACGACAAGGCCCTGAGCCTGCTGCCCGCGGACTCCGTCTCAGCCCTGCTTGGCGTAGACAGCCGCTCCCCCTCGCCCCGCTTGCCTTCGCCAGGCGTTCCTGCATCGCCTCAGACCCCTTCGGCGCCGCGACACAGTAGTAAGGCTGCTCTAATACTCATAGTTGTTTCTGTGTGCGTGAAGTTGGCAGCCGGTCAGTGTGTGTTGTGAAAGATCATGAAACTTCTAGAAAGTGTTGGCTAGGTCGTAAACGGTCTGCCATACTTTTATGAGACATCATAACACGCCGGGATTTCCCAAAATAGGGGCTAAAATGAGCAGTCGAATTTTGTAGACCATTGTAGTCTATTCTAGAAAGTTCTTTTTTTATTAATATTTATGAGTTTCAGTTACGTGTTCCGTTCTGATTGGTTGCGTTGTGTGAATTTGTTGGATTATTCTAGAAAGTTGTTTTACTAAAAAAGATGGTGCTAGGAAGCATGTGTGTACATTGTCATACATTGCCAGTTGTAGGGACACATAGGTTATCGTAGGTACGTGGTCCATATAGGGTGTACATTGTGAGAGACGCAGTGTAATGGTGGTGTACGTTGTATGAGAAACGCATTGTGTCGCCAGTGTTGACATTTTCAGAGGAGACATTGTATCAGTGTTGGTGCATTTGGGAATGCATTGTGTGGAGATTGCATCGCTGAAATAAAATATTGTTGGAACTGTTACTCCAGTGTAGTCTACATCCTTAGTTGCAGCTGAGTGAAGTTTATTGAAAAGAACCTTATGTGTGTGTGTCTGGTGTGTTTATCATAACTACGACTACGACTCAACACGTAACATTTTGGCACCTTCGACGGGACTTCTTCAGTTGGCTCAGTGGAAAGGGTAGCAGGAGAAAACAGCCAGCAGTGAAACGTAGAGATGGCGACATCGGAAATGGAGACATTCCTGAGAATTGGAAAGGAATGTGGACTCGAAGGAGCTCAACTCCTCGAGTTAGTAAAGGAGAAAGAGAAGGAGAAATTGGAGAGAGAAGAAAAGAGACGAGAGAGAGAAGAAAAGGAGAGCCTGGAGAGAAGAAAAGAAACGAGAGAGAGAAGAAAAGGAGAGAATGGAGAGAGAAAGAGACAAGAGACTTGAAGAAGAAAAGAAATTGAAAATAAGAAAGAGCTAAAGAGTGGGAAATTAGGAAACTCGAAATTCAATGAGAAGAGGCAGAGAAACAGCGAGAAGAGGCGGAGAGGCAGCAAGAAGAGTGGAGAGGCAGCGAGAAGAGGCAGAGAGACAGCGTCAACATGAAATTCATTTAAAGCAGATGGAGATAGAGGCACAGAGCCAGAGAGCTACTGAAGCAACAGCATTAACCAGCAGTGAGCAAACAGCCCATGCGCCAAAGCTACCACCTTTCGTTGAAAATTCAGATAAGATGGACGCTTATGTGATGGAGGTTCCTCCCGACGTCCGGCCATTGGCCACCAGACCTGATGGACAGACACATCAACTGGTTAGAACTGAAAGCGGTTTGGCAGGCCCTCGCGTGGGAGTTGCGCCTCTGTTACCAGGAGCTACTCGTCCTTTCGGACTATGCCACGGTGGTTTCCTACATTCAGAAACAGAAACCATGCGGGATGCGCTCTGGCCTATCCATTCTCCTCTACCGCCTATTGCACTGGTGCGAGGACCGCGGCATCTCCCTTTGAGCTCGACACATTCCAGGACGCCTGGTCGTTTTAGCCGACTAATCTCTCACGGCGTGGCCAGTTACTCCACGCGGAATGGACGCTACGACCGGACATCTTCAGATGATCTGCGCTCACTGGGAGGCACCCTTGATCAACCTCTTCGCCACGAGGTGAATCACCAGCTTCCCCTCTTCGTCTCCGCGATTCCAGGCCCTGGCCTGGGCGGTCAACGCGCTCTCCATTCCGTGGGATGGGTTCATCTCTTAACGCGTATCCCCCGACGGTTCGTGTCCCCGAGTCCTGCTCAAGCTCAGAGGATGCTATGCAGTAATGTTACTGGTAGCCCCGTTATCCTGGAACAGATCTTTTCCACCGACCTGCTCAGTCTCGCCACAGGTTGTGCGGCAAGCCCTCGCCACAAGAGGCTTCTCGAGTGCAGCAGTGGAAGCAAGTGCTACAGCCTGCAGACCCTCGACCAGACGCGTCTACGAGGGGTAGTGGCGAGTACTACGGTCCTGGTGCGCTGACCAGCAACTCTCCCCCACCGAACTGACTACTTCCCAGCTCGCTTACTTCTTCCTCTGGCTTGGCGACCAGGGATTGGTCCCCTTCTCATGCAGAGGATGCCGGTCCATGATTGCGGACACTTATCGACTCCTCGGCTGCCTGGACCCCGGTGAATGCAAGACCTCGCCGACCTTATGAAGCTCGGGCCTACAGTGTCCAGTTCCCTGCTCGCAGATTCCACGCTGGGTCATACCCTGGGTACTGACGTGGCTTAATCCTGACAGATTCGAACTGCTGACCTTGGCCCGGTTCGCAGATGCGGCACGGAAGACCTGCTTCCTGTTGGCCCTGCCACGGCGGCCTGAGTAAGCGCGCCTTAGCATGCCCTACCTGCCTGCAGTTCAGGACAGATGGTTCTGCGCAGCTACTCACTGACCCTTCCTTCCTCGCCAAGACTGGGTCTCCCTTGACCGCGCCCCAGGTGATAACTATACGGCCGCTGAAAGATGTCACTTTCCCCGGGAGACCAGGCAGCAAGATCCAGTGCGCGCGTTACGCGTATCCCTACGCTGATCCAAGCCCGTCTGAAGCGGACGGTCACGCCTCTTTCTGCCATTGGCCCAGGCAGAACTGACTTAACAGTCAGACGTTATCTCCCTGGCTATGCTAGGTCATACGGTCCGCCTACAGGACCTCTCCCACAGGGAGCAAAGAGGCCAAGATCCGCGCACACGAGGTTAGAGCCATGGCCATGAGCATCACCTTCAACCGCAATGGTGCCGGCAGAGATGTCATGGCACCGGTGCCGTGGGCTGGCGGGTAGTATCAACCTTCGCCCGCGTCTACCTCCGGATCTGATGGGCCAGCGAGACTACCTCGCACTGGTGGGGGACTTCGCTGCAGCACAGCACTCCCTCTCGACACCGGGGGCACCGTAGGTATACTTAGCTAAAATTGTCGGGAGTTTTTGGAAAATAACTAGTCATGTAGTTTACTATACTTTTATACATGTTTCCTCCATTTTGATTGTTTTTGTTTTCCTGTCTTTGATCCCTTGTCAAAGGCATGAGACAAAACAATAACAAGATGAGGATTTCCCCCAAAAGTCTAGCGTATTGTTTGGAGCTCAGATGCGTTTATCTTTTAGGAACATTCAGAGTTGTTCATATTTTTAGGCATATTATGCTGATTATTTCCCTCCTCTCTAAGCCACTCTCTGATCAACACACATGTCGGCGTATACAAATAAAGACGGACACATGGTGCTTCCCACCATTAGTCCCACCCTCTGATCCACACACACTGGCACACAGAAATAAAGATGGACACACAGTGATTCCTGCCATTTGTAAGCTCTGTGGTCTGGTGTAGCATAGCTATTCTGAAGAAGTATAATAGCAGGAGCAGCAAAATGACGTCACTTCAAGCTTCACGTCATGGCATCATTAGTCCCACGATGCCGTGTTTGTAGTGACGACTCGTTGTTATACGTCCCTCATCACAGTACTAACATTTAAAGCGATTCTCCCCAGGTTTAATCATCTCAACACAGTCGGAAAACTGTCTGCAACAGATACTGCTGACAGTATTATGTATAGGTCCTTTGTGTACTAACTTAGAGCTTTATGATGTAAATACAATGCCAAATGTCGAAATTCATCGTTTGATGGGTGTGTTGTTTTTGTACCCGAGAGTGCAAATTATCGTCTGCATCGGCCTCGTTTTGAATTTGTGCATATTAACTAGCCTACATCACAAGGCAGAACCCGAACAATCGATACTGCAGACGACGGAGGCGGTCATCGTTGTCGAGTGGGTACACACGCGTCAGTGTAGACATGTACTGCTGTTCTCCAGCATCCCTTTGACACAATTTTCCACGAGAATGTAAAATAAATTTTCCACTTATTCGCTATGCTGTCAAAATCAATGCATGTTCCGCTTGACCTGCTACCCTGAGTAACGGGCAATCATGCTGTGGGCGTGGCTTCAAGTTCTTCGACTCGGGTCTCCGCGCTAAGCCGGCGACTGAGCCAGCATCACGAAACAGAACAGTGGTATTTCACCCACTTATACCCATTTCTGCATTGCAGTTTCACATCACACACATCGAAGTCTACGTAACTGAAAGCATCTCTGGAAACAACAAATGCACCATCGCAGCAGAAACACTACCTCTGTGAATCGAGTGAATGAGAGCCCGCACAGACAAAAATGTGTCACGACCATCGATGTTGGCAGCCGGTGCCGCAATTTTGACACACAGGCCGTAGTTGTCTGATCCTCACAGCATAAAATCTGATGAACTAGCTCATAACTTCATGATAAAACAGGTTTAAAATCTTGCAAAATCAGTAAGAGATAAATTCTACTGAAGATCATGAATTCTCAGTCTCTAGCGCTCGTGAAACTATAGGAAGATCGACAAAGATCGTAACCGGATTACTTACTGTTAAACATAACAAGAAAGCGACAAATTCCGGATGGGCGGTCAAGCCAAGCTCTATATTCCCTTGTCCGATGTCAATTCTGCTTAGGGGTATCTTGTCTCTCTTTCTCTTTCTTCTTTTCAATTACGAGTCTGTCATTGTCGGCCGGCGCGAGTCGACTGATACTTTCTTTTTTTCTTCGCTGGTTCATCCGCCATCTTGTCTCTGATTGGTTATAATTATGCAGTTGACCTAAGGTCGTATAGAATAGTTAATACATCAGCTACCTGATCATCTATCGGAAGCAATCTTTTGACCGGGTCCAGCCGCACAATTCCGGTGGCCTCTTTCGCTTTGAACGGACGAAAGAAAGCATTTGGTGGGACAATAGGGTGGTCACTGTCTAAGTGGGTATGTATACTGAAGCCCAGTAAAAGCTTTTTGCGAACTGAAGCATTAAAAAAGGTCGGTCGTGCCCCGTTAAAGTATTAGAGGATCAAATTTTCTTCCTGATTTTCACACCTAGGGCTTACAGGTCACAATTTGCCTGAATAATACCCCAGAGCCAGGAGAAAAAGCAGGTTTATGCAAACACTGTTTGTGAAAAATAATGCGGGTATTAATGAGAAGATATGTTTTTTCGTAAAATTAAAGTTATGTTAGTTGTTTTACAAATGACTCCGAAAAATGGGGCTGGTCGGAGCACATTCTGGAGCATGCACATGACGTTTTTGGTGTGCAGGGCAGAAACTCTGGCAAAGAAGATAAAAATAAAGATAAAAATGATATCACGTCTAGCTACGCAAACCTTGCTGGAGAACGTCTTTTTGGTGCCAAAGCGCCATATGTGTGTGTGTGTGTGTGTGTGTGTGTGTGTGTGTGTGTGTGTGTGTGTGTGTGTGTGTGTGTGTGTGTGTGTGTATTTTCAATACGGTAGACAAACACAGAGGAAACTTAATTGTGCTACAAATCACATAAACCACATTTCATTTTCAGAGTCGGCCGTGATGCTTCTACCCAAGTACTTGACTGCGTCAGATTTAGTGATGGTGCCCACATACACTCTAGTCTGTGAGCTGGAAGCTCACCCTCTCTGCTACATGCGAGGTGAGTTGGTTGCGAAGATCTGCTGCAGGGCCCTCTTGTTCATGCGGCCACTTTTACTTTTACCCTTTAAACCCCAAGGACGCATTTCCAGAATTTTTGAGGTATCGTCTAACAACTTTGTACCAGTTGCAGGACGTTGGGGCTAAAAGGGTTAAATAGTAACGACACCAGCATACACAAGTGAATGAACCCTTTTCTGACAGTGGTTGTGGAGTGTGTTTTTGAAATCTTTGTCAGTTCAGTGCCAAAGAGCCTTAGCCATCCAGTTAGCACAGATATAATGTATGGTCAGCAAGAGACATAGATCCTCATGAGCCCTCGCAACTGCGGGGGCTTATGAGGATATATGTCTCTTGCAGTTGGATGATATTCATGTGGTCTTGTCAGTGAAGGATTTTAGTGTACATTGGAGCATCCATTTTGCAACAGGTGACATTAACAGCGTGATGACGGTGATGCCAACGTACAACCTGCCTCTTCAGGTGGAGTGTTTTCGCATCGTTCACATGGTCAACAACCGCGGCTTTCCCTTCAACATTGAGGCCATTGAGGCTGCTGAGGCCATCGCCCAGCGGCCGTTGCTGTGGGCATGGGCCATCATGTTGCTTCGGCTCCAGAAGGTGAGATAAATAAAGTTTATTCTGACCTGGCCCACTACAACAGAACATCAGTCTTTTGTGATAAGCATCATGCTATGTCAGCACTATCCTTGAACTGTTATGGTCGACCCATCTGCTCAAAGTTGTTTTTGAAAACTTCAGATCCAGAAGGCTTGAAAGCCCACTAGCACGGCAACTGTTCAAAGATGCACTTACGCAACAATTGGTTATAAAACGCTTTTGTACAGGTTTAGTTATGGTTCACTCAGACACAGGAGAATCTAGTTCAGTACGTCATCTTAACTCATTCAGCCCGGCGCATGTATTTCCCAAATTTTGGAGGTGTCATCTAACGACTATGCACCTGTTGCAGGAGATGGATCGACCATGATAATTCAAGGGCAGTGCCAGATTAGCTTGGCGCCGAAAGCTAATCTGGCACTACCCTTGAATTATCATGGTCGACCCATCTCCTGCTGTAGTGCTTCAGGGCTGAATGGGTTAATATCAAGTAATTCAGTTTGACAATGATTCTGCTTTGTTATTATACTGTGTACAAGCAGCAGCTAAAACTAGACTGACATGCTAACAGTTGTTCAGAATAAACAAGCGTGATTACGCATGTGCATTTGCTGTGTGTCCAAACTGTTGTAGAAGTTCATTAGGTGTGTCATCAAGGCATAACAAACACAAATGGTGCTGAAATGTGTCTTCAGTTTTACTTCTTATGGTACTTTAACTCTTATCCCTTTGCATGTTGGTAGCAGTTTTAGTCACGATGATTCCTGTAGGAACCATCGTGACTATAACCGCTACTGACATGCAAAGGGTTATACTCTGAGAACTGAATGATTTCCGTTCTATAGTATGATAGTTCAAGCGTATGATATGTTTTGTTTGTCTGTGCATGCAGGACGGCTTAACCAGCTATGACCAGTTGCTGAAAGATGTTCAGGGAAAAGAGAAGCTCAGCAATGACCAGGTAAAACACCAGTGAACACAATGTCATCCGGCCAGTGTCAGCTGCCGTTCACCCAAGCACCGCCATGCACGGTCCAATACCGCCCAACGCCAGCTGACAGCTGTTGCTCACTGTCATTGGGGCATTTCTCCTCTATTTGTTTGAAACTAATTCTGTTTGAATTATGTTGTAGCATGTTTTGCCTGGAAGGTGAAGGTGGCGAAGGTGCCAGGGACTGAAATGTCCACTATCAGTTTTATTTATGATATACTGATGAGCAAAAGAAATGCGACATCATCTGAGTCATCGGAAACACTAAAGTGTTTCCGATGACTTGAATGATGTTACATTTTTTCAGTGTTTCTGATGACTCGAATGATGCAGAATTTCTTGAGTGTTTCCAATGACTAGAATGATGTCGCATTTCTTTGCTTGTCAGTATACTACATGGCTTACACTGAGTTTTTCATTTTCCTTTATTGTCATGTTTGCATTTGGAGTAGTCTTTACAGAAGTAGTGTGACCAGGGGAAAAATTGTATTTGAATTGTATCACTTCTGACATTGTTTATAATCCAAACTGACTTTCATTTTCAGATTTGGCGTGGTCTGCGCCAGGTGATTCGTCAGCTGTCCTACCTGTTGTACCTGGGGATGGAGGGACAGCTGGGGGAGTACTACTTCCATGATTACGCCACCGTCACTGCCGCTGTCAATGTATGTTATTTACTCAGCATTAACCCCCTCATGCTTGCAGACACTCATACTGTTTACAGTACCAGTGCCCGCATGCACAGGAGGGTTAACTTATATGATAGGTGCCATATATAGATACATGGTGAACAGCTGTGTATCTATATACGACACGTCTGAAAAGAGTGAATTGAAAATACTGCTGTTCTTAACTCATTCGAGAAGTGCCGCCTCTGGGTACGCAGCTTATGCTGCGTTTCTGGAGGCGGCACGTCTCAAATGAGTTAAAGATGCTGAAAATATCCATTTTCCAAGCAAAGGGCTGAGTGGGAGGTTTTACCCTTTTTATCCAGAAACACTTTTGGTTGAACTAATTTTGACCATGATAGTTCAAGGGTGATGCCAAAATAGCTTGGCGCCTTAGGCGCCAAGCTATTCTGGCACCACCCTTGGAACT
Organism: Semisulcospira habei; assembly: GCA_036245525.1. Lineage (NCBI taxonomy): Eukaryota > Metazoa > Mollusca > Gastropoda > Semisulcospiridae > Semisulcospira > Semisulcospira habei. The sequence goes on along the minus strand of BTPG01000001.1, from coordinate 30,537,659 downwards.
AATATGGTGGCTCCATCTCCTAATCTGCAATAGAGCCTTCATAGGACAATAAGCAAGATTTAAAAAATTCTGCCTCAGGATGTAATGGGTTAAAAGGAAACAATCATAAGACAAGGATGGAAGAAAGAACAGATTAGGAGAATGTCTGTTCCGGAGTCCAATTAGGAAAAGCATTTCTCTTTAGAGACCGATCTTAACCTGTTTAGTCCCAGTTGACGCAGTCTGTGTTTTTGCACTGTTCGTTAATTTAACACAAAAGACCCTAGCTGTCCCAGGAACATGGCTTCAAAGTGATCGCAGCAAGAGGTATAGATCCTCATGAGCCCCCGCAAATGTGGGGGCTCATGAGGATCTATACCTCTTGCAGTTGGGTGGTGTTGAGATTTCCTCGGCACTGAACGGATGAACAGCTTTGTGCCATTGTAGGTGCAACTGTACAATTTCTGCCTCCTTGGTGAGTTTCTGCCTGTACCAACTTAAATTCCAGGAGCTGAAAAATCAAGTGAAGGCCCAAGTCAAGCTAGACCCTGCTGCGTACGGTCTGGCTAGCATGGAAATGATGTTTGCCCGGAGGTCGTTATGCACATCTGCCCTGGGCATGCAGCCACTTGGAAACCCAGTATGGCTATTACAGAGGTGAGATTTAAAAAAATATTAACCCTTCAGCTGTTCGGCTGTCGGTAGTGCTTTCTGCTTGTGGTGATACTTGTAGGAATGACTGTGACAGAGAGCACTGCTGACAGTTGGTGGTTTAACTGCCTTTTTTGAGATTTTTGCTCAGAGATATAATTTAACTCTTTGGCTGTCAGTAGTGGTTTTAGTCGCAATGATTCCTACAGAAATCATCGTAATGAGAACCGCTACCGACAGCCAGAAGGTTAATAGGCATGGTGTTGCATTACTTTTGGGTTCATATAATCTCAAAAGTGAATGTACCATGGAAGATTACGAAGTAAAATAGGTACAAGCACTGCCGAGGGAGAGAATTGTGCACTCCCTTAAAGGGGCACGACAGACCTTTTTTAAAGCTTCAATTCGCAAAAAGCTTTTACTGGGCTTCAGTATACATACCCACTTAGACAGTAACCACCCTATTGTCCCACCAAATGCTTTCTTTCGTCCGTTCAAAGCGAAAGAGGCCACGGGAATCGTGTGACTGGACCCGGACAAAAGATTCTTCTGATAGGCGATGGTAGCTGATGTCATAACTATTCTATATGACCTTAGGTCATCTGCATAATTATAACCAATCAGAGACAAGATGGCAGATAAACCAGCGAAGAAAAAAAGAAAGTATCAGTCGACTCGCGCCGGCCAACAATGACAGACTCGGAATTGAAGACAAGAAAGAGGAAGAAAGACAAGATACCCCTAAGTAGAATTGACATCGGACAAGGCAATATAGAGCTTAGCTTGACCGCCCATCCGGAATTTGTCGTTTTCCTGCTATGTGAATCAGTAAGTAATCTACGGTCTTTGTCGATCTTCCTACAGTTCCGCGAGCGCTAGTGATTTTCAGAATTCTTCAGTAGAATTTATGTCTTACTGATTTTGCAATATTTTAAACCTGTTTTATCATAAAGTTATGACCTAGTTCATCAGATTTTATGCTGCAATGATCTGAAAACTATGGTGTGTGTCAAAATTGCGGCACTGACATCGCTGGTCATGACGCGTTTTTGTCTGTGGGGGCTGCTCATTCACTCGATTCACAGAGGTAGTGTTTCTGCTGCGATGGTGCATTTGTCGTTTCTAGAGATGCTTTCAGTTACATAGACTTCGATGTGTGAGATGTGAAATTGCAGTGCAGAAAGTGGGTATAAATACCACCGTTCTGTTTCGTGTTTCTGAGGGATAATGGGTCAAAGGTCAAACTAGACACCGTGGACGCTGGCTCAGTCGCCGCATGGCGCGGAGACCGAGTCGAACAAGCCACGCCCCCAGAACGATCGTTACTAGTAGCGGCAGGTCAAGCGGAACCCGTGGAATTGTGATTTTGACAGCATAGCGAGTATGGAAGGTTTATTCTACATTCTCGTGGAAAATTATATCAAAGGGATTCCGGAGAACATCAGTACATGTATACACTGTATTATGACCTCGTCTGCAATATTGACCGGGTTCTGCCTTGTGACATAGACTAGTAAATATGCACAAATTCAAAATGAGGCCAATGCAGACCATAATCTGCGCCCTCGGGTACAAAAACAACACACCCTCCAAACGATGATTTTTGACATTTGGCATTGTATTTACATCATAAAGCTCTAAGTTAGTACACAAAGGATCTATACATAATACTGTCAGCAGTATCTGTTGCAGACAGTTTTCTGACTGTGTTGAAATGCTTGATCCTGGGGAAAATAACTTTAACAGAACTTTGTAATCTTCCTAAAATATTAGCACTGGCAGTCTCCCCTTTGTTTCCTCAAAATCCATACCGATGGCATTACTATAAGGAAATACCCCTTAGCTTACCGATTTCAGCCTAAGACCCCTTTGTGTGTTCCTACACAACAAGGGGCGCAACTCTAGGGAGTTGTAACCAGGGAACCTGGGTAGTCCCCCTTCCCTCCATAAGACCACGTGAGCAGTGTAGTCACGCCAGTCTTACCCTTAGCTCGCCGTGAGTACGGTTCACCGGCTTCAGCCTCCAACCGTTGGATTGGGATACGTTTTGGGACTACCCTACATGGCAGGTTTCTACTACTGGCTAAGAAGATGGCGAGGTAAGTCCTCGGGTTATGCCTATGAAGGCTGTCTTGATTTACGGTGGCGTCAGCATACCCCGTGGAATTGATGAATTTCGGGAATAGACCGGGCTTAGAAAAACCCTCGGTTAGGGGGGTGAGTTGTTTCACGGGGCGGTCGTTAGTGGCCCTGTGCGGTCGCACTTATGGTTGTGCTTTGTGTTACAGTAAGCAGTTACGCACATGTCGAAAGTGTAAAGTCTTCCAGTGGCCGACGGAATCTCACAAGCCGTCTTCCTTGCACCGGCTGCTCCTCTTCCCACACCTGCAGCGAGGGCACTCCGTGGAAGGAGTGAAAGTGGTCCCAGCTGTGGGGATTGTATCAGCAGGAACAGCCTGCGGAGAAGACTAGCTACCAGGCCGTTGGCAAGTAGCCATTCGTCGCGAGACCCTCCGGCAACCTCCACACCACCAAGCCCCACAGCCTCGCTCCTACAAGCGACGCCGGTAAAGGTGGGCCTCCTCTCTGGACGCAGTACCCACTACCAGTAAATGGCCCTCAAGTAGCGATGGCTGGGAGGGCCTGCGCAGTCTCAGATGGTCCTCCAGCAGGGATGACCGAGACTTACCGCCCGTCTCACATGGTCCTCCAGAGGGGATGACCGAGACACAGAGCACACTGAGGAGAGCTCAGGCAGGAATACAGAGGCAAGGGTTCCGGCCAGGACTTGGTGCCAGTTCTGGGGTCTCATCAGCGCAGCGGCAAACCTGTTGCTGTTACCCCTTGCAGGTGCTACTCGCGACCGCTCCAGCTCCCTTGGCGGCTTCGCTGGTGGCAGGCCTTGGAGATCTATCAACCATGATCCCAGTCCCACTGTTGTTCCGGCCTCTCCTGCTCAGTTGGACAGTCCAGTCTTGGTTTTGGCGATGGGAATCCCTCTCCTCCCCCCCCTCCCCCCCCCCCAGCCCCCCACCTCAGCTTTCGCTCTGCTCGGACTCGAGCCTCGTCGGTTGGGGAGTGCACTTTTCAGCGTCGGCGGCTGTCAGAACTCCGAGACAAGCACATCAACTGGCTGGAGTTGAAAGCGATATGGTGGGCGTTCTTCAGCTGGGGGTCGTGGCTCTATGGCCAGGGAGTCCTGATCCCCGACATTGTGATGGTGGTAGCCTATATCCAGAAGCAAGGCGGCACTTGGTCCCCAGCCCTCGGCATGCTACTTACCAGATTCTTACTCATTTCCTGTATCCCGTCACTAAGTGCACTTGAGAAAACGCACGCTGCCTATCCCCTCAGTTCGCGCCTTGCTGCCAACCAGGTCGGATGTACCCTCATTACTTGCCGCCCATGCCTAGTGACCGACTTTCTCTTGTGCCATGTTTATTGAGCGTCGTGTGTACGGTGTGTGTTGTACCTCAAGGAGTAATTTTCCCTGTATGGATTATTGGTCTGTGTAGCTGTGGTTGTGATGTCGGATTTAGAAGATATGATTTCGGATGACAACGTCTTAGATGTGGATGAGGAGATTTCGTTTGGCAAGGGTGAGTTTCCAACTCCCCCGCCTGACCGATTTTCACCGACACGTGAAAAGAGTGAAACGAAAAGTTTTACAGCTCTCTGTAAAGTGGTGCAACTTCTCACCGAGAAGGTTAGCACTTTGGAAAAAAACAAAAGGCAGGACACCCAGTCCCCTGGTCCTTCAGCTAAACACAGACGGTTTTCTGTCTCCAGTGCCAGCACCGCTGGTGGGGAGGCGGAACAGCGAAATGCAGAGGCAGAAAATATAGAAAGGGAACTGCTTACTGAAGGGGGGACTAAAACTGAGGAGACTATAGGAGATGATATTTTTGCCGATATGGAGGCAGCCTTTGCTGTCTCAGAAGAGGCGGGACCACCGGTCCAAGAAAGGTTGGCAAACTTACTTAATTTTCGTTTTGGTTCCAAGCTGCCACATACAAATCTCCAAGAAAAGCTGCAAAAGTACAAAATTCCCGAAAACTGCAGAAATTTGAGTGTGCCCCGCACAAATGAAGTGGTGTTTCGTGTGCTAAAACCCCACATGCGGCAGGCGGACATACGAATGTACAATACTCAAACTACCTTTTCTAAGGCAGCTGTCGCAGTGACCTTGTGCACCGATAAGCTTCTGACCGTAAGGGACAGCTTGACCGCACCGGGGGTCGACCTGACCCAGGTCAGGTCCTCAATCTCCGATTGCATATCAAATCTTTCGGATGCGTTGGCTTTGACCGGACATGCCAGCAAAGACCTCTCACAGAAGTGCAGAGACTTGCAGCGACCGTGTTTGCCGCGCCGTGGCATTGACCTCTGAGTGGCTCTACCCTCATGGCACAGATTTTGGGAAATCCCTCCAAGAAGCCCGCGAAACAGACAAAATCGGTCAAGATATGCGTAGTCATGGCTGGCACCACAGCCAGCCACTAGCAGGCAGGACCAATGGTGACGACTCTTTTTTAGGCCGACACAGAAAGGGCTGGAAGTGGGGGCGAAGCGGAAAAGCCTACCCCCGCGCGGGAAATTTTCCCCGAAAGTTCTAGACGCCAAACACCTGCCACTCCCAACTACAGATGAGGTCAGTACTTTTGAACTGTGCATACCTTGGGTGCGTGTGTACCTGAACAGGAAACATTTGTCCTTCAAAGCAGGCCAGATTGGTACAAAATTGAAAATTTGGGAAACTCTTACTTCCGACCAGGAAGTGCTAGAAACGGTCATAGGTGTGAAACTTAGGTTCGATCAGACACGTGGCACTGAGCTGTGTAAAGCACAGTTATATTTCATTGAAGCAGAAAACAAAACGGTGGATGCAGAAGTCAAAGACCTGCTACGAAAAGTGGTCACTAAAGAGTCTTGCAATGAAGCAGATCAATTTGTCTCTCCCATTTTTCTTAGAGAAAAACGTGACCATACCCACCGGGTCATATTTAACCTTCGTTCTCTGAACAGGGACATTGAGTACCAGAAATTCAAAATGGGAACCATTCATACTGCTCTTAATCTTGTCACTATATGACTGCTATTTCGCATCGATTGATCTTCGACATGCATACTACTCCATCACTATTCATACTGAATACCAGAAGTACCTAAAATTTCGCTGGAGAGACTAATTGTATTGTTTCCAAGCAGCGCCAATGGGCCTTGGCCCAATACCCAGAAAGTTTACGAAACTCACAAAACCAATCCTGGCAAAGGCTACATGATTTGGGCCATTCAATCACGTCCTTCATTGACGACAGCCTTTTAGTGGGCAAGACAAAAGAGGACACAGTTCAAAATGTTATCAACATGATTAGACTGTTTGATGCAGTAAGGTTCACGGTCCACGGTGACAAATCTCAATTCTTACCCACGCAAGCGATTACATACTTGGGATTCGTGATTGACTCTACAGACATGTCGGTGAGACTGACAAACGAACGTAAGCAAAAACTGAGCGAAGCGTGCTCCAAAATAATGAGAAAACCAGTAGCCAAAATTAGAGCAGTAGCTTCTGTCATAGGACTCATGGTAGCGAGTTTTTGGGCGGTACCCCTAGGCCCTCTCTATTATAGGGCCCTCGAACAAGGCAAAACCCGGGCTCTCAAAAAAACAAACAAAGGAAACTGGGAGAAAATCATGCCTATAACACAAGACTCAGTTCTTGAGCTGCAATGGTGGGTTGATAACATCGGACACCAAAAAGCTCCCTTACAGAGGGAAGACCCTACCGTTACGTTGAAAACAGATAGCTCGCTTTCAGGCTGGGGGGCTGTGGTTGATGGCACTACCCGGACAGCTAAGGGACTTTGAAATGAAAATGACAAAAAGCAACACATAAACTTTCTTGAGCTTAAAGCTATTCTCTTTGGGTTAAAATCGCTCCTACGAGAGATGAGAGACATACATGTGTTCTGTACTGACAGACAACACCACAGCTGTTTCTTGCGTAAACAAGATGGGCACAATGAAAGCGAGTTCGCTGAATGAAGTTACTCGGGATATCTGGCTCTGGTGTGACCAGATGAGACTGTGGCTGAGTGCAGCACACATACCAGGTACCGAGAATGTAGAAGCAGACCGTCTGTCCAGACAGTTGCACAGCGACACAGAGTGGAGAATTGACCCTGAACTCCTTAAAGAGTCACTCCGTTTTTTAAATGTCAGACCGTCAGTTGATCTGTTTGCATCCAGAATCAATGCTCAGTTTCCCAAGTATGTATCGTTTCTCCCAGACCCTGGGGCTTTCGCTGTGGACGCTTTCTCCATTGGTTGGGGTGATTGTACTGTCTATGTTTTTCCCCATTTCAGTCTGTTACCGGCGGTCCTGGCAAAGATAAACAAGGACAAAGCCAGGGGAGTTGTAGTGGCACCAGCGTGGCGAAACCAGATGTTTTGGCTGGTGCTGATGCAAATGCTGGTAGCGGAACCAATACTGCTGTCAGCAAGAGAGACTTTGTTATTTTATGTATCTAAACTGTTAAAGCATTCAAAAAGGGGAAAACATCATGAACCCATTGAACTTCATGCTTTCCCAACAGACAGTTCTTTGTGTGTGATTCAGACGTTAAAAGAATACTTGAAATGCAAAGAAAAACTGGAGCTGATGGACAAAACAAGTTTGTTTGTTGCAATGCTCGCTGCGCACAACAGGCCAAGCTCAAATACTGTGGCAAGGTGGATAAAATGGACTCTAGAGAGAGCACAGGTGGACAATGTGCATTATTCTGCTCACTCCACCAGAATGGCCAGCATTTCAGCAGCAAAAGATATGGGTGCTTCCATAGATGTCATCCTGAAAGCTGCAGGATGGACAAATGCCACCATTTTCTCACGCTTTTATTGCCGGGTTCCGAGTGAGAAATCCACCTTAGGACAGGTGGTGATGGACAGGTATCTGGCAAAGAAGTAGAGGTAAGGCTGATGGTCTTTTAGCATGACTTGGCCATAACGCTCGTTACCACTATTGCTCTCAAATCTCAAGTGCACTTAGTGACGGGATACAGGAAATGAGTAAGAATTGTTAGCAATACAGCGAGGCTTACCTGTAAGGTGAAGCTGATTGCAAATTCTTACGAATTTGTTGTAGACTGGAACTAGTGCACTTGCCCACCTCACATTGTGTTGAAGAGCACTGTGCTCTACCCAGCCCTTTCACTTCAGTGTAAGGTGCACTGGTTCCGGGGTTTTGTCAGTGGTAATGAGCTGTCTTTCAATACTGAGGGGATAGGCAGCGCGCGTTTTCTCAAGTGCACTAGTTATGGTCTACAACAGATTCGTAAGAATTTGCAATCAGCTTCACCTTACAGGTAAGTCTCGCTGTATTTCTAACAATTATACTGTGGGGCAGAGTTCATGGGATCGTACTGCGAGCGTGACACATCTCGGGCCACCTGATTGTTCTCGCGGACTCCCTCTCAACACGGGCAGCTCCTCCTCTCCCTGTGGTCCCTCCGACCAGACTTTTTCTGTAGGATCTGTACGCACTGGGAGACTACCATGTTCAACCTGTTTGCGACCAGATGGTGCAAGCAGTGGCTGCAATTTGTCTCACCATCCCGGACCCGCTCGTCGGGGCAGTGGATGCTATGTCTGTCTCCTGGGAGGACTTTGTGGCCTACCCTTATCCTCCCTAAGTGCTGTTGCCCTAGGTCCATTTCAAGCTCCGGGGATGCAACAGGGTCCTACTCCTCGTAGCCCCGTTTAGTTGGTAGGGAGTTGGACGACAGTTCTCTTGACCCTTGCCGCGGACCATCCTCTCTGGCTCTCCACGCCTTGCATGATGCTGACTTAGCCCAGGCAGAATCTCTTCCACTCTTGCCAGGAGAGACTTCTTCTTCACGCGGAAGATTGTGCGGCAAGTCCTATCAGCATGAGGTTCTCGGATGCAGCAGTGGAGGCGATCGCTGCAACCCGTAGACCTTCCAACCCCCGAGGGTACCAGGAAGGTGGAGGATCCTACAGTCCTGGTGCGTGTCCAAGCGCCTCTCCCCTCGGCGCTGACCAGGTCTCAGCTGGCGGAGTTCTTCTTGTGGCTGTTCAGAGAGCAGAACTTGGGCCCGATCCCCATCGGAGGCTTCCTCTCCATGGTGGCAGACACGTATCGGCACTTGGGCCTACCAGACCCTGGAGCGTGCAAGGCCCTCTCAGACCTGATGTCGCACTTCGATGCCAGCGCCTGGCCGCTCACTCCCTCCTTCCACACCGGGATCTCCCTGGGAGGTTGCCCTGGTTGACTTCAGTCGGCGCGAACCTATTTCTTGGCTGCCCCCCGGACGTGACCAGGAAGACCGGCTACCTCTTGGCTCAAGTCACAGCGACCAGAGTTAGCGAGCTATACATGTAATAGGTGGCCCCGGCTATGGTTCAGGGCCGGTGGCTCAGGAACTCCTGTCCGACCCAACGCCTTGGCCAAAGATAGACTCCCCTTGGACGAAGTTAAGTCCCCGCTTGCTCACAGGTTGACCGGTCCCAGATGTTCTGACTGCAGGACTCGCTCCAAGTGCGGAAGTCTGCCTGCGCAGAGGAAAGCCATCGGGAACGGCCGCACTTGCTGCTTCCTGCCCTTGGCCCCAGGCCGACCTGACTTCTGTCCAGACACTATCATCCTGGCTGCGATGGGTCATCCGCTCCGCATACAAGGAAAGAGATATCTCCCCGGAGGGCTTTAAGAGAATGCGGATACGGGCACACTAGGTCCGAGCGGTCTCCGCGAGCGTTGCATTCGAACGCAACTCTCGCTCCAGCGAGCCCCACAGCTCCGCTCCGCCGAGCAACGTCGGACATCGTTGGACCTTCATCTCACCGGGTGCTTGACTCTATCCCAGTTGGCCCTCATGTAGCGATGGCCGGGAGAGTCCGCACAGTCTCACATGGTCCTCCAGCAGGGATGACCGAGACTTACCGCCCGTCTCGCATGGTCCTCCAGAAGGGATGACCGAGACTCAGAGCTCAACGAGGAGAGCTCTTGCGGGGAAAAGAAGTCAACGGTGGACTTAAGCCTCTTCCAGAGAGGCAGAGCATGTGTAGTGGCTGGCGCATGGCGAGCAGATTCCATCTTCGCCCGCATCTATGACCAAGACCTTTCCAGCCAGTGAGACACACTGACCTTCGTTGGAGGCCTCTTGGCGGTGCAACACTCCCTCCGGGAGCCTCAGGCATCACAGGTCACACTTAGCTGAAATCGTCAGGAGGTTGCCCCGCGTGGCTAAGCTTATTGCAGTGGCGGGGTTGTTGGGTGGCACCCTCCTCCTTTTCGCTATTCTTCCTTATAGTAATGCCATCGGTATGGATTTTGAGGAAACAAATGTATTTTTCTCTAAAAGATATTTTTTCAAAAAATACTTATATGGCATTACTCAAAGGGCCCTCCCACCTGCCCCGCTTGCAGCCAATACACTAAGAGTAAGACTGGCCTGACTACACTGCTCACGTGGCCTTAGGGAGGGAAGGGGGACTACCCAGGTTACCTGGTTACAACTCATTAGAATTGCACCCCTTGTTGTGTAGGAACACACAAAGGGGTTTTAGGCTGAAATCGGTAAGCTAAGGGGTATTTCCTTATAGTAATGCCATCGGTAAGTATTTTTCGAAAAAATATCTTTTAGAGAAAAATACATTTTCTTTTCATGAATGTACCATGTTTGTATAATATACGTTAAACTGTGAGTGGTGGTGATTTATGAGGCGAGACTTGCATTTGACACAAGTTCTGGATCTGAGACTCTGCCGCTGAGCCAGAACTGTGTGTCAAAAACAAATCGAGGCATGTGAATCATCACCATCCATGGTTTAACATATTTGTCCCACTGTTGTCTGATCCCTGTTTCATGGCACGCCAGTTTGACAGGTTGCAGTAACTTTGTTCTGGGAGCTTAAGGGTTAATATGGCTGATTGCTCTTACAGTACATAGCATAACTATACCCCACCAAGAGATAACATTAATCACCTCTTTGGTGTTAACACATTTGAGATGTGCCATTATGCCACACATCCATATACGCATGTGTGGCATAAAGCCATGAATCTGTATATGGCACGTCTCAAATATGTTAACCTTTTTATCTTGATACACTATTGTTTGAAATCATTTTGACTATGATAGCCTCAGATGCCAAGCTATTCTGGCAGCATCCTTGAACTAAACGGTTGATCTGTCTCCTAATCTGTAATGTAGCCTTCCTAGGATAGTAAAAACAAACTTTAAAAATCAGCCTCAGGATGTAATGGGTTAAGTGCTAATAAGTAAATAACTAGTAAGTAACATATCCTCGACCTTTTCATCCACAGATACCGCCAACAGTACTGACCAGCTACCCTCAGTTCATCTACTCCCTCCTGTTGGCCAATAACGAAATCACTGACATTCCTGGCACGATCTTCACGGCCCTGCGCAACCTCAAGGATCTGGACCTCTCCTCCAACAAACTGGAGAGCCTGCCAGCAGAGGTCGGCCAGTGCCAAAAGCTGACATCCATTTCCATTTACAAGAACCAGTTGTCAGCGCTTCCAGGGTCCCTGGCTAACTGCCAGGAGATGAATCGCATTGACATCAGCGGGAACAGGTTCACCAAGTTTCCTCAAGTGAGTGGCATGGACAAAAATAAGAGTCAGAATTTTATTGTGTACCCTCTTATTCCAGAGCATGTACAATTCTTTCTTGTTTGTGTCCTAGATATTTATTGAGAGAGAGGAGGAGGGGGGGGGTTAAAATGTAAAGTTTTTTTAACCCTTCCCTGCCACTGTACATACATTTTGTTTCTGAAGTCTTTGTTCGTTCAACAACCAAAAGCCAAAATCATCCCAGAAACATGGATGCCAATTGGTCTCAGCAAGAGGCATAGATCCTCATGAGCCCCCGCAGTTGCGGGGGCTCATGAGGATCTATGTCTCTTGCAGTTGGATTGTGTTCACTTTTTTCTGGGCAGTGAAGTGGCTTAATAATGCTTCATTGATTTCATTGATTAATTTAGTTTCTGTCTTATCGGTCAGGTGATAATTAAGCTGAAGAAGCTTCACCGGCTGTATGCCCAGAACCTGCAGCTGACTAAACTGCCGGACGACATCGGTGACCTTCAGGAGCTGCGCAAGCTCTATCTGAATGGCAACTGCTTTGTCTCCCTGCCTCCCTCCCTGGCCAAGCTTCAGAAGCTGCAGGATTTGAGTCTGAACGGCGTGGCATGGTGCAAGGTGCGGCCCAACCAGCTTCTGTCCAAGCAGCACTTTGAGGAATTGCTGGACAGTCAGAATCTGTCAAGATGGCTACAGCAGAATGATCAGGCAAGTAGGTGGTCGATGTCGGCTGCAGTCATGGAAAACTAGGTGATTCTCAGGAAACAACGTTGAAATGCGTTGTATGCGGGAAAATGGAACATTGATTTTACACATTTTTGGAATCATCAAAAACACTGATTCATCGGAAACACTTCAGTGTTTCTGATGATTAAAAAGATGTCGCATTTATTTGTTTTGTCAGTTTAGATCAAAGTATATCTTCATGGAGACATGTTTGGTAGTTTAGAAGTTTGCTGTATGTGGCAACTGTTATTAATTGTGATGATTTGATCAGTCATTGATTGTGTTTGCTTCACTTTAGACTCTCAGGTTGTGTATAGCAATACACATTACAGTGTTGACTGATAATCAACAACCTTTTTCTTTTTGACAGAACAAGTCTGCCCTATTCCAGCAGTTTGACGAGGACACAAATGGAACATTGGACCCAAGGGAGATCGGCAAACTGAATGCCACAATTTTCACCATTTTCCCTCGCTTTGGCTACATGGGCTCCGATGCCCCAGGCAAGAAGAAGTGGTTAAGAAATATTTAGAAGCTGTCAAGCTTTTATGTTTCGCATAGATATGACAAAAAAATATCTAACTTGTAAATTCTTCACTGCTGGAACATAAAATTGCACAACGCAGATGCAATGGGCATAGATCCTCATTCCTCAGACTGATGGGATGATGTACTGGGGATCGCATGCACAAGGGGTTTAACCACTTCACTGCCAGTGGATGCAGTTTGTGTTTCTAAAAAAGTCTGTTACACAGGGCTGTTAATTCAGTGCCAGAGAGCCCCCACCGTCAAAAGAACATGGATACAAAGTGGTGTCAGCAAGAGGCATAGATCCTCATGAGCCCCCGCAACTGCAGGAGCTCATGAGGGTCTATGCCTCTAGCAGTTGGATTTGACCGTGCTCACTTTGTCTCAGCAGTGAAGGGGTTAATGTGAGTCTGCACCTATGTGCATTCTTTGCCCCTTTTCATCGTTTCGTTGTTTCATTATCAAACTAGATGATGAGACTCCCAGCGGGTTCCCAGAGGAAATCCTGGCTCTTGAGAATCTGGAGTACCTGGGCCTGCAGTACCAGGGTCTGGTGACGGTGCCGGAAGGGATCCAGCGCCTGAAGAAACTTTCCGTTCTCAACGTCAGCCACAACCCCAACTTGCTGTCCATCGCCGCCCAGGCCAGCTTGCTTCCCTTGAAACGTGAGTGTGAATTCCATCCTAAACCCCTTGGTCTGTCAGTTGACGCAGATTGCAGTCACAAAATCTTCGTTAGTTCAATGCCCAAGAGCAGCCGTCGAGTCCACGGTGCGTGGATACAAAGAGGTCTGAGCAAGAGCAAGAAACATAGATCCTCATGAGCCCCAATTGCGGGGGCTCATGAGGATCTATACCTCTTGCAGATCGTGTTCACCTTTTCTCAGCAGTCAATGGGTCAAGTCATGGATGAACATGGAGCGCTTGTAGGTCTGAAGCATGGCTGTTGTTCCTTGAAAAAGCTTCAGTGGCTGTATGCCCACAGCCTCCAGCTAATCAAATGGCTGGACAACATCGGTGACCTTCAGGGGTTGGGCTGCCGTACGGCAGACTCATGGTTCCTTTTGCATTTTTGTTTTAGAAATAAAGAAACGTTGAAAATATCACTTCTTCAGATTGGCCACAACAGGAGGGCAGGAAATAATGTAATATGTACACTACATTAATGGTTGCATATAGTAGAGAATGTTTTTTTTTTTTTTACTCTGTTATTGTCAAAGTACTGTGCCAATTAAAAATAATCTTTCTGCTGGCTGATTCTGTTGTGTTAGACTACAAATAAGTCTGTATGTTGTCTTCATGTTTGGTCCCCGTTAAATTTTTCCTCGTTTCATTGTTCATCAGGTCTTGAAATGGACGAGTGCCTGATGCTAAAGACCCCACCCAAGGAGATTCGAGCCAAGGGATTCATGAGCACATTTGCGTACTTGCGACGTTTGATCAGCGGGTCCGTGGACTGCAAGCGAACCAAACTTATGCTGGTCGGTTTAGGAGGTGCAGGGAAGACCAGGTTAGTGATAGATACATTTGTTTGGATTTTGCTTTTTTTTTTCCAGGAACGTTTGCAGGAGTACTCTACAGACAGATCCACTCAGGGAGTACACCACAAGTACACTTCTATTCAGATGAGATGCTTAGCATCTCATTTGAATAGAAGTGTACTTGTGGTGTTCTGCTTGAGTGGGTCCGCCTGTGGAGTACACCCATAAATGGTATTGGTTAGCGTGCATGTTGATGATGGTTCAGACTTTATGAAAGGGTGTGGTTCAGAGATATCAACTTCACATTCTGCTTTGGTGAGTAGAAAAGGGATTTTTTAACTCATTCGAAACGTGCCACATCCGGATACGCAGCATTATGCCATGTATCCGGATGCGGCACGTCTTGAATGAGTTAACCCTTTGACTGTTAGCAGTGATTCCTGTTGTAGTTATACCTGCAGGAATCACTGCAACAAAAAGCACTACTGACGGAGAAAGGTTAACTCGTTCAGCCCCAACACACCACAGAAAGACATGGATCAAGCATGATAGTTCAAGGGTGGTGCCAGAACAGCTTGGCGCCCATAGGCGCCAACCTGTTCTGGCACCACCCTTGAACTATAATGCTTGATCTATCTCAAGAATTGTGATACAGTCCTTCAGAGGGCAACTTCGAAATTTTGGGATTTCGGTCCTGGGGTAGAATGTGTTAACAAATGCATCTGATGTTTTTTATGTGTGCTATGCACATGATAGCAGTACAGGCATTGTAAATTGAGTCTGTAAGTGAATCTGACTTGTCGGATTCAAACTTGCAACCTTTTGACTGACAACAGGGCCGTGCAACCCACTGAGCTATATGTCCATTTTAGATTTTGTTTGTTTATTTCAGTTTGGTGAAATCTCTGATGAACAGCACTGGCAAGGCAGACATGAGCGTGGGCGAAGAAATCACAGATGGTCAGTTGATATGATTTATACTGCTAGATCACTGATAATTTCACAATGTACGTACCATTATGAAATGTTTATGATGGTTCCAAAAGATTTAAAGTGTATCTCATGATTCTAAAAATGTTGCATTTCTTTTGCGACGTTTTTTTTAACCAATATCATACTGAGGCTGAAAGCTTCAAATTTATACGCTGCCATATGCAAGGCAGCACTGATGC
Source organism: Semisulcospira habei (assembly GCA_036245525.1). NCBI lineage: Eukaryota > Metazoa > Mollusca > Gastropoda > Semisulcospiridae > Semisulcospira > Semisulcospira habei. Next base: position 30,522,493 of record BTPG01000001.1, on the reverse strand, counting down.
AGATGTCAGAGCACGAATCGGTAAAGCCAGAGCAGCCTTTCTCCAGTTGAAAAAAGTGTGGAGTTCCAGAGAGCTGTCACAACACACCAAAGTCCGGATTTTCAACTCCAATGTAAAAGCAGTTCTCCTATATGGAGCAGAGACTTGGAGATTGACAAAAACCACAGTCAACAGAGTACAGACCTTCATGAACAGTTGCCTTAGAAGAATTTTGAAAATCCACTGGCCAGAGAAGATCAGCAACGTCAGACTCTGGGACAGAACAGAGCAGATAACAGCAGAGAATGAAATTGGGCGAAGAAGATGGGGATGGATCGGTCACAGTCTGAGAAAGCCAGCTTCCAGTATCACTAGGCAGGCATTGTCATGGAACCCCCAGGGAAAGAGGAAAAGAGGTAGGCCGAGAAACTCCTGGTGTCGAGACCTCCAAGCAGACATCAAGAGACTGGGAAACACCTGGAGTAGAATCGAAGGAAAAGCACAGGACAGGAGTTGCTGGAGGTCTCTCGTCGACGGCCTATACCCGGGTAGGGGTGACAGGCGTAAGTAATATGCAAGCTACATTATAGTACGTACAGATAAGGATATAGACCAATGGCTGTAGTTCAAGGGTGGTGCCAGAATAGCTTGGCGTCTAGAGGTGCCAAGCTATTTTGACACCACCCTTGAACTATTTTAGTCAAACTTATTTCACACACTGGTGTATTCTGAATGATAAGTGTTAAATCATCAGATGATTAAAAAAATGTTGCATTTCTTTTGCTCATCAGTATATTATTTTCTGTGTGTGTGCATGCTGTAGAGCTTTGCACCTTTTTGTATGCTCTGCCTTATTTTTATTATCATTATTGACAACTGTTCTGCTGCAGGTATTGACATCTGCCCTTGGACTGTGGACACAGAGGAGGGTCCTGTCACCTTCAGTGTTTGGGACTTTGCTGGTCAGACTGTCTACTACAATACACACCAGGTTCGTTCAGACTTGTGTTGGTTCCATTTGGTGGTAGTGGTAGGGGTTAGGGGTGAGGAGTTTGCAAAAAAATAGCAGTTGTTCTATGTTTTAACCCTTCCACTGTCGGTAGCACTTTTTGTCCTAATGATACATGCAGGAATCATCACAACAAACAGCGCTACCAACAGCTGTAGGGTCAACACTGTTTATTCACGGATTTGTGTTTGTTCACAGATTTTTACAGTCATGGCTCTTTCATGGGAAATGCATGAAAGATCTGTAATTTTATTTGTTTTTCCTGCTGCAGTTTTTCCTGTCAGATCGTGCTGTGTATCTACTTCTGTGGAACATCAGACTTGGGCACGAGCATGCTGGTCTTGACTTCTGGCTCAGTTCCATCTCCGTGCACGCGCCCAAAGCTCCCATCTTTGTTGTTGGCACCCATGTGGACCAGGTGTCCAAAGTTGAGCTGCCGATGCGTGAGATGAAGGAGCGTTATGGTCAGATCGCCGGCTTCTTCTTTGTCTCCTCTTTCTCAGGACAGGTCAGAATTATGCTGTGCGTGCATGCATGAATGAAAGTGGAACGCTGGAAATCAGGAATTCCTGAAATTATAAGTGCCCATTTGCATGATTTCCTTGGAATTCATAAAAATGGGAACTTACGATTTCATGAATTCCTTGGTGTTGGTGTCACCTTTTGCGATGCCATCTGCCCTTATCGTGGGTGTTTCATAGGCCTTGTATATCACGAGCCTAAGCCAAACAACTTCTTCCTCTTTGCAGGAGAGACATACATATGAATTGATGTAGCTGCTTTCTCACAGCAAGGAGCATAGATTCTCATAACCCCCAGCAATTGCAGGGGTCATGAAAACCATATGCTTCTTGTCAATGGATGCGTGCCCCCGACAGTCTGTGTTGTGACTGATAATACTGAACGTAAATAGATGTGACTAATTTCTCACAGCAAGAAGTTTAGGTTCTCATGACACACTGCAGCTCAAGGGGAGGCGGGAAGGGGGTGTGGTAATGAAAATCTATGCTTTTTGTCGGTGGACGTGTTTTCCTGAAAGCCTGTGATGCGACTGGTGATGCTGAATGTAACATTTTTGCACACAGGGAATGCTGGAGCTACGAGAAGACATCATAGTCACCACACTGCAGCAGCAGTACATGGGAGAAAAGATCCCTGGGGTCTGGCTCAGCTTTGAGGAAGCTCTCAAGCGGTAAGGAATCAAATATGCTGTAAGATTTCTTTATAACCCCTCCATAAGAGTTAAAGAACCTCACGAATCCTTGCAGCCATGTAGGTAGTTACTTATGCAGGTTTGATTAGATGGGTAGCCTGGAAATAACTTTTTGTTTGTAACCCATAACACCCTGAGGCTGATTTGTAAAAAAAAAATTATTGTCCTGTAAAAGCTACATATCAGGTTAGTAGATAGATCAACCGATTTAGTTCAAGGGTAGTGTCAGAATAGCTTAGCGCCTCAGCGCAGGCTATTCTGCCACCAGCCTTAAACTATCATAGTCAAATTAATTTCAAGCAGGAGTTTATCAGGATGAAAATGGTTAAATGCTTAGAATAATGCCACACTTTGACTTTTTCAGTGCAAGTAATGTTGAATTTATCCTGCTATTGTATGATACATGGTGCTATCATTGACATAAGGGTACAGTTACTGTCTTGTTCTCTTGCAGCATCACCCAGCGCAGCGTCATCCCATACACAGAGTTAAAGAACATTGCCAGCACATCAGGCATCTTTGAGGCTTCAGAGGTAAGGTTTTGTTTCATTGGGTGAATATTCAGTTTACCAACTACTTCCCAATTAATTATTCTGGTTATCATTGACCCATTGACTGCTGGGGCAAACGCTACTCAGCTGCAAGAGACGCAAGTCCTCATGAGCCCCCGCATGTCTTTTGTCAGTTCTAGGTTCTTTTTGCCTGTTTTTGTCCCATTTGCATCTGTGTTCATTACGTGAATTTTGGTCGGCGTCCTGTGGCTTCAGATGCGAAATTGTGATCACTGGCAGCCTTGGGGTTAACCCCTTCATGCATGCGGCCACTCGTACTGTACACAGCACTGGGGGCGGCTTGCACAAAGAGGTCAACCGTTTCCCTGCCGACGATCGCAAATTTCGTGTCTGAAGCGACTGCACACTGACCGACATTCACATGAAGAACACAGATATGAATGGAACAAAAACAGGTACAAAGAACACAGGACTAACAAGAGACATAAATCCTCATGAGCCCCTGTGGCTGCAGGGGCTCATGAGGGTTTATGTCTCTTGCAGCTTAATTGGTATCGTTTGCCTTGCGCATGGCTCATTTGGTTTCTGTTATTTGTTATTGTTACCAAGGTTATTCAAGCTGTGCAGTTTCTGCATGAGCTGGGTTCACTGCAGCACTTTACCAATGACTTCCTGAAGGACCAGGTCGTCATCAACCCGCAGTGGATTGTCGACGTCATGGCCTGCGTTGTCTCCGTCAAGGACTCTGCCATTAGGGTTGGTATACAGCGAGATACATGATATCATTTATCACCATTTACTTGCTGTTTTAAAAAAAAAAAAAAAAATTATCTCCGTGTCGTTTCAGCCACCACACAGTCACACAATGCAGCCAATGCTTAAGCAGTATCTTGAAATGCTTTTCTATAGCATCCTTCCACACTTACACAGGCTTGGAACATTTTTACGAGTGATTATAATGACGCAGTATCTTGAAATGGAACACATTAACCCAAATCATAAAAGCTTCAAATTTGTACACTGCCATATGCAAGCTTCATTATAGTACTTACAGATAAGGATATAGACCAATGGCTTTAGTTCAAGGGTAGTGCCAGAATAGCTTGGCGCCTAAATAATAATGCATAGCATTTATATGGCGCATTTCTCATATTTATAATATAACTCAATGCGCAGAATGTAGCCGCGAACTGAACCCAACAAGCACGCTCACGTGAATCACACGCATTCACTCACACACTGTACGTAAACACAGAACATTCACGTTGTGTGCTAAGGGCAAGCTTCAAGCGAGCTACTGAAGTGACGGTATTTGGAAATCGTTTTGTATTTGAAATTTTATTAAGTTGGCTGAAACTGATACCTAGAGGCGCCAAGCTATTCTGACACTACCCTTGAACTATTTTAGTCGAAATTATTTTACACACTGGTGTATTCCGAATGATAAGGGTTAATAATAATAATGATTAATTCGACAGCACTTGTCTATAGCATCCTTCTACACTTACACAGGCTCGGAACATTTTACGAGTGATCATAGTGACACAGAAACTAGCATTAGTATGAAGAAACTTCATGATAAAACATAAAAGAAAAGCTGTGTTGCACAGGGATGGTATGTTTAGGCACACAGAATAGTCACATTATTTGCTGTAAATTTATGTAAGAATCATTCAGTATGAACATGCTTTCATAACTTTTCTCATCAGATTATAAGAAAGACCTTCTTGTCTGCTAGCAGTTAACCCATTTAATCCCAAGGCCACATTGCCAGCAAATTTTGGAGTTGTCACCTAATGACTGTGCCATTTGCGGGAGATGGATCGGCCATGATAATTCAAGCGTAGTGCCAGATTAGCGTGGTGCCAGGGCTTCCATTTTCACAACAGTTTAAAGGGTCTGTAGACCCCCAGGTATAAATTTTAGACCGTACACAGACCCCCATCTGAGCATTATGGAGGGTCCGCAGATTTATTTAAAAAAAACTGCATCATCTGTATGTTCCTTAAAATAAATTAACTCATTTCCTCTCTCCTCTAAATGTGTTGTGACAGTGTGTGTGTCCTTTCCATGATACCGATTCATTAACTGGTGAGCTATCGCGCAAAATCCTGTCCGGCTCCCTCGCTCTCTCTCTCTCTCACACACAGAAAAACATATATCTATTTATTTATTTGTATGATCGTTTGATAATGTATTGTAACAGAGAATATAGCGTTTTCTGCTGAATGTGGCAGATTGACAACCAAAGTGTGACTTGTCTAAACTTTCTCTCTCTCTCTCTGTCACTGTGTGCGTGCATGCGTGCGTGTGTGTGTGTGTGTGTGTGTGTGTGTGTGTGTGTGTGTGTGTGTGTGTGTGTGTGTGAACTGATGTACATAAAAGTTTATTTCAACCCATTTAACCACTCAGAAAGACCTGTTTCTCTAATTTTTGCCCAATAACTGTGTACCAGAAGAGTGGATCGACCACGATTTAAATAAAACATGACAAACTTATTTCTGTTAAAATTTCTGGACTTGCTTTTTGAGTTTGCCTCAGTGCACATTGCGCATACCATTCGTGTGCCGTCGTGCTTTAGCCATTGAAATACATGCAGCGCAGCCACAAACTCTGAAAATTGCGTTGCAGCGGCGGTGCCACACACGGCCCATGTGTATCATATCTGGTACTGTCGCTTGTCGATGGAGATGGCGGTGTCGAAGTGCAACTTTCTTCTTAGCCATTATCAAGATCAGATGGTGCTGGATTGAAGAATCCAAAGCATTCCAGCTTCCTTTGCTTTTTCTCCGCCATTTACAACTTCGTTCAAGATCGAAAGTGAAACGCATGATGCCGTATCCCATAATAGTATGTATGGTGACGTCACAGCAAGTAACGCGTTCAACATGTAGCGCGCACTTTGTAATAACATGCTGACACCACACATAAACTAACAGTTTGCCCGCCCAGTTACCACTCGCACGGACCCCGGAGTCGGGTCGATTCTGAACACAGCCGCGACTGAGCGAGCGGCTAAACGAACCAACTTATCACTAAAAATAGAATGACTGTCTGTCACGACACGCCTGACGGAGTCAGGGCGCCGTGGACAATATGAGTGCAGACACTCAAGAAAACCCACCCACTCTAAATAAATAACGCAACGCCAGTGATAAACAACAAACAAATCCTTTATTACCTACCCTTACTCTAACTCCCACCCCAACCCACTAACGCCCCACACACTCACACATACCCACACATGCACTCATAACGTATTAACACTTAAAAAAGGTTAACATATAAAAAAATGACTAACAAGTGAAAATGACTAACAGGTGAATATGACTAACAGGTGAATATGACTAACAGACGAAAATGACTAATATGTGAATATGACTAACAGACGAAAATGACTAATAT